>OX392464.1:55171597-56371597 GCA_947623515.1 Neoascia interrupta | reverse complement strand
TCCAGAAAGGTAGGTTCTTGTAAGACTTCAGGAACGCAAATTGTTCTTAGCATACTTACTTAAGTTGTGGTGTCTTATCATAAGAAAAAATAAATCAGAAGGTTATGTCTTGTCATCTAGTTTTCTTGAGAGAAAGCTGACATTTAACGTTGATCATCATTCAATCAAAAGATCACGATTCACAGCTTCCCGTGTGATTAGTTATATAATATATGCGAAAATGAAGTACGCCAATAAAAAAATTATTCTTTTATAACCGTAGAAAATGCAGGAGAATGTTTGGTTATTCAACAACGAGGTGTTGATTGTTGTTTGCTATTCGATTGATGTGGTTCCCTTTAGCGAAGTTCTCAGATCGCTAAGTGAGTCGAAGACTTTGTATTTAATTAGCAGACACAAGGAAATGGCTAGAGATTTCTGTACAAACTGAGGTTACAGTCTTTTGTACATTAATTGAAGGCCTTAAAATTGGCCATTATATTTAAGCGTGACAAATCCGAAAGTCAGCCAAACTGCAATTAGACCCATTATGTAAGAGAGGTTGTCTTGGGATGTTTGCAATCGCCTTAAATGCTCCCAGAGCGGAAAATTTGTTAGACTCAAGTGGTTGTGAAGCGTCATATAGATGCTTTGACATCTTGGGATCATCCATGTTGTATTTTTGCCTGAGTCTATGTAAACAGAAAATCTGTAATCAAAGGAGGATATCGCAACATCGCCAAAAACTGGACAACGTTTACAGTACTTGATGAGCTCAACAGGCCAAATTGTACTCCTCTCCGTTTTCGTAAAGAATCAAAATCGGAAGCAATTGAATAAATTTACTAAAAAGACGCAAACAAGAGCTCAGTTAGACGATCTAATGGTTTTAATGGCCGATGTTAGATACTTCATATGTAGATATCAACCTGAAGTACTCAGGCTATAAAAGCAAAATTGGCAGTACGTCACGAGCGCCGCCAGTAGACAAAAAATGTCGTTCGAGTGTACTCAGGTTTTCGCACATAAAACTCTGACGACGATGAGCACTTTCGAATGCACACGACATTGTTGAAGCCATTAAGCGGTTATTGAATTGCGTCCAATGTAAGCCTTGAAAGGTGATCGCATATCAATTGGTAATTTAGCTGTTTCTGGTTTCTGGCATTTTCCTCAACTAAACACTGGCTTTAATGAATGAATTTCTGGCTCAAAAAAAAAGGAAGACAATGAATCTGCTGCTATAAAATAAAATACGTTGGAAAAATATAAAATACTTAAAAGATTTATGACCGTTCTGAATTTGGTTCGATGGTGCTGTGGTTTGATATGGCTAGGCTACGCTGGAAGGGGCTTACGTGACCATCAGCATGCAATCGCTCAGTGAGGTTGGCTATTTTTTTATCCTGCCGCACCTATACCAAACTGGTATTAATTAGAGAAAATGCGGGTTGATTTCTCAGCTTTGATTCCTTTTTGGGCGGCGCGGTGGGTGTGCGTATTCCTGTTAATATGGCGCATTGGTGTGTCGTGAATTTTCCTCAATATGATGACCTCGGTCATTAGTTGCCATTAAGGAAATGAAGGGGGATTTTATAGAATGGCTTTTAAACGAAACTCCGGCACGAAAAGGTAAAGTTGAGAACTGGGAGTGGTCTTAAGGGGTCATTTGTTTTATTTTAACTTTCGGCTTATTATTAGAGGCTATATTTTAAAAATGACCATGAAACTTTTTAATTACGAAGAAAATAATCCTGAAGAAGATATTTTATTCCTAAATTTTAAAATGTGTGCGAACAAGTATTTGGTAGGTGTAGAAATTAGTAAGTGTCTCGCATCGTGCGCGTCTGTTTAAAATAAAAAATAACGCTTAGACAAGAATTGTGTTCGTTTTGTTGAATGTTTATTTAATTTTGCGGCTTGTCACTCGTATTGGCGCAATTTTTTTGGGGCAATTTTTCATTCTTTTGGGATGATATTTGATTTCATTCAATTCATTAGAAATCAGATTGTCTCAATGATAAGAATCGACTTTAGAAAATTCTTATTCCCGACCCAGAGTGTACTAATTTTAATCCATAGTTTGCAACACCGTTAAATAATTACCATAGACCCCTTAGACCTTAAGGAAGTATGATCGAGACCGAGAGGTAGACTTATTAACCCATGTCGATTCGTCCGTCCGTTTGTCTATCCGTCCATCTCTATGTGTGAAGCATTAAGGTCCTTAAGAATTCTAGAAAGTTCAAACTTAAGCTACGGTTTGATTCTTATGTTGCACAGACAAAGTCTTAAAATTGGTTAAGTCCGCCGACATCCACGCCCACTTCCCACTACTAGCTTAAATGTGAGATAACCTCTTATTCACTTTTTATTTCAAGAGACCTTTTGACCAAGGTAACAACGCTGAGGAACTCCAATTTTGGTGTATAGAAAATATGGCTAAATACCTTTAATACGACGAATACCGTGCCGCGAACCCCATCGATCATGCCACTACATTTCGAAAGATTTTTCACCAAGACTGCGGTTCACCGTTCAGTCGATATATGCTATGAAAAAGAGAGGCGATAGGACACAGCCCCGGCGAAGTTCAACGCAAACATCAAAAGGTTGGGATTTATCCGAACACAGCTTCTAAAGCTAACATACAAAGACTGAATGGCTCCCAGAAGAGGCCCACTCAGTGAATAGTCATACAAAACACTCCATAGTTTAATCCAAGGAACCCGATTTTAGGCCTTTTCCAAATGTTCAAAACGTAGTCCAAATGTACCGTACACCGGTTTGGCATATTCCCAGGCCTTCTCAAGAATAGCTTTCAGACAAAAAAGCTGGTCAGTTGTGCGTCTACCAGGCCGAAAGCCGCATCTCTCTTCCCGCAACAAAGGCTCGGTTACAGCTCTGGAAACTTAAGAGATATATACCCCTCTAATAACAGCAATCTCTCTTGTCCCCTTTTTGGAAAATGGACACTATAACTCCTGTTTGTCAATTGTAAGGTGTTTTCCCGCTTTCCCAGGCCACCTCAGTGACACGTGTTAACCATTTAACACCTTCTTCACCCATTGCCTTGAGCATTTCTGGCCGGATTTCATTAACCCCAGCAGACTTACCCACTTTTAGCTCCGCCCTAATCTCGTCAGCAATGGGATTGCCATCTTCAGTGCCCTATTGGGGATTGAGCAGCTCCGAAAAGTGCTAGCTCCACCTGCGTAAGATGTCGTTCTCATTTGAAAGAAATGAACCCTTGAACGATATTCAACTTCCCTCCTCGGAGTCGGCGAATAGTCTGCCAAAATATCTCGTTTGCAGATCTGTAATCGTGCTCCAACCTATCGTCGAACTTTTTCAATGCCTGTTCCTTGGCTGTTCTTACCGCCATATTGGAAGTTCTTCGCGCCTGTCTAACGGGCTCGAGAAGTTGAGTTTCTACACATTGGATCCACATAATATAGGCTCTTTTCGTCTCTCTGATGGGTTCTTGCACTCCAGGCATTTTAAAATACGCAGTTATTTTCTCACCACCACCCGCTACCCAAAGCTCCTTCATTTCACAAACATTACCTGCAGAGGCAATGACTGGCGATAGAAACAGCTGTCAATCCTCCTCTACATTCAAAAGGTCAGATGGAATTTGTTCAAACTTCTCCGAAACGTGCTGTTGAAAGCGCTCTCTGAAGTCAGAGTTAGCATCCTGCAACCTTTTCCACCGTGTGTGGGTCACCTATTTTGGCTTTCGCTTGGGTGGCAAAGGAATACTGTCGCTGATATACAATTTACACACCATTTAGTGATGATCAGTTTACAGTTTAGCTACCCTGAAAAATCGAACATCACAAATCATTCTTTGAACACACGATGGTACAACAAAGAAATCAATCAGCGACCTCTGATTTAAACCCGTCTTTGTGCGGGAAAAAGGTGCTAATGATGGACAAACCATACGCACAGCAAAAGTCCAACAACTTCCCTCCGTTCCTGTTTTGATCCGGGTCACCGTGCCTTCCGATCACACTCCTTCAAGTAATGTTCTCCGTTCCCACATGTGCATTGAAGTCACCCATTAAGAAAAATAAGTCCATGTTTGCCACTCTAGCTAGGGCAGCATCTATTTCGTTCAAAAAGAGCTCATACTCTGAATCTGGATTTGATGCATGCACCTGAACCAGGGCCAGAGCTAATCGTTCAAGCTTAAACTTTAAGATCAGAATCCTTCCCCCTAACGGAATGACATCGAATACATTTTCTAACAACCGGGGGCTTGTGAGTATCCCCACACCCGCAGTCATGTGATTTGGGCCGCCAGTCCAGAAGAGCTTCCACCCATCATCGAAGTCTTTGGTTCCAGAACCCTTCCACTAAGTTGAGTAGATGCCAATTACATCGAGCTGATACCGGTTGGCCTCCTCAACCTGTTCAAGTTCCTTCCTTGTTAGTAACAAGACATTCCATGTGCCAATTTTGAGTTGATGCCGTTGTGGAATTTCCACCTAAGCTCTCATTTTGACATGGCGCTGTTCCCCTCCACGCCCCGTAATCGAAAGCGGCACCATTGACGGAATGCTCGTGACTTCTCGGGCTTAAACCCGGTTGGATGCCGAGCGGGACATTCCGACCACCAAGCGCTCGCATGCTGACACCCCTCAGGCGAAACTAAAAAGGGTGCCCTGGATTTCCAGGATTAGCAAATACTCGAGGCTGTTTTCGTTTTATATTCATGGCTGGGGGGTGCATTTTATACCTAGCTGCCAGGTTTAAATTCAGCCAATCCTGACTCGGACAACAGATGCCGACTAGAAAGCCGCTCATCCCCTCATGCATTTTTGTTATTTGAAGTTCAGCCGCCCCTCTGGGATCAGATGCCGATTTTATTTAAATCTTCGAGCTCATCTTTTAGCTATAACTTTACTCTCAAGGGTAAAGGGGCCCTACCGGGACTATATAATCCTGCCAGCATCACTTACAACATGCCGAAGACTTAAGAGGCAGTCTGCAAAGTTTAATATTAAATTTTTAACTTATTATGTAAATAGATATTAAATAATTCCAAGGCAGAGAGGGTCAGAAGCAGCAAAAAGCATATACAGAAACATCGGGTTTGCAAGCCGTCAATATAGATTAGTTCAACTCGGTTTACGACTCGAGTTTCCAGTACGAAAAGTTTGCGTTTTTGCTTTACAATCTTTTTTGGGTGTGTGAATAGCAAGAAAATTTATTCATTACAATCGTTTTAGATGGAGTTTACCTGTGGGTCTAGGCATTCCATTCCATATGAGCGTATATCATAGGGGTCATTCTCTCTGTTCTTTAAAGAATCTATCTTCATGCATAAAAAAATATAGAAATATACAACATTGAATTGAAATAAAGTTTACAAATTGTCTATAACAAGATCGATGCGTAAA
The DNA here is from genome assembly GCA_947623515.1 of Neoascia interrupta. Classification (NCBI taxonomy): domain Eukaryota; kingdom Metazoa; phylum Arthropoda; class Insecta; order Diptera; family Syrphidae; genus Neoascia; species Neoascia interrupta. Next base: position 56,366,210 of record OX392464.1, on the reverse strand, counting down.
ATCTTTAATTATGCGAGAAATATCTAGTGGGAGGGTTACAATCCGCCTAGGCGAATCGTTGGATACCCCATCCCAATCGACCACTGTCAAGCTCCAAAATGCGTCAAAAATCTTGGTTGTTAAATTTCAGATTCTATTAACTTTAATTGTGTTGAGAATTTGTCGTTCTCACGCCCCTTTTTTAAAAAAGAATATTCAGATTCAGAATCTTCTTTCTTAAAAAAGGGGCGTGGCATCAACCCGTTTTCAATAACATAATTTTTTTTATCATACTTTTTAACAGATGTGGTATACACGTGTTGATCGCAGTTTTATCTTAAAAATTTGATTTTTTACTTAAAAACGCCCCAGAGGTGGACGTGGCAAAAATTTATTTATTTGAGATGATAGCTTACGCACATATCTGAACCTTTTATAGTGCAAGTTTTTTGGATTAAAAGCAAACTTATCAAATAAAAGCCGTTTATTAGAACGCATACTAAATATGACCACGCCTACAAGGGGGCGGTTTTCGCTTCTTTTTTAAACGCCAATCACAAAACACTTAAGCGAGGATATTGCATACAAAATTTCAGCTTTCTACGACAACTTTGATTTTTCATGGTAATAAGTAAAGTGAGCGTGTCGGTGGGCGAATTTCAAAAATTTTTACATTTGCACTGCTTCGGGACCTAAAAAGAACAGATATCAAGTCTCAAGTTCCTAAAATTTAAGGCCTAAAAACTACCGACAGACGGACGGACGGACAAGGCTCATTCGACTTACAATTCGGCCTCGATCATATGCCCTTAAGGTCTTGGGGGTCTACGGTGATTATTTCTCTATGTTACAAACTATGAATCAAAATTAATATACCTCTTATCCTATGGGATGGGGATAAAAAAAGTGTGATTACAATCATAACCAAAGTAAAACTTGTACATTGATAATCGACAAGAAAGCCATAAAACAATAAGCTTACAACCATTCCAACGGCTATCAGAAGTACCACTCTTACGCCAATCGTAGAGTAATTGTCCAATAGCTTCTGTTTTGAAATCTCCGAACAATTTAACCATAAAAAAATAAAAAAAATATATAACTTTTTGTCCATGAGTGGCATTGAAATTGCTTCACAACATCAGGTGAACTTGTAGATGTAGAAGCTCGTTGTTCTTTTATCTTTACCATAAGATAGTAATCTAGACAGCAGCAAGTTCTCACTATAGTTCCAAGACGAGACTGGCTGTTACTCTATATGTGCCCCATACGATCTTTTTCATTATCTTCGATGCTATTGAATCATATCTAGTGTGAAAGACAAAAAAAGCCTTAAGAACAATTTTCTTTAGAAGTCATTGCACGACATTGTAGATTTTTTTTTGCGTGAGCATGAGCATTTTGGACTTTGCACAGAGGATTAGACTTTACAAAAAAAGTTAAACTTTGGAACATAATCACCTTGGTTGAGTGATGACATAAAAATGATAATTTTCAGTTTTAAGCAAATGATTTGGCAGATCTTGACGTACTATGTACCTAAAAGGAGGTGTGTTTTCGTAGCTTTTCAACATGTTTTGCTTAGTTAATTGGCTGGAATTGTTTTGCAAAATAAAAATTACTAATTGTGTTTTTTTTTGTGGAGGGCCTTTCTATGAAAAGAACTTAATTTGACTTAAGTATTTACTTTCCTTGTTAATACAAGGTATGTACGTAATCTACCTATGTATGAAAGAGTGAAATTGAAAAAAATGTGTCTTTAATTGTTTGTATAATCCATCAGAGTATTTAAATAGGGTAATTAACAACTTGACTGCCTATTAAGAAAAAAACTTTCCATATACCAAGTGCCGAGGGGATGCCTAATTGTATTATGGACTGCTAATTTAATGTTAATTTGATTTCAATGCATTCTGGTATTGTGATTTTCCACTGATGTTATTTGCTTTTAATTTTCCATAAACATGTTATGGTCGTAGCCAGTTGCTGAAACCCAGATTCAATGTTGAATCAACATGAACAGAACAAGATACTCAGAGAACTGAACTTTAGATACTCAGAGCTTTAGCTTGTGGACTTTACGGATCAGCAGACATATGAGTTTGGTAATTTGGTTTTTGTATAAAAAGAATTATAGGTAATTAGGTAGGTAGAATAGTGGCTTATTAAATGCACTTTGGCCAAAAAGTAGGCCTATTGTACCGCCACTTGGGTATATGACCAAGGTAGTAGGTTGGCGTGAATTTTATGAGAGCCAGCCAGTATTTTCAATGAATTTTAGTAGTTTTTTGACCGGTGTTTCACTAAGATCGCTTAGGCAGTCGTAGAAGTTAGGCTCCAATGGATTTCCCGTGCGACGCGAGTGCTGGGCAGCTTTGTTGTCCGCTTGTTTTACGCTTTTTGTACGCTTTTTTCCTCTTCCTCATCTAGGCAGCTTCTACAGAAATCGTTTGAGAATATACCTAGTCTTCTTGCGTGAAGACCTAATAGGCAGTGTCCGGTGATAACTAGAGCAGTACCTATATTACAGGAGATTTCATCTTCTGGCAGTCTAATGGCGTTCTTAGCAAGTTTATCAGCCTCACAGTTTCCCATGATGTCTCTATAACCTGGCACCCAGCACAAGCGGATGTGAAACTGTTCGAACATCTCATCAAGAGATGTGCGACGGTTAATAACTAATTTAGAGCTTATAGAGATTGATGTCAGGGATTTGATGGCAGCCTGGCTATCCGTAAAGATACAAAAATCGCGCGCGGATATCACGTTCCACTTTAGCCAGGACAGGGCTTCACTAATTGCCATTATTTCTGCTTGGAAGACGCTGCTTAGGTTGGGTAGGCGAAGGGATTTATTTAAGTTAAGGCACTCAGAGAATACACCACTTCCTATACGCTGTCTTCCGTCTTGGATCCGTCTGTGTAAAATTGTATGGCGTTACCAAAGGGTATATTACCGCCGTACCACAGGTCTCTGTTCTAAATCCGGGTTTCGAAGTTTTTCTCTGGGAAGTATGAAGGTGAAGTTTAATCCAGGTTCGTGGAGGTGAGATTCTGTTTGTTTAGAATTTTGGCCTGTCCGTAAACGTAATCACGCCATTGGGAGCATGCTTTAAGTCGAAATGCGCAGTTGGTAGCTGTTTGCTTACATTAAAAGAGTTAATCCGAGTACAACCCAGCCAAATTTTGAGGGTCTCTTCATGTGTGCGAAAAAAATAGCAAACACTCCAAGCCAGGTTGTGATAGGCAAGATAAGTTCATAATTTATTTTGAAACTGGCTTTAGTCAAAGTGAAATAAAATATTTCATCATATCGAAAAGAATGGATGTTCAAAAGGGATTTCTGGCTTAGTCAAAAAGGCATACTTATAGTCGGAATAAATTATAATGCACTAATTTGGCTTTAGTAATTTATTTTTTTTCAAACCTTGTTTTGTTCATGAAAAGCTTAGTGTTTGGTAAATTCCTAAAATATACTGGCGCAGTCTAGTCCTTAGTCAAACTCGGAAGGAAGTCAAATGTAATTTGGTTTTTGAACTTTCGCGTGATTCGAAACATCGACCAATGAAACGTGAAATAATTACTCTTGGCTTAAGGCTTATATATATACTAAACTATACTAATTTTACCACCAATTAATTTTACATTTTTCTAGTTTACCTCATACCAAATCTGATTTCTTTTGCGTCAAAAAGATTGGGTGTAGGTGGCGTCTAAGCTCCAAAAGTGTTTGACTGACTAGTTTTCAAAGGACAGACTATGAGTTACCTGTGCTATGAATTTCTGCTAGCCGGTAAAAAAAAAATTTAATCAGCAAGGTCGGGGTTAGAATAGGCATGAGGTAAGGTATGCCTGTCTAAAGAATTCCACTAGAAGAAATAGTCTGTAGCATGTTATAAAAGTGATGCTGTCATAAGTATACACAGCGTGTCATAAAAGTGGGACCATCGATGGCGGTAAGTAACTATAAGATTAAAATTAAAGTTTAAACCCTCACTGATCAGAGCCTGATCCCTACTTAACTTACGGGGTAGTTAAATTTATATCAAATAAATCAAGGGGTATCTCAGATGAGCGGATTCTTGGTTGGCCTCTGTGGTCAGCCGAATATAAATCTGGCAGATTAGTATTAATTGTACCTCTCCTCCAACATGAAGAGAATGAAGAAACAACTTCGCTTAAATGCTGATCCTTAGCACCTTTCGGAGCTAGGCCTAAGGGTTGTCAGCGCAATTAAACGCTTGATGGTTGGAATGTCCTGCTCGGCATCCGACCGGCTTTAACCCGAAGAAGTTACGAACAGTCCGGTTACGGTATCTCTAACCATAAATCCATTACACGTGGCGCAAAAACTTGCGCCAATTTAAAATGGGAATTCTAGAAATCGACAACCGCAACAACTAAAAAAAAGGCGGGTGTGGGTATAGTCACAAGCGCTCGGTTGTCGGGCAACGTATTGGATAGTATTACTTTGGGGAGAGGTTCTGGTTAACTAAAGCTTGAACGATCGACATTGATACTCAGGCGTGTATGCACCAAGTCGAGGCGTAAAGTATCCAGAGAATCGGACTTCTCATGTGGTTGTGGACTCCTACAGTATTTGGAGGAGTGTGATTGGGAAGCACGCCGGATCCTACCAACGTTTTTTCCCAACACAAAGACACTTGGTATCAGTGCAGAAAAAAATCAGAGTACACTGATAGATTCCTTTGTGACACCATCGGATGTTCAAGTTGACAGCTCCATCACCACTCAGTGTTGTGAAAATTGCATTTCAGCATAGGCATTCCGGTGCAAGACCGGTGAAAACTAGGACTGATAACCCGCATACGATGGGAAAGTTTAAAGAACACTTACTCTGATTTCCGAAAAGGATTTGCATACACGTTTCGGTGAAGCACATTTCCTCTTTTGATATACCTCATCAAGAGGTTAAATTTCTTCTAAATAAATTTCTTCTAAAAAGATTTATTTCTTTCTTCTAGATAAATTTTTCTTTGATGCACAACATCACACAACGGAACTACAACGAATGATAAATAAACAGCACTGCTAAGCCGAATCTAGACAGATAGTCTTAAAAATTGTCCGTGCCGAAAAAAGTGTACTTAAAAAATCTCCACAAAAAGTTTTCTAGACATATTCCAGCCCTGGAAACCGGGAAGACGAATCGATTACTTACGGATAGGTTGATAGGTAAGGTAGGGTTGCTGGAAGCCAACGCCATCAGCTCGCAAGGCGTACGAGAGCTCCTAACGTCACCCTATAGTGACAACTTGAAAGGAGAATAGATTTTGATGTAACCATGATTCTTAGTCGGTTGAAGTATCCTGAGCTTCGAAGACAAACTTGGCCTAGCCGGAGACCCTGCTGAACTTTACAATATTCGCCACCGCCGCTGTACTTGCAGGCTCGTCCAGTTCCTCAAAGAAGAATTGCCCTAGAAGTCGAAAACGTTGTCTGCCGGCACTTGAACACTGGCAGAGGAGGTTTTTCACATCTCCTTTCGCTTCTTGATCATGACAGTCCCTGCAAATGTGGTTGCTATTAGTGTGATTCTCAATTTTGCTGATTGTTTTGCCAACAGCTACTTGTTGCTTGTTATCACTCAGATTATCACAGTGATGGAATTTTTAGTGCGATAAGCTCTTTTGATTTGTTGCCTTCAATGTATGGCCATAGCGTCTTTGTATGGCCGATGCTCTGCAAATTTTCCCTTTGCAAACTTTGATTACCTCAAAAGCTATTGTAGGATGGGTCCTTTTGTCCGCTGTAGTGATACATAGATATAAGCCACATTTTGCTATAGCTCGTCAGCCTTGTCGTTCCCGATAAAGCCACTATGGTCTGGTACCCAAACAATGCGGAAATTATTCTGGCTGCTTAGAGCCCTAAGTTCTGTGCAACAGAGTTCTTCTTTACGAAATTTTACGGTTCGTGTTGCCGGTGCAAATGGCTGCTTAGCTGTCTACGTAAGTGAAAATATCCTTCTGTGATAGTTCCAATACTCTGGCCTTTTTGGCGACTTATTGCTAGAATTTCGGCTTAGAAGATATTGCACGAACTCAGCAATCTTCTGCCTGTTAAGACACCGAGTTTCTCAGAGCCCACTCTGTCATCACTTGATTTAGAACCACCCTTGGTTATAAATTTATCCAGCCTCCAGTCTTCTGTGCTAGGAATACGAATGGAGAAGAATCTTGATTGTCGTCAAGGTTAGGTGACCTTTTTTGCTGGATTGCGCCAGAGGGATAAGGATTCTTAAGATGCCAATAGCCCGTACCATTTTGGTGTAGTTGCCTCGGCACTTAGAACTCAGGCTTTACGTCTTGTGCTTCATCCTGTATGAGCTGGATAGCTTCTTCTGCTCGACGAATTTTCTCGAGTCTCTTAGGCTTTTCTTGGAGATTTGTTATAACAGTACACGTTTCACGCCAATTATCTTCTGACCCCAGAATATGGGCTAGGATTCCCATAGTGCTAGAAAGTGTAGTTCTCCATCTCCATGCCGCAACCGTGCAAAATAAAATACTATGTGCTTTGTATCTACTGCGTTTACAGGTCTCTCCGGGAAGTTGGCAATGCTGTCTAGTCCATATCGATGTAAATACTTGCGGTATTCTCCTTGGATGGAAAGGAACTTTGTGAGGTGGTAGTTATACAGTCCCCGTGCTTCTGTTGTACCAACTCTTTTGTTGGTATGAGTTTAGAAGTCCATCTCCTTTTTGTTAAATTGCCCCAGCGATTTTGCCATATTGCTAGAGACACACCTCTTTCCCAACTGGCATTGGTGTCCTCTTGGTTAGGCATTTTACTATTTTGTAAACTAAGCATTTTATCATCAAGGATATCTATCGGAACCATTCCTGCTTCTGCTGTTACAAAAGCGGCCTCATCTGTGATGCTTCGAGAGCCACAAATTATCTGCAACGCACAGCCTATACGCTGATGATATTTTCCTCCTAATTTCTTTCGTCCGCATTGCTTCGCCCAGATAGAGAGAACTCTCTTGGAATCTAGGTCTGCCGATGTTGGACAGTATGCGCGATTAAGGTCCCTGCATCGATCTTTCTTCGTAACGTAATCAACGTATTCTTTGAACTGCAGCTTATTATCCAGCATTCCATCAAGCTTTTAAACTGACTCCTTTCACCGGTGGCGTGACATAAGACCAAGCGACATAAGGCCAAATTTTAAATTTGGTAGGCGGAAGAGTCGCAGAAGGGCAGCATGCCCCTCCATAAATATTCCACGTTTGATACGTAACATTACGTAACGATACGTATCAGGCCTTATTGACCTTATGTCGCTTAACAAAGTTTCATGATACCAAATGATAAAATGGTCTTATGTCAATTTCACAAAGTGACTTAAGGCCAAATTTCGAGATTTGGTCTTATGTCGCTTGGTCTTATGGTTATCCATTGACCTGATGGTTTGAAAGTTTCAATAAGACTTTTGAAAGTTTGCAAATTCGACAGTTCTGCGACTGGTTATCAAAACCGTCTCGGTTTTATGGTCGGCAAGTCCAATAAGACGAATGATAGCCATTCCTTTATCATGTAAAAGGAATGGGGAATATGTTAACCTACTGTTACATTGGCAATATCATCAGCCAAGCCAGTAATCTTAGCACCGTATAAGATTAATCGCAAGACTCCATCGCACATGATATTCCACAGTAATGGCCCTACTACCGATTACTATGGGACTCTTACGGTGACGTTAAGCCTTTATTATTTTGTAATTGAGCTTTTTGTTGCTCATGTAATTTTCTACAATACAATAGTATGGTAAGTCCATCCTGGCGAATGATCTTTTGACATCGGCCCAATTCGCCGGCCTGTAGCGATTAACGAGCTTTAATAAGCTTTTTGCAGCACTTTATTATATGAAGTTTTGTATTGCCTCTAGCGTCATAATAGGAGTAGATCTCAGACCACCTGTAGTGATGAGACAAGCCATTCTTTGGACCTTAGTTACGGCCTTGAGATAAGCCTAGCGTTTTAAAGCCAGTTTGCTTTTTTACGGGAAGGACCCAATTTTTGGCATATTATTCGGTTACACATTTTGTATATAGAGATTTCAGATATATTGAAGCTTCCTCAATATTAAGAAGGTGTGAAAAAAAAGAATTCACATAATTTGTTTACTTCCTTTTTGCACTTGAGTGATGTTCTTAATGCCATGCCACCATGGCATCCTTCAATACTTTTTTTGCCATTCACAAAGCGAATGTACGTTGAACTCTTTTTAATGTAAATTTAGTTCTGGTCAACTGTCTGCTAATTACCCCAAATAACATTGAGGATTATTCAGCAAACTGCCTCTGAATACTTACTCATGTGTGAATTTTTGGTCGTTGGACTGTGTGTTTTTCTTTTCATAGAGACACGAAACATTATGTCCCACCTTTTGTGTTTGCAGACACAACAACTGACGAGACAATATATTGTAAAATCATTAAAATATTAATGCCGTAAGCTAATGAGCGGCATGTTTACTGTTTTTTGCATAAATAATAACCTTGATCCGAGTCGTATGGTATATGGTGAAGAGGGTAATGAGAGCCAATCATCTATGCGGAAGCTTCAATGACAATAATGATGATTGCTTAGCGAGTCTATATTGAAATATTCAACATTTTATTTACGACTGACCTCAAAACACAAACTTTGACCTGTGGAAAGGGCTTACAACTAAACCTTTTCTACAGTGGAAAAGGTTTAGTTGTAAGCCCTTACATAATAAGCATACTTATTTTCAATTGGGCATTGCCAAAGCTTTCATTCAGGTCCTCATCCAAACGGGGCTATAGAGATATACAGAACTTTAAAAGTGAGTAAGTTCGTCTGTGGCAAACTTCTATACACCAGACCCTATACACCATGTACCACCGAATGTTAAAATTTTTTGGCCTAAATTCATATATTATTTGCATAGGCCACGCCCCCAAAAGTAGGAGTGGGCTGAAAATTTAAGTCAATGAAATGTAATTTCGTTATTATCAGGAGAAAATGCGATAAAAGCGAAAATCATTTTGGAAAAACAATTTTTTCCTAAAAAGGCCCCTAAAGCTAAGGCGGAGCTCAAACCTTTGTATGGAAGAAACTTAGCAAATAGTAATATCTTTAATATTTGTCATAACATTTTTTTTTCGATTTGGCGTAAACTTTTCGAAAAATCGGGTTTTTAGAGATCTTACATGTTAAAAGTGGGCATGGTCGACATTGTGGGCGGTCCAATTTTTGCCTACTTAAAGGTTTTGGGCCATTATTGCTCTGTACCAACATTTGATTTTCTATGCCTTGTTTAATTTGACCAGAAGGCATTTTGAAAGAAAATGTGAAAAAGAGGTTGTTTTCCATTGAAGCCAGTAGTGGGCGTGGCCGTTGGCGGATTTCACCAATTGTCACACTTTGTCTGTGCAAAATATTGCCCTGTACTCCTGCAGGAAAATCCTAGGCCCAAATTGGGGACTCCAACCCAGGATTGTGCACTGGATACAGACGGCAGTCGTTAGGCCAATACTTATGTACGGAGTACTAGTCTGGTGGAAGGCACTAGACAAGAGTAGCAATATTGTTATATTAGAGAAAGTTCAAAGACTATCATGTATTTACATTACGGGTGCTATTAGAACAACCCCTTCGGCTGCGCTTGACATTATGCTCCATCTGCTTCCCTATTCAAAAAATATGATTGAAATACGTTTTTGGGTACTGCCCTTGAGCAGCCCCCATGTTTTGATCAGGTAGTTCCAGGGGTGTTGGGGGACATGTTAAAGATAGTTAATGTTTATCCGAGAATTTTATTTTCGAATTTCATTTTTCCAGTTCGTTTTTTTTTCATTCCACATATTTCGAGAGGGGTTTCAACCCCCAAAACCCCACCCTACGTTCGCGCCTGGTTCCAGGCCACAGGGATATTCCAGGCAACTGCGGAGCCGACGAACTAGCTAGAGACAGTGCTAATACTAACCCGACTCATACAACGGAACCGGCAGCACCCATAAACTCGATAAAGTTCCACCTGGATATCGAAGCCATCACAATGCAAAACAATAGGTGGAATAACATCAGCACATGTCTCTCTTCCAAACAAATCTGGCCAGAGCTCGATCGTAGGAAAACAAAGAGACTCATCTCCTTCTAGCGTGACTCGAGTTGAAGAGACGAAATTTGTCTCTGGGTCTAACTGGCTAAATGCCTAAGTGTGATCACACCACCCATCCCGCCACCACATGAAAACTCTATGTGGGCGAGGGATCACCTACAGTGGTGCGCCAAATATACCCTCCCCCGAAGTTTTTCCCAACAGGACCGGCCTGGTAAGGGCTCATACCGATTCGCTTGCCCTCACCCCTCCGCTCTTGTGGGAACACTGGTATATATTCCCCCTGGTACGGGCTAATACCGCTTCGGTTACCCTCTCCTATTCCACCCCACAAGGTTTATTCTGAGTTGAGTCACCTGAGGTACGAGCTTACACCGAAAGGGTTAACCTACTTCTGCGTCTTAACGAAGAGTCATCCTCTGGGAACGGTCTTTACCGAAATCGGTTACCCCACCTGCACTCTCCTTACACTCATTTACGCTAACTCTCACTTAAGGCCATAGTAAACTAAACATCTAAATCTAGTTAAGCTCGATGCAAAGGAAAGATACCCTATTTGTTCTTCATACCACATGGGACGTAATTAGTAGGACTTTTTTTATACACTCATGAATAAGGTAGTAGGCTACCCTCTTAATGTTAGACATCTCACGAGCGGAAAGGAATAGAAGAAGATGAAAAGAAGGAGAGGTACCGGTGCACTCTTGTTTTGAAAAGTTGTAAATTGTAATGAGTAGAAAAGACTGATTGTGGTAGGACATTCCACATTCTAGTTGCACGGTACTCCTACAGTAATTACCATTCTCCTCATCTCTCCCCTCCCCACCATATGCCAGTGTTTTTCCCTTACAAGGCTGGATCGGTATGGGCTTATACCGCTTCGGTTGCCCTCACTTCTCCACCGAGGATAATTCTTAGCAGAGAAGCAACAGGCTCGGACTTATACCGAAATCGGTTGCCCCAACCGGGCTTTCTCTCCTATAGGAGCTATCTTTCACTGACCCAGCCACCTCCTCCTCGACCTCAAGCACCCACAAGGCATCAACAAGGCAAATTCCCATCTGGAGTCCAACAGTTACGAGACCACCCTTCTTCAGGATGTCTCTCACTCGCCCCCTTTAACTCTGCTGACAGCCGGTTCACACCAAAACGGTTACCCCAGCCTTCATTACCCTCGGGTATGTCTCAACCCATCAAACTTTGATTGGTGACCTTCGGTACAGGTTGATACCGTCACTGGTTGCCTAGATGAGGGGTCTACCACCCAAACGGGTAGTCATCATTTAGGTCCTCGCGCTGGTAGCTCCGGTCCTACAAATGGTATCACAATGGACCTCCTTTGGTCTAAGTGTGTCCCGGCCCAGCGGGGACAACCACCCAACCTAACCTAACCTAGACCCAGGATGACTTTAAGCGACGTATAGTCGGAATGGAGCGAAGACAGCTTATCATGCAGATTTCAGCAACGTTGTACCGCGTTCCAGCTTACTGATGGCTGTTTCACATAAAGAGCGAGAGAGCGATCGAAGGTCTCGGGCGAGTTGTCAAATGAATTTCAATCAATGGCAATATATGGGGTGGTTCACAATGTCGACGTGATCGCTGTCTCGCTCGACGGGCTTTTCGAAAAATTGAAAAACGCTCTCCGAGGACGACGATTATTCTGTATAAAGTCGAAAAATTTTAGTAATTTGTTTAGTTTTGTCACTGTATTGTGTTTAGTCAAAATAGTCGTGTCTCGCTTGCATTGTGTATTACAAACAATTTCTCTGGTCTCGTGTTGTCGCTGCCGCTTTGGTTTGACTTCTTTTGCCAGCCTATTTCGGCATAGGCTTTACAGCGAGGGAATATATCGAGTGTATTATCCAGGGCCTTAGACCCCAATTGTGTAGTTAAAGGGACCCAGTGCTGTTAATGGGACTATAGTCCTCTTTTTGGTGTTAACAGAGAGGCTTTCTCTGTTCCACCGTCTCGGGGCAGGGTCAGGGGTATTGGCAATGAAACCTTTGTCTTTCGAATATCGCGCTGTCATTATCATGTTTTGAATTCGTTTCAGATCTCCCTAACTGAATGAAAAAAAGATTGCTAATTTGTAAAGGCAGCGAAGGTTTTCGATAAATCCCAAAAATAGCCTTGCTTATCTCTATCTTTTAGCAAATATACTAACTCTCGAACATCAAACGATCCGCTATCGACGCGTCCTCTGCTTTTATCAAAACTAAGATTGCAAATTAAATCTGTCAATTTATATTGACACACGTTTAAAAATAGTCACCGCCATCATCAGAAACCAAACAAACATAAAACGGATAATAAAACCGAACCCATTTCGCTGTGACAATTTGGCGCGTGCTAATTTGTTTAACAAGCACTTCACGCGGCCTGCGTGAACTTCCGTCCTCTGTTTATTTAGCTTATAAATCTGACACTTGGCAGTGCAGCACATCACCATGCAGATGACAGTTTATTGTTCACCTTCAATCACTTCTGCAGTTGCAAGTGCTCGAGATGCAAATGGTTGTTTTCGTTTATCTGTGCTTCATCGATAAGGCTAAAGAAGTCACTAAATATCTTCCACAGCGCAATGACAAACTGGATGATGTGTCAACAAATAGGTGACATAAATTTCCTACAATATTTAAATTTGATCAGGTTTTACCAGAAATCCACTTGAAAATGAGTAACGATTTACATGATTTTTTTTCAGTATTTATACCCTTGCACTAGAATTTTTCTCGGCTCGTTTACGGGTACCGGTTTTATAACCGATTAATGTGTCCAATTCGACTTGATATTGATGGGCTTTCGAAATTTGTGCTTAAATGCAAACATGCGGCTTGTGCTACCTGGATTGTCAGTACTGTGAAAACCCGGTGCAAAAAACTGAAAAAAAAAACATTTTTTAGAATTTTGCAGTCTATATCAGGCTTATCTGCTCGTCATTCTTTATGGATCGTCACATTGGATCATATTGTCTGATCGTTTCGTTTATTAAATGTTTCGTTTATGACTTTTACAATACTGTCATAATAGTGGAGCTATAAAGCTTTCGGAATAAGAACGTGCCACAAATAAAAGGGGTACCCAAATAATTGTTGTTTTTTTCTATTTTTTTTTTTTCGAACATATTAGAGACGATAGGTTCCATTTTTAGAATTCTCGAGATCAGTGGCGTTTGCCCAGTGGATAATGGTGCTAATAAAAGGTACACATTTCGATCCAACGTGCCGTTTCATTAATTTTTTGTCAAAACATTAATAATAAAGTCATCTGAATTGAATTTCACGAGTTTAGCTATTTGCTGTTAAGTTTGAACTCACGATGCTTGCTTTTAATAGCAACGGAAAAAACAGCTTAAGAGAAAAATTAGTAATAAATAAAATATTTAATGGAAAACATGTTGCTTTTGAGCTTTTTTTTAATTAATTGAATTAGGAATGCCCAGACCGGAGGGGTATGTAGTGCTCCTCGGATAACTATTTCTTGGGTTCTTAGACTGCGCAGATGGTACAGTTTGTAGTAAACTTTGTACCTAGTCAGAGGACCAAATATTTTAATGGTTCATCAAATTTAATCGATTGAGGCAATTGACTAGGACTGTGTTTTAATTTCGAAGTAAGAAATTCAACACTGTAAAACGTTTCATCAAAATTTCTGGTCGTATGTGCTTCCTAAAAATTTAAAAGAAATTAAAAAAATTCTGCTGCTTATTGCTTTATTTAAGGTACAAAAATTGAATCTTTTACATACGAAACTCCGCAAAATTTCTTTTCAAGTTCCAGCACCTAACTTTAATATATGAAAAATGAGTATAAGAGTTCTTCAAGCTAAGATAAATGAAATAATTTAAAAAAATTAAGAAACATTATTATGTTTCTAATAATGGTTTGTAAATCCAAATCGAACACACTTCAATTTATCAAAGACAATCAAAGCATTTTTATGCAATTCATGATTTGCTTATTCGGTGTACACGACAAATCTGTCACACATTGCGGCTAACAACAAAAGTACACACAGACAGACAGTGACTGGGTGTTACGAAAGCACAATACTTGAATTGACCGGGCGTGCGCCGCCCTTTTTTTTTGCTTTTAGCACTCGATTTTAATATTTTTATTTAAAAATGTCAAGCACCTGTTTTGTAATTTAAAAAGAAACTGCCAAAACAAAGGTGTATCTATTGTTTAAGTCACCTTAGATGACAGACTTTGTTTATTGAGACAACCGATACTGGAAAGCCTCATAATATGCGGTTGTTATGAGACACGTGTTATTAATTTACTGCTTCTAATTTTTTTTATTAAATTTTTAATTAAAGTTACAACTGGATATGTATAACACTGTAATATTTTTGCTTGCGGTTTGACGATTAAAACTCAATTTGACGTTTAATAAACGTTCACCTGTTTTAAATGTAGAGGAAGAATGGCAGCTGTTTTCATCGGCAGTCACTGCCTCTGCAAGAAATGTTTGTGGAGTGAAGCGGCTTGGTGTCGCGGCTAATGGTGAGAAAAGAACTGCAAGAAGAAAGAAGAACTGCATTGTTTAAGACTCCTGCAGTTCAAGAAACCATCAGAGAGAAGAAGAGAGCCTACATTGTGTGGATTCAATGTAGGAACTCTTTTTATCGAGCCCGGTACACTGAGGCGCGAAGAACTTCCAATATGGCGGTCAGAACAGCCAAAGAACAGGCATGAAAAAAGTTCGGCGAGAGGTTGGAGCACGATTGCAGATCTGCAAACAAGACTTTTTGGCAGACTATTCGCCGGCTCAGAGGAAGTTGAAATCGTTCAAGGGGTTAAATCCAAAAACTGTACACAATCCAAAGACCAGCCCTTTTGGGAGATGCAAAAGGGGACAAAAGAGATTGCTCTATTTATAGGGGTATATATCTTTTGAGTCTTCCGGGAAAGCGCGCAAAGGTGTTTTCGCAAAGGTGTCGGAAGCGCGTTCCAGATCGGTAATGGAGCCTTTGTAGTGGGAAGAACTATACGGCTTTCGGCCTGGCAGAAGCACAACCGACCAGCTTTTTTATTCTTGAGAAGGCCTGGGAATATGCCAAACTGGTCTACGCGTGTTTTGTAGATTCGGAAAAGGCCTATGACCGGGTTCCTCGGGATAAATTAAAGAGAGTTTTGCAGGACTATACGCTGAGTGGGTCTCCCTTAGAGCCATTCAGTCTTTGTATGGCAACTACAGAAGCTGTGTTCGTTGGACTTCGCCAGGGCTGTGTTCTATCGCCCCTCCTTTTCATAGCGCAGTCTTGGTGAGCAATGTTTTTAATTGGCTGGCATCAGAATAAGCCATCTGCTTTTCACAGATTCTTTGGCCATTCTTGCACCATACAAGGAGGAACTTCAGTGAGCAGGCTCACAGCCGTTTTTGGTGATGTTGGAATGAAGGTAAACGTAAACAAATTGGAAGTCATGATTGTTTCCCGAAGTTTAAGTATCTCGTGGTCTTTTTCACGAAAGATGGGAGGAGTGATACTGAATTGGCCTGTAATATTGGTCAAACTGGAGCTATAGTAAAGGAACGGCAACGGCCGGTCATCAGGAAAACTGAGCTTGGAGTGAAAGCAAAGAACTCAGTTTTTAATTCGTTCATTCCAACCCTCATCTATGGTCACGAGATTTGGGTAATGACGGAAAGAATTAGATCGCGGGTACAAGCTCCCGAAATGAGATTTCTAGTTTGCGTTGCTGGGGTTACTCTTATGGATAGAGTGAGAAAAGCCAGTATTTGTAGTAATATTGATGTTGAGCAGCTGCTTCTCCGAGTGGAAGGATCAATTCTTCGATGGTTTGGACACGTTGTTCTCATGCCCCCCGACCGACTTTCTAGACAAGTTATGTCAGCCGAGATGCGAGCGCGTTGACCACCTGGTAGGCCAAGAAACAGGTGGTGGGATCAGGTAAAGTAAATCTCGTCTGGAGATCATGCCTGTGTTTCTAAAGTTGGTGGCGGAAGATCATGAACGATGAAAGGACCATATTAAGCCGTCCTCGCTCCGCGACCCTTCTAAGGATAAGCGTTCACGGAAAATGATCATGATAATGGTGAATAATTTTCGAATGTTTGGTGAAAATAGACGGCGCCTGTCTTACCACCATCAAAACTCGGTCTGTCTCTTTAATTATCTTGCATTAAATATTATCTAGAGTCATTTCACCAAAAATCTGCTAAAAAAAGACATTTGGGATTTACCACCTGGCCAGCCTCTCGCCACTACTCACTGTATTCGTGACCAACAATCCAATTATTTTTAGCCTGTCTTAAGACTTTACAATTCTGAAAGGGATAAGATGACTTTTCCGTCGCCGGCTCTTAGCCTATTACGATCTTTTGCATTTTAAGTGTGCATTTAACGCGTTCCTTACTGTTTGCCTTGGGTCTTTTTTAAGACCTGATATTTTGAATCTTTTTTCTGCCATACCCCTACCTTATCTTACGTTGTCTCTGCTAAAGTAACCCGCATATTAAATCTGTAAGAAATCTCTCCCTTTCTGTCTTTCCGCGCTGCATGTGGTTTTATTTTCTGTCAAATCACAAGCGGTGCGGTATAGCATGTTGTGTATTATGCGGAATAGTGTAGCAAATTGAATGATAAAGTGCAGCATGTATTTTTGGTTAGATGCGAAACACTGCATGTTCTCGGGGATCGTTCAAGTTGTTAGCGTTGCATCTTGATATTCCGTTCGGAAAAATTCTGCTTTCAAAATTCTGTTTGACGAAATTCTGGAAATGCAACTTTGAAGTATGCTACACTTACTGTTACTTTTTTTGACTGCTTTTTACATCAAAAACGAAAAAAGTTTGCTAGCAGAAAATAAACGGAATTTTATTCCTTATGTCAGAATTTTGAAATCCGAAA
Organism: Neoascia interrupta; assembly: GCA_947623515.1. NCBI lineage: Eukaryota > Metazoa > Arthropoda > Insecta > Diptera > Syrphidae > Neoascia > Neoascia interrupta. The sequence continues at coordinate 56,349,239 of OX392464.1, read as the reverse complement.
TTTGAAAAATTAAAAATAAATAAAATAGAGTGGCGCAACAGCTCGAGGTGAACCAGGGCCAACTTCTGAACATTATATGCTGGTGTGTTAATTTCTTTACATTGTGTGTTAATTTCTTACATTTTAAAAATTGGAATTTGGAAAAAGCAGAATTTTGAAAGGCAGAATTTACAATAAACAGAATTTTGAAAGGCGAAAATTTTGAAAAGTAGAATTTTGACAGCAGATTTTTTTTGGAAAACCAGAATTTTGAAAACAAAGTTGTGCCCTCTTCCTTAAATTATGTACAAAGATCCACTGCATGTAGGTCCATGCAAGATTTTAAACAGATTGTGTAGGCAATCAAACCAAATACCTAAACATATGGAATTTAAAATGCAATTCAAAGTGCTGGGTCGGTTAGAAAGCTCCAAAAAAAAATTACTGATGATTTAAAATCGAAGCACACCATTGAATAAGATACCACATCATCAAGATCACTTTTTTATTGTCTCATTAGAGTTGCAATTTATCATCCTCCAGGTATCTGTTGTTCTTTGGCTAAAATTGTGTTGATTAAACTCAGGTTGAATAATCAAAGTCACCAGACTGATTATATCTACTCTCTTAATTCACGAAAACAATTTTTCATTTTGCTTTCGCTATCTAAAATCGATATTAAATTTTTATTTAATTCATTTTAAATATCAAACAATTCGCGGAAGTAAGCAAAATACAAGTCCGATAGTCGTAAATGTATTTTTTTTAGGCAAAACAATAAAGCTCGATTGGCAACCGATTGTATTGTTATCATTTTATTGATTTAATTCATCTGCAGTGTAGAATTGTTTATCAATTTTGTGGACTGGTTCGATTCTCTTTTTATACCCTACCCAGGGTATATTAAGTTTGTTGTATAGTTTGAAGCGCAGTGTAAATAATCACCGTAGACCCCTAAAACCTTTTAGAGATATGAATGGGACCGACAGGATAATCAATTAAGGCATGTCCGTCCGTCTGTCCGTATGTAAACAACTTTTAGGCCCTTAATTTTAAGCTAGAGAGCTAAAATTTGGTGGGTTGGCTGAAAGTCCAGTCCTTCAGATCAAGTTTGAAAATAAGCAGAATCCGCGACAGACACGCCCACTGCAGGCCTGTTTGTGCGACCATCTCCAATTTAAAAAAATATTTTTTTCACACTTTAGATATGTTAAAATGGTGCCTGCACACTGACTTTTAGTATGTGACACTTTGGCGTTTACATTGACCACGCCCACTTTTTAAGGAATTTTATCTTAAAATTACTGTTTCTAAATAAATATATGTATGAAATTTATAATATGACAAAAGTTGTAGATATTAGCATTTTCTAATTTTTTTGTAGTAGTTTATATGCAGTATATGCCTCCGCCCACTTTTGTGGGTTGACTTTTGAGTACAATGACTTTTTGAGTAAAAAACGCAGATTTTTAGGCCGAAATATATGCAACTTCCTAGTATAAACCATTCAACAGTTTTATTATTTTTTTTATATCCCGCCCACTTTTTGAAGGCGTGGCAGTTTCCTTTTTTGGTAGGGTAGGGTAGGGTATTTTGCAATGCGTCACATATGGACTCAAGTTTTTACATACGCACTGTTGCACTTTCCCACGTGTTTTTACTTAGTATAATTATTTAATTCGATTTTTAATTTATGATTGTGGTTTCCAAAATTATTCACGTTTATCATTATTCTTTTCTTTGCAGGTAAGTTTGATTTTCTTGGAATCAAGATAAAAACTTTTCGATGAATAAAATACACGAGTAAGTTGTTTTGTTAATTATTTCACGTGCCTATTAAAATAATAATTAAAAGAAAAACGCAGTCACACTTTGGGTGTTATTTGAACTGGGTACTAAAATTTATAAATGAGGTGCAAAGCTCTTATTCAAGGTATTCTTGTTTATTGAAGTCGAGAATTTTGGAAAATGTTTAAGGATGATAAAAGTCAATCACCAATCATACCTGATGCAAGTCACATCAACTGTAGTCGAGGCTCGGCACATAAATTTGCTCTATTCAATCTTTTCCTGTAAATTTACTTAAAATTTAACCTCGAATAAAGGTCAAGCAAAGTGGATATCACACAGAGGAAATAAAATTTATTTCTTATGAAAAAAAAATGATACTCATTCACAACAATGATCAATTTAGAAAGGCAGATACTGACAGAGAGAGAATTGAAAAAACAACCCACCTCAGCTGTCAAAGCAAGTGTAGCCTTGCATGTGGGCACAATGCAGCGAAAAATTACCGACAGTCGAATGCAACAACGACGCCGACGACCACAATAAAAGGGGAGGGACACAAGAAACTGCGCGAGGTGCAACTGCTGTGTGCTCTACCTTGCCACCTTGAACTTGAGACAAGTTACTCGGAACAGTTGCATGCTTAGAGCTATAGTATGACCAGTCAGTCTGTCTGATTGTGTGTTTTCGGAGGAGACGCAGCTTAGTATAGGTACCTGGCTGCCATTTATGTTCCCGTGTCGTATTGGTCTTTTGTATGGTGGCTGGCGGCCCGCCGACTGCCAGCAATACTGTCAGGCGCGACGCGACGACCATGATCATGAACATGGTTTTCCCCGGTCAAACGAACGTTGTTTGCATCTCGTAAAACATGTCGTTTGAGCAAATGACGTTGAATCGTCTATTTGCGGTTATCTACTTCAATTAAATGGCGACTATGCGAAGTGTGTCGGATTTTCAGTTTAACCGGAAGCCGGATGGACGGCTCGTTGCGATAATCTCGTACACAATGGTCGTATATCCCTGGTGCGGTTTTTCACTCACAAATTAGTTTACAATCATAACTGACGGCAACTCAGTGAATAGTGAAAGGAAACTCTTGTGCGCTGTTTACCATTGTTGGTATATTCTCGGAGAAAGTCTCTTGCTGATACCGTAGCCATTGTAAAATTTTATGTGCACGTGATTGTCTGGGGAAGATAAACGCACCTACGAAGCGGCGGGCTATTCTAGGAAGTAACCACCATCCATACATTGACTAGATGTGGCGCTTTACAGCGAACGAAAGTAAGAGTGTTGTGATTCATAAGTGTTTTCGATATTTGATATGAGATTGTAATTAAGACGTTTCTAGCTATATGGGCGTTATGAAACCTCTTCCGGTATGCACTTGAAATCCTCTTAGATTTCCAAATACCTTTAACTATGGACTATGGGGCGACTCTGATTTACGTTATGTCTTTTGATTTCATATAAGGTTAACTGATAGGTGTCACGACCAGTTGTAATGTAAGGGCTTTTCTTAATTTGTCTTCCTGCTTACAGTGTTATTCGTTAATAAATCATACCTAACAGTTGTTTCTCCGACGTTCCGGTGGAGGCTGTCGTCTTCTTAATGTTGCTCACTTCACTAATGCGAATCTTCTTATGTTGAATGCATTAACTGAACTCGTTTTTAACCATAGCTGACAAAAGTAAATATGGCAATGCCACCACCCACAATGTACAAAAATTGGGATTAATAACGCTTTTAGTTCCGCACCATCCCATAGCTGTAGTCCTTCCACTACGGACTTGCAAAGTCGTACGATGCTTGGTCCTTGCAGTCGATGTACGTGATGCCTTTAGACTATGTCATTCTGCCATAGGTCTGGGCACTAGTATCTAGAGGCTCAATCTTCCTGCCTTACCCAAGATTGTACTGTCCGCTTGGTTTCTTGGAGTCTACTGCAGCAATCTGAAGGGGATTCCTCGTTACCTCGCTGTACTTGCCCGCCCGGCTCGTACTTGCCTTGTTGGGACTCCCCAAGGTGGTGGCGCCCCATTTTGCCTTCTTCGGCGTCCTGAAAGCGTCCTCGGAAGATCGTGTTCTCTTCGAGGCCAACGCTTCTCTCATGTGCCCCTCGGCATCGCTTCTCTGCAACCCGTTTGGGCCCGGTTTATCAATGGGTCCTTGGATTACAGTACCTCCTCTGGCAACAGGCCTTCTGTTGGTCACGAGGGATGTTCTGGTAGCGGCATCGTCCCTCGGCCTTCCATATTTGCCCGGTTTTCCGCCCGTATCCTGAGGCATGCTTGCTTATCAAATAGTGTGCGATATAGTGACACTGACTGAAGCACTTATCTACCGGGGGCAATAAAATTCCCAAAGAGTTTAAGATCAGCTTTGACAAAATCTGTTTCGTCGCCGTTTTTATCTGTCCGTCTAAAGGTTTCGCTCTTTATATTGCATCCAGTTTGAGCATGAGTATGCATGTGAAGAATTGTATGCGTAGGGAGGCTTTTCATAAAAGATTGAGAGAGTAGTACTGACTTTGGTAAGCTTGTAACACTTGCAATTTTAAAAAAACGTCAGTGCTCACTAAGGATCCTCCGCGAACTATGCAAGAATAGCTTTATCATCCGCGAGAAGCAGATCATGATGCCATTCCGAGGCATACACAACCAGCTCATAAATACAAAGAGTAGGAGGGGTGGCATAGCACAGCCCTGGCGAAGCCCAACGCATACGTTAAAAGGACGGACTTTGACTTCTGGTGTTCCCATACAAAGAATGATTGACTCTCACAAAAGGTCGACTTAGTGCAAAGTCCTACGAAACTTTCTAGAGTTTATCCGCAGGAGACCCGATAATAAACCTTTTCCTAACCCGCTTTCGCAATCCACCTTATTTACAGTTGTAAGCCATTCTTCATGCATTGCTTTGAGCATTTTTGGCCGGTATTATTCAGTTCCAGAAAACTTGCGAAGTTTTAACCGATAAAAAGGCGACAATCGATGAGTTCATTTGCTGTGGGATTCTTCTCCACCCTAATCTCATCAGAAGTAGGATTGTCAGCTTTGTTACTGTAAGACTGGGAGTTTGATTGGATTGTCAGTTTTTTTACTGTAAGACTGGGAGTTCTTCGCACCTCAAGGTAACGAGCGAAGAAGATTGTATATCTGATTAATTCTTTAACTCCTGGTGATCATGATCATCATCATTTTCCGTGATCATTCATACCACTTATCCTTAGAAGGTCGCAAAGCGAGGGCGGCTAAATGGTTACTCCATCGTTCCCGATTCTCCGCCACCAACTCGAAAGACACAGGCACGATCCCCAGACGGGTCTAAGAGATGTTCCTTACCTGATCCTACCACCGGTTTCTGGGCCTACCAGGCGGGCGACGAGCTTGCATTTCGGCTAACATAACCTGTCTAGGAAGTCTGTCTGGGGGCATGTGAAGAACTTTTTCAATTGATCGAAGAATTGATCGTTCCACTCGGAGAAGCAGCTGCTCAACACCAAGATTTCTACGAGTACTGATGTTTCTCACTCTATCCTTAAGAGTAACACCAGCAGAGCATCTCAGAAATCTCATTTCGGCAGCTTGTACTCGCGATCTTATTCTTTCGGTCATTACCTAAATTTTATGATCATAAATGAGGGTTGGAACGAATACTGAATTAAAAAGTGAGATCTTTGCTTTCACTCCAAGCTCAGGTTTCCTGATGACCGGCTGGCGCAGTTCAAAGCTTGGCCAATCCTACAGGACAACTCAATATTACTCCTACCATCTCTCGTGAAGAACACTCCGAGATACTTAAACTTATCTACCATGTTTCAATGGGACTCCATTATTGTGCAGGTTACACTGCACAGGAGTTCGAGAAACAACCATCAGTTTGGATTTGCTCCCGTTTACCTTCATCCTAGCTTCACCACACATGGCCGCAAACCCATCCAGTTCTCGCTGAAGTTAGTCCTCGGACGATTCCAGGATAGCTAAGTCACCTGCAAAAAGCAGATGGCTTATCCTGACGCCAGCCATTTTAAAAGATTCCTCACCAAGACTGCGGTTCACTGCGGTTCATTTAGTATCAAAAGGAGAGGCACTTTTACTGGCGTAAAAACGGCACTAAAAGTGAGTAAAAACCAAAGTTCTGATATAAAAACTCCACCAACACATGTAAACCTAATCTGATAAAATATTTGATATATGAGAAAATACACTGCTGCCGAAAAGGGTTTGATGCCAAGCCCCGTTTTTGTTGGGGGCGACTTAAAACTAGTAAATACTATACTTAAATGCAATTTAAGTTTACATAAATTTATTTATAACGCGATTCGGAGCTTGGCAGGGTTCAATTGGGAACGGATCGTAAACCGCCCACTTATGTTTGGTTGCTGTAACAAATCCTTTACTTTTTGTATACTAAATCGTTTGCTAAACTTCCCAGGGTTAGCTTCTGTCAAGTTAATTTACCCATCATTAAGATAAGTTTAAGCTAAAATAAAAGATAACTCGTCTGCTATAGTTGCAAAAGAACACAAATAGCGAGATACGGAGCTGATGTCGTGCCGAATGGTACAGTTTCAAACCGATAGATTTTAAGCTTCTGGCTCGGATTATCCCGACAAAACATAAGTTGGTAGTTGGCGTCAGTTGTGTTGTTTTGAGTTGATTACGAGTCTCTTCTCCAATTGAAGAAACCGTCGCATAGCACCTTGCTGTGTTGGGCCATACACGGATATTCCGCACCTTTAAACGGAAGAAAATCTTCGTTATGACCATTAAGTACGTTTAGTTCGTTTCTTGAAATGATCCTCACATTTTTTATCTTCCTTAGCTTCATGGTTGGGACCTGGTTGAAAAAAGTTCGGCATACGGTTGCTGTTGTCAAAGGTAATTTACCCAGAACGGTTATCTGTGCAACTGGCCCTACACCCCCAACGCTCCGGATAATATCTCCAACGATGAGGTCAGCGTAAACGTTGTTGCCCAAAAACAACTCAAAGTTGGATCTGTCAGTTACAAACCCAATTGCGCCCAATTCGCAATATTAATCGGTTTCGCCAAAGGAGCCCAGTCAGTGACTTAAGCACGAATGCTCGCATTCTACCTGCGAAATTTGAGGTGAGTTATGCCATTTCAAGATTAACAATCTTGTTGGATGTTTCATTGCTGACCTCTCCGAGCCCACAAATCTTACTTAAAGCCCGTCTAGACTTTAGGTTCAACCGTTGTACTGCTGCCTCCGTTATCAACGATGCCTCGGACCCAGTATCGACCAACGCTCTTAAGGTCAAATAGTTACCATTAGCTGCTCTCACCTTGACCAGAGCAGTAGATAGCAACACCCGAGTATCGATAACGGCATGGTGAGCTCTAAAGCTGCCGCTCGTAGATGGGATGTCATTTTCCAGTTTGAGCTTCTGGTTGATTAGGATTCTAGGATTGTGTCTGGCCTCCTCCGCTAGGTTGAAAATTCGTCTTGACGAAATATTGGTTGCTCGCAGATTGTTGTTGTGTTGAGGGAATATTAGGGTCGTAAACGGGATGAACTGTGGTGCATTAGGATTAAATCCGCCATTCTGTTGTGACCCACTTGGGATGCTACTGCTTGTTTTTGCAAATAGCTTACACAACTCTTGTAAACAGTGACGTTTCATCTACAGACAAACACCATCTACTGATGCATTGTAAATATTATCTTGTAATTATTGTTTAATTTATGAGCAGAATTTTCCCACTTCATTAAATGAAAATAAATAAACACGTAAAAATTAAATGATAATTAAATGGCATTTGCCATAAATATTTGTCTTATCATGTAACGTGCACCAACGCCAAGGACGTCTATTTTAGTTGGAAGTTATTTTTAGAGTAATCAAGGTGCTTATTACCATCTTGACTGATGTGCATTTACCCACGTAAATGTTTGAAGAACGTTGAATAGTAGCAAGCTTTATTTTTTAGCGGAGAATGACTTAAGACCCCCAAAGACCAATTGTGACGATAATGAGAACTTCGGTCATGTGATAGAAAACAAACAACTGAGCTGCGTTTTCGACCTCGTAGTTTTTTTAATCTCGCAATTCATGATAGGCTCAACAAACAGGGCAACATTTTAAGCTGGATGAAAAGAATGGTCAGTAAAAAATAAACGATTTCAACATGCAATACTGTGTCCTGGATAAGACCGAGTTTAGACCGAGGCATGTGTTGCATATCACAACTGTGCACTAGACTTAATGCAAAGAACTCAGGTCTAGTCAGAGCTAAAAGCTAATTTGAATTTCCCCATAATAGGCCCACATGCATCTTTCACCTATTTTAATATCATGCTATCCAACAACACTTGCTGCAAGTGTAATGATGACATACACCCCGCAGGCTGCTGTCATCAGATTATTTACAACAGATGTTTTGCCTTCACGCCAGCGGCTATTCTCGAAACTTCTTTTTCATGCATTTGACTGCAGTGTACGCACCGCGCCAACCGATGTGAAATCACAATATTGAATTGAGTCCCGACCTCCTGAAAGCCTGTTTCATTCTTCACTGGCTCAAGCAGCAACTTTCCACTTAATAGGTGCGCACAAACTATTAGCGCAGCTACACGCAGCTGACAAGTCATATGGGCTTTGATTTATTAATGGCCATAGGTCGTTGTCAGAAGTAAGTGGCACTCATTTGAGATGGCCATAGGACGTGTGTCGCAGTGTCAATTGATCATTTGCCACAATAATTGAACAGAGCATAGAATTCATTGTGTGCCTGGTGCGTTGTGTCAGCGTGACAAAGCCACCTCGCTAATTTAAGGTCTGACATGACCAGCTCCAGACCTTATACTGTGTGATGATGTCTCAGCTCACACTTGTGATGCCCAAACATCATTTTCCCCTATCAAGTCAGCGAGTAATTGTATGTGATTAGTGACAACGTTTTGCAGGCTAAAGTGTGAAAGAAATGTGGCGAATTTTCTCGAAAGTATACACAATCTACATCTTATGAATATTTATAAAGGTTTTTTTTTGCCAATTTATTTTATATCTCGGTCAGCGATTGTATAAATTAAGTTCCCCCCCAAGTATTAACTATGACACCAGATAATGGCGTAAGTATTGGAGCTGAAGGTCAATCCGGTTTTGCTAGGTTCTCGTTCTAGTAAGTGAGTGAGTTCAGCACTAAGTATTAGACTGGTCGTCATAAAATTATTGGCTCATTTATTGCTGCTTAAATCTTGCAAAACGGACAAGTGAATTCGAGGAGGAGGAGAAGCTCATATTTATTTTTTGTTGTCATTGCGCTGACCATATAAAAAAATGGAAGATTAACGAAATGACTTCCAAATATGTCGATATTTGATTAATTGAAATAATCTATAATTGCATCGTTTTCGGCTTTTAACAATTATGCGTTAATTAAGTGCTAGAGGTGTTCGTCATAAATGGGAATCATTTGAGCACTTCTAAACAGAGATGCAGCTTGACACAAATGAAATTTATTTCCGGCAAAACACTATTCAGTGCTAAGTGTGAAGCCTTAGACTTTTTTCGAACGAAGCGCTAAAAAAGAGGATAAGATTCTTTTAAGGAATTTTTAAGAAATCCTTTCAAACGAAGGATTTTGGCCCCCACCTTGCTTTTATCAGCCCTGTTTAGTTCGAAGACGTTTTAAGGATTTTAAATGCAAATCACGACAATGAAAAACATCGAGACAACGATTCTGTTGTAATCAATTCAAATCTAGCTTCGAACTCGCAATGTATAACACATAACACATTACATCTGGAACAGGTTGAAATTGGTAATTTAAAAATGTTCCTTTCATTTAAAATTTTTTTTTAAAAATTCCTTTTTCGCGCTTTTAACTTTAATAAAATCTGAACAGGATCGTTGTTAAGATACTAGAAGATTTGAAAAAAAATGTTTTTATACCCAATCCCATAGGATAGGAGGTATATTAAGTTTGTCACATAGTTTGCAACACGGTGATATAATAATGGTAGATCCCCAAGGCCTTAAGGGCAAATGATTGAGACCGAATCCTGATTTGAATAAGCCGTGTCCGTCCGTCTACCTGTATTTCACACGTGCTTATGCCTTAAATTTTAAGCTAGGAAACTAGAACTTGGTACATAAGTTTATTGTTACCCTAATCTGTACAAGTTTATAAAATTTTCAAATCCGCCCACAGACACGCCCATAATCGGTGCATTGTGCAACTACCTCCAGATCTTTCAAATCTGTAAGAACGTCTTAAAAGCCTGAAATTCGGTATTTATTATCACCTGTTTATTGTAAGATACACAAATTAAAAATTTAACCTTAATTTAATTTAATTTAATTTAATCTTAATTTAAATTAAATCCTAATTTTAATGTTAAAAAATATTGAATTTGCACCAAAAAATTGCATTTTTAGGTACATTTAAGCGTAACTTGAAAATATCTGTGTTATAATTAATAGTTTGTAATTGTTGGACCACGCCCCTTTTCAATTTCAAATGTAAAAATTTAGCGCAATAATAGCGCTCTTTTCCTTGCTCCCTTGTAGCATCCCTATTTCTTATTTTTCCGCTTCAACATACTTGGAAAGTGGAGGGCAACCATGGGGCCCACCGGCCAATGGTCTAGTCCCCTAGGATTTGGAATACGCAAGCCACAGGGTCGTTGACGTGACGAGGCTTCTAGACGGTCGATCTAAAGCGGACTGAGGGTCCAAACCTATGGAGAGGGTGGTCCTTACCTGCGTCATTAAAAAAAGCCAACGGTGAATGGGCAAGAGAAGACAAAGAAAAAGCGGATTTATTTGCAGATTACCTAGAAGAAACATTCAAACCGTTTGACGGGGAACCGTTGGTCGAGGAGCTCAATCCTTATGCGGTACAAGATAATTATAGAATAAAAACCGTGCCATTGGCTGAACTTCGTCAAACGATAAATAATCTGAAAAACAACAAAGCCCCTGGATACGACTTAATTACTAGCGAAATTCTAAAGGAGCTACCGAAAAAAGCTTTGGTCAAGCTACTCTATATCATTAACGCTTCCATGAGAGTTTTATACGTTCCAAGGCAATGGAAAGTGGCCGAGGTCATAATGGTTCCGAAACCAGGAAAATGTCCGAACGACAAAAAGTCATACAGACCTATTTCGCTACTGCCGATAATAGCTAAGGTGTTCGAGAAACTGTTGCTTAAAAGGTTGCAACCAATCATTAAAGAAAGACGATTGATTCCGGATCACCAATTCGGATTTAGAAAAAAACATTCAACAATCGACCAGGTCTATCGTATAGCACACGAAATCGAAAAAGCTCTGGAAGCGAAAAAGATATGTACTAGCGCTTTTCTCGACGTATCGCAAGCCTTCGACAAGACGTGGCGCAGGCCTGAAGTACAAATTAAGGCTTTGCTTACCAGAAAAACTCTATAGAATCTTAGAGTCTTACCTTAAAGACAGAATCTTTCGCGTAAGGTACGAAAATGAGTACTCGGAATTCAAAGAGATAAATGCCGGTGTCCCGCAAGGAAGCGTTCTCGGCCCAATATTATTTTTGCTCTGTACAAGAGACATACCCCACGATGAGGGAACAATTTTAACTACGTTCGCAGACGACACTGCTATTCTCGCTATTGATACGACAGTTGAATTATCAGCAGGGAAACTCCAGCGCGCTTTAGACAAAATATGCGACTGGACGAAGAGCTGGCGAGTTGTCCTTAACGAAACTAAGTCAACGCATGTTAACTTTACATATAAAAAGATAAACAACAAACCTTTATTCATTAACTCGGTACAAATCCCGTACTCAAATGAAGCGAAATATCTAGGAATGACTCTAGACGCAAAACTTAAATGGAAGCCGCACGTTAAAAAGAAACGCGACGAGCTCGAAATCAAGTTAAGAGAAATGAATTGGCTTATCGGAAGATTTTCGAAACTAAGCATATATAACAAACTGCTTTTGTATAAGCAAGTGCTTAGACCATCTTGGACATACGGTATACAACTCTGGGGTTGTACTAAACCAAGCAATATATCTATTTTAGAAACTTTTCAAAATAAGACACTCAGAGCAATCGTTAATGCTCCATGGTATATAAGAAATAGCGATCTACACTTAGATCTAGGAATCGCAACCGTGTCTGACGAGGTAACAAACTTTGCTCGCAAACTTGGTACTCGTCTTCGCGGACACTGCAACAATGAAATTATCCGAACTTTGGATCAGACAAATCTTACGCGCCGACTACAACGAATGAGACCGTTAGATCTAGCAGCATAAGATGAAACCGCATAAATTGACGGTATTGTAGGTGCCTTCGTTGGAAGGCAGCCTGCCACACGCGATTATTACAGAAGCTTGAACTACTTGTTAAGGAAACTTAGTCGTAGTCTGACGGAAAATGGGAGGTTTTTTAGTGAGTAAGAATCTCACACTACTATGAGCACGCGTGGCCGGTCCTCGTAGTGCCTATGAAGGTTTTTCCTACCCACGGAAAAAAAAAAAAACCATGCGTAGTTCGAGCCAGACGGACGGTCTGGAGACTCAACTACAGGGAATTTTGGTAGTAACCAGAGTAACCGTAGCTCGAAGTAAGACAGGCGGTCTGGAGACTCGGCTACAAGAAGCCTGAACCGTGTCTGATCAACCGTATAGCTCGAAGCCAGACGGCCGGTCTGGAGACTCGGCTACATGGACTCTGGAACGATGTCTGACAACCTGACAACCGTAGCTCGCAGCCAGACTCGACTACACGTTACTTGAGATGTCATCCTGACTGTCATCCGAGAAGTCCGAAGAGGTTCATCCCGAGACGGTTTCCCAACGAATATGTGAGAAGCACACCATATCGAAAGCAGACGAGAGGCGAGCGGAGAGCTCGAGAAGTTGATTACCCAAGCACCAGCGGCGGCACAAATTGCGGTAGGGTTCATGCCCGAGAAGAGTCCGGATGCAGCGGAGATACAACACCCACAAACAAACTCATCCATCACCACCACCAAGATTTTCTTCACTATGTCACGACATGTCGGAGAGGTACTCATCAATGGCTTAGAGCCCAACGTAAATCCATTAATTGTAAAAGACGTCAGTAGGTAGATCACTTTACCCCAAAATCTGCGCGAAAGCCCACGAGGAACTAAAATCGCGATATTAGTTTGCGACGCTTCCTGGTTCAATTCTCTTTCGTAACAATTGTCGAGCTAATTTATTCTTTTTTGGGTGAACGGCTGCCCAGTGGTGCGAATTCGGAGTGTTCGTGAGAGTGAGAGCGAATACGGCTTGGGTTCAAAAACGGTAAGGAGCGTCGCCGTAGCAAACCCTTCGATGCTCTGAAAAAGAAAATGGTGGTGAAACCCAAACCAAGCTGGAGACGAAAATTTACTTCTTGGTTGACCAGCATCGTAGACGGAGGCGTCAGTTAAAATGTTTAAGTTGGCGGAGAATTTTGGCAATTTCGAATGGAGAATCGTAGACCGAATCGTGTAGCAGAAGGGAGTCAAGATCTAAAAATTGGGACTCAGAAGGGCAGATACAAAATACAGGAAGAGAAAGGAAGCAGAAAGCGAAAACAGGAGGCGAAGAGTTCAAGGATAAAACAGATAAGTAGAGTAAGATTAGTGTCTTTGTTACGTGGTAGGGTTTATAATTTGAAAGCTTCCCTTTGGCTTTCGTTCCGCCTGTAATCCTGGTAAAACATACATGATGCGCGACGTCATAAAACTCTTACTATATGTATCTCGGGATGAAAACCCTAGCGGGCCATTTTCCGACGATAAACTTTTGTGGCGAATTACTTTGGGTGTTTCTGTGCAGAGTTTTCATATTCCGTACTGGCTCATCAGAATTTGCGTGTTGGATGAAGAATTACTTTTCCCTTTCTATCTTTTATATCCTTAAATTCTTTACGCTTGCGATGTGTTACTCAATTATTGACTGCTTCAGCCCAGAGCTCCTTATCATAACGGGAATCTTGTTTCAAAATTAAATATTGGGACTAAAATAATCCATTGCTAAAGAAAACGGAAATATATTAGTTTAACGACTCAAAATCAGTCAATTGACTAAAAAGTAGTCAATAATTGACTTACAGTTAAATGACTGCAGTCAAAAGACTTTCTGACTGCAAAAATGACTGAATTATAGAAGACTTACAATTAACTGCAACTCTTGAGTAAGTTAAAAAGTACTGCAGCCTTTTAACTTGCAGTCACTGGTGACTGAAAATTTTAAGACAAACTTCTTGGTCAAAGTCTAACTTATATTCAAAACTTTTAATCAATTGACTGTGTTACTTCGGTCTTCAAATGTCTGCAGTCTTCACAACTTTCATAACTCTGTCTTACCGGATTTAAGTTGTCCCATAATTATTGTACCTCTAAAAATGGTAAAATCGGTAAAGTCGTTCTCAAGTTGTTGCAAAACCCAGCAACAATCAGGTGCTTACCCTAAACTTGAAGGTTCCTCAAACCATTGCAACTTTAGCGATCCCTGTGCCAACCGAGAAATGCATTTTTCACTATCCTGTCAGGCCTATGCGAGTCACTGGGTGTACATCAAATCTTGGTGTTCGTCTCGATGGCGAAGATGGCAAGTTATAATGCGACTATGTTCTGAAATGTTCTTATGGTCTCACCGACAGGATTGTCTCAACGACACCGCTTATTGAAGACATACGCATAAGAAGAGCGAAGTCCAAGAATCTAATCTCTGATATTGCATTAAGAGTTAAGTACTATAACTATGGGCTCCACTGAAATAGAGATCCACTTCGTTCAGGAGCGATTCATACTAAGAATCAATGTCATTATTAAAACTTCACTGAAACTTGAACCAGTTGAACCATCAAAACTACTTGCGGATATCTTTGTTTTTATCTGGTGCCTCTTAGATTTACTTTAGTACAAGGACTTCAAGGACCTTCTTACACGACTAACATGCAAGTGTTGCTTGTCTTAAAAATGCATGCAGACCCGATGACAACACAGTTTTATCCCTCGTGTAAGCATGGCCTTAGGTCAATTGAAAATTATCTCGAGTTGAAGTAGTGGAATCTGAATCACCCGCAAAACTTGTATCTTATATTCAAAATTGATGTCGCTACGATGATCATGATCATGACTCACTTGAAATGTTTTGTCACTTGGAACATGACGCCACCATACAATGATAATTCTATATGATTTGCCTCTGAAGCTCAATAGATTATTTTGAGCTTCAGAGGCATATCATATTAATTAATTAAAATTTAACCTGAAGAAAGTTCAAGAAAGTTATTACATTTCAGAAAAAAATCATATTTCAAAGCAGAAAACTTTCAAATTGTCCGACTCGAACTGAAATCAAGATTTCATGACAAACCCATTTGTGGGATAAGGCATATACCTATTTTATTACTGCTGAACTGTAATCAATAGGCGTCATAATGGTAAATAAATTAGATGCAATAAAAAAGGTGGATTAGATTGTGAACCTGCGCATTTTTATACGATTAAGAGTCACGTTTATTTTATTACCGATTGGGAAGTGATTTCGAACATCGATTCATGTTACACATGACGGAAAGCGATCTTCCATACGTGCTGGATTTAAAAATATTGTTTACTAATTTTAGGCACTTTGGGATTTCAATTTTGTTTTTCTTCTGTGGTCAGTTACTTATCGGGGCTCATAATAAATCATAGTACAATCCGAATGAATTTTGAGGTTGTTGGGCCCCGAGGAAGGTCAAGGAGATTGTAAGACGTGCACGAAGTTGAGCTTCATTTTTGGTAGGTATTACTTTACAAGAAGTGATACGGAAGTGATGTCCTTGAATAAATTCGTGATATTGATAGAGAAATATTTATTTTTAGCTTAACAGATTATTTATTATGGTTTAAGATAAAATGAAATTAACCCCCCGTTGAGTAATCTGGGTCATGGTGTTTCGGAAAATGTGTAAACCTAATTTTATTTTGAGCAGGTATAGCTTAGGCGTTTGGGCGTTTTAAGTTTTGTAAATATAGTTTTTAATAGCTTTGAATCAAGACAGCCAATTTTATTTTATATAAGCTAATAAGTACATATATTGCATCAATTATAACCGTAGAAGAGCTACGATGAGGGATAAGCTACTTATAACAATTAGTTTGCCAATAAAAAAGCCAATAGACTATAAAAGCCAAACAAGTATTAATCACATAATGTTGTCTGCCAACTTTTAATGGGATTTTATTATCTACAATTGATGGTTTATGTCGATAAAGAAATATTATCTCTATTAGAGGATTAACCTATAAAAACACTGAATATAAACCAAAGTTTATCCGAAAATCAAATTAATTTTAAAATTGTCTCATTTTTATAGCGGAAGTCATAAATTGCTTCACTATCGTAATCTTCACCATTGTCAAATTTAAAATGTTGCAGTAGTAATATTGCGTTGATTTTCCGTGAGGCGTTCGATTAATTGTAAATTGGAGTATAAGCATTGATAATAACTGACTTCCTGTGTTGAAGAATTAAAGTCAAGCCAGTAAGAAGTTTATTCAGGCACTTAATCAACACAGATGCATGTTTTTTCTGGGGATAAGTAATGTCACTTTTTTGTCACTTATCTGTGGAGCAGTAAGACGTAAGTACTAGACATTGAAGCATGCAAACACCTTACTTAATGTTCCGAGCTTCTGCAAAATCTAACCAGTGAGTAAGTGCAACAGTGTGTACGCAGAAGTTACAGTCCGTAAAACGGACCATTGAATACCCCATTCTATCCCACATTGGGCTGATGTTACAATACAAACTTACTATATATCCTATCCTATGGGATGGGGTATAAAAATAATTTTACTTAAAGCCACGCGAACAAAGGTAGACGGAGACTTAGTATCTTAAGACAAA
Source organism: Neoascia interrupta (assembly GCA_947623515.1). Taxonomy (NCBI): domain Eukaryota; kingdom Metazoa; phylum Arthropoda; class Insecta; order Diptera; family Syrphidae; genus Neoascia; species Neoascia interrupta. The sequence continues at coordinate 56,332,593 of OX392464.1, read as the reverse complement.
ATTTACTGCATACATTTTTCCAGGCTTCATATATATTTTTTTTTTAAAACGTTATTTTATCAAAAAGTTTTTTTTTTTTTTTTTGTTGAATACTAGGGTGGACGGAGTCTAAAACTCCAAAATCTTTCAAAGATACCAATACGCCCACTATAGCAGGTATATAATACCGAAGTAGCCGATATTGGTTATGCCCGATTTCCACGTGCTAAAAAACCACCCATTTATGAGAGAAACTATGAAACTGCCAGAACGCACTTCATAGTAGTAAATTTTCGCTCTCTCATAATACTTCTTGACTACAACTAAGTTAACTTAACAAGTAGTTTACGCTTCCATAGTGTTAATCGCATTGGATAGGTTGCTTTCCAGTGAACGCACCTACTAATCCGTTCATTCATGCGGCTTCAACCTACGTCGCTAGATCGAAGGGTCTTGTTCTTTGTAGTCGTCGCTCGTTGTTAACATCGTTAAGAGTCTCGTTTAGAGTACGGATCAATTCATTGTTGCAATGAACATGAAGGCGAGCATTTAGCTTTCGAGCGAAGTTTCTTACTTCTTCGCCCACGGTAGCTATTCCTAAATCTCTGTGAATATCGCTATTCCTAATATACCATGGAGCATTCAGAATTGCTCTTAGTGTCTTGTTTTGGAAAGTCTGCAACATGGACATGTTGCTCGGCTTGGTACAACCCCAAAGTTGTATACCGTATGTCCAGGACGGCTTTAACACCTGCCTGTACAAGAGCAGTTTGTTATATATGCTTAGTTTCGAAAATCTTCCGATAAGCCAATACATTTCCCTGAGCCTAATCTCGAGCTCGTCACGCTTCTTCTTTACGTGTGGTTTCCACCTTAGTTTAGCGTCCAGTGTCATCCCTAGATACTTCGCTTCATTTGCATAAGGTATTTGTACAGAATTTATGAACAGAGGCAAATTTTTAACCCTTCTGTAAGTGAAATTCACATGCGTAGACTTGTTCTCGTTAAGAGCGATTCGCCAAGTCTTCGTCCAGACACAAATTCTGTCCAATGCTCGTTGGAGGTTTACCGTTGATGACTCGACTGATTCACCTGTTGCCAGGATGGCCGTATCGTCCGCAAACGTGGCCACGACTGTCTCGTCATCTAGAGGTATGTCTCTTGTGTAGAGCAGGAACAGGGTCGGACTGAGGACGCTTCCCTGGGGTACGCCAGCCCGAATTTGCTTGAAACTCGAGTATTCACTACTACACCTAACACGAAAGAGTCTGCTTTCAATATAATTTTCCAATATTTTAAACATGTCTTCCGGCAAGTTTTGCCGTAGCTTATATTTCAAGCCTTCGTGCCATACCTTGTCGAAGGCTTGCGATACGTCGAGGAAAGCACTTGAACATATTTTTTTCCCTTCTAAGGCTTTTTCAATTTCATGCGTTATTCTGTAGACTTGATCTATTGTGGAATGGTTAGGTCTGAAACCGAATTGATGATCCGGGATCAAGCGTCTTTCTACAATTATTGGTTGTAATCGCTTCAGCAGAAGTTTCTCGAATACTTTCGATATTATCGGCAGAAGCGATATGGGCCTATAAGATATTTTATCATTTGCGCATTTCCTCGGTTTTGGAACCATAATGACTTCAGCAACTTTCCATTGTCTTGGAACATATAGAAGTCTAAGAGAAGCGTTTATCATATAAAGTAGCTTGACTAATGCCTTTTTTTGTAGCTCTTTTAATATTTCGCCAGTGATCAGGTCGTAACCCGGGCCTTATTATTTTTAAGTTTGCTAATTGTCTGTCGGAGTTCAACTAACGAATTTTTTTTCATTCTAAATCTATCAGGTTCCCCGTTGTTGTTTAGAACGTCAGCCAACGGCGGACCGTCGAAAGGCTTGAATGTTTCTTCTAAATGTTCAGCAAACAAATTTGCTTTCTCTTTGTCTTCTCTTGCCCATTCGCCGTTAGCTTTTTTTATTATTGCCGAGTGGATTATAGGTTTCTTGATTGACTTAACTGCTTTCCACAGCGAGTAGTTTGAGCTCCTATCCGCCGACAAGCCTTCAAGGTATTCAGTGGTCTCACGATTTTTAAGATCTTGCAACATTCCTTTCAGTTTGTTAGAGAGGTGGTTCAAGAGGGTTTTGTTTGGGGGAGCCCTCGTGCCTTGCCATCTCCTACGCGCTCTTTTCTTTTCACGAATCAATTCTTCGATTTCGAGCAAACATGTTTTACGGACATGCCCGTCGGTGCTAACTGCGTTCTTTTTGGACGAATCGTTGTTCCAAACAGCGCTCTGAATTGCTTCAATGAATTTGTCAACTGCGGCCTCTAACTCGAAAAGAGTTTTCAATGGCACATTCAAGCCAACACCCTCCTTACAGTCCCTTCTGAAGGCGTACCAGTTCATGTTTTTGCTAGCTAATCTAGGACCTCTTTCTATTTTCGCCAGTCTTCCACCCATCTTCAAGATAACTCCTGAGTGGTCTGAGCAAAGATCATAACACTCTTCAATTCGCGTAAGGTATTTGGGGTACCCTTTAGCGAAGAAAAAATCGACAAGGTCAGGCTTTTTATTCCTATCGGTTGGCCAATATGTTGGCTTACCCGTGGAGAAAAAGTCCACCCCACGCTTCATACTATTTTTGTACAGTAATCTGCCTCTTGTTGAATTGCATCGTGAGCCCCAAAAAGTATGCTTCGCGTTAAAGTCACCCCCAATGATAAAATTGGACCCAATGAAGTCATACATACGATCAAGATCGTCTTCCACCAGTCTATATCCTGGCGGGAAATAACAAGATGCAATGTTATAATCTAAGCAGTCAATTTTTACAGAAACTGAACTGATCTGCATAGAGTCTAGCTCAACTTCTGTGTTCTTGAAGTGCTTTATGCAGTTCTTAATGTAGAGGGAGGATCCTCCTCTCGAATTTTGCGAAGGGTGATGTGCGTGATAGTCATTGTAACCTTTAAGTTTGGGTGTAGACCCGTTTTTAAGGTGAGTATCCGTAATCATGCATATATCAATATTGTTTTTCCGTAGAAATACTTCTGTTTCTTCTATTTTATTCAGAAGGACGTTTGCATTCCATGTTAGTATTTTAAATAACTGCTTCATATTCATGTTCTCCTGTAATTTTGGAGCTTGCTCAGTTTGTCAAATATAACTTTGTTGATTTTAGTCTGATCCTCAAGTTTCTCCAAGATTACAGCGAGTATCTGAGACACTGCATCTGTTGTGGGCGATCTTGCCTTGTTTTCGTTTGCCGCAACCTGTGCGTATGATTTCGGTCCGACCAGTGGTGGTTTCTCCGCTGCACTTGAACTGGCGCCGCTCTTTTGTGGAGCTTTTACGCCTTTTGTCGACGCCTCCTTTGCCAATCTTCCACTTTTGATCGGCTTTGGCGTCTTTGGAGTCTTTGGCTTAGGAGTTTCAGCAGGTTTTGGGCGTCCTAGGCTTTGATTCTGACCTCTAGTATTTTCCTTAAGAGGTTCTCGTCCCTTTTGCAGCTCTATGGCTACTTCGCATCCTCGACAGTTCGCGGGGTGGTTTCCGTGGCAATTGGCGCAAACTGCTGGAGCCTTTATGTCAACTTTGCACTCTGTTTCCGGCACATTTCACGCAACGTGGTTCTTTTTGGCAGTAGGCACTTGTGTGCCTGAATTCTTGGCATCGCTTACACTGTGGTATCAGTCTATTGCCCTTTCGCATGGGTTCGATTTTAACCCTGATGTTAAGTATCATTTTTATTTTATAAATATCGTTTATGCTCTCAGTTCTTTCAAAGGAGAGCATAAAAATTGGAAGGCCGCGTCTGATCACAGTGTCTCTTTTTCCTTCCGTGCGTTGCTTTTCCTTTTTAATGATATTGACGGCATCAATAATTTTAAGGCCTTTATTTTTTACGTCTTTTACAACGTCTTCTTTTGTGCATGATGGGTAGAGCCCCCTTACAACGACTCGCAGTGGTTTTCGTACTTATTTTCATAAGTATACCACTCGATTCTTTCTGCATTCAGTTTAAGAGACAGTGCGCGATAGGAATCGGCGTTGTCAACATTTACTTTCCACACGTTATTTCGGTGCGAGGTAAGCTTATAGTTTTATGTTCTCACCGTGTTTGCAAGAAGGTTGCGCAATCTCCCAAAGTCTGCTATCCCGACGATGTTTATTGCGGGAGGTGGACGAATTTTCGCTTCTGGGTTAGCCTTGTTTGAGCCAGAGGGCTTATCTTCTTTTTGTATTACTTCGGGAGAGGAATTCGCCTTTCGCTTCTTGCTAGACCTTTTCCTTAAGACTGAATCGGTCCCAAGTGCAAGTTCGTCCTCGTCCGTGAAGTATTCGACTGCTGGTCGGTTCGGTGTTACACACTCTTTCGTTTCCCCACAGTCTTTCGTTAAACGAGTATTTTTCATATCCTCGTTTTCTTTTCGCAGAGAGTCAACTTCCATTTTTAGATCGTGGAAGAGTCGCTCCATTTCAGTAAGCTTAGCTCGGAGTTCATTATACTCCTTTTCTAAGCTCTTAATTTTCACAGAGTCCTGGTTTACCAGTGGACTGCTTTTTCCGGATATGTTCGATCTAGGTGATGGTGATCGATTTAGTTTTGTCCTTTTCTCAAAAGGATTTATAAGCAATAAAAGGCTCTCCCTAGAATCCGTAGAGCCTGCCTCCGAAGAGGGTGGATTTTCCAGCATAGCTGGGCTGCCACCTGGGGTAATCAAATCTGTCGTTTTGTTCATTGCCATTTTTTTTTAACTTGTCGTTTTTATGAGAAATAGGTAAGTCAATTCTATTTTCATTTTTAAATACAGCCGCTCCTTTGGAGACAGACGCCGACCAGTGAGCCGCACAATGTGTGACAGACGCTTCTGGATTTTAATTTAACCTTCAGATTCATCTTTAAGTTAAAACCTTACTGCCAAAAGTTACCCCAAATGGAGCAGCATCGACAGCATCCGTTGAAACATTAAAGAATATTTCTTCCGGTGGGTTTTAGTCGGCTCTTACGACAGGCATACCTTACGTCAAGGCTATTCTAACCCCGACCTTGCAGGGGTATCAAAAAGTGAGAGAAGTCAATGCTGGCGCAGCAGTTTTTATAGCGACGGCAAAAAATGTCTACAAATTTTCGGACATGTTTGGCCACAAGTTTCGTAAATTCACAAAAACGCAGAACTACATATTTCGAGAGGTGCCAATATTTTTAAAATTGCTCTTTGTTTGTGAAGAGGAATATATGTTGTTATATTTTTACCTGAGCTTCGACGAACTCACTTTTTGTAATTATACCCCACGAATAACTTAAGTTAAAATACACTACTTGCTTAAGCTTAAATGGAGCAATTCAGTTTAACTTTATATGTACTTCTCAAATTTAACACTTTTTTTCAATTAAACCACTTTTTACTTTCGAATTCGATGTACTCAATTTAATTTCTCAATACAAAGTGTCATCAGAACCACTGATTTCCGCTGGTTGTTCTATTGGTTGTGAGCCTAACTAGGAATTTATTGACCAAACCAGATCAGGGAGGGACATTGGTTGCCCTTTGGTTATAGATTCCATTGGTTTTTTGGGATGAAAAGAGGATGCTTTACCATCCACAAGTATCCACAAGGTATTTATTCGCAACATGAAATATTTTAAATTGCATATTTTTAGTAGGCGTCAGATGGCAAAGTAGAAACTTGCATATTGCATTGCACATAACAATCACACTTTTTTTTCGATACATCACATTATCCCCCTCCTAGTTTGGTAAGCCCCGTAGTTAAGTTAACCAGAACATGATAATCCCTTCTGCTGTAAGGATGAGGGCAATCTACATGAACAACTTTTACTTTCGCTGTCGGAACTCATTGGATTATTGGAAGACAGCACCATTAATTGTCACAACTAAATATTTTATAGGGACCTTCCCAGTCCAGTAAATGACTGCAGTGCAGAGCCACACTAGATCGCCTTTATGGAAATCTGATACTGTGGCTCTGGCATCAAATCTATCTTTAGTGCTAACGCAACTAACATTTTAGCTCTAATAAAGCCTTAAAAGAGTTATGTCCAAGAGTAAAGCTCTTAGAATTTCACTCTTGCAGAGTGTTGTAGGAGTCTTCTTAGAGCCTTAAAAGCGTTAAATGGCGTAATTATTAGATTTATTAAGCTGCGCTAGGAAACTATAACTCTTTTTAAAAGAGCCGTTTTCTCATTGCTACCGCTGCCAAAAAGAGAGAAAGATATAATGCTCAAAGATCATAATTGGTGCACTAAAACTTGGTTCGATTAAAAATATATCAGCTAAAGTAAGCGTTTTACTTCTGAAAAAATAAAGGGCATCAAAAGTCTGTGATATTATTCAAAGATACCACAAACGTTGTTTGCCATGCCACTAGCAATTACCTGTAGCTAACGTAATTTTCTAGAACAATCATGATGACTAATTTTCAAATGGCAATTGTCATACTTCTATTCGGTCTGTTTTGGGGTGAAAAGTATTTGGGAACCCTTTAAGCAAAAAAAAGTTGAGTTTTTTCTACAGACAGAGGCCTATAAAATAATTTTATTATCAGAGCCAATCCCTCTTTACAGCAATTGCACACTTATTACAAGATTAAAGCTCTTATAAGGCTCTTATTACAAAACTTAAACTCTGCAAGAATTGAAGTCTTATAACAATAGTCTTATAAGAGCCCATTATGCTCTTGTAATAAGAGTTAAACGCTACAAGGATACTCCCTTAACAAGAGTGCTATAAGAATTTATGCTCGAAAACTATCAAGAGCATTATATGAGTCTATTAAGAGATATTTTGACTTTTTTAGCGTGAAACTCTCAAGAGTAGCTATGTTAGTTGGTAATGCTCGCGATTTTCGTATTGCTTCTAGTCCATTGTTGTATGTTGCTGAGCCCTTCCCTAAGATCTGCAAGGTTTTCGTCTTCGCATCTAAGGCTCTCACTGTAGCTCTCGTCCGATATTTCAACTCACTGGGTAGCCTGTCAGTTCGTGCAAAGAGAATGATAACCAGTTGTGCTATAAATCGCATTATCCCAACAAACATACTCTCGAGAGATATGCTCTACAAATCAAGAAAAACCTCTTATAAGACTCTCGTAAAACTCTTGAATACTCTCAGAACATAATTTTTTTTCGATTAAATTGAATTTTACTCTCATAGTAGGTACTCTCATTAGAAAAGTAAAAAGCTACCCGAGTAAAAAAGACGTAAATTTCCATTATGAGAGCATATTTGATTCTTGTTATGTGAGTTCAACTCTCACTTTACTCTCAAAGAGTAAAAGAATCATAAGAAGAATCACAATGAGAGTCAAAGTATAGAATTTCTCATAAAAATACTCCTTTCAGTCTAAAACTCTTGTTTTGAGACCGGATGACTTTTAAAAATACCTAATTATGTCAATTCAAAAATCAATTATTGCGCTCCACTATCCGTCAAAAGTATTTTTTGCCAATGTGTAGTGTGCTTGCGGTCACAGAATTTTTTTAATTAATTTAATGTATTTCTTTATGGAGAAGAAAGTGTACCTCTGCAGCGCAAATTGTCATCAAAAACAAGGTATGTGGTTGGCAGCACGGATTGACCACCTTTTTCTACACACAAAAAAAACTGCGATGACGTCAGATTTACATTTACTTTAGCGAACAAATCTTTATATTCCTTCATTCATGTGCACGCGGCAATAATGCCAAAACAGAAATGGGTCTTTAAATAGTATGAAACCACGACATTTCTTAATTTTTAAAAACAGTGTATTTACTCTTATTCGGGATGACAAAGGTAATCTTACTCTGGTTAAAAGGGTAAAAGTGTAGAAAACAGCCAATTTACTCGCACGAGGAGAGCTAATCTCTCTTAAAAAAGCTTAATCGCTCACAAAAAGCGAATGACTCTTAAAAGAAAACTATTTTTTGCGCCATTTAATTTCTCAACTCTAGGGTTACCAATTAGTGATTAGTCAAGGTATACGCATATAGTTGATTTGCACCCGTTTGTTATAAAAAAAAAAACAACTAAAATAGATATTTTTTTTATACCGAAAAGTTGTTACTAAAGACGAAAAATTAATTAATCTTTTTTGTAGGATGGTAAGAGCTATATTCTGGTTCTTATTATGCCCTAAAACTGGAGAATATTTTCAAATGTATAGTTTGTAACAGTGAAAATATCACCGTGTAATCGCATCCTAAGTATTTTTATTGATTGTGACCGAATACATAATCGAGCATGCATGGACGGATATGGCTCATTCGACTCACATTTCGGCAGCGCATCATATCCTTTTACATCCTATTTTACTCCTTACCGTCTTGGTTTAGGTAAAAAATACATTTTAAACAGCGAAAACGCGGCAACCCTGCTGCGATGAGCTATCATTTATAATTTCATTTTTAAACTGATTATTTTCGTGGCGCTTTGTTTTTATCGAAGTAAAATGTTAACTTTAGCAGATAAATTTTCAGCTGCACAAAGTTCTTGCATAAATACCCTCAGAAAAAAAAAATTAAAGTCAATAATGTTCAAATGATGCTAAGTCATAACCATCAAACAGCGCATTGAGAATAACAATATCTTGTAGAAGAATATCTTGTTCTCTTTTTATACCCCATCCCATAGGATAGGAGGTATATTAAGTTTTTCACATAGTTTGTAACACGGTGAAATAATAATGGTAGACCCTCAAGATCTTAAGGGCATATGATCGAGACCGAATTCTGAATCGAATGAGCCATGTCCGTCCGTCCGTCCGTCACATGTTTTTAGGCCTTAAATTTCAGTACCCTAGCTCAAATTTAGGCCTTGAATTTGAGCTAGGGTACTGAAACTTCGTACGTAAGGTCCACGTCATGCAAAGCAGTACAAGTGTAAAAATTTTTGAAATCCGCCTAAAGACACGCCCACAATCGGTCTAAATGTGCAACTACCTCCAGAATTTTCAAAACTGTAAGACGTTCTTAAAGGCTGCAATTTAATATTTAGCATATCCTAATAAATGTAAGACACAAAAAAGAAAAATTTAATCGGTAAACCTCCTCTAGTGGGCGTGGCATCTATTTTAATAATAAATTTTCAAATGCAGTTTACTCAATATTTTTGCTCAAAATTAAAAAAAAATTGCTTAATATTTTATGTAAATAATTAGTTCTACATTTTGTTCATACAAGACTTTGGGCCACGCCCATATTTGGAGGCAGAATTGAAGAAAAACCTAAAATTTGCCTGAAAAACTTAATTTCGACTAGCCTTGAGCCTAACTTAGGAAAGCATGAAACAAAAAAAGTAGCAGGTTGGGTATACGAGACTTCAGTCCAGATTTCGTTTTTATAAAGTTTTTAGCCACGCCCCCTTTTAAGGGTCGATTTTTTATAAATATTGAATTTGGACCAAAAATTTCATTTTTACGTACATTTAAGTGTAACTTGGATATATATGTGGTTTCTCATTAGGGGCGGTTGGACCACGCCCCTTTTCGAAGTTTGCATTACTTATAAAATGTCAAAAAATAACCATGTCATTTTACAATGTGGGATAGGATTCATCGGTTCGTTTTACGGACTGTAACTTCTGCGTACACACTGTAGCACTTACTCACTGGTTTACGTTAAATATGTCCTTAAAAAATTAAAGCATTTTTGGCACACAACATGATAAAAATGACTCGAAAAATTTTTGTCATGGTTCTCTCTCTCTTTCAAACAAGATTAGTTCTTCACACTCCCATAAGAAGAACATATTGTCTTATTATGAGACCGAATATGTCTTGCAAGAAGAGTTTATGACTTTTTATCAGAACTCCCATAAGTGGGGCCATTTAACTCCCATGAAACTCTATTAAGCGCTCTCGTTGTACTCTAAGAGAGGCAAATTCTACTCAAGAGAGGCTTATAAGACTCTCGTAGAGTGTTATGGGAGGCAAAATGTTAGTTGGGTATGGTAGGTATGCCATTAGTAATAAATGGCTTTGACAATCCAATCCCATTAATTCTCGTCCAAGACCTTGGAAAGATGCTGCTGCAGGGTTTTTTGAAAGTTTCCCACTATTTCATCTGGTCGAAGAGATGTGGTCCATTCTGTATTCTGATTGACAAATTGACAAATATCCGTCATTGATCAGATTGCAACTCCGTTGGCACTTCAAACCTGCACATATACACCCAGTGGTCCATCTGGTAAAAAATCGTTTTATTTTCTTGATGTGGAATCACATATCAAATAAAAACAATGCACGGATTACCGTTTTCAGTTTATAGGAACGGGCCTTACGATACCGACGACTAATCCCTTTAAATGGTCCACCCGCGTTGTAATGGTGTATTTGACCTCTTCGCACGTGGGAACACTTCCGGCGTGCGTTTCTGGCACTTAGCAAATAAAAGCGTTCCCGTACCTCTTCTTTTTGAGACCTTGCTTATGCCGTAGAACTTCCTGTGCTTTTGATCATGGAAATAAAAGGAGCATTTTAACAGATTTCCAGATTTCCATCTGGCATTTTCAATTGTTTGCAAAAATCTTTTACATACAGTGAGTTTCACTACGCCCAGTAATGTCTTGAAAGTAGGCATGTATTGCCTCTATGTCAGGATCCTCTTGTTGTTTCTAACACCCATAATTCTAGCATCGGCGTCCACAATAAATGTCTTGCCTGTGGTCGCACTCACCTGACTATTTTTGACTATCTTCAATTCTCGGTCAACTGGAGCATATAAAAAAAATAAATAGAGTGGCGCAACAGCTCGAGGTGAACCAGGGCCAACTTCTCAACAATGTATGCTGGTGTGTTAATTTCATTACATACAAGGGGACCTACAATTTTTTGCCGAATCCGAACGGCACTTTGAGAAGTTTTTCAAGACAATTAATACTCTCGGAGGGCTTGTCAAACTCGTGGAGATGGGGACCGTGAAAAAGAACAAGTCTTTTTTTTTCAGGTGACGATGGCAGGATTCGAACCCAGGCCTCCGGCGTAGTAAGCACACACACTAACCACTACGCCACGGCACCTCACTGGAGCATATACTTATGGCTATTACAGCAAAATTCTTTATAAATGTCTTGCAAGATGTGAAGGGGCCAAGAAGGCTCCTTAGTTTCATTTATGTCTTTGGGAAGCTTCACACTTTAGCTAGCTTTACACGGCTTAAATTTCTTCTGGGTCCGCCTTTACTCCATTTGACGATACCATATGCCCTAGGTACTTCACTACTGCCATGAAGAGGGCACACTTCATTGGACTCAGCTTCAAGTTTGCTGCTCGAAGTCGTTGATCATCTGCCTAAAGTTATCTAAATGTTCAACAGACATCTTTTCCACAACGACGGCAATGTCAAAGTACACCGACATGTTTTTGTTTTTCAAGTGAGATCATATAAGACACGTTTCATAAGACGCTCAAAACTGGCCGAAGCGTTACCAAATTGCATATTACAAAGAAAACTTAACCGCACGATTTAATCAATTCAATCACTACCGCCGAAATTATGTAACTATAGAGAAACTGCTCGGTGAATATTTTTGAATTCAGGTTAGACTGGTATATATATACTCCTAACACGAAAAATACTTTAAGGTTTTTGGACCACTATTTGCCTTTTCCTGCATGTCTTAGGTTGAATAAAATTAGAGTGGAGCAAAAGCTCGAGGTAAACCCAGGCCAACTTCTAAACAACGTAGGTATACTGTGTGTGTTAATTTCTTAGCTTACAAAGGGACACACAATTTTTTGCCGAATCCGGACGGCACTTTGGGATGTTCTTTCGGGGCCAATTATACTCTCGGAGGGTTTGACAGACTTTCGAGGGGGTGGGGACCGTTAAAAACAACGAGCCTTTTTTTTAAGTCTTAGGTTAAATATCTCCATGATAAATTTTACTTCCATTTTAACACAAAGACCCATACCACCCTTGGGAATGGTATGCCATAGCAGGGCTTAGCATACATCATTTAAACACGATATACTGTACCCTTTGACAAATTGAACAATCAAGTTGCACAAATAATCGAGCAGACAAGTTGTCAACTGGTTCAATACTGGTACCAGTTAAGGCCTTTCTTTGTGAGCTGTTGTCAGAATACGAATTTCTGTTACTTCGGCACCAACAGTTGACAGGATACGAGTGCTTCGGTGCGTTAATATATCTTTGCAGACTTCAGAAATTAAGGAACATAATGCGTTTAAACAAAATAAACACAATGCCGCCTACATTCGGGTTGCATGTAATTTTTTTGCCAACGGTCTCTTCACTCAGGATTCGAAAAGAAGATCTGTTAAGGAATCTTTCAGCCAAATCTAGGAAATCAAGAAGAAACTACGCGCTAGCCAAATTAATGGTCATAATTTGAATACTAAGAAACTGACCACAATGTAATAACATCTCCTGCCGCAACAAAAAAGACGAATTTACGTCCCATTCCGGTGAAAATTTCTACAAAAAAACTTAAAAATATCTCTGCCGGCAGACGCTTTTTTCTCATTTCTCAATCCAACTTAAGTCGGGTCTGTTTTGATGGTAATGTGTTAAAAATTTAATAGCTTTTAACGAACCTATTCTAAACAGTAACCGCGCAAGTCAAATGTTATTGCAAACTTGTTTACTTGCGTATAGACTGATATTCATTTAGGGTCTTAACGGCTGCTCGATGTCTGCAAAGCCCAACTATAAACATCAGGTTAATTAATTGGCAGCTCTCTTTTTTTAGTTTTTGTGGCGCGTATGACAGTATGCTGACATTAAATCTGCGGTGATTCACCGAGCCTGGGTTTTGTGCTCAAGGGGATTTTGTCGTATCAATTCCTTAAGCATTTTATTTTTATCTTACGACACGTTTTGATAAGTTTAGTATTTTTGTTTCTTGATTTTTTACTTTGTTTCGTTTTTACTCTTATCGTCAGATACTTGAGTGTCATAACAAACTTTTGCGTAAGCAAGTCTGTCTACGATTCAAGAACCAGTCCATCAATCGGTGGGATGGTTCAATCAAAAAACCCAATCAACATTCCGTTTTGTTCATATATTTTGTTTTCCTAGAAGCATGGATATAACGCAGACTGATTGCATCTGAAATATTTGGAGAAACATTTTTGCAGATTAAAAGAATTAACTTCGTATCGGGATCATGCGGCAGAGAGGTTATTGCGTTGTAAAGAGTTGTTAGTAACCTTTGAGCCAAGTTTTCGTAACACGAGTTGTGATGGAATGGCATCATGTGGGAGAAAGATTGTATGTAAAGTATCACGGTAGTACGATATTTATCGTAATGATATTAGTCGTAGGCAATAAAAACTTATCATGATGATTAAAGAAAAACTTTTTATTACAGTTCGTAATGAAACAATCTTTAAACAATTATTGACCAGCAGGTTTCGGAGGACTTTGGAAAAATTCCATAGCTGCCCTTTTAATGTAGATGAAGAACGACAGCTTTTGCACCTTGGCAGACAACTTTTATGGAGTGAAAATACTTGGTGTGGCCGCTAGTTGTGAGAATGAGTTTCGTGGTTTTAGGAATCAGTAGTTCAATAGCCCATTAGAAAGAAGAAAAGAATATCTATACATTATTTGTGTATTCAATGCGAGGCTTCAGCTTACCGAGTCCACATAACTTTAAAATTTTCATTCGGAAGGTTCAGCGAAATTTTAAAGCGTGACTACAAATCGTTGCAAAAACTTTTACCCGACGACTCGAAAGAAGAAAATTGAAGATCGCATAAGGAGTAAGCTTCATTAAAATAATGCAATGTCAATAACATATATATACCAAGACCCAAGAAGATCAGTTGCAGTATGACAAAGCAATCTGTGGCAGCCTCAAAAAATCGTTTAAGAACTTCCTTAACTCGCTTTATTTCCGCGATCGTGACGTAAGTGCCGCCGCCAATATGGTCACCAAATTAATCCTTCTTGGTATAATTTTCCATTCCTATAAATAACAAAAAAATACTGCCTCGTCCACCATCCCTACACTCTTCTCCAACTTTGGCTCCACTTGTACTTGAGCGTGCAGATGCCTCAATGAAAAGCAAGAGTTAGTGGAGTTCCCCCCATTGTTTTGTTCTTCAACGCTGGCAAAATAACTACGTAAGCTTATCTATATGTCCCACTCTTCTAGGTACTTTCCAAGAAGACAACAAACTGCATTTGTCCGGCCCGTCTCGAAGAAAGATAATTCTTCTTTTCCGACAGAGTACCGACCAATTGCACTTACATCGATTCAGCCTAACGTCATGGAAGTGTTGATGAATTATTGTCGTCTCAAATCACTAAAGCTGTTTAACGACCCGGCTTTCATAGCAAAAGGTCCACTGGGATGAAAGCTTATCTTACCGAAAAGTGGGAATCACTTCTTCCATCTTCATGGGAAAGCAAGGCTTTTGTACATGATTTTTTGAAAACTTTTGACAGAGTCTGGCAACAGGTTCTCGTCCCGAAAATGCGTGGTCTTGGAACAAGGCTCATCATCATCATTTTCTAATATGCCGCCTATCCTCTACAGGGGTTGCGGAGTGAGGGTGGCTAAATGGTATTTCCATCGTTCTCGATCCTCCGCCATCAACTCAAGAGACTCAGCCGCAATCCGCAGTCGGGACTCGGAGAGGATCTTTACCTGATCCCACCAACTGTTTCTTGGCCTATCAGGTAGGCGACGCTCTAGGATCTCGGAATCAGGCTCTCTTGACGAAAATGCGTGCTTCTCGAATCAATGTGTCTCTTATTCATTGTATTGGAAAGTTCCCACCAATCCATTCAAAGTGGTTTATTTTTATATCCACCGCGTAGATGCTGTTGTGCCCCAAGGCTCAGTTAAATCTACAACACTTTTTTGACTTGCCACCTCTAACTAATTTCATTTTTTTGCTGATGACACTACCCTCAATTATTCGACTCCTTCAGGAAGTCATCCTTGTTCTTCGGAAACCGGAATGGATTGGTAACATAATGAAAAATTCAATAAATTCCTACCTTGATAGCACCTCAGCCTGGCGGGTAAATAGAGTAGAATTTATTGCGTTCATAACACAATGCTGTCTACTGTCCTTTGAGCGAAATCGAAATCTTCAGCCATCTTACAAGAATGGCACTTATACTTACTTACCTAAGATGGCGCTAAGGGGTGAACCTGATCCTCAGCCAACAAGCTTCGACGACCAGCTCTGTCTCTACTGCGCCGTACCTGCGGGGTGGACTGGAGATTTCGAGGGCCGAAGCGTCGGCGTCCACTCGCTGTAGACGACCGGGACATCGTGGACGGTGTATTTTGACTCTTCTGGCTAGGTTGTCGCTGTATAGTTCGATGTACAGATCAATGTTATATCTCGTTCTCCACTCTCTGTTTATGCAGATCGTCCCAAGAATTTTACACAAGAATCAGCATAAAGTGTTTTCATCCGCCTCTGACAGGGTCCAAACTTCTGCACCGTAAAGCAGGATCGGGATGATGAGGGTCTTATAAATTGACACTTTAGTTGCTTAAAAGAGAGCTTTGCTACTCAATTGCCTTCTTAGGACTTTTGAAGGATTGTGTCTCTTGTGTTGGCGCGGCAGTTCTGCCGTTAAGTGTCTAAGTATCTTAGCATCATCTCAAGCATGAAGTCACAAGATAGCGCATGTCCTTGTCTTCTTTGACCCCTAAGGAGGCAGTGAGCTCTTAACCTACCTTCAATGAAAAGCGTGGGTTTTCCATTGTCATTCTGCATAGATTGGAAAGTTTTTCAGAGATGCCAAAAGTAGACATTGTCGGTATATAGCTCATCTCTGTAGATGCTGTCATACGCGGCGTTGAAATTGATGAAAAGGTGTAGGGTCGATTCGGAATTCCTGGGTTTTGTTCAAGATCTTCCGCAGTGTGAATATTTGATCGATGGTGGACCTGCCTGGCCTAAAGTCACACTAATATGTACCTAGCCAATTGTTGACACACGGCTGAAGGCGTTCACACAATCCAGTAAAAAGGATCTTGCTTGCAATGCTAAGAAAACTGATGCCTTTGGATCAGAATATTCCCCTTCACTACTCCCATCCTCGAGGATAATGCTTAGCAGAGAAGCAATTAGCACGGACTTATACCGAAATCGGTTACCTATGCCGGGCTTTTCTCACATAGAAACCATTCCTCATTGACCGCATCAAGTCATCTTCAAGGTAAATTTAAATCTGGAGTTCAACGGTTACGAGACAACCCTTTCTTCAGAAAGTCTCTCACTGGCCTCACTCTACCCTGCTGACAGTGGTTCACACCGTAACGGTTACCCCAGCCTCGGGTAAGTCTAATCAATAATTGATTGGTGCCCTTTGGTACAGGTTTAACTGGTTGCCTAGACCCCTCCCACCCAAAAGGGTAGTTGTCATTTTGGTCCTCGGGCTGGTAACTCCGGTCCTACAAGTGGTATCACAATGGACCTCCCTTGGTCTCCTGTATCAGGTCTACTGTACTTATGTTGCATTCGTCCGGAACCGTATGCCAACGATGTGCCTTAGATTTCTCCAACTCTTGCCGCTTTTTTCTGCATTCCTCCTCCATGATTTTATATCATGTTTTTCGGGTTTGATCAGCTAACAACCTACGTTAGCGGGTTCAACTATATTGCTATCTTGCAATGGGCTCTCACCTTTCTTTAGATTGTAGCCAGTCTACTGCCATTTTCGTCGTTGGCTAATCTTACCGGTTCCCGGATAAAGTTCGGTATTTTAGACCAGGTTTGGCAAGAAAATCCTTATAAACAAATGCCTGCAGCTTGCTGGTGATAGTGGCTATAGCTTTCCAGGTACTGCGTCCATAAAGTAGCACAGGTTCAACATTCAAGTGACGATGTTTTTTCTCCATACCATGGACAACCTACCAAATTTCGACTTGGCTTTGTCAATTCGGTTGACAACGTCGCGTTCGGTTCCAGCTACAGAAGATACCAAGATATTGCAAGCTTTCGAGTGTCTCAACCGGTTCTGCCCGGATACACCCTCTTAAGCTCGATGGAGTCGATGATGAACTTATCATTTTACTTTTTGTGGCACTGACTTTGAACGTAACTAAATTTGCCTCGCTCTCTACGGGCGCTGTCATATGATAGAGGTCTATTATTTTTTTAATACGCATGCGTAGTCTGCGTGATAAAGTCAAGATGTTTTAAGGAAGTTTTCAGAGGCCATTGACTTCCGTTGCCGGAGAAGAATGCCGCGCTGCGTACATTACTTATCATCAATCAGGAAGTTATTGGCAACAGGATCCAACCTAGTCTTACACGGCTTTGAATTTCAAAAATCTCCAACAGCTTTCCCCAAGACGCGACAGTTCGATCTGTAGGCCTTATTACAGCTATCAGCTTTTCGGGAATACCCTTTCTACAAAGATCGAGCCTAATAAACTCTATCTTGCCACTGTCAAAAGCCTTAACGAAGTTTGTAAAGAGCAGGTGAAGTGGTGATCTGAAACACTGTTTATTAATAAATCCATAGGGTTTGTATGTGATCAACGCAGGAACAGCTACGAACACTTGCTTATGCTGCATCGAGCGTATCTCTAAGATGGCAAGTTTTCATACTTAGTACGATTTTCCAAGTATTTTTTTCGACGACGTTGCATTGGAGATTTTCGGATTATTTATAATTTCCAAATATAAGTCATCCGAAATTAAAATTAATTTGTTGGCACCTTGGATCTTATGGATGGCTAGAGTGCAAAGCTTCACCGTTGCGACAATAACGTGGTGATCTTGTACCGCTCTTCTTCTGTTGCGTACTGGCAGCTTAAGGCGAAAGGGGCAATTTGATTGGACATAAGAGGATGCTTGGTTATCAGTCAACACCCAAATGATTAAGTGGCAAGCCTTATACTCAAACAAGGAGCCACCTATGAGATGGCGATTGTCCTTACAGAAATCCACAAAACCTAGACCAAACGCTGCCTAGACCGTGATTTTCTATAACATGATCGAGCTTATCGTTGACGTTTTCTACCTTAGCGTTTAAGTCTCCCATCAACATAACGATATCGCCATTCGGCACCGAGTCCCGTCGCTAACAACATCAAGGAGGCTGTAAAAAGCTCCTTTTCATCCCCGGAACAGAACTCCGCGAGAGTATAACACTGTTTTGTGGTTATAACTACCCTTTAAATGCGTAGCATATCGCGAGCGGAAAGAATTTGGGAATAGAAATGATAGAAGAAGAAAGTAGTTCTTGAACACAAACTCTGATGAGCCAAACATGAAACCTCTGCACAGAAACACCAAACCCACACCTTACCCCCGCAAGTGTTATGCCTTTACGGAGAAAAGCAACAGTACGACCAGCAGAATATTTCATGCAAACATCTGGCTTGAATCTAATTGTTGTCCATTCTATTTGCATTTTGGAAGAGAAAAAGGGTTTTGTACTCGGCCGACCCTAACCTGGGTAACAGACGCCGACCAGGAAGCCGCTCATTTTGAGGCAGACGCTTTTGGATTTTTCGTTTGTTGCTGTTTTTGGTACGCCTCGGATATTTTCCATACCGGTACCCCACATATCTGGTGAGCATTCCCCTATCCGCCACCTGGGGAGGCATCCAATTGGAGACCAGCAACCCCAGAAGGGCAAACGATACTCTCCGAGGGCTTGTCAGATCCTTATTATTAGGATATATATGTAATACTTCCAAATATGATTTTGCAGGGCTTTAATATTCGCCTACCTCAGAATTATTAGAAAAGTTGGGATACCACTGGCATATGGGACGTAAATAGAAGCAATTTGAAGAATATAATAATTAATTTTTGAACAAAACAAAAAAGCAAAGTCACTGCCTTATCGAACGTCCTATCTTAATGGCTTCCAAGATATTGAAACTTTTCGTCTTTTTTCCGAGTGTAGGTGTATGACTAAATGGGCGTTTTAGCTATACATTAAGAAGTTATCTTTTACAGCAATTTTTATTTTTCAACATTTCCATATATGTATGACAACTTTTTATATTGGCTATTGTGCACTATTATTATTGTAAATTGTTTCTACGATAACAATTTTAACAAAACAATCAAAAAGCCGTGCTCATAGGAAAATTTCTTAAATACGTTATTTGTTTGTTTTTCTATTGATCACGTGAGCCATTTCTCACGATATGTTAAATCACGCATGTTGTGAGCATTTGAACTCATTAATCAATTTAATTTTCGATGTCAATTGGCATCCTTCAATTGTTTCAAATCTTTCAAATGTTCGCTAGAGAACGTGACTGACAATTTACTCAACTAAAGACGAAACAATTTTTATACGACCCCAATTCCAGGTGGTAAACATCATACCCGTGTTATTATGAGAACTGAAATAAAAAAATAAAATGATATAACAAGTATTGTGTCGTAAGGTGTTTGCCACCTAAACCGCTACAATTAGCCCCTATAACAATTTTTTAAGTGTGACATGTTAGAATATTTAAAATAAAAAAAAAACTTTTAGTTTTGAAATGCTCTTGGCAGGTTGTCAGATAAGTCGGCTGAAGTGATGTTATCGTGCCCACTAAAATTGACACGGATTACGATAAAAGGTACCTGCCTATGGCAACAAAGGTAAAAACACTTTTGGAACAGTGAGTAGATTCTCTCGCAGTCTTTACACGAGGGTATAAACTTTCACTTATTTTCTTAAAAGAATTTTGTGTGGGCTCAATATATTTGATAACAAAAAAAATGGCTCGGAACCAACGGCGCAGTTGGTAGGTGACAATAAATGAGCAACACTGTCAATAATAGATTTTGTTTTCTTTTTGAGACAGACGTTGGATATGATGACACAAAGTCAATCTTGACAATTTGAATTTTATTAAATAAGCTTAACAGCTTGCTCGAGGTCGATGACCATAATTCCAGCAACAAATTATTGACGAAAACGTAACATTCACATACATAAGAACATAAGAAGACTGTGCTGAAAGCTCGCTCCATTCCGAGTGCGTAGAAGAAGGGAACTTATTTTACTTATTCAAGCTCAATTCGCCCCAATCAAGTCGTTCCATCAAGACCGTTTAAAAATTATATTTTTGTGGTGGAAAATAATCGCCCAGCTAAGCTCGGCACCCATCCAGGCCGACGACTGTAAACGTTAACAAATGTCACGATATGGTAGTCAGCAACCAAAACCCGAGAACAAAAACACTTTGAACTTGAACTTTGATTGAGTGCGTTCATCGTCACTGATGACGGTCATCAGCATTGTACGTTTTTGATTGATGAGAGGCTAATTCAAATTGATGTCCACAATCGGTTGCCTTCCAAACACAGCGCAAAACATACATAATCGTAGCCATAATCAAATAATTGACATTTTATTCTTTAAATTTTTAATTTAACCTCTGTGAAAAACAATAGCAAATGAGTAACGTGGAATATGGCTGGCGATTTTTTTTTAAATAAATATTTGTAAAACGAAAACAAACAAACAGGGTGCTTCTTATTATACGTCTGGATCATGATCAAAAAATATTAAGTTTGATTACAGCTTAGGAAAAAAAGTTTCTTTGTATGCCTAGCAGGTGGCTTAATGTGACACTATCTGTGAAAGGTCTCTAAGTGAAGACACTTTATCCGACTATTCTATCACATTAGAAGCTCACGTGATTTATTCTGATTTATATCGTGGCCCGGGTTTTTCGCCTACAATTGCTATTTATCTGCAAATTGTTCACATCGGTTGAGTTTACTTAAGTTATACAGCAGCGAGGCAAATGTTGACTGCCATCAAGCGTGGGTAATAAGATTAAGTTTTGTTATCAATTTGGGTCTGATTTTTTTTTGTGAACCTAGATAATCGTTTGTTTCAATTTCACATTTTTTTCTATGTCACTGTTAATGGAGGAGTACTAAATTTTGGAACACTTGATGTACCTTAATGTACCCTTATGAAAATAATTGGAGTTAGGCAAGACCACAGACTCAAAAATGAAAGGGATATCGGAATTGTAGATCATCCATTTGATTGTATCGTCAATGCCAAGGAACGTAGTTTCGGAAAAGCAGGTCCGCCAAAAATTGGGCAACCTACTTGTAGGCGTCAACATTTTGTGTTAGAGACGGCTTTTATCCGGGAGAATCCAAAAAAAAAACAAGTCAGAGCGTTGCCGTATATAGCTATATGAATTTTCACAAAATATTTGTATTAAAGGAATCACATCTAGGAAATGAGAACACGTTATAACTTTTGTGCAACTTGAATGTAAGTCATTAAGTTGATATATGTAAGTGGTGAATAATTGCGATATTGTTGTTAAACACTAACACACAAAAACCTGTGGAATAGAAAATGCTAGAAAGAGGCTTATGGCCATTAAGTTAATTCTTTCAGAAATTGTCTAAGAAATTGCCTTGCGAAACCAATTTTGTAGTCAAACTAGTGGGTGTCCACCTACAGTCCGCTTCCCAATTGGCCACGTCAAGATGTATACAAATAGTCGAATGTCAAAAATTTTGTTTTTATTATACCACATCCTATAGGATAGGTGGTAAGTAAAGTTTGTCATATTATAGTACTTTGTAACAAGGTGAAATAATAATAGAAGACCTCCAAGACTTTAAGCGCATATGTTGGAGATCGAACTTAATCGAATAAGCCATGTCCATCCGTCCGTCCGTCTGTCTACGTATGTCACACGCTTTTAGGTCATAAGTCTTGTGCTAAGAAGCTGAAATTTGGTGAATCGGTTCATTGTTATCCGAAGCAGTATAAGTAAAAAAAAATTCAAATCCGCCCACAGACACGCCCACAATCGGTGCAATTGTGCAACTACCTCCAGAGTTTTTAAAGCTGTAAGACATCTTAAAAGCCTGAAATTTTGGTATTTATTATCTCCTTTTTATTGTAAGATACTAAATATGAAAATTAAATCGCTTTTCCTCACCTAGTGGGGTGGCATCGATTTAAATGGTAATTTTTCAAATGCATTCAATTCAATATTTTTGCTCTAAATAGAAAAAATTTACTTAACATATTGTGTAGTAAAATTTTTTCGATTTTTAAAAATATTGAAATTAAAATTAAAAATTGCGTTCGGACCACGCCCCTTTTCGAAGTTTGCACTTCTTATAAAATGTCAATAAATAGCAATAACATCAGCATATTGCAAGTTGGGATATGATGGGGTATTCAACGGTCCGTTACTTACGGGCTTTATACTGGTCAAATATATTGTGCAGATAAGGTTTGCATGTGTCAATGGCATCAAAAATTAGGTTTTTATTCAAGTACGCCGTGAATAAAGAAATATATCCACATCAAATGCAAGAATTTCTCAAAGCAAATATATTGCATACAAATACCGTTTGTAAAACCGCCAATGAAATGCAACCACTCCCAAAATGGGGAATTTTTTCGCTTTTTTTGAAATGCCAATCACAATACACTTGTGCAGTGATACTACCAAGTTTCATGATACCACGTTTCAGCGTCCTACGACAATTTTTGATTTTTCGTGCTAGTAAATGAAGTGGGCGTGTCAGTGGGCGGATTCCAAAAATGTTAACACTCGTATTGCTTCGGGACCTAATAAGCTTAGATATGAGGTTTCAAGTTCGTAGTTTCAAATTTAAGGCCTAAAAACTACCGACAAGTAGACAGACAGATGACGGACGGTTCCAGGATTTCGTTCAGGGAGTTGCAATTTTTGGTATTATTTCCCTACTTCCTAAAGGATCGACACCAATTAAGTGTATTATTCTTATTGATAATAATTGTCCGTGTCAAAGATTATTGTTTATCTCTTAAAGTCCGGAACGTGCGGAACAGCACATCAGCACATCTGCTTAAGATGACCCCAGCCATCCCCGTCGTGCACCCATTGCCCTACACCTACGCAATGCATTGTCTACGTCAAATTTTCATAGTCGTTGTAACAGTCGGTTTACAGGACTTTAATCTCGTGCGTCGGCTAAGACCCATTGCACACATACTTGGCAGCCAGCTAACCGGCACGGAATACGCGGTCGTTGGGAATACATTCTTATGGGCGCATTCGCGTTCACGCCTACAAACGAGGTTGGCCATACAAAGACGGTGACACGGTGACAGCGTATGTTTGGTGGTGGTATGTGGCCTAGTACATGGAGTCAAGTAATGGACCTCGGAGTACCAGTTGTAAGGCGCATTGTGTTGTTCCAAACCATCGAAGAATCGATCGCTCCATCCAGAGAAGTTTTGCTTTCATCCCAGCATCACCACAAACGGCTGTAAACCTATCCATTGCTCGTTGAAGTTCCTCTTTGGATGATGCAAAGATGATCAAATCATCTGCGAAAAGCCAATGACTCATTCTGATGCCAGCCAATTCGAAACATTGCTCGCCAAGACTGCGCTTCACCATCCAGTCCATATATGCTATGAAAAGGAGCGGTGACAGAACACAGCCCTCGCGAAATCCAACGCCAGGGCTGTGTTCTGTCATAACCCTGCAAGGTCGGGTTTAAGAATAGCCCAGAGGTAAGGTGTGCCTATCGTAAGAGCCGACTAAAATCCTCTGGAGGAAGTATTCTTCAGACATAAATGTTGTCCAGGAGTATAAACTCCTTGTGGGTCACTCTTGGCAGTAAAGTCATAAATGAAAAAGATGAACCCGAAGGTTTAAATCAAATCCAGCAGCCTCTGATACATATTGTGTGGCTCGTTGGTCAGCGTCTGATCCCAGAGGGACGGCTGAACTGCAAATAACAGAAATCCAGGAGCGTCTGCCTCGGGACGAGCGGCTTCCTGGTCGGCGTCTTTTGTCCGGGTTAGGATCGGCCGAATTTAAACCTGGCAGCTAGGTAAAAAATGCCCACAATCATGAAAAGAAAACGAAAACAGCCTCGGATATTTGCTGATCCTGGTAATCCAGGGCACCCTTTGGAGCTAGGCCTGAGGGGTGTCAGCATGCGAGCGCACGGACAGATGGACGGACGGACGGACATAGCTAAATCGATTCACCTGTCGGTCGCGTTCATATCTCTAAAAGGTCTAAGGGGATTACGGTGATTTTTTCACTGTGTTACAAACTATGCATTAAAATTAATATCTATACCCTGGGTCGGTTGTAAAAAATATTTTTTAGACCCACGACCTTCTGATTTTTAGTACTACAAAATCTAACACTTAACCTGACTCATTGAAAATTTTCAAAATTTTCAAATTTTCGCACCAATGTTTATTGCAAAAATTGTTGTATAAGCTAAATTTTAACTTATAAAGAAATATGGTTACATTTCCACGCAGAGACTCTCGCAATAAGGGTTATGTCCAATAATCTTTGGTAGACGCAATATTTAAGGCGAATAAAAAACTAATTTCATTTTTTCCAATTTTTTGTGATGTGATCTCTTTTCCCTTACTTCCATTGCCCAGCCAAGAGAATTGTTCCGGAAATAAATGTTACGTATACGCCACAGTGTACTAAATTTGTTTCGTTATTATAACGATAATGAAATACGATATTTAACTCATGTGCGATAAAATAAAAATATTTAATAGCTCTGTTAAGTTAAGGTTCAAGTTCGAAAAGTATTGGTTTATTTTTCCGTGGGTAGGAAAAATCTTCATAGGCACTACGAGGACCAGCAGGCGCGTGCTCTTAGTAGTGTGAGATTCTTACTCACTAAAAAACCTCCCATTTTCCGTCAGACTACGACTAAGTTTCCTTAGTAAGCTAGAACAAGTAGTTCAAGCTTCTGTAGTAATCGCGTGTGGCAGGCTGCCTTCCAACGAAGGCACCTACAATACCTTCAATTTATGCGGTTTCATCTTATGCTGCTAGATCTAACGGTCTCATTCGTTTTAGTCGGCGCGTAAGATTCGTCTGATCCAAAGTTCGGATAATTTCATTGTTGCAGTGTCCGCGAAGACGAGTACTCAGTTTGCGAGCAAAGTTTGTTACCTCGTCAGACACGGTTGCGATTCCTAGATCTCGGTGTAGATCGCTATTTCTTATGTACCGTGGAGCATTAACGATTGCTCTGAGTGTTTTGAAAGGTTTTGAAAAGTTTCTAAAACAGATATATTGCTTAGTTAAGTGCAACCCGATAATTGTATACCGTATGTCCAAGATGGTTTTAGCACTTGCTTATACAAAAGCAGTTTGTTATATATGCTTAGTTTCGAAAATCTTCCGATAAGCCAATTCATTTCTCTTAATTTGATTTCGAGCTCGTCGCGTTTCTTTTTAACGTGCGGCTTCCATTAAGTTTTGCGTCTAGAATCATTCCTAGATATTTCGCTTCATTTGAGTACGGGATTTGTACCGAGTTAATGAATAAAGGTTTGTTGTTTACCTTTTTATAAGTAAAGCTAACATGCGTTGACTTAGTCTCGTTAAGGGCGACTCGCCAGCTCTTCGTCCAGTCGCATATTTTGTCTAAAGCGCGCTGAAGTTTCCCTGTTTATAATTCAACTATAATTCAATAGCGAGAATAGCAGTGTCGTCAGCGAACGTAGCTAAAATTGTTCCCTCATCGTGGGGTATGTCTCTTGTATAAAGTAAAAATAATATTGGGCCGAGAACGCTTCCTTGCGGGACACCGGCATTTATCTCTTTGAATTCCGAGTACTCATTTTCGTACCTTGCGCGAAAGATTCTGTCTTCAAAGTAAGACTCTAAGATTCTATAGAGTTTTTCTGGTAAGCAAAGCCTTAATTTGTACTTCAGGCCTTCGTGCCACACCATGTCGAAGGCTTGTGATACGTCGAGAAAAGCGCTAGTACATATCTTTTTCGCTTCCAGAGCTTTTTCGATTTCGTTTGTTATTCGATAGACCTGGTCGATTGTTGAATGCTTTTTCCTAAATCCGAATTGGTGATCCGGAATCAATTGTCTTTCTTCAATGATTGGTTGCAACCTTTTAAGTAACAGTTTCTCGAATACCTTAGATATTGTCGGCAGTAGCGAAATAGGTGTGTATGACCTTTTGTCGTTTGGACATTTTCCTGGTTTCGGAACCATTATGACCTCGGCCACTTTCCATTGCCTTAGAACGTATAAAACTCTCATGGAAGCGTTAATGATATAGAGTAGCTTTACCAAAGCTTTTTTCGGTAGCTCCTTTAGAATTTCGCTAGTAATTATGTCGTAGCCAGGATCTTTGTTGTTTTTCAGATTATTTATCGTTTGACAAAGTTCAGCCAATGACACGGTTTTTATTCTATAATTATCTTGTACCGCATAAGGATTGAGCTTCTCGACCAACGAGGACGAGTTCCCCGTCAAACGGTTTGAATGTTTCTTCTAGGTAATCTGCAAATAAATCAGCTTTTTCTTTTTCTTCTCTTGACCATTCGCCGTTGGCTTTTCTTAATGGCGCAGAGTGCGCTATAGGCTTCTTAACGGACTTGACTGCCGTCCGACTACTCCAAAGAGAGTAGTTCGAACCTTTATCGGCAGTCAAACTTTCGAGGTAAGCAGTAGTCTTGCGACTTTAAAAGTCTTGAAGTTCGTTCTTCAGTTTGTTAGAAAGGTGGTTCAAGATGGTCTTATCCGGGGGTGCTCGCGAACGTTGCCATCTCTTGCGCGCTCTCCTCTTTTCGCATATTAGCTCTTCTATTTCTTGTGGATATATTGTTCCGCTGTTCGATAATTCGGACCTCCGAAATGAAGTGTTATTCCACGCAGCGCTCTGAATAACTTTTACGAGTTTATCTAATTCGTCTTCTATTTCAAGTGTCGTTTTGAGCGGTACATTTAAAGCTATGTTTTCTTTGCAGTGTTTTCTAAAGCCGTCCCAGTCGGTGTTGTTGTTAGTTAACCTAGGCGCTCTATTCTTTTTCGCTAGGCTTCCGCCGATTTTCAAAAGAACTGCCCAGTGATCTGAACAGAGATCAAAGCGTTCTTCTACGTTCGTAAGGTAATGAGGTACCCCCTTGGCGATAAAGAAGTCGACGAGATCAGGTATTTTATTTCTGTCGGTGATAAGAAGATCACGGCGCGTTTTGTACTTGCTTTAAAGAGGGCTCTGCCTCTTTTTGAATTGCACCGTGAGCCCCAAAAAGTATTTTTTCGCCTTAAAGTCCCCGCCGATGATAAAGTTTGACCCAAGTGAATCAAAGAGCAGAGCAAGATCTTCGTCTGTCAGCCGATACTGCGGAGGAAAATAGCTCGTCGCGATGTTGTAATTTATGTGACTTAATTTTACTGAGACTGAGGTTATTTGCATAGAGTCAAGTTCTATTTCTTCGTTTTTGGAGTCCTTAATGCAGTCTTTAATGTAGAAAGAGGATCCACCTCTCGAATTTTCTGAAGGATGATGCGTGTGATAGTCAATGTAACCTTTTATTTTGCGTGCTGAACCCTTTTTAAAGTGGGTTTCCGAAATCAGGCTATGTCTTCATTATTCTTCCGTAGGAATACTTCTAGTTCGTCAATTTTTTGCAAAAGGCCGTTTGCATTCCATGTAATTATTTTAATTGACTTTCCAATATTCATGATTTTTTATTAAATGCTTTTCGAGGTTTAAACTCGAGCTCGCTCAATTTGTTGAATATTACTTGATTAAGTTTCGCCTGTTGCTTAAAATTTTCTAAAATCATGCCTAGAATTTGAGAGACCGAATCTGATGCGGCCGATTGTAGCTTACTTTCACGTGACGCGACTTGAGCGTACGATCTTGGACCAACAAGTGTGGGCTCTCCCTTTTGACCCCGGTGGGAACTAGGACCAGCGACGTTTTCTTGCGCATTTTGAATTTTGCCTTTAATCAAACCCTTACCCCTTGTCGACTTAGGGGTTTTTGGCTTATCTACTTTAGGAGGCTTATGGCTTGGGCCCTTTATTTTCACTATTTTTCTTCGGAGCTTCATGTCGTTTTTGCAACTCAATGGCAATTTCTATGGTATTGGTAAGAGTCGATAAGCTTATAAGTAAAAGCCCAAATAACATTTCTGTTGCGTTAAGGTTATAACCGTTTTTGTATAAGGCCTTAGAGAAGCCAACTTGGCGCTCTTACAGAAACTGTTAAAGCCCTAACAGCCGTGTATAAGGTTTCCTGTTATGCTTTACAGAAACCGGTGTTTGTATAAAGTTCCTGTTAGGTCTTATAGAGGCTGTGGAGAACGAATCTCCGAAATAAATAAAGAAAAAAAATTCTTTCGCTGGGTGAGCCTTGAACCTAGTCCGACATATACTATATATATACTATATATAGTGTATCTCGGAATATATAGTATATCCCCATGGACTTTGAGAAGGCAGGAGGATTTATTGTCTGTTTTCAATTATGTATGCAACCGATGCATCCCAAAAACAAAACTTTGCAAGGCTGAATGTGTTGGAAGAGAACTCAAAGTCTGAATTAGCACAAGAGTACCCAGGTGATGCGACAACAACGGTCGGCAACAAAGCAGAGTCCTGTCGTGTATTGGAGCCATATTCAAAGCGAGCTTAATAAGTTGTAGAAGACAGAAAAACATTTTTAAAAACCAAGAAGAGAGTCAGTCACAAAATATGTATTAAAAAGGTTATTCTGAGCGTAAATTAACATACAATATATATTTAGGAAAACAAAACAACAGCTGCTTAAAAAAAGGAGTTAAAAATTAAATTTTACAAAGAGAAAATCGCAGGTAACAATATTGAGATCAATTTTTGGTCCACTGAAGATCCAGTAGCAAAAACAGCGGTGAAATTTTTCTGATTTCATATCAGTACATGGAAGGTGTTGACATTCCTTGGGGGTTGCCAGATGTCATACAAAAAAAAAAACAATGTGATTGCCAGAAATTGTTGTGAGAACATTTGAAGCAAACATTTAGATATAACAATTTTACACTTTTAATAGAATGATATGAATTTTAGCTGGATCTCATTTTAAGGCTGCAAAAATATGTCATACAAAAAAATTTATTTCTAGAGAATATTCATGCTTTTTTGCTATTTTCTTATGAACATTAGTTTAAAAGCTAACACAGTGTATTGTTGCTTATATTGGGGCCAACTTTGATTGTAATGCTCGTAGAATTGTAAATTGTTGTAATTATTCTTTTTTCTATGTTCTAGCTGGTCAAATAACTTAGATTTAGGCAATCTTGGTCCAGCAGTTCATGTTTTTGATCAGCACACTTACATGCTCACTTTCAAGGTAGAAGTGTAAAAGTTATTCTCCTTGGAGTCTTAAACTCTTAAGGGATAAACTGCATTCAAGGATAAGAATAAAACAGCCTGTAAAAAAAAATAAATTTCAATGAACGTCTGCCATGTCATTAATTACAAGTAGTCAAACCACCTAATTTAGGAAACAGAAACCAACGTTAATCATAAAGAAAAGAGATTGATGGTAACCCTAAAAAAATTAACGCCGTGTTTGGCAGAAAACCTTATAATAGTTCTACATGAAGCTAGACCGTACTACATAGAACCCAATGTTTCTAAAAGACAATGTAGAATATCTAAAGGGTTACAATCGCGCTATTTGGGCTCTACATAAAACCTTGCACTCTTTATTTTATGTTATATTTAATATTTCAAGAAGCGCATTGTTTCTTTTCGTCCTATTTTCATAAATTATTCGAAGAAATTAGATGCTCACCTTGATTTTAGCTAATTAAGTGCACTCGTTTTACTCATTAATTTCATCACCATTTAATATGAACGAAGTTATTTGTGCAAAAACGTCAACAATCAACTAAAAGAAAAACCACACCATAACACACAGTAAAAGATAAACACCATGAAAGTGTGTGTACTCACATATTCTTTTAATAAATATATTAATCCTCAAACAAGTTCTATAAGAGCCCGAAGTAGGCGCCTTTTTGCACCCAAAATTAAGTTCTATAAAGTGTCGAATTGTCCTTAAAGGGGTTATGTAAGGGGCATCGTTACTTTTTTAAAACCAACTTCAAGAACCCAAGGTTTTATGATGTGGTTGTGAAAATGTAACGGTGGCCATTGCAAGAGCTTCTGTGTTACTTCGGCTACCAGGATATTGGCTAGGCTGATAGCTAGAAACCGAACGTAAACAAAGCAAATGGCGCCAGTGTTTCTTAATTTAAAACTTTTTTTTACCATAAAAGCAATATGGTCTTAACATTAAAGATTTTTCCTTCCATTAAAAAATAACTTTATTTTACCGAACAAACAAATGGCGCTCCACATCATGTTAACGCACTTTCTAAGTAAAATATTCAGTAACCTCCCCCATAATCTTGGGCAAGATACATAAGTTGCTTTGGTGTATTGTTCCTCATATATTAGTACCCAATACACCCAATCTTATAATTATTTCTTTATCTGCAAATTAATTTATAATAACGAAGCGCCCAATAAACACGCAAAAGAAACCGAAACTCCAGTCATGTCATGTGAGACAAATTAATCTCAATCAATCAGATTAAAAATCCAAAGAAGAGGAAAAAAAAACCGATACTCATACAATATTTGCTTAAAGTTGTTTATAGACCTCTTCAATTCTAATTTTGGCACATTCACATGATAAGAATTAATATTGCTTTTAGCCCATTATCTACAAACTAAATCACAGTGTCATAGCCCATTCCATAGCCGCACTACCGACAATCAGTACCTCTAACCAAATAACAAAACTATCAATAAAGCCTTAAAAATCGGAGCTGTAATGACAAAAAAGTCACACAATCACAATTAAGTTAACAAGTGATCAAAAAAAAGCTTTAATTAGGCAAGGATAGCAGCTACGTTCAAAAAACAAGCAGGCTCTCTCTTTCTCGTCACTTCCCATTGTCGATTTGTGTGTTATCTGTCTGCCTGGGTGTTCAAGCGAATAAAATATTCTCACGAAAGCTTTCACAAACGCTGAAGGCTCTCTACCTAATTAAGGCACCATCGAGGCAATTAATCATACCCCTACGATACGCCGAATGCCAGTCATAGGTGTACACCGCAACTCAACTTCAACTGGCATACAATTGCGAAAACTCGAAAACACCGACGCACAACAGCTTTTCGGTGACAGCTGCCATTCTACCCCGCTCCGATCAAGAACGTATTCAGTTACGATCTTGTTGTCGCCCCGATCAAGCAAAAAAAATCTTCGCGCCCGCGATCAAGTCGTTTAACTTCGAATTCTGACCAGTTTTGCGGTGTATTTTCTTGCATCCGATCTTGAGAGCTTTCGCGATAAGTCTCGCTCTCGATATTGGCATCAGCGTCGGCCTACCCTACTCATCAACATCTTCGACTGGCATCATTGTTGTTGTGACAGTGATAAGCCACGCTGTAACTCATTCATAGTGTTCGCTGTACGAATCGCATCATTAACCGATCGTGCGGGTTTGTTTGTATCTTTTCGTTGATACTGTTGTCTATTGACCGTGAAAATCGGCTGCTGGCAGATCATGTAAACGTGGAAAATTTTCCCATTTAATTTTGATAAGCCCAGCACCCGCTACCGCCTATCAGCTTGCCGCGGTCCAGTGTACAACGTAAGCCTTTTGTGTTCCATACTGTCAGTTTAAGCGTCAACGACACGATCATTTTGAAGTGAGATAAAATAAAATCAAGTATCTCCTGCATTTTTGATGTGTACAAACTGTTGACATGTGATTTTGTGTCAAGTGTAAATATACCTCAAATTTCTGTCTAGTGTTGGAAGCTCTTGCAGAACAGCGGCGGCATATGATTTATAAAGTGTCAACACACAGGTTCGAAACGCAAAGTGTATGCAAAGACGTGTGAGATTTGTCAGAATCGGTGAAAAAAGTGTTATAAGCTGCTGTCTTACAAATTTTATGACGAAAACTCGCGGGCTTAAATTAGAACCAAACCCAAAGCACTTTCGACTGAGTCAAGGGTTTGGCAATGAAAAAGATCACCTTGTAACTTCAGCGAGATAACGCGCGCGATGTCTTGGCTGGATCTTCTTTGAATGTTTAATTTTAGAACCGATATGTCTTGAGTGTTGGTGCCTTAGTCGTAATATTGTTTAACATTTCGTTTGAGTTATGAGCTAGCCGCCTTAAAGTAGATGTGTTTATCTGGTACTTATCAGATAAACATTATACGTGTGAAATAATAGCAATAATCAGTTGATATGTATTTAGTATTGCCCGGGAGCAAAAAGTTTATCGATAGTCGTTTACACCTTATTCTTGTGATCTTGGCCCGGTGGCGGCGGCGTTTTACCTCGAAACATTTTTTTCAACTTAAAAATTAAATAGAATTTAAATGAAAGGCTATTTGTTTAGTTGAAAGCAGGGGTTAAATCTCTGGTTTTAGTTTTGTCCGTCGATACTGAGTTCTTTTGTTCAAGAAAGGTACTAAGAGTGGATATAATGTATTAGCCGCATGAGTAATTCAACTCGAAAATCGAACAAAGTTACGATAAGACATCAGATGTGCGAGCTGGTTGCTGACGTATATTCCCATTTTATCGGTCACGTTTCGGCGACGACGGCCAAATGTATTTTGTCACATCTCACATACCTGTGTAGGAGTGTCCTCTTGAAGGCACTTTGGTAAAATAATCACGTCGTCGAAGTGGATTATGAAGTTATTTAAAGTCTTTACAAAAATATAATTCTTTTAACAAAGTAATGAGGGCTAGACTTAACACTTAAAACTTCCTGTTCTTGTTATTTTTGCACAGGAAACTAGACTTAATTTAAAGCTTTAAAGGTTAAAAGGTATAAATTAATCGGAATTTTAGACGTATTTTAATCACTTTAACAGACCATGCAACTTCAGGCTCATCTTTAATTGAGCCAATGAGTTTATGATTTCAGGCAAAATGTTAAGTAATAGGTATGTGAAACAAGGAAGGCACACACGACAAAAATACGTTCAAGATGACTTTGAGAACAATCTCGAAACTTCTATTTCGATTTCTTATCCATGCCTCTGCGGTTTTTCATATCAGATTAGTTCGATTGTTATGCTCAGGTTTTTATAGTTTCTAATGAATACGAACAGCAACAGTAAGTGTTCAATCCGTATACAGGAAAAGCATGAATATTTCTAAGGAATCATTCTGATTATTTTATGACAACATCGACATCAATAGTCCATCAAAGTTTACAACCGCTTTAAGTCTCCGTTTATTTCTTTAAGATAAAGAAAGCCCGCGGCTGCTCCCTGTTTTTTGTTTTCTATATCAATGAGAACGGCAGTTATTCTGAAGACAATGGAAAAGTTGTGCCTCTGGTGTCGGTTTGTTTGATCTGGATACACTTATTTTTGGAGAACTATAATTTTTGGAGAAAAAAAAAGAGAGCCGGAGAAACTTGGTGTACCTTATCGAAGTCCTTAATGATTCTAAGCCACTGCAACAATTTAAGAGGAGTTTGTGTCTCTGGTGTTGGCTTGATACTCTTTTATTTCATGGTTATCAGAGCCTTTCGCTCTGTTTTGAAACTAACAAGTAGGGATAGCTTGGTCGTTAGATTGACAAAGCAGCGAGTGATGTTTCGTTAAAATCTGACGAATTTTTCTTTGCTAGGCGTGGTCAAGCTATCAAATTATTCGAAAATTACGGGTTGGATACGACATTCCGAAAAAAGACTCTAATTAAACTCTAAAGACTAATTTGTCAATGTTTATATCCAGTAAATTCGAAATACTTACAAAATGTCCATTCCAATAATTTCCTTGGATGCCTTGTAACTTACGTAAATTTTTGATTTGTGTCCCATTCAAACAGTGAACCAGTGAACCCCACAGTGGTTTATGTTTCTCCCGGAAATTCCCTGCTTCAGTTTGCTTTTATCTTCTCTATGGTTTTTTTCGGTAAGACCGGAATACCAGATCGAGTACCCGTATGATGACTGTCCAAATTAGGCGAAGAGGTCGTGGTTTAAAGTCTCGTAAAAGTACCTGGAATCAGTTTCTATAAACTCTTAAGTATTTCTAGATTGCGGATCGTCTCTTAAGAGGATGTCGCAGCAGTTCAACGTTAACCTGTGCTAGGTTCCAGCGCAGAGCGATATTCCAGGTAACTGCAAGACTGACGAACTCGCCAACTTCAAACTACTCCCTCAGTCTTGCCTGAAAAGACTTATGCTAATGCAAACTCATGCTAAGGCTGGATTCAATATAAAGAACAAACCTTAAATGGACTGGACAGGTGGTAGTACTTGTCTTTTTAGAGACGGATTTGGCAAAAGCTACATCACGCTCTTAGAGTTTGATCGCTCTTAATAGATCACACGTTAGTGCTAAAGTCGTTGTCATTTCTGGATACCGTCTGATAAGCTAGCATGCAACAAGGCTTGGTGTTTATTCTTTCCACTTTTGGAGAAGCTACATGGATCATGTAGGGGAAAAACTTTTAAAGTGGAACAAAGAAGGTGGTGGGGGGAAGTTTGCTCTTAAGCTCAAGTTTTTTTAAGGTCAGCATGTCACCCCATCAGACAGTCGCTCTTGAATGCCTTAACTATTTTCCGAAGATTGAATCCAGTAAAGGAAAAATAAGTCTCCTTGATTTCTTACAATCACGCCCAGGCCAGACTTGTTGGTAAGAGAGATTTGTACCTACTTATGTTGTTCCGTCTGTTGTTGGCCATGGTGATAGCATCGGAGTCGAGGTGAAATTTTGTCTAATTTATGGGTGTTCCGTTTCGTTGTAAGTTCCTTAAGATTAGCACCTTCTTAAGCTAGCTCGTCAGCTATGCAGTTTTTTCACTTTGGCCTGAAACCCAGCACAGAGATACATAAGTCACATCTGAAGGCGATATCGTTTGGAGACCCTTAGCATTGCTTTACCAACTTGGATCGTTTCGTCGGCGATACCAAGGCTTTTACTGCTTGGCTCACTATATAGAAAACATAACAGCACTGAACTCAATTGAGTTAACTGAAATTCTGGCTGCGGTTTTTCGAACAGGCGTGATTTTTGCTTAATACTCTGCAGTGACCCGGTAGCTGTTAGGAGATACAAAGGTCATAACTCATCATTACTATAAAAGACTCCTGCCCTCGTTCTTATTGCTTTTTCTTGATCCATTCGTGTTGCAGACTTATTTTAAACCTCACTAGACTGCCAAGCATTTCTGGAGTTTTGTTCTTTAATTCGACTCTTAAGTCTTGGTATGGAAAACGTACGTGCCACAGAACTATATGAATTTCTAGGGATATAGTAACATGACACGAGCCAATAGAAGAAATTCTCTAAGCCCTAGTGCTCCTTTGTCTCTTTCGACTTTTCCGAAATATCAACGAGAAGTATTGCTGCTGTGATGTACTGTTGTGAAGTGTTCGTACATAAGGGCGGGTCCATAAAGATGGGTTCATAAGGAAATTGTACCCTTATGAACCCATTGGTTCATCCATTATGGGTTCAATGGGTTCAGCAAAATTTTAAGTTTTCGAAATTTTAAATCCATAATCTAAATGACATTAAAAATTACAAGATTTTTTGGTCTTGAGGACAATGTCTTTTTTTCTTTCCTGAGAACGAGAAACTGTGCTCTTTCGTTTTTTAAGTTGAAATACTTTGATTTAACTTTTAGTAAACAGGCAAAATAACTATATTTGACTTTTCCTATTTGAAACTTTTACCTAAATCAGTTTAATCGAGAATTGAGCTACGGTCATAACGCTTTTGAGTCAATTAAATGATGCTGTGTCGTCATGAAAAAATAGCAAACTTGTGCTCCATTTAAGCGTTGTCATTAAAATAATGGCGATCACACCGAGCGTCATTTAAATGCCCCTTTACACCATTTTGCCCCAAAAATAAATGACGCACAGTGAATGCCATTTAAAAATGTTTGACGTAAAAAAAGTGTACCGGTGCCATTTAATAGCGATCCCACTGTCACTATTCTGTCCGTAATTTTTTCCGTCATTCGCAGAGTCATTTAAATGGCACAGATGGCCATTTAATATGGCCAAATATGGCGAGCGTCTTTTTATACCCCATCCCATAGGATAGGATGTATATTAAGTTTGTCACATAGTTTGTAACACAGTGAAATAATCACCGTAAACCCCTTAGACCTTTCAGAGATATGATCTAGACCGACAGGTGACGAGACCGTCCGTCCGTCTGTCCGTATTTGTGAAGTTTTTAGGCTTTTAAAATTGAGCAATGATGCTCAAGGAGTGTATCTTGGTTCTTATTTCATACAGACAAAGGGTGGAAATTGGTTAAATCTGCGAACGGCCATGCCCACTACTGTCTTCAATGTAAGCCAACCCTTTTATCAAATTTTCTTTAAAATGCCTTTTGGTCAAGTTAGACAAGGAGTAGGAACTTAAATTTTGTTATAGAGCAATAATGACCCAAAACCTCAAAAAAGGCAATCCACTTTTAACATGTTAGATCTTCAAAAACCCGATTTCTCGGAAAGTTCACTCCAAATCGAATTAAATTTAATATTAAAGACATTTCTATTTGCTAAGTTTGGTTCATACAAAGTTTTGAGCTCCGCCCACTTTTGAAGAGACGTTTTTAGGAAAAAAACTGTTTTTTACGAAATAATTTTCGGTTTTAATGGATTTCGTCATGATTCTAACGAAATAACAATGAATCGATTTTAATTTTAAGCCCAGACCCACTTTTGGGGGCGTGGCCTACAAATAATGAATGAATTCAGGACAAAAAAAAATTAATAATTGGTGTTACACGTATATAGGGTCGGGTACATAGAAGTTTGTCACATACGAACTCTTGCACTTACTCACTTGTTTAAGACGAATTTGTGACGTCAAAGCGTCACTTAAATAACACGAAATATTGACCGTGTAATCGTAGCTTTAGCTTCATATGTCTTATTAATATTATAATGGCAAATGCTCAGAAGATTTGAGAAATTTAATTCCTTAAAACTCTTCTTTTGTTTGATCTTCAAGGCAAGCGTTAAGCGCTCATCAGTTCCATGTTCACATCGAAACACCTCGCATTTCACTGTTTCAAAATTTTTTCATTTATGGAACAAGCACACTTTGGAATTCACTACCTGCATTCAGATTTCCTAACACATATAAACTGCAAGCTTTTGAAAATAAAGTAAATAAATGTCTCCTAAAATTGGGGCAAAGTTTCAGTGTTTGCCTTTCCTGAGAGTAGAAATAAAAAAAAAAAAACACAGACTCCGTTTTTTCTCCACTATAAGTGAAGAGCTGGACCGTGTCCTTCCGGTGAATTCAAAATGACATTTTCAACGCCGAGCCGAGTTGTTAGTTTCTGAAGTCACTAGACTAAAAAAAAAATCATTCAGTCAACTTTGAGTTGAGTTGCAAGGAAACTTAGTTTTGCCTCTGAGGCTTATTTAAGCTCAGCCAATCTTCTTCGTTTAATAAGGGTAATTTCTAGTTTAACCTGTTTCGATTTCTCTTCACCAGCGTCACACTCATTCCGTAGGTGCTTTGTCCCCAAGCAAATGTTTCATTCATGACAATGTAGATACAGAACCAATGAAAACAAAATTAACATTCCTACACATATAATCATATTTTATGAGCAATTAAAATATATTATAACGATTGACGCAATTATAAGTGAATAATAATATCCCTTATTATTTCGATTAGGGCGCCAATAAAATGAATTAAACACACTCATATGAAAGCAAAAAAAAAACGCTTGATAAAAACGTGAATGCTAAATTGCTAAACTAGGTTTTATGATATAAATCAACTAAATAACTAATCGGTTATTGATATTCGTCGTATAATTAAGTTGTTGTTATTAGTTTTGTTTGGTTAGAAAAAAAAGTTTGTCTATCATTATATGGATCGCTATATTGTTTGCAAAACATTTTTCAATAAATGTACGATACATGGGTTTTTAGCTCGAGTTATGATACACTTAACAGATGTCGGTTGACGTTGAAAATATTTGATTGGTTAAAGTTGTTTGCACTTTCGTTAATAAGGCAACTTGAGAAATTCCAGAAGTTTTTGTGGAATAGTCAATATTTAGATTCAGCCCAGCCCTGCGCAGGGTACCTTGGTACCTTGGCAATGCTTAGTATGGCGGGCTTATGCGCAAAACATTCTAGACTCGAATCCTAACCAGGACAAACTCAGAAATTTCTTTTATAGTTCCAACTCCGCGGTAGACTGATTGATCTCCCGACTCTCATTATCCACCGTTCCAAAATGGCAAAAGTTAGTCCCAGCAAGTACAGACCATGCCTGGTCCTATCTCTACTCTTTTTTGTTTATTTTCCTTTTTTTCATTCAAAAAAAAAGTTGCAGTGGATAGTTATTAACTTTTTGTTGAAATAGTTTTAAAAAAGCCATTCAATCCACCATGTGCAGTTTCACTTCAAAGTTCCGCAAATCATGGGGCCCCTGGCTTAGTCAAATGAAAATACTGGTTTCAACTAGAAGGGCCACTTAAGATATTTATATTAATAAATTATCACAAAGATTACCAGCATTTTTTTTTCGTAAAATTAGTATGAAATCTCATTTGCGCATTCGTCCTCATCTACGTAATCAATCACACTATCAGAATAGACCTAAATAAAAGCATTTTTAATCTGCATCACGTAAATCTATACGCCACTCAATCGACCAACTTATTATTTGGTTCAGTGTCAAATGTTTACTTTGGTTAGTTATACCCTACCGGTAAAGGATTGTTAAGCGCCCACGTGCTATAAGCACCTTCTAATCGAAACCGCAGGTATAATATTTTTTTTCTTATGCAAGTGTCTTGTGATTTGGTTTATTACTTACAAGTTGGTTTTTGCATTTTACGAGCTCAAGATTTTTATACACGGTAAATTTTTTGTTTATGATATAAACACAAAAAATGTGCTATCTTATCCACAGGTAAAAGTCTACACTACTTTTCTATAGAGTAAGGCAGTAGATAAATCCCAAAGCGATAAATGATTGATAGATTGATTTTGAAATTAATGCCAAAAGGCACATGTCGATATACGAACGTAGGTTTACACACCTTATAACATCAATTTTAACTCGCGTGTGTGTGCGATAAACTGTCGTTAATTGCAATTAAATCATAAACTTCAACTGGTGAAAATAAATAAAAAAAAATTTATTAAAATCAGTTAAATTCTTCAAAATTACAATAACTGATCAATATGAAACTGAAGGCGATTCTTGGAGTAGTTTTGGAAAAACTACAAGTCGGGGATATAAGCAATTACAACAATTTAACAACGCTAACAGCGAGTGATAACGTCTACATCAAGGGTGAGTTTATTGATATAAAATTGTAAAAAACACATTTTCTTGGTCATTCTTGAATGTATGTAGTTGACAATTACCTCGGACTTACCAATCGGGTGATCCTGGGGTAAAACCTTGGCCGAACTAAGTTATTTTCCAAGAAAATTATAATAATTTTGATGACAAATAAACCAACAAGCAACAATGAACCTTTTGAAATGAGATAAAATACCAACTTACGGATGAGACGTCGAAATAATAAATTTATTGATATGGCTCATCAGGAAAGGATCCTATGACAAACTAATTTCAAAAGAATACGAGCAAGTTTTTCGCTCGTAAAATTATCTTGCGGCCTTTTGGTGAAAATGGAGTCATGTCTCCTGCAGCACCTGAGGTACCAGCCAAGGTGTCAATCATTTTTATCAGCGGTAAGGGTAAACATGTTGAGCTATTTGACATTCAAACAACTTGTCATTAGTTTAATGCATTTTCTGATTCCATCCAAAGAATTGTCACCCTGAATCCCAATAATGAAACCGTGATTACGGGCGATTTCAATATTCACAGTTCTAGTTGGCTTCGACATTCTTGCCAGACAACACCCGAAGGAAGGTATGTCGATAGATTTAGTGCTTCAAACAATCTGACCCAGCGTGTTGACGAGCCCACACGGGTACCGGACATTGACGATCATACCGCAAACACACTGGACTTGCTTTAAACCTCCCATTCCGTCAAATACAATGTGGAAGTTTCATCTCCTCTAGGCTCGTCAGACCAGTGTGCCATATCGGCAAAATTTTTCGTTGCCAAACAGCTAATCAAAGTCACTACTCCCAAGAGAACTGTTTGCCGATACGAGGAAGCGAATTGACTGGTCGCTTTGCTTTCTTGACAATAATGTAAATGCGACTATGCCGATATGATCACCAACATAATTCTCCTAGGAATGAGATCTTTTATCCCTAACAAGATTAAGCCGAAGGAGGATTCGTGGTTTGACTTGAGCTGCAAAGAGGCGATAAAATTGAAAGAGTCTTACTTTTGGTCTTACAAGGCTAACCCGTCTATCGCGAGCCGGAAGTTCAAACAAGCCAGAAATGACGGCAATACTGATATCCATCGTGTAAAATTTTTGTACGATCAGAAGGTAAAGCAGAAAATTCTACATTGCCCCAAAGGTAGTAAGAATTTTTGGTCTTTTGTCAAAAAAGTTAAAAATTGTGCCTCATCCTCCATCCCAATACACTCGTCTGCAATGACATTCCAGCTGTCAGTGCCGTAGAAAATGAAATCTTCTCGCAGAGCCGGATTGCGTAATGTCTCCGCCTGCCCTTGACCGCGTGGAATGCGCTATTGCGCACTCGTACAGTTAAAAAAGTACTTAAGTATCTCAACATTCGCAATTCCGCTAGACCAGATAAAATATCTTGCGCAAGACTGTTGCGCTTGATATCTAAAGCATTTGACAGTGTTTGCCACTAAGCTCTCTTGTCGAAAATGTGTACATTTGGAATCGACGAAACCCTTATTCAGTGAATAAGTAATAACCTTTCGAACCGTTCAATTCAAGTTGTTTTGGCTAGCTTCAAGTCTGCAGTTCATTAAATAAACGCTGGAGTTCCCCAGGGCTCGGTTTTGTCTCCGACACTCTTCCTAGTTTTTATAAACGATTTCTTGTCTGCTACTACTAATCAAATTCACTCCTTTGCCGATGACAGTACCCTTAATTTTCATATTCGTTCTTGGTTCGTGGCCCCTGTTCTTCGGACGTAGAACTGGAACGGCAGCGTATGTCAAACTCATTAAACTCCGACCTTAACAGCGTTGTATCATGGGCATCTCTTAACAGAGTGCAGTTTAATGCTTCAAAAACTCAATGCTG
The DNA here is from genome assembly GCA_947623515.1 of Neoascia interrupta. Taxonomy (NCBI): domain Eukaryota; kingdom Metazoa; phylum Arthropoda; class Insecta; order Diptera; family Syrphidae; genus Neoascia; species Neoascia interrupta. The sequence goes on along the minus strand of OX392464.1, from coordinate 56,291,675 downwards.
TCTTCTGTTATTAAAGCAAAATCGTATCACCCAGTCATTATCCGTGAATGACACTTGCATCGCTGATACAGAAAGGTTTTCCATCCTCGGTATGTGTGTCAATAAAAACTTAAGTTTTAAGGAATGACCACATATTTGAGACTGCAAAGAACTCGAAATGCCTAGCTTTCCTTAAGCGATGCAAGAAGTATTTTACACCTTCTGATTTGGATATTTTGTATAATAAATACATTCGCCCTTAGCTGGAATATAACTCCCATGTCTGGGCAGGTGCCCCAAAAATTGTACTTCACCTGTTGGATAGAATGCAAAAACGGGCGTTCAAACTTATTGGCGACAGAATCATAGAAAAGTCTATTGACTCACTTGAACACCGACGAAGTTTCTACTGCCTGGCACAGCGAAATAGCCAATTGCATTCCTCCCTTCAAGATATTCAACCGTAATACTCGTCAAAGATCAAATGCGCATCAGTTCACCCTCAAGTCCACTATCGGACACAAAGTGAAGTTCAGAGAAACTTACATAAGCCGTACAACGCGAATGTGGAATGTAATACCACAATCAGTCTTTCCTACTCAATTCAATTTACAACTTTTAAGAAAATGTTAAAACCTTCCGCTCTTTTGCGACTGTGCTAGAACTTTGATTGATATTGCCGTTTTGACAGGGTTCGTAGGATCTCTCTTTTGAACATGACAATATTCCAACTGACAATACTGACAATATTGACAATACCTCCAAAAATCCCAACCATTATATAAAGTGCTCTCTGCAGGAGTAAATGGTCTTGATTTAGGGTGGACCCATCCTCAGCGAAGACCAATTGATCTCCTTTTTCAGTCCGGCAGTTTTCCTTCAAGAAGAAAGTCAAGCACTACAATGGTAAAAAAAAAGGACTTAGGATGCTTCTCTGGTGTACACCGACTTTAACTGATTCCGGATGGACATCTTCTTCGTACCTTTGCTCCATCACACATGTCCATAATCAACTGTTCGTAGGCTTCTTCTCCTCGTTGCCATTTTTTTTTTTTTATGCCCCATCCCATAGGATAGGAGGTATATTAAGTTTGTCACATAGACCTTAAGGGCATATGATCGAGACCGAATTCTGAATCGAATGAGCCATGTCCATCCGTCCATCCGTCTGTATGTCACATGTTTTTAGGCCTTAAATTTTGAGCTAGGCTGCTGAAACGTCATGTGAAGCAGTACAAGTGTACAACTTTTTGAAATCCGCCCAAAGACACGCCCACAATCGGTCTAAATATGCAACTACGTCCAGATTTTTCAAAACTGTAAGACGTTCTAAAAGGCTGAAATATGACATTTAGCATCTCTTAGTGAATATAAGACACAAAAAAGACAAATTTAATTGGTTAACCTCTTCTTGTGGGCGTGGCATCTATTTTAAGGGTAAATTTTCAAATGCTCAGTATTCAGTATTTTTGCTCGAAATTGAAAAAAAAAATTGCTTAATATTTTATGTAGAAAACGCTTAGTCCCAAATTTGGTTTATACAAGACTTTGGGCCCCGCTCACATTTGGAGGCAATTGAAGAAAAACCTAAAATTTTCCAGAAAAAACTTAATTTCGACTGGCCTTGAGCCTAATTTAGAAAAGCAGGAAACAAAAAAAGTAGCAGGTTAGGTAAACAATACTTTCGTCCAGATTTCGTTCATATAAAGTTTTTAGCCACGCCCCCTTTTAGGGGTCGATTTTTCAAAAATATTGAATTTGAACCGAAAAATTGCATTTTTACGTACAATTCGGTGTAACTTGGAAATATCTGTGGAAATATCTTATACTTAATAGTTTGTAATTAGGGGCGGTTGGACCATGCCCCTTTTCGAAGTTTGCATTACAATAAAATGTCCAAAAATAACTATGCCATCAACATTTTATAATGTGGGATAGGATGGGGTATTCAACGGTCCGTTTTACGGACTGTAACTTCTGCGTACACACTGTAGCACTTACTCACTGGTTTTTTATAATATGCTCGTGATCAATGGGTTGTGACAACCTTCTTGGGGATAGAAAAGAAAGAAGAAAAAAGTAATTCTCGAACAAACGCTGATGAGCCAAACATGAAACCACTGCACAGAAACACCTCGCAAGTGTTATGCCTTTACGGAGGAAAGCAATAGTATACCCAGCAGAATATTTCATGAAAACATCTGGAATGCATCGAATTGTTTTTTATTTTATTTGGCCATATACCTATATCAACACTCGTGGTGGTCAAAATCTACCAGAACCTCAAAATCTACCAGAACCATAGGCAGATCCTTTTGGGCATTACCACATTTTTCCATTTTGATCCTTATGAATCGTTCTTTTGAATTGATCCTTTGAATTGCATCAGTGGTTGACTTGACCTCGAACATGCACTAGTTCTCAAATAGCCTTATTACATTTTGCAGACGACCACCCAGTATCCGCTTGAGGATCTCTGTTATGTGTGACATATCAGCTTTGTAGAATGGTAGTTGTCACAGCTCGTGTAAAATTTTTTTCTTCCATTAAAGGAAGAATATAACTTTCGCTCCCCTGATTATACAATCACCTTTAGAAGTTTGAAGGTGAAGCTTCTGAGCCATCTAGACCTGCTTTTCCAGAACTCTGAGGGTTTTTGATCCGGTCCAACCCCTTTTCGCTTTTAAGAGTACTTAACCGCTTTCCCAACCTCTGCGATTTTAATGTTTGTGTACTTCTTGCCGATTGGTTGTGGTTTCTTTTGGGAACTGTCGCCTGGGAAAGTGTTAATTCAAAAGTCCCTCACAATACTGCCGTAATCTATAAAGATTTGTTGTCATCCACAAGGAGCTGGCAGTAGGCATTGTTGATAAACTTTTGCAAACGATTCTTCTGGCCATTTTGCCTCCCCTGAGCGACAATCTTGAAAGTTGCATCCTTTTTTTCAAAGTTTTTTGTTGAAGATCCTATGTACCGCCTGCTTATAATTTGAGTAATCAAATTCGAGTCACTGTTGTAATTACTTCAACTGTATTCCTCAAGGCGAAAACCAGAAGCTTATAAACTTCAAAATGTCAGATTAAAGTAAAACAATAGTAACTCTTCACAACGTCTGTCTTAGCCACTGCAGAAGATCTGGCTTCAACACCAGTTTTTATGTCGGTTAGTAGAAAAATTTGTAAAATTTAAGGAATGTCTTAACTTATTTGCCTGCGGTGTCATTCTAGCCTAAAAGCTCTTTCTTAAAGTCCACATAAGTAATGATTGTTATTAAGTGATGGCAGTCAACTGAGTGAGCCCATGTAGCACTCGCTTTTTCTGATTGATTAAAATTGTATTATTTTCAATACATATATTTTTTTAAATTGGTAGCCGTGTAAGGTAAAGAGAAAAAAAGTTGTAGATTAAGATAGGTAAAAGTTGTATTAGTTTCTTTAATTTCTCAACTTCCTGAGACTTTTGTCACAGGTACAGAGTAAAGCCCAATCGATTATTTCAATCAATTAGCACCAGCAATTTTTTTTTAGAATGTACAGAAATACACTCTTGTTAATTTGAGCCAACGAAAGCGAATTTGTACAGTACAAGTCCATAAATGCCTGAAATAAATCAAAATACAACTGGAAAATCAAACTTCAATGTACGACAATTATTTGAAAGGCAAATTTAATGACCTAAGTGAGCTTCATTTTTACTTACTGTGCAATCCATGAGCATTTAAAACAAACTCTAATCGCGACTTGATACCTCATACTTATAAAGTTAAGTCGATTTCTGTCAACACTTTTTTTTTCATTTTAACACCGATTGCCGCGTGTTAGATTAACGGTTGTCTTTAAATTTGGTTTGCAATAAATAATCTTGAGTCACACTAATATTGATCGATCCTTAAGCCTACTAAATGTCACTGTCGTTTCTTTTAAATTATAATTCAAACAATGTGCTCGATGCAATTTTATTCTATATTCAATTCAGCTTTAAACTAGATTCCCTTGACTGTGTTATAAATCTAATTTACTGATTTCCATTGACAATACGATAAGATGTAACATGTTTAGTCAGCCTTATAAGAAAGCTGACGAGATAAACTCCAAAGAAAAAATAAACAGAATAGGCAGAAAAGTCTTTGTTTCCGACATATCTTTAATTATTATCAGGTATTAGGTAAATTGCTGATTTGAAAACACTTTTGGATTTAAGTTGTCTGGAACAGTATATCTTGTTAAGGTGTCTTCGATTTTTATCTTAAGCTCTGGATAACAAAGAATTACAGCCAGTTTGTTCAGTGACTAAACCATCAGGTTATCTCTTTCAATATATTTTCTGGTTATTCTGCACATCAAAATCGAATGTTGCGCTTAATTTATACTTTTCGCTATTTTCCCGGGCTGGAAAGTTTAGATTTTTATAAATCACAGTTTGGCCTGTTGTCGCGATATAGACATTATCTTCTTGTGATTTCAGTTATAATCATAAAGTTTATAAGCACTGGTATAGTTGACAAAATCAAGAATTGGTTTTGGGTACGTCGAAAAGTTATGGCAGGATGTTATAAAAAGAGTAGACTGATTTAAAAAAAAAAACCGTCAAGTATGAAGACATACGCGGAGCGGTCCGTCCGTTGGCTTTTGCTGTAGGCGAACCTTTATTGTACAGTTTGTATAAAATTCTATTTGTATTTATTAACATTACTTTTATTAATAAATTAATATACTTTAATTTCTGGGAATATTTTACATTCTGCTTTATACTTTTCCGTAGAGGAAAGTATAAAACAGAACTTCCAATAGGAAGATCTGTCCACCCAATATAGGAAGAGAGACTCCCATAGGAGTCTCGGAAGAGTTTTCTTCCTTTATTGGGTGATTTTTAAAATTTGTCAGTAAAATATCCTTTTAATTTTTAGCGGTCCGTTCAAAAATGGAAAAAGGACCTCTTATGGTATCGTTGTCCGTCCGACGGTCCACCCGTCCAATCGCTTTATAACTTCTGAAGGGTAAGTCGTAGAAAGACAAACTTTGGTGTGCGTACAAACTGCAAAAATAGACAGAGAATCTAAAGAGGGCAATTTTTTTAAGCACAAATAACGGTTTAATTACAGTTTGAAATTTCATGTGAAAATGGACTTAATGTTTATCAGTGTTTTTTTCAAGAAGTTTAATAGGCAAGAGCAAAAGAAAAACACAACTTAGGTTTAGGAAATACTAAACTTTAATTAAAAAATAGAACTTTTTGAAAATATCAAAACTTTATTGAGAAATGAAGAGTCGAAAATGTAACTTTTGAACGGCTTATCACTCAAAATCAATATTGAACACACGTATAAGACAACTCAAAGTTAACCAAGTGCGTAGGTCATATTTTTCAAAAACAGTTTGAGTTCTGCAGTTTTGACGCATTTTCGAAAAAAAAAATCGCAAAAATGCATGAAAAAACGTGTGCCCCCCCCCCCCCTTATCACCGGTGGTGTTTGGTGGAATTATATGAAAAAAATCACACGTACTAGAAATAATTCAAAATGTTAAGGAAAATTATAGCGAATTCTGAGATTTAACTCAAAAACATAAAAGTATTTACAAAAAAAAAATTTTAAGTCTTCTAGTAGCTTTACGGTATAAACGTTCATTTTTAAATTTGGTTAAGGTACAAAGCTTACAAAAAAAAGGAAGGCTGCGTTAATTTTTTTTTAAATAAGTTTTTAGAAGCCTATTTAAGAAACGAAATAAAAAAGGAGCTTGTCTTACCGTTTACGCATAAGCCGGTGGCCATAGAATTAAAAAAAAAAACATCCAAGGTTAGTGCTGGTGGTTGTGCTATTGGAAAAAAGTCTAACGGGAACTGGAAATAACTTCAAAATATTTGTTTTATGGATTTGAAATTTCAAAAATTATAAAAAGAGCGCATGTCTCCCCCTCTATCTCCCAAACGGTATAAAGTATAATTTTTAAATTAACACCGGGCATAATTCAGCTTCTGAAATTTTATCCAAAACTATAGCAGACTTCGAATATTCAAAAACTTCGAATATTTAACTGTAAAACATAAAAAAAAAAAATAAAATAGAGTGGCGCAACAGCTCGAAGTGAACCAGGGCCAACTTCTCAACAATGTATGCTGGTGTGTTAATATCTTTACATACAAGGTAAAAACATTTTCGAAAACTATTTTTTTAAGATTTCTAGATCCTTAACGGTTGTGACGACCAAATTCAAAATTGCCGTTTTCGACCCTAAGTTCTTAAGCCCATTCAAACAGGAGTAATCAAAAACAGCATATTTTTACCGTTTTCTTAGAAATCCATGTCCACAGAATTTGAGAAAAGTTGCAAATGTGGCACAGGTGGTTGGAAAATTGATCAAAAAGTCGAACGGTGGTGAAAAACAATCGAAATTCCTGTTTTATGGGTCTTAAATTATAAAAATCCTAAAAAAGGCCAAGAAAGAGTATGTCCTTCCCTCTATTTTTGCAACGGAATAGCTTTTTGCCGGCCTTTATTTAGAGAGTAACGAAACCCAATATAAAATCACCCAATGTAAGAACAGTAGACAGCACTACAAAAAAGTATATTACAGACTGTAAAATATATCCAGAAATAATTTTAATAAAAAAATAGAATGCTACACAAACTGCGCAATATAGATGACCATAACCTTCAACAAAAGCCGACTGACCGCTCCGCGTATGTCTTCATACTTGATGGTCTTTATTAAATAGGCTTCGAAAAACGTAGGCTTAAAACGTGATAAGAGGTAAGTGGGGCGGGAACCCACTTTTTTCATGAATTTTTGCGATTTTTTTCGAAAATACGTCAAAACGGCATTATTGAAACTCTTTCGAAAAAATTTGACTTAAGCACTAGAACAGTTTTGAGTTTCTTTATACGTTTGATCAATATTGTCTTTGTTCACTCAGCGGTTTAAAGGTTATGACCTCAAACACTTTAGCGGTTTAAAGGTTATGACCTCAAAAACGTCACCCATTTTCAAGTCTTCATTTCTCAAAAGCCTTTAAAAAAAATATTTTTTTATTAAAATCAAGTATCTAATTAACTTAAGTTTCGCATTCCATTTTTTGTGCCTACTTATCTTCTTAAAAAAAGTATTGAAAAACATTTGATCCATTTTCCCATGAAATTTTAAACTGTAATCAAACCGTTATTACTGCTTAAAAATAATTGTTCTTGTTGGATTCTCTGACTATTTCCGGTTTTTAAAAGCACACCAAATTTTGTCTTTCAACGACTTACCGTTCAGAATTTATAACACGATTGGACGGACGGACGATCAACGTAGCCATACCATAAGAGGTCTTTTTTCCATTTTTACGGCCCGGTAATAATTAACGAACGAAAAATAGCAAGTACACTCAAACGTTCAGAATTAAGCCTTGTTAGGCGTACGATTTACGTAAAAGAACCTCTTTGCAGAAAGGTCGACCGAAAACCTTTGGTTAGGTTGAAATGGGACAAGAAAAGCTTAAACGTGCTGAACTAGGATCTATTATGCATAGATTTATACCATATACCATAGGTCTATACCATACTAATAAAAGCTATAAAAAAAAAACTATAAGAGCTTCAAACCACCTCGAAATTCCTTTGTCTGAGAATTCTTCTATGGGAGTTCCTTTTTTAGTGTGTTAGTGTCTTATTTTCTCAAAAAGGGCCATATTTTGACCCATTTCAAGTCAATCGTTATTTCACAGTAAGAAGCCTTATAAGTTTTGTAATATCTTGCGAGTAAAATATGGCAATAAATTGCTTCCACTCGTTTATAAAAAGATGAAGAGATAAACCCTGGGGCAATTTCCTAGGTTTATTACAGAGATAAGGAAAAAGAAGGCTTATACTGCTGGTTTTATAATGTGATGTGGTGAAAAGAAGTGAAGGGACATTTAAGAGTCGCTGAATTCTCCTATCGATTCACTTTACGAATACACCTGCTTGATTCACTTAACAAACACGCTCCTTTCATTCCGGTCAGCTGACATCAAACTCACATTCATGCAATCCTTGTTGCGAAATTGTTTTAGCATTTCTATTCTTACGCAGCTTTAATTTGAGTTGCTATAGAGATTATTCCCAGAATTAGGTAATATTAAGTTCGGTTAGAACTAAAAGCATATTTCAAAGCACAGTTGTAGGTATGGTAGATGATATACCTACCATCGAGTTATTAAAATTGCCTTACAAATGTGGAGCCATCAACTTTTGGTTAAGTCACATCATCATGCCGCTTGAAGTTTGGCATTTTTTCCAAAACCAAACCCTCAGAATTATTAACGAGTACATCGCAAAACTACAGTCAGAAGTATTTTGGTAAGAACAGCCTGATATATTTTCATCTAGTGAAAAATGGATGAAATAAGCCGAAAATTCCTCGAAAATAGCTATCTTCATAATTTGTGCGTAAAAAAAGATTCAATCTTTGTTTGTATAATATTTTAGTCCCATAATTTCGATAATATCCCCATCACGGTTTATAAATTTAACAAAATAATGAAATCATCCCCGAAATAGAAACCGAGTAAACATTTAGGATCGATGGTTACCAAAATAGAAACTAAAAATACAAGGTAAATAGATGTATGTACAGTAAAATATAAAAACGAGTAAAAATCACGTTAGCAAGTTCAATGGCAGAATAAAAAATATTATTAAAAAATTATCAAAAGATTCGTCTGACAAAATAGCAGTCGACTGTCTACCTCACATTTAATGTCATATCTATACAGAGTGTGTAATTAAAACCACGTGCTGTCAAAAGATGGCATGTAGATAATAACTTCTTTGGTTCAGTGCACACTAAATATTTATACACTAATGTTTATATAAGAGTTTTTTTTTTGCAACGACTTTGTTCTAAGGATTTTAATTCAATTTAGCAAAGAAAATAGAAAAATTAGCACAGCAATTTTTGGACGAGGTTGTCAATATATTTTTTTGCTCATTCCAATGCCATTTTAGTTTGTTTTAATTTTAATTAATTATATATCTAAGCCTAACTTGAATTACCGGTTAAGCAATAAACCAAAAAAGTCACATTCGACTGCGAAGTTTCCGCTATAAAATTGACGGAACGAGACTGATGATGATCGCAATAGCTAAACGATAAAAGTTTGAAATAATAATTGTAATCAAGCTTTAATTTACTGGAAGTTTTTTTTTATTAGATGTTATAGATTCTTTATTGGCAATAGTAAGGCAAAGCACGTCTTACAAAGTCGATTTGCATTGATTGACAATATCTGTCGTCATACTCATGTTTTCCTAACTAGGTTTAGATAGATGTTGTGAGCACGAAAAAAGGCGCTGAAAGTTGTTTTCATGAATGAGATTTTTATGTGTGAAGCTTTATACTGAACTTAATGATTTTTGTTGATTCTTTCAATGCTTTGATCGTTTGAATTTATAGATGTAGTATTAACAGCTGCTTCACTTCTTATTAATTTGACCACTTACAATCTTCTTCCTCAGTTAACACAAATTTTACTTGTGATCAATATTAAAAGCTAACGCACTAAAATTACCTTGGAAAACGCATCAAGTTTTTTATTTCTAGACTCGGATACATAAACCACTAAACTGTAAGAACAAGTAACTATTTTAAATTTCTTATTCGTCATATCGTTTATAAAAAAGTATAGAACAATGTTTGTAAGACATAAAAGTCTGCAAACAAGCTTAACTTTGCCGACAATATAATAAGACAAAAACATAATAACGAATATTTTAAACATTAATAATTTGTATGCTATAACAGTTCCAATGTTTTTTTTAAATCACAAAATGACCTCGAAATTTTATGAAAAAACAATTAATATTTAATAACAACACATGAAGTACAAAACCGGCCGCACGCCATTACAAAGTTTGCTTATGAGCCTGTACCTAGCACTGAATATTTCAAGATTTATATAGTGGTTTAGATATAAAATAGTATTTATATGTAGAGAACTTTTAGCCATTAAGAGCTTTTAAGCCAGTTTATTTAAGATTACACCTAGTCCATTTGATGCATAAGAATATTCTCAGAATCAATAACAGTCCTGACCAAAGGCACAATTTTTCGAAACCAACTGTGCAAATAACCCGTGGATCTGTAAACTTCAACTTTCCATTGTATGCCAGTCACCCAATCTCGGATTGAACCTCACTGGCAGAGGAAAAAAAAAAAATAAATAAATAGAGTGGCGCAACAGCTCGAAGTGAATCAGGGCCAACTTCTCAACAATGTATGCTGGTGTGTTCATTTCTTTACATACAAGGGGACCTACAATTTTTTGCCGAATCCGAACGGCACTTTGAGAAGTTTTTCAAGACAATTAATACTCTCGGAGGGCTTGTTAAACCCTCGCGGAGGTGGGGACTGTGAAAAAGAACAAGTCTTTTTTTTTCAGGTGACGATGGCAGGATTTGAACCCAGACCTCCGGCGTAGTAAGCACACACACTAACCACTACGCCGCGGCACCCCACGGCAGAGGAATACCATCGCCATTATTACTGCAGGAGAATTTGGATACTTAGTGGAGTTATGCCAGCCAAGAAAGCAACTGAGCCTGCACAACTACTAAGAGGAGCATCCACTTCGTCCATAAAGCCTTGACTTCACACGCGATCCATACAACTGCAGCTGCATTTGAAGTTCAGCTGTCTCTTTGGAAACTAGCCAAAGAGATCCGCTGAAACAGGATCAGCGTCCATTCGCTTACTTTGCTTTAGGAAGCGCTACAATCCGGGTCCAACCTGGGTCTCAACAAATAAGCTTCGGCAGCCAGCTATGTCACCAGCTACCTGTCTCAAGTTCTGCACGCGAAGTTGGCTAAGGTTCCCTTCCCAGTCGTGTGTACCACCTGAGTTTTGGTGCTCCTGTATTGAGCCGTCACTACGAGAGCTTTCGAAAATTTTCCGGCCCGTAGCGTTGGTATGTACCCGCTCCGTAGGACCCGTCCGCTCGCACCCGGGTTCTTCTGACTCTTCTGGCTAGGTCGGTGTTGCTCTACAGCCCGTACAGTTCAATATTCTATTCTTCTGCACCATAAAGCAGAAATTGAATGATGAAGTTCCTGTAATATTTTAATGGCGTATTCTTTCACCACCGAATCGTGTAACAGGTGTGGAATACAGAAAAAACTTGTTCTATTCTCGTACACCTGAACGGAATCGTGCTCATGTAAATGTTCTTTTGAACTCCGAATTAGTTCGGTGTCGACACCGAACGCGAATCTTCTGTGTGTAGCTTTGATTGTGTGTGTTATTTCGACTTAATTTTCATTCCTTTTTTTTAAGTTCAACGCGATTGACATTGTATGAAATCGATAAAAAGTTGATAAAAACGTGAATGAAATATCGCTCAAAAATACTGTGAACGTCACAAGTTATACGTTGCCTTGAGAATTTAAAAATAAATTTGCGAAGAATGTCACATTTGTCTAAACATTGGATGCAAATATCTCCGAAACAAAATATACGATCCGAAATCGGCTTGTAGTTTTAAGAATACCGTACAATTCTTAATATTTTCCTTCTTTTCACGGATTCTTTAAACCAATTTGATTACAAAAAACCAACGCTAACAAAATCACGGTACGAAATGAAAATAAAGTAAACAAAATGAAGTCAAAGCCATTTGACACTGAACGTGTTTGTCGCTCTTTACGCAATGAAACCGAGCGTACACCACGCTGGAATTGTCGCGAACACCAAGTATTATATTTTACAGCTCAGTGTGGCAGTTCGGTGTTCAAAAGAATACGCCTTAACACTTTTGTTACTCTATAGAGGGATTTGCCATTGCATTAATAGCCCAAAAAATCAGCGATTGACAAAACTAAGTTCGAGTTAGAATTAGAACTTAGTTAGAATTTGGAAGGAATTTGAAAGGTTGTGCCTCCGGTATTTGCGCTGCACAATTTCATAAAGTGTGAAAGTAAAGAAGTCAAAGAATAGAGCGTGAACCTGTCTAAATAATTTTTGACGTCGAATGGGTCGGCGAGGTATTTAGATTAACAGCGTGAGTTGGCGGATGCCAAAGAAAAGACATTGCGATATTTGGCCCGACTTTATAGTTGCTGTCTAACGCGGCTTTGACATCCATCGATGAAGAGATGATGGGTGTCTTCGATTTGGAGTTTCTAGGTTTTGTCCAAGATCTACCGCAGTGTAAATGTTTGATCTATGGTGGACTTTCTTATTGTTAAGCCCCATTGATGTGCAGCAATCTGATTGTTGACAAACGGCTTTATGCGTTCATACAAAACAGTAGAACAAGACTAATGTATCTCTTGTCGGCACAATTCAGAGGTAAAAAAGTGCAATGATATTTTGCTGGTGCATGCATCTTACTAGATTACCGCCATCGGAGTTGAAAATTTCAACTGCTGTACCACCAGCTCCGGCTACTTTGTTGCACTTAAGCTAAGATACAGCTATTTTCACTTCATGCATTTCTGGAAGGTGGAACCGGTTCGTATGCTTCGTTGGTAACTACATCGCCCGAGGTGAATGGTTCACTCTGCCTGACAGCGGGATTCTGTTCGTCTTCTGTTCGACAGCAATTCCACTATGGTGCTCTCTGGATCATCCTAACAGGATTCAGTTTAAACGTTCTACCCTTGACAGGACCTTTTGAACCTTTGGCAAAACCCTCGAACCGCATTACAACTGAAGCATCTCTCTGTCTTTAAACTGCGCTCTTCTCGTATTATTTTTCCTTTCCTTCGGAAAAGTCGGTGTCCCTCTCCCCTCTTCTGCTCGTAAAGCTCCCATGCAGCTCTATATTCTTCATGGCTGTTTCACATAAAGAGTGAGCGAAGGTCTCGGGCGAGCTGTCAAATGAATTTCAATCAATGGCAATGTATGGGGTGGTGCACAATATCGGCTTGATCGCTGTCTCGCTCACCGGGCTTTTCGAAAAATTGAAAAACCCTCGCCGAGGTTGACGATTATTCTGTCAATCGGTGTTGTGAGTTATGACACGCTGTTGTATAGACATTTTTTATCTCGAAGTTAATACTTGTTGCGAAATATAAACTATTTCTCTCGTTTCGTGTTGTCGCTACCACTCTAGTTTGACGCTCTCGCGCTGAATTTGAAACTAACCTGTGCAGAGCCGCTTCGTATGCTTTCTGTTTAGCTGCATGTACTTTCCGGCATTTATCGTCAAACCAGTGGTTTCCGGGGTTTCGTTGTGGTGGCCCGCTATCGTCCTGAGGAAAGGAGATGATGCTTTAGTCGAAACACATCTCCTGCCATTCCCTCGTCTACTACGATCAACAACATTTCAAAGGGGTTAAAGCCCTATATCCTCGAGGAAGGGCTTCATTGATATTAAGGTATAAGGCACCCTGTGCTCAACACATGGAAATGAGAGCAAGATTTGATAGACAAAGTTTGGTTGAGAAAACCTGCGGATGCATGTATCCTCTTCATTATTAAATGCTCAAAGAAAGGCTCATAATAGCCAACTTAGGTAACGTGGAAGTAGTAATAAAAACCATTAAAGGGTGTCCTCACTTTTATGGTCAATACTTGTGGACGAGCTACTCACTGTACTAAACAACAACGGCTTCTAAACCATTGGATATGCTGATGATCTAGCCATTCTTTTAAGAGGCAAACATGAAGATACAATTGGTAATCTTATGCAAAAAGCCTTGAAAATAACTTGGGAATGGTGTGAGGGTGAAGGACTCTCTATAAATCCCAACAAGGAGACAGAACAGGCTTCAAACCCAAAAAATTAAAGATATTCCTCTTACAACAAGTGAAGAGGTTAAGTTTCTAGGGATAACTCTAGACAACAAACTCACCTGGAATCCACATTTAAATTCAATATGCAAAAAAGCTAAAGCTTTATGGACCCTAAAACAGCTTGTTGGTGACTGGGGACTCAATCCCAAAATGAGCCTGTCGGTCTATACTCAAATGATCAGGCCAATTATTTTCTACGGCGCTGCCATATGGTGGAAAAAGTGTGAGCAGCGGACAGTCATAGAAAAACTAAACAAACTGCAAAGGCTAGCGTGCATCTGTACCACTGAAGCTATGCGAACCACTCCCACAGCTGGTATGGAAGTCCTCCTAAACCTTCCACCACTACATATAGCTGTTCAGGCAAAAGCAGCAAGACAGGCTATAAGTCTTCAACGCAAATATACATAAAAAGAAGGTAATCTACAAGGGCATCTAGAGATACTGAAGAAAGTGGATCTAGTCAGGGAACTGACACTTTTCAGCGATATCATAGACCCTATTGTAAGCTTTAGCAAAAACTACAAAATCTTAATCCCAAAAAGAGAGGAATGGACTAGCAACCCGACAAGGCTGTTTGGGAATGTCACCAGATTCTAAATAAACTGGCTACCAAAAACAGTGTCAAGCTGATTTGACTGCCGGGACACGAAAACTATGAGGGTAATGATTAATGAAAAAGCCGACATTCAAGCCAAATGTGGAGCTGAGATTCCTGTTATGGGGCCTTTTCCTCTCTTTGGTTTCACTAAGGCAGACATTTATCACCAAATTAAAAACTGGACTATGAGTATATGTCTACAAAAGTGGAATAATCTGGAAGGCCTCAAACACTCCGAAAAATTCTTCAGGTACAACCCCAAAAGAGCTTAGGAAGCCCTAGAACTCAACAGATCCGATCTAAGATTGTTATGTGGAGCTCTCACTGGACATGCAGCATGTAACTATCACCTATCCAAATTAGGCCACAGCAGCACTGAAATCTGTAGACACTGTGGAGAAACAAAAGAAACTATGGAACATATTTTGATAGAGTGTCCTGCTCTTGCTCTCCACAGATTTAAAATTACTGGGATACCCAATTTAACAGGGAAAGACTATGAAAACATCCCATCGAGGGAGGTTATCAGTTTTGTAAAGATAGCTCTAAAAACCTAGATCAAAGTAAAGGGGTACAATAGATCTTTTAGGTCGCAGTACAAGTGGGTATTATACTCGCACCCTATACATTCAATTCAATTCAATTCAATTCTCTAAAGTGTGTAGATCTGTCAGGCCCTTGACAAGCAAGCTAAAGCAGCTCCCTTGAGTGGAGGAATAATTTATCCAAACGCCCTCTAAGTATGGTTTGGTACAACAAAAATTACTCATTATCATCAAATCGTAATTTGATAGGTTAAGTTCGATGGATTTGAAAGTAGTGCACAGTCGCAGCTGGTACTACAATACAATGACGGGAAACAGTTAAAAGAAAAGTGGTATCACAAGTTTTGGTTTTAATTGCCTTTTGTGTGAAGACATTTTTTTAAACTCAGATCTCAGACTACTGTCCCTCTAGGCTAGGGTTCTTTTTCTGCACATTTGTATGACTCGCTGAGCCATATCTTTTTTCTCATGCAACATTTTCTATACTCAAATAGATGTTAGTGTTCCAAAAGAGCCGCCGTATCAATACAGTTGCATATTCAAACGTAAATACTGACACATTATACTTTGAATGCAAGCACAGTAATAAATCTATCATTCAGATATCAGATAATTATTAGTAATAGCACGCTCATTACTGACCACAAAGATTATTCCGAGCCGATACATGTGCCTATACCTTGATTTTATTTTTATTTTTTCAACAAATTCAAATTTTACTAACAGTTTCTCTTCCCCTTTTTATTTACAGCCATCGGAGATGGAAATGGCGTAGACGACAATGACAATACTCAGGGAACAGTCAACGAAACTGGTAAGTTTTGTCGTAAGTTTTGAAAAAACTGCACAAAAATTATTTACTTGTCGATCTGACATATGACACTTAAAGGATTTGAATAAATATAAAAAAAAATATGAAAAATGTTGTGGTATTTTCAATGACGATTAACCCTCCGCTTATCAGTTCCATATGGTGAGCGAAATCAAACTTTTGCAACAATTAGATACGCTCAGTGATTAAAGTCTACGTAATTGCATTTTTATCAATGCGAAACGTGTGTGTTCTTTGTATCTAGATATTGGCAAAAGGTATTGCAGAATATAAATTTAACTTTCTGATTGCTAAAAGAGTCGCACTAGCAAAATTTATCTAGATTCATGTGCATAAAAAAATCGTAGGAAAGAAACGATCACTTTAAAAAGGCAGAAAAGCAAACATCTCTACCCATAAAGACTGTTTGATTTTTCTCAATTGAAATGGATAACGACAATAGAATGGCAGATTCACTTAAGAGCGTGATCTTCTAATTTCCATTCAGTTAAAGCACCCAAACGGAACCACAACAAACAAGTATTTGCCTGGTGGCAAATCTTATCTCTGCCACGAGCAGCATAATTCTTTGTCCATCAATTAAGGCGGCTTTGACTTTAATTGCAAACGAAATGTTTTTTTTTTAACTTTTTGGGTGAAGCTTTCTGATGCAAACATGATTTTAGTTGAATTCACTCATCTGTTTTTGTTAAGAGATAAATCAGTATGTCTGCCCTATGTTTTTCCATCCGAGGTCGCTTATTTTACGGACACCCTCATAGTTCAAGGTAATATTTTTTGAGTTTTCAAATTTTGCACGATATCGAACTTTTTTATACCTTCACTTTATACCAACTGCACATCATTCAGCAAGTAAAATTATCAGGACCAAAGCTTTTCGCGTTCAAGCTTTTCTCTCAACCCACTAAAGCACATCTTTTTAGACATGAACCATAAATCGAACTCAAGTTTTCAGTTTAGTGCTTTCGGAAAAGTTTACATGAAAAACAAAGCTTCAGACAGTAGAGCTTGGAGCTTTTTTTGTAATGTCTTAAGTTTAATGTACAGTACAGTGTGCTCTAAAAATGCTGACATAACGTTTAAAAACTGTTAAGGAAATACAATTTTTTTTTTGGAGTATACTGTTAGGCGAGGATAGATATCATTTTTGACAGTCGTTTGTTATGTAGGGCATAAAAAGTTTCAAGTAATCAAGAAATTAAAAGTAAATGAAGAAGTATTGAATTATTTTACATAAATTACACAAGTATTATAAAGTTTTTGGCAGAGCGCTGATCAATCAACTGCCTTTAAACTAAGTTTTTTTTAAGTCTAAAGAACAGCTTAAAGATGTTGTCTTTGCTTCACTGTGGCTTTTTTCTCGGCACAATATCTGCAAGGCACAGTTATTGTTGACGTTTAGCCTTACATTTGGTTATGCCTGATAACGCCATATCTTTTCCAAGGAACCGATATGGCGTTATCAACCGCGTTAGAAACCGGAAAAAAATCCACACACTAAATTTTTTTTAAGCCTGCGATCAGAGAACGACTGTCCCGTAAACTCTTGCACAATAGAAGTCAATTTATCAGCTTCACGAGTTTCAAGAAACGAGGCAAGTAATCTTTAAACTACAATTTTTTCACATCTATCTTCACCGATTCTCTTTTATAGGACCTATGTCGTCTGCTAGAAAGATCTATACTTAAGAATCGGGAACAATTTTTTTTTTTAACTTTTCTCAAAAACAAAAATTCATCATTGATTTAGGACTCATGACTTTTCTCAATTTTTACAGATTCAGAACTGTCTTCGCTTTCACATGTCGGTAAGTTGACTGACAATAAGTCTTATTGTGTCTAGGATGGGTAAAGCTTTCTCGTAATTTAGACTTTAGAGTATCTAACATTTTTTTTTGGTTTTGTGTTTCATCTAACTAACAAATTAAAGGTGATGGGAAAATACTTTTGTTGTAATTCGTTATGTTTATAAAGGAAAAAAATGAACTCACATTATGTTAATTGTTTTTCGTTCTTATAACTTGGCTATGCTCAAATAATTTTGCTTATCGTGAGCAAGTTAAAAATTTGTGGAGCTCGTTGTCTTAACAAATCATTTGTTTCTGTATTAGAGTAAGAAACAAAGATTGTTGTAAATAAAAATCAACTAATAATTAACATAAGATAAAAAAGTCGCCGTGTCAAGATTTTTGTTCTAAAATCAGGATTATACCCCCGAGTTCCTGTCTTTTAATAGTTCTTTGATTATAAAATAGTTTAGTTGAAACCCAAAGGTTTTTTTTTCCTTGTTTCTCTAACCAAAAGATTGTGGATAGAATTCCGAAAACCGAGCTCCCGAAAGCCTCAAATCCCATATCCCGTAAAGCCACAATCCTGAAAATCCAAAATCCCAAAAAATGAAATCCGGAAAAAAATGCATTGCATGCAAACAATTTTGGCATAAGTTTACCGTAGGGCCAAGTGGATTTTGGGTCATGGATTTGGTGTCCTGATTCCGAATATGCTATTAGAAACTGTCGGTCTCGATTAGTTTAAAAGTTATAGGCAAAAAATATCAAAAACATTTAACATTCCGTATAAATGGCCACAGGCGCCTGCCAGACAACTGGCACCTACCCTTAGCAAAGCGACGAAGTAGCGTGAGCGTCAGAGCCCTGCGAAAAAGAAAGTTGAACTCTTTAAAACCCGCGAAGCTGGCCACCCGAACAATGTTGTCCCCAAATGCAATATTATTTTTTTCCAGAGAAACTTGTCAAATTTCAATTGCATATTCTTAGGCAGAAATTTTAAGTCTAAGCTGGGCTCCTTTGTATGTAAAAATTGAAACTTTGAAACAGCTATAAAGTTTAAACTAAATGAGACCGACAATTTTAATTAACATATTCGTAATGACACTCAAATACATATATTAGCTTAAAAATAACAAAGAAATTCCACTTGGACCTACGGTAAACATGTTCCAATATTTTTCTTCATAAAATATTTTTATGCTTTCAGTGAAATATGTATGGGGCATGGTGCCCCCTGATGTCTGAATAGCAAATTCTTATAGGGTGTTTCCACCGAACACTAATCCGCGATTAAGGCAAATCATCTAAAATAAGACAAATCATCTAAATCTCCTCTAAATCACGAGATTTAACATACGAATATTAATCTCTTCACGGTGAGATTAAAAATTAATCCCGTAATTAATCTCTTCCACGCAAAGATTCTTAAAACAAACCGAACAAAATTCTACGTGTTATGTGCGTTTTCTGACGAAACAAAGCAAGCACACCTTTTATTGACAGCTGGGTATCATCAACTCAGCCGTGTTTCTTGAGTGGTGTAAAAGGATGCGCAGAACGGATAATGCTGCTGTTCTGGATATGGTTGTTCCTGTCAAAAAAGTTAAATGCACTAAGGTATGCACACTGCAAAAACATGATGAATGTTAGTGTTGATACTGCTGTTTGATGTTGACGAAGTTGGTCTACTGGGTATCAACTTTGTGGACCGATATCCTAATCAACAGTTTTGACGAGTTATTTTTGAGTTATTTGGTTGCGAAGATTTAAAAGATCGGTGGCAATTAAAAATGAATTTAATTATTTCTGAACCTGAGTTGCTCGGGAGTGAAAAAATTCACGTTTGCAATGAGATGCACAGATGGCGTGATGTCATTGAGAAATGTCCAAACCGAAGCATACGTCAAGTTAATCTCCTCTACTCCGGTGGAAGCACTTTGGGGTTAACTTTTAATCTTAGTACGTTTATCTCTGTAATATGTGCGGTAAAAAATCCCTATTAAGGATTTGCTGTAAAGGGAGTGATTTCTGATGTCGAGTTATTCTATTTTGAAGGTGTTTGCCATTAACTGAAAAAAGAGGGACATCTATTGTTATAGAACAAAACTAGGATAACAACAAATTCTGTTTGGATACTTTTTGTCTAAAAGTTTTTGTATGGTGCCGATTATGTGAGTTCATGTATATATATTAATATGTAAAGGAGTTTGTCATGGGAACTAAATCAAAAACTAGTGGGAGGGTTACAATCCGCTTAAGCGAATCTTTGGATACCTCATCCCAATTGAGAACTGTCAAGCTCCGTATAGCGTCATAGATCTTGGTTGTTAAAATTCAGTTTCTATTTACTTAAATTGTATTAAGAACTTGTCAGTTAAGAATTTTCTTCCTTAAAAAAGGGGCGTGGTATCAACCCCTTTCCAATAACATCGTTTTATTTTTTGTTCATATTTTTTATCAGAATGGGTTTGCACGTGTTGAATGCATTTTCGTATTAAAAATTTATTTTACACTTAAAATGCCCCCAAAAGTGGGGGTTTGGGGTTTTTTTTTGGGTTTGGAGTAAACATATCAAATAAAAACCGGTTATTAAAATGTAAATTAAATATAAGCACGCCCACATGAAGCCGGCTTTTGTTTTTTTTTAAATGCCAGTCACTAAACATTTAAGCGAGGATAAAGCATACCAAATTTCAGCTTCCTAGGACAACATAGATTTTCCATGCTATTAAGTAAAGTGGGCGTGTCATGTAATTTGTAATGCTTCGGGACCTAAAACGAACAAATATTAAGTTTCAAGTTCCTAGCTCAAAATGTAAGGCCTAAAAACCACCGACACACGTAAGGACGGACGGATATCGCTCATTCGACCTACAATTCGGTCTCGATCATATGCCCTTAAGGTCTTGGGGGTCTACGGTGATTATTCCTCTATGTTATAAACTACAAGTCAAATTTAATATACCTCCTATACTATGGGAAGGGGTATAAAAATTGCAAGTGCAAAATCACAAAAATTCCGCGATTCCCGCGGTTCTCTACCTAGTTATAATTATCAGGAGGACGACCCTTCGTATGCTTCTATATGCAACACTGAAAACTGAAAATGCTTTCTTCGCAATATTTGAATTTTAGCCCTCCCATCTCCCCTTTAATATAAGATAAGAAAAATAATAGTCACTGCACAAAATGCGCTACCAGAGCTTATTACCTAAAATTGTAAATTTTAGCCCTTAATTTTTATGTCCGAAATCAGCGGCTAAGTCGTGATCTCATTTATCAGAATCAATCGTCCTTTTCTATTTGCTCTTCTTGTTTTATAATCAGCTTTGTTGTAGTGCTCTTAGCACTTCAATGTAGTACTTACAATAGTCGTGACTTAAAGTGGCGCAGCAGTAAAGATTACACATGATTTTTGTAATCTTTTTTTTTACAACCCCCTACCACAAATTCAATGTATTACAGCCAACCTGGGAGATAAAAATTTAATAATATGACCCAATCATCTGTCAAAGTTCAGAAATCCTTTTTGGGGAGCCATTTACGCTCGACCTCATTAAAGGAACCAATTCAGAAGAATTATGAATCTGCTAAAAATAGCCGTAAGATCGCCAACCATTTTATTTACCCTTACGAGATCCTTTGCTAACAAACCACAGATACTGAGAATGACAGGATATTTCAATCTTTTCTTTGCTACTAGCTTTGGGACAGTCATGACTTAAGCGAGTAGTAGTACATTAGAGCTGCTAAATAAAGTCTAAAAATGTTTTTTGACAGAAAAATTTCACCGCTATTGTAGGTAAGCTGTGAGTTTGGTATGTTGCAATATTTAAGCGCGTAGTTTTCGCAATAGTTTTCAAAACATGTCTCTTGGCTTTCCATTAAAAAAATTTTTTCCTTCCTCCAAGCAAATAAAATCTACTGACAAAAAGGTTCTTCGTAGTTTCTTCAGTGTTAGATATACTTCTTTGAACTGAAATGCATCTTCCAGTACTTGGGTTACCTAAATCACAAAATAAGATTAGTAGAAAAATTAAGATTTGTTCGCAATTCAGTTTGGCTGATTTTTACGCCTACATAATTGTCGGTAAGAAAAACGTATTGCAGCCAAAACAGTGACTTAATTTACTACGAGCTGTTGATTTTTGTACTGGGTTAATTTATTATAGTAAGCACTTAATTTACATACACTTATTTTACTACAGCAGGCTTTGTATGTACTGTGACTATGACATCTCATTTTAAAAATATCTAAATTTACCATACAACAATTTTTTATTAGTTTCTTTAGGACCAATAATTTGTTTTGCAAAGAACGATCGTAAATCTTTCGACGAACTATCATTCGACTAATAGAGCAATCGTTTGCATGATGATGATGATCTTTACACATAATGCGTGAAAAATAAATTGCAGTTGCCATTAGAAATCTCTTAGTTTTTTGACAAAAATCGAAATCGTCTGTCCCTTGCCTTTATTGATTTAGTAGTTCGCCAATTTGTACCATACTTTCCTTCAGTTCTAACATTACTCGTTTTTACCAAGAGCATCATAATACAGGTATACTACCTGCCATAAATATTGCACAAATATGAACAGGAGCTGTTGCCGTTATATTTCACTTCAAGCAGATAAAAATCTAAGGTAAGATTGTACGTATGAAATCCAGATTTTTGCCAGATTCCCTTGACCTAGAAAAACAAATCAGTTTTCGAAAATGTTTACACGGATGTTCAGAATTGTAAATTGTTTTAATTTTTCACTTTTCAATATTAATTTAAATTTTGTATAGCTTCGCCATAGGAGCCGCTCCCCCAATATAAGCATGAAAACGAAAAAGCTTACCGAACGATACGTTCATTAGTTTACACGGACAGTTTTGTCAATTTAAGGAACAGCATTGCTACGCTTAAGTAAACACATTGAGGTTCTAAAGTTTGACTCCGTGCAAGTATACCATAGAAAAATAATTTACCTTTTCTTTTTGTACAACGGCAGATTAAATTTTGAATTAGCACCACGTGGTAAATGCTTTTTAAAGCACTCAAGGTATGGAACCTCGAAATCTGCCAAATGCAGCTACGCGCAGCAATCTATCCTGGATGTTTTGTATATTTTTGCATTCCATGGAACTTACATTTTAGATGAACAAAATCCGAACATGCAAGGCATGCCAGATCATACCCTGGAGGTAGACCAAAACTTAAAGAAGTCTTTTCTAGTTGGGATCCCTGGTTTAAATAAGGCCAACATTTCTTTTAATTTTTTTTTTAGCTTTATGTAACGTTTTACAATGTGCTCAAAAACTTTTAGCTCCAACTGTTCGGAAATAAGCACACAATTTCAAAGTTTATGCCAAAAAGCTCTTGCAGCTTTATCGCATGAAAAACCATTATTTTGCGTTTGAACTTTCTTAAAAAAAGAAGCATACTTTCAAGGCGTTAAAAATCACCAAAAACATTAAAAAAAAATTGCATACTTAAGGAGTCTATTCATCTGCGCTTGCAAATTTGTATATGGAGTGGATGTTGATCAATAATCAAATAAAAATAAACCAACAGTTCAACGAAGGCGAAAGAACCTTTAACTTAGTCTATTGTGAAAGACGTATTGACTGGATTCTGTGTGCACATTAACAAAGTTAAATAAAAATACAAAATAGGTGAATGCATCTTATTTATGAGTAAACAAGTGTTCGATCGTTGACATTAACATTTCCATTTTAATTAGTGATATACTTCAAGTCACCACAAAAAAAATTATGTTGATACAGTGGTCAGCTACTGATTTGCTCTATCAATACTTGTTGGCACTTTAAACTTTTCAGATAATCACAAGTCTCAAGCGAATACTCCCCCTTTAAAAAAATCTTCAATTAACGAACGAAGCCCTCCTCTGTTGTCAAGAGATTCTGTTCTACATACAAAACACCTTAAAATAAAAATATTTCTCGCATGCCAACAGCAATTCTGGGGAAAATATCTCGATGATTAATCCGCACGCTCGGTCTCAATAAGGGGCGCCAGGGCAGTCTTTTTATGGGTGCGCTTTAAGGGTGTTCAAACATGATCCATTTTCTTTGTAGGTACGTACCTATTATTACGGCTATGATCGCACTTATTGATTTGATGTTTACATTTGCCAAAATCCATATCAAGTGAATGATACCGAAAGAAATAATCAGGCTTTATTTATTTTTAAATCAATTGTCATCCGATTGTTAGAAGCTTAAATTTCAGTTTGTTATGAAATTTAGTCGAGGTACATAAAAGATCGTTTTTAATTTCATTAAGTGTTTACATGTCTTTTATTGTGTTATTGTTGGGCTCACCAAACGATCAATGAAGAAAGTTCTCACACTCAAATATTTCGTAGCGACATGCAAATAAATTACTCCTGTCGAATGAAATAATCATGTCATGTCAATAAGTCATTAGGAATAAAAAATTGGACTGCAAAAAATAAAATTTTAGTTTTCATTCAGAAAGTAATTGGATTTGGAGCAGGCATGTTGATAGAGTCACCTTATGGTAGGATAGTCAAGGAAAAATGTCCAAACAGTGTGATTAGGATAATCTGACCAAGGCTAGGAGGACTAACCATGTCCAAGGTTAATTTGAAATTAGTTTTCCTTAACGTTTATTCTTATGTTGTTTTGTCACGAACCTAGAAGGGAAAAGCATTATTAGATTGAAAGTGAGACTCTGGCATATAATTGGCTAGGGAGTTGGGGTTCCTCTTATGGCGACACGCACAAAAACTACGACTAAAAAAAATACTTACTTAAAGTGATGAAATATTTTCATGCTAAGGAAAAAAGTACTCAACCCTTCCCTAGGTATAAAAAGTCTGGCATGACCAAGAGCTGTCAACTTGAGTGTGCTTAAGGGGAAGTAATTTCATTGCAAAAATTATATAGAAAAGTGTGTCTTACTTAAAAATTATTGGACCTGAAGAAATGAAATGAAAAGGATATTTTTTACCGCCAAAATACGTACAAAATTAAATTCATCGAAGTTCGAACAGTTTGAATAGGTTAGGTTAGGTTGATGGATGCCCTTGTGAAAATAGTCACGGCTCACTGAGACCAGCAGTTGGGTTCATTGTGTTCATTTGAGAACCTTCATAACACTGAAACGAAAATCGAAATAAACCGCTGTCAGAAGATCAGAGTGCCGCCCTCTTCCGCCCATCCCGATTTGTTTACAAGTCTCAGGAGGTCCTTTAGATCTACATTAATTAGAACTTCAAACTCATTGAAGAGGTAACTTCCGAGGGTACTACGCCTGCTGTTTAGGGTCTTAATTACGGGGTCTTGTTTACGGGACTGTGTATCTTTAGCTCAGTGGCAGCTTGGATTATGGCTGCCAGCTCCACCTGAAAAATACTGTATTCGGCATTGATTCTGAAGGATTTTCTTAGTCCCAGTGCTTCACAGATGATGCATGCACCGGTTCCGAAGTCCATCTTGGAACCGTCAGTATATACGGCGATCTCGTCATCTCGTCATCCTGTCTCGTCATCTTCTTTTCTTCCCATTCACATCTTTCAGGTATTCTAGTAGCGAATCTCTGAAAGCAAATGTCGTAGGAAGGCAATCGGTGACTGGGGTATCTATGAAGGCAAACAATTGAGTGTCCACAGAGGCGTGTCCGTAAGATCTTTAGGACCACAGTGCGGATTCCCTTAGGCGAACAGCTGTATTAGCTGCATTGCTCCTGCAGTACATGTCCAAGGGTGTGAGGTTGAGTAGTACCTCCAGTACTGCGGTGGGTTTGTTCCTCAGGGACCCCGTTATACCCATGCAGGCTGCCCTCTGGACCTTGGTGAGGCAAGAGAGATGTCACTTTCTTTCTGTAGCCTTCCACCGTTCCACTGCACCGAAGGTTTGGATGAGTTTTACAACCGCTGTATACATTCAGTGTACCATGTTTGGTTGCAGCCCCCATATGTTGCCGAACGTTCTGCGGTAGGCGTATAATGCCACGTATGCCCGCTTAACACGATCTTCTATATTATCCCTCCAGCTGAGTTTAGAGTGCGATATGGCGCCCAGGTATATGTCCGATTTTGATATCGGTGACTCCATTCCCCTTATTCTTGGTGTCCTAAAGGGTGGAATTACCCTTTTTTCGGTAAACAGCAAGACTTTCGTCTAAGAAGGATTTATTCCCAGTCCTCTTCCCTTAACCCAGCTTCCAACAATACGGAGTGCGTAGCTGAGTAGGTCACTGAGGATTGATGGAAATTTACCTGCGATAAGGTTTGCCGCATTGTCTACGCATGCGCTCACAATGAAGCCTTCCCTCTCCAGGGCTTTAAGCAATTCTACCAGGGTCCATATGAGCGGAGATAGGACACCTCCTTACGGTATTCCTCTGCTGACGTTCCGTTTGGTGCATGCTTCGCCTAAGTAACTGTATATCCTTCATGTGCTCAACATGAGCCCAATCCAGCCACCTAGACTGCTATCTGTGTGAGCGTTTCTCAAGCTGCGCAGTATCGCGTCAGACTCAATCTTGTTTATTTTGATAAATAGTTTGACTTCTTTTTCCTCTTATCTCATAACACCTTGGTTTTCCTAGTACTTTTGGGTTCATTGATTTTTTTTCGTCAAAATGTCCCTTCCACCACAAGGGTATATACTACTCTTTATGTAATTACATTGTATTAACGTAACAAATTAGTAAGAAATCATAAAACTCTAAATTTTTCCTTTCATCCCATGAACTCTTTCCTTATTACATTGTCCCGACTTATGACGCCTTGTCTACAAGTATACTTCTCCGGTGATATGGGGACTCCCAAGGACGATTTCAAATAATGAAGCATTTTTGTAACTGTTGTAATAGCAATTTCATATAAGCAATATCCAAGATCCGAACACGGCAGCACCAACCATTATAGAGGACGGTATCAGCGGCGACAGCTGGTAACGAAATTGGAAATTTTAGAAGTGTATCTACTACATGCACAGGCATATTTCCCAGCTGGGTAAAGTCACAGCTCGCTTGTATTACTTTTGTGTTTTTCGTTAATAAAAATTACGCGTTTCTGAAAGTACTCGGCAAAAATAAAAATTATTAATAATATATTTAGCACATTCGAATCAATCAACCATTGGTTTGATGCAAATATCATACAGTTCCATTCAGTACTTAAGGAGTACATGGTAGTCGCAATTTTAGGTGACAACACTATCAACATAAATTCTAAATTATCGCGCCTAGCTCGTATTGAATTCATTTAAGTTTTTGTCAAGTTTGGTATGGTGTGGTGACTTTGATCTTCGGAGTGACTGTGTACTAGATTAGGTGGGAAGAATTTAAGCAAGGCAAAATCTTCGATCTTAAAACGCAGAAATATGAGGTAGGTTTAGCTGCAAAATTTACATTAGCCGTAAAAAACATAGAAGTCAAGAAAAATTTATCATTTTAAAATTCGCGAGAGAACTCGGATACTCTAGTCTTGTAAAAGCACTCATATGAAGTCATCTAGTAACTGCTAATGAAGATGGTGGTAGTGAGGTTATAAAAGAGTTTGCCTTTCGAATAAAAAATTAAATTTGCCAAAATAGCTTTCGATTGGCTCTAATGGTTCGGTTAACAAATTTATCTCTCAAATATGATAATGAAATCTTTGCACAAAATTATTGAAATATTTCAAAAACAATCTCGATTATACAATGGTTTTTCTAAGATGAGAATCACATATTATTAAGTTTCAATGGCAATATTATAGCTTTATTATTGCTATCTAGCTATACGGTTCAGCAAGTTCAAAAACAATCAATGTAAAAACATCGAACAAAGACAATTCAGCTATAAAATTCTATTCGCAGTATTCCGAAAATAAACGTTCCTAGAATAACACAAAAATAACAATAAGATACTACACCTACCTACGCATGTAAATTTATAGTTCTTTATAATTTCGAAAAGCGCCTCTACACGCCTCTCGCTAAAACGTTTATTTTTTGCAAAAATTTTCAAGATGCCAAGGCAGCGTGATGCACCTTTTGCGTGATAATTCTCGCGTAAAATTGAGATCAATGGCTGTATTGACGTCAAATTTTTTGCCTCGAGACGAGCCTCCTCTTTTTAGTCATATGGAAGTAAATATTTTTTTTCTAGAAAACTGTGACGAAAATTATTTGGGAAAAACAATAATATACATCTTCTTACGTTCAACTGACTTCAGAAATTTTATGTGTTTTCGAAAAATATTTTGACTTAAAATTATTCCATTACGACATTAAACGCGAGATAAGAGGGCGGTTGGTGTGATGATAAGATTGTTCTCGTAAAGGGGCTGCACGCTCTCTGCTGGGGATTTGAACGCCACACTGTATCTGATTGGAGGGTTTCGTTGAATTGCATCATGATCAATCAGATGATCACACGAATTTAATTCTACTGCTGTAATTGGATTTGTGATAGTGCAGTCTTCTTACTAAAGAAAAACAAACAAATTTATTTATAATTAGCGAGAATTTGTTTGTGAGCCTGCGAGAATTTGTTTGTGAGTCTGGTAGCTATGGAGGCACTTAAGATTATGATAATTTACGAGGGGCGTGCTTCGTAAATGCATCTTCTTAACTTGGAGGTAGAAAATGAATCACAAAAGGCACAGATATATTAATTTGATTGCAAATAGTAGATAGCATTTCCAGGTGGTATTAGAGTGGGAAGGGGAATTTTGGAAGTAATTTCTACTGAAGCTGAAAGATGATCGAATAAAAGACGATTCCGGAAAACCTGCCTTCCCTTTTGGAGGGAATATCTTACGATTCGAGGTTTACTTTTCTGAATTTTTGAATCATTCATTCATTCAACACCCAGGCCTATAGCCCTTAGGTCTAAAACTTTGGGTGACTCTAATCTCAAAGAAAAGTCAACTATGACAATGCCCATCCACCTAACAAACGAGCAGTTTTTTAACGTCTTTATCACCCTTGAGCCAATTAGTGCTCACGTCCATTTGTGTCACTTACGATGGGGAATTCATTAGACCGCTGAAAAAGTTACGAGGCGATATACAGTTTAAGTAATGTTACGTATGTTAAAGGGAAAACCAAGCTCAGTACGTGAGTCTAAAAAGGGTAGGTATATTTAAAATCGTTGCTGGTAGTAAAGTTTGCAGAGACTTACACAGGCCTTTAAGGAAGTTTTATTCCACGGATGAGAAGTTAAGGTAATGTATTGTTTTTAATTATGAGCTTTCGAAAAGGATACTGGTTAAGCAAATTTTTCTCCTGCTCTCCTTCTCAGGAGCTTCACAACCAGGCTTTGTATACATTATTGTAACATTACTTACATTAAAAGTTGATTGTTTTTCGTCCTATACCGCACTAGTAAAAATTATTATCCTCAGCGCGAATACATTACAAATTATGATTTTGGGTCCGATTTTTTTCTTATCTGCTGAGCTGTCAGGCCAAGCAAATGTTCAAAAACCAAAGTTGACTTTTTTTGGCAAAATAGTTTCCCAAAATTTTACTTCTCTTTGATATCGAAAAACGTGGACTAGGTATATCAAAGGATTATGAAGATCCTTTAGCTGCCCTGACCCCAAAACCCTTTATTTGTTGTTTGCTTGGTACCGTCTGCATAAGAATGGAGGAGGAGGTAAAGCACCGAACTGTACGGTTTTTATAGCAACACCGATCTAGCCAAATAGCCAACACACACGACCGGCGATGGATTGGTTCCGGCGCATACATACGAAAAAAACAATTGCCTTTAAGATAGGCTGATATCGATAAGGATAATACACTTAATGTTGTCGATTATTTAAATAATAAGAAAATTACTCCGAAAATTGCCCACTCCTGAATAAAACCCTTGATTCGCGCCAAATGACATCTGTGTATCGAACATTTCACTAATTTTAATTAGACAAGAATGTAAGTTGACTTTCCAATTTCGTCCACCCATCCGTAAGTAATGAATTTATCATGTAACGATAACTTCTGAATAAAGACTGCCAACTTTCTACCTGTGTGGAGCAATTAGGTCTGGAGGACAGGGAGCATACGAGATTTCAGTTCTCGTGCTATCTACAAGAGGCTCTTTGAGCGAGATGGCTCATTTTTCTAGGTCAGAAAAGTCGATAATCGAAAAACACGAAAAATCGGTTTCAAAAATGTTCAAAAAGTGGAAATTTGATAGAAACTCCCCTGATGCCCAGGAGATAGGTTAAAAACAGCCTTTACACGTTATCAGGATGAATTGCCATTCGAGATTTTAGAGCCAGCCATTATTATAATGTTTGTAAAATTGTAAATTGTTGTAATTTTTCACTTTTTTATATTAAATTTAATTTTGTATGGCTTGCTAAAGGGGCCACTTCCCAATATAAGCAACGATACGTTCGGTTAGCTTATTAATTAATTTGATTTCCTAGATTTTTGTTTTCTAGATAACGAGGTAAACCCTCCTTAATCGTCCACACGTTAATAAGAAAGCCATAGTTGCCGAAAATTTTAATTTTCTTGCTTCGCGGCAACTGAGACTTTTTCTGAAAGAAACTGCAGAAGTCCCATAACCTTTACATGTGATAAAAGGGGCTTTCTTAGAGACATCAGCTCCTATAACCTCATTTGCTTAGGATCTATCTGCGTATTAAGAACTCAGCTCCCAGGCAAGACATTGCTCACCATATTGCCTTCTCTGAATAGTGACCAAATTAAAAAAGGGAGTGATGTAATCTGCTCACCTTAAAAACTGTTGCCCGATTATTTAGACCTTTACAAAAAATGCTTGGTTATAAAACTTCGTTTGAGGTCAATTTAGATGAGCTTAGATAAAGAGTTAATGGCGAAACTTAACAAGCTTTAGGTAAAAAAGTAAGGTCAAAATTGCTGCATGGACAAAGTTTGAGGCTAACGAAGTTTGGTACTTTTTTATACTTCTGAAAAAGTGTTTTCCAATTCGGTTTTAAAATCGAAATATTCACAGTTCTAACCTAGCTATTTGACCGCTAGATAAGAACAAAAAAGCAGCAAGAGCAAAAGTAGTGGAGTTTTAGCTTTTAATGATCGATCACTTTTTCTAATTTTTTGAGCAGCCCAGTAATTTGACGATTAATTTGGTTTGACCGGGATGTGTTTAGGAGCCACTCAAAGGCTCCAACAAGGTCCTTATTCGAGCCAATTAGGAGACGATCAACTGGAGATAAAAAAGAACTTTGGTAGTCAGATACCATGTAGAGTATGAGGCTCGTGATAACTGAATTTAAAAAACTATCGACTAAAAGGAAGTCCAAAATTTTTTTGACAACTTAACTTTGATTTTTCGAGTGACTGCGCACTTAAGGTGCGATTTAACTTTTTTGTTTCCACCTATGACTTGCCGAAAATTCGGTGTCGCTCCCCAATTAACACTTTTTTGCAAATGTTAATTTCTCGAAATTAGAAAACATCTTCGCAGCAAATAAAGGCAAGCTCTGGACGTAAGTAATTAAAGGAGAGGAATCCACTTGGACGTCAGAGACAAAGGTCGCTGTCAAATAATGGACCTGATGTACGTACGTTCAATGAGTTTTTGAGGTAAATGACGCAAATGATCAGCCTTTAACTATTTGTGCACACATATATCGTATTTAACACAATCAGAGTAAAAAATAATTGAAAAAAGCAAATAAATTTTATACTAATTATTATCGTTGAAATTCGTCAGCAGTATACTAATTTGTCTTATAAAGTTGAACAGCATCACGTCTCACTCCAAAACGTTGACCAACTGTCATGAAGTCATCAAAAAATTTATTCGACTTTTAATACTCACTCTTCCACGAAACCAAAATATAAATCAATCAACCCACTGAATTAAGAATCAAACATTTCCTTGGGAATCCAAACAAAAGTCCTCGTACCTTTCACTGGAAAAAAAATTAGCTTTTTCCTTATAAAAATGTCGACAATAATTTATATGCAAAACGGCTTACTTCGGAGTCGTTAATGTTTCTTTTCTTGAATTTAACACAAAATGCGAGCAAGTTCAGTCATAAATTAAGATTCAAACTACCCGGCAGTGCTCCCACGCGCATTGCCCCGTATTAAGCTCCATGGCCCGATAGTCGTCCACATGCATGCCGAAACATCCCCAATGCCGCATGGCGCACTTTGTTAATTTCGCTTCTAAACGGTGTCTCGCTTCAAGTTGTTGTAATCAAAATTTTAATAAACGTTTGAGTATGTATCTCTTACCAGATTTTATTGGTTTATCTACTCCGCATTATCTGTCTGTGTTTACTTTTGAAAGGATAAAGTGCACCAGACACAAAAGAGTAAACAAAGCGCAACGCCGGCCGCCGCCGATTGTACTGCATTGTTTCTTCATTACTGCAGCACTCGTGTAAACCTAGGTCATGGCATAATTCAGAAATTGATTTATGGAAATAAAAACTGTATCTACGCACAAAGTAGCCTTGTTTACGTCGGTAACTCATCTTAATGGCCCATTTTTATTTCGAACTCAATTTAAATTAGTTCGTCGCCTTTCGATTGTATGTGTCATAAATTTGCTCTTAATACACAGAGCTCGATGTGTATCAAAACAGAACTCGCATCCTTTTGAAGTTTACTGCTTGATGGTCTTAACCTACTTTCGATTTTTGGATTCATTTGAAACGGCTTCTCTGTTAGCAGCCCCATAAAATGCGCTCGATCAAAAGGACCGCATCGAAAACTGGGACAGGCTCGAGAACTGTCTGGAGATTGCCCGACTTTTTGTTAATTCTAATTATTAATTGGATCTTTTTGAAAAGAAATTAATTTCAGACCATCTTAGTCACCACCATCGTCGATGGCAGCGACAAAGAGTCTGTTGATGTCCATCCATGGCCGTCATGGTTATTTTTGAAAGAGAAAATCACGATGTTTTGGAAAATAATATTAAAATTTATATTTCCTCCAAGTCGACTAAATGTCTGGCTGCCCAGAAGCCACCACACACATGTGGAAGAACCATTTGGCTTTGATTTTTTCTCTAGAAGAATCGCAGCAGTATAATACTAAAAAATATCACGAGCCAAATGAATCTCGATGACGAATCTAATGAAAAACAAAAGTATCTATCTTATCTGAAATAAAAGTACTGCGGGATCATATTTCAAGTTGATAATCCGTACGCGGACCTAATCCATCACTGAGACTAAACAAATAATTGAGTGCTGTTTGCGTTTTGATTTCCTTTGCGGGGCACTCGCCAAGATCGTGAGCGCGATTACTTTGTGCCTTTTAAAAATCAAGACGATGCGCCCCGTTTTATCTCAAACGTAGAGGAAAAAGTGCAGAAAAATATTTTCGGTTCTATAGTTGTATGAACAATTATTTGTCCAATGCGACACAGGGGGTCTTTTAAGCCGTTTGCACTTTAAAGAGAAAGTTGGCAACGAAAATGCAACGCTTTTGTTTCAAAAATGCATTTGATGGGAATTATGTCGCGTGTATATAGATTGTTTTGTCGCCTCGTGCACCAGCCGGGACATGCGACTATTTTTGAATTTTGGCAAAATAGACAGAGGCTGTGTGTGACCTTCAAGTTTTTGCATCCTAGGCAGTTCACGTGATTATTACATGAAGGGAAGCAGAACGGGCGTTACGGAATCGTAATTTTGTTAGTTTTTTTAATAATCCAAAAAGAAATATTTCTAAAAAAATATTGAAACTTTTTATATGATTTTTATGGCGCTTCTTTGACTTGACTTCGGTAATACGATTTTATTTTTAAGGACCAACTAAAGGTGGCTTTATGTTCGCAACCCGGTTTCACAGCTCTTTTCTTAGTGCGCAAAAAAGCATCACTGGCTTGTTCTTCGTGTACCTTTGAGTTTGCCAATCTCATGGGACGCAATGCATGCGATGGGACGCATGCAAGTAAAAGGACGCAATTGTGCCAGATCTTACCATTTGTGTTGACATCCAGAGCTCTGCATAATTCTTCCAAGCACGATGTTAAATAGTTCGCATGACAGCGCGTCACCTTTTGGATGTCCTTTGTTGGCGTCAGAGGTTTCGTTGAACATGATGTCACGGCGTGCGTTTTATACAATCGTTCGATGCGTTATTCCACAGCCTGACGTTTGGACTTTGACTCTGCATAATTCTTCCAAGCACGATGTTAAACAGTTCGCATGACAGCGCGTCACCTTTTGGAAGTCCTTTGTTGGCGTCAGAGGTTTCGTTGAACATGATGTCACGGCGTGCGTTTTATACAATCGGATCGATGCGTTATTCCACAGCCTGACGTTTGGATAGGGTTGGCAAAACTAGACCTCATTAGACCATACGTTAACTTTAAATTGATATTAAAGTGAGAGGTACTAATTTGGAGATCAACTGCAGTTAGACTTTTTAATTGGTTAGCTTTCCATAGTCATATGAATCCCCCAGATTGCGTTTGAATGGCTTCAGACATTGCACTAGTACCTTTATTAGAAAACCGCAAAAAGAAATGCTACAAACCGCTATTAACAAGCTACTAAAATAGGCAAAAAGTTGTCGCCTGAGTATTGACCCTTATAAAACTGAACATGTTCTCTTCACATGGAAGCTCAAAATCCTACATATCGACACTGGGAATCACCCTTTTCCAAGAACTTGAATGAGAATGAGACAAAATCTAGGAAGACAAAAAAGTCTCAAAAGGCAAAATGTCGAATAAAATCATGAACACAAAATAGTTTTTCGGGATCTTTAAAATTACAAATTAAATTAGTGGGATGGCTCTGCCGTAGGGTGCGCTTCACAATATAAGCAACGATACGTTCGGTTAGCTTCTTAATTTTCGAAATATTTTATAAGCTTTCGAGTTAAATCTCAGAATCTGCTAATATTCCAAATTCTTTACAGTTTTCCCGAAAATTACAAATAGTGACAAATTATATGTGTGGTAACAGGACGAACAAATCATAATAGGTCCTTTTTCCATTTTTGGAAGGATCGCTAAAAAAAACACCTGAGTGGCCTTGAAAATGTCAAATCCTAGGGTTTTTCGGGTTTTCCGGTGAATGGTTGGTTGGTTTGTTCCTTGAATACTTGTGTAGCCTTAAGCCAGTCAGTAACCAATTCTTCTATGCAGAATACTCTAAGATTATTGAAAAGCTTCTTTTGGTATTGTTCGAAAAGTCAAATTAAATTTTTGTAGTTGCAAAGCAAACTATGAAATGGAATAAATTCTCCACAATCTCTTGTTTTATTACATCCAGCTAAACAACACCTCATTATAATTTTCTGTATTAAACCAAGCGCACTTCAAAAATCACACAAGTAAAATAAAAGCAAAAGAAGACGAGCACTTTAAAATAAGCGGATCAGTTGACCTTTGAAAACTACTGCTACTTCCCTCAAAGCAATCTCTCAGTAAACCAGTGGCAAGATCGGGCACTCCGCTATTCTGAGTACATGAAGGATGCGTGCTAGAAACATAGACTTTATCCTATTCCATCTTCAGTTTTATAAAAACTTTCTTGTCACCCTCAATTTTTTTCCCTCAATTCTCTTGAAGCGCCCCTGGAAAACAATCCGCTTCCACGCCGGAAACGGATTTAAACTTAATCATACAGGTGTACTTAAAAGGTCAAAAGTGGCATAAGAGAGGTTTGAGGGGAATGAGATTTGTTTTCATTAACTTAACTTTTGTATGGTATACATATTTCGCGATTTGTCGGAGATAAGTTGAAGGTTTATGCAAACTAGTGTCTAGTTGAGATATAGGAGTATTAATGTTTTC
Source organism: Neoascia interrupta (assembly GCA_947623515.1). Classification (NCBI taxonomy): domain Eukaryota; kingdom Metazoa; phylum Arthropoda; class Insecta; order Diptera; family Syrphidae; genus Neoascia; species Neoascia interrupta. The sequence goes on along the minus strand of OX392464.1, from coordinate 56,256,439 downwards.
ACAATCATTGTTACCAAATTATTACCCTTTATTGCCTTCAGGCTAAAGAAAGTCTTGCATTGGCTTAGTGAAACGTAATATCCAGGTGGCATACACGAACTTTTCCAACAGTAAGTTTTGGCGCCATCAAGTGCCTGCTTAAATCAGTCTTTAAAAGGTCGGCCCTGGACTGCCGGTCCCCCTAAGGGATGGAGCAGTTCAAGATTAACCTGTTTTGGGTGGTAGTGGAAGCGCTTAGCCAAACCTGGAACAATCTGCGACCGCAACTCGGATTAGTGCTACAATCGAAGCGATTGTCATCACAGAAAATCATGTGATGGGTAAGCTCGCAAAAATGCTCGGTCTTGGTGTTTATTTTAATGGCCATTGCTAGAGCTGAGAAACAAAATCTTCACCATGGATTATGCCTCTTTAAGGATCTAAGGGATTTAAATACGACCGCCCCAATACGACTTTTAAGCATCATAGCTAGCTTAAAATTGTTCAGCGAGTAGGCGGAGCTCTTTAGATTTACGTAGTACTAAAATTTACCCCTCTGAGTCTTAGAACTTCGGTTTTTCCTAACTGCCATTTTAACCAAACCCTACCTTTGATTCTAGCCTTTTATGAAACTAATAAGTGCGTCTGCAAAAGCATAAATTTTGCGATCTGTAATCACATTCTAAATGTTCGTAGCTTAACAACTGTAAGGCTGTTAGTTCTTTAAACTGCCACCTACCGAACCGGCCTTCAAAATTAAGGAGTCAATTGTTGCCTGAGCTCAAAATTTTAGGTCAAAATCTTAAAGAAATATCCGCGGGCGGACATAAGTAACTGCATTCAAAATTTCGATCGTACGTACTACGGTCTTTTGGGCTTAAACGAATTGGGTTTCGACTACTTGGACTATTTTCTCAGTTGGTCGAAGCTTTTTTACAGCCACCCAACCTCAGCTTGGTATAAATATCCAAATCTTGGTCCATTTGATCGCTAGCACCTAGACATTGTTATCGAACGAAGTTAAAATAATAATCAACAATAAACTGGAATCGTACAAATACCATAGAACCTTTGTCTCTTGACAGGTTAAGCTCGTTTGGTCCGGTTATCTGGTGCACGCTCCCAGTGGCAGTTTAAAGATCACAGATCAAACTTCAAGCAAATATCATGTTGCCTTACTTTTTTCCAAGAGATAAGAATATGTTTTTTTTTTTCAAAATTTATAATGCTTACTGAACATGAATGGAGGCGAAGCTTAATCTTACTAGGTCCCTTCGCTACCAAGGCTCTGAATCGGAACCCACTACCGCTGAGTCATTCAACTGTTAAAGCATGGGGCCTTTCGGTGTGGCATGATCGCAGCGATCAGTGATCTCTTAGCTTTGATTTTTAAGTGATGTTCAGTTCATGGTTGGGATTTTGTTTAATAAAAAAATAAACAGCAAAGCATAAATAAAGCGTGAGGGTGTTGTAATCCGAGAAAATGATCAGTAAGATCGGCTTCAATAAAAACCTATTTTGACAGCCACTTAAAGTAAAAAATATAGGCAATTCCCAAAAGGCCAGAGAAGGTTATTCAGCTAAGAGTCGGCTAGCGATAAAACAAAACAAAAAACAATTTTTTTCAGTTGCTACCCCACGACGACGATCGGCACACGATCAGTGTTTGACGAACTCCAAGACTTTTTCAATGTCTAGATCAATTGTGTATTTTTTTTTTCTTGATACTATTTCACTGCCAGTGCGAGTGAAGTGCCATGGAAACGAATTCCAATTTCCCTTTCTTGATCGATCAATAATCGGTCATTGACTGATTGTAGACGTTTAATTAGTATTCATACCGAAAAAGGGTATACAAACACAATGAAGTATCTTAGGATGGATTATTTCATAATGAAACGAGGTTGGTTTTCTGAAGAGCGCCCTTCGATCTGATGATCAAATACCCATCGCAGCGAAGAGTACATAATAACTTTTTGTTTTAATCAAGTTAATCGGTCGATTGTTTTCACTTTATCTGACAAGTGTAACGCAATGTGTGTGTGTCGAAATCGAAACCACCAAACTGTTGACTTTTTCGATAAACCAAACAATGTTGGGTACTGTATAGGTATGTGGAGTATATGCAAATAGCAGAATGAGTAATCCATTTATTACGGTAATCTTACTTAGATAATTGATCCAACTTGCAGATACTATTTATGAATGATCAAGGGCGTTTCGGTGCTTACACTGACTCAACGGAAATGAGTCGAGAATACGAGAAACATTATACTTTACGGAAGTGAAAAGAATAACAGAGTTCAAATGTCGAAATATGTCTTTATTGCAAACAGTGTACTTAATTCTGACATTTAACACATTTTGTCGTGCTTAGTATTTTAGGTAAATAGACTTGTTTTCATTCAATTTTTGATGTGCGCTACGTAAGCGTGAATTGCGAATCAAATTTGGTTTGAGGTTGTTACCTTTTGGAATTATCAATCTGGAAGGTGGAAAACAACTTGTTTATGTTGCTAAGCTATAATGTGGGTGATGATGATATTGCCGCAAGATAGGGGGTGTGTCTGGAGGTGTTTTTTTTTCAAGAAGCTAATCAGCAAATATTTATGTAGATCTGCTTGCACGGAAGGTGTCGTAAATATTGTTACCAAGCCATTATTTTGGACAAAGCTTGGTCGCTAATAGGCGCAGTGGAGAGTCATAATATTTTTGAGCATCTTCTTTGATTGGTTGCCAGGTGGTGAGTTTAGCAGTCAACAACGTTGTGTCATTTGTCAAACTAGGCTTGCCATTATGAGATTTCGAATGGCCACAACAAATGAGTCAAAAATTATAAAATGAAAACGTTTACCGATGCAACTTGATATGTGATTTTTACAGATGTGAAATGAATAATAATAAAATTATATACATACAAGCCGGTGATATCCCGCTTCGTTTTGTGGTTTCATTTTCAGGGGTTCTGTGGGCGCACTTAAAGGTAAAGTTTTTGTTTTCGATTAAGTTGTTTCAATTAAGTTTCAAAGTTAAAACAGTTTGCTCGTGGAAAGTTACCTCATGGAAAGAAAACTTCGAACACCCTAAAACACACTGATTCATGCTGTCATTGAGAGATTTGAACTTAACTGAAGTTAAGTGGGAAATAAAAATATCAACCAAAGGTTGTCATGACCTTTGGGGTGTAGCGTTAGCTTGTTTTTTAGATGAAATTACGTGCTATGAAAATTATGGAGATACATTATGCCTACATACAAAAGATCTCAGCAAAATATTAAAATAATGTAAATTCACGCTATTATTTATTGAAAAATAAAAAGAAACGTAGATACCTACATTACATATATCGTTCGAACATAGAAAAAGGAAGCAGTAACTTAATTCTTATTCTTAATATTATGTATTCCATTATGTTTTTAATACTCGTAAAGTCAGACCTTTATCTTCAAACAGACCTAGTTCCTTCAGATTCGGATATTGTTGACCATAAATCAGTCAATCTGAAGGCGGTCAGTGTATACAAAAATGTTAACACACTTATACAGCAGTCGATTACTTTTCTAAAGTAAAACCCAAAGCATAATGAATCTTTTCTAGTTACCAAAGATATTTTGCCAGTTTTAAGGGCCTTAAAAGGAGACTATGAGAAAACGTGCTACAACATGTTACAGTTTCTTTCGTGGACAGCAAATATAAAGCGTCCCTGAACATAAATGTCATATGTCTGGCCAGGTGCACCAAATTGTGTCACTAAGGCCCATTGTGCGATTTGCGCTAGTTTTAAGGTTAATATCACTTGAGATGCTCGAAGATGAAACCGACTCTATACCATTGAGTGAGGTGGTTGTTATGCGTTCAACGTTCAATAATTGCGCCATGTAGCTTAGAACATATTTTAGTAAGCAGAACATCTCTACGCGATCAAGATATTTTTTTCAGTGTTGGTATATCAAATTTTTCACAGGAAATATTGTGTTAACCCTATCGTCATAAGATATTTTTTACTCTGAATTGACCGTAAGAAAACCTGTAACTCTTCGAATCTGAAATAGCTTTGGAAGCCAAGCCTTATTAGCGACCGGTATTTTGCCAGTCATGGTGTGCTATCAACTAAGCTAGATGAGTTCTTCTTACGTTAACTAGACACAAACAAGCAATTGAAAGCGGAGAGATAAGAAAAGTTTAATTTTTAAAAACCGAGAAAAGCTAACGCCAGAAAACCAGGGTTTTCTCTGGTTTTTTTTTAGTTTCCAAGAAGAATAAAAGGAACTATGAAAAAAGTGGAAGAGTAAGAGAAGAAGAAAAAGGAATAGGTGCAGCTCTCGTAAAGAGACCGATTTTCGAACTCACCGGGTGATCCGAGTACAAATTAAGACGCAGAAATTTACTAGTACTAGAGGGTCACCCTACTTAATTACTGGACCAATTAAAATTTGGTCCTAAAGAAAAATCAATAAAGAACACATTACATACATATATATATGGGGTAGGTGTCCAAAGCACCACATAGGTAATATCTGCAAAGATTTCTCATTAGATTTACAAAATGATGGCCAAACCCCATATTCACTTTTTTGGTATTAAAGGTGCATGTATCCATATATACTCTGAGAGTCAAGCAGGTATGCACCAAGTCAAGTCAGTCATGCACTGCTTCAATACCATATATAGAAGCTTGGTTAAAGGCATAAAACCAAACTGTGGTTGATTCCTGGTCACTTAGGTTTTGAGTAGCTAGATAACGCTTAGAAACCCCTTTCAATTAACCTGAAGCATACAACCTGAGCATACAACATGCGTCTCTCATTGTGTGGATTCCCAAGGGCTTAGATGGGCCAAACGGCCCACATTTAAAAGATGACGCGTTTTTTTCTTATTACTGGTGATCTATATTTGAATCGCAGCACTTTAAGTCAAGTTTGATACGCTGAAACGTATCCCTAAACCTCAGTTAAATTAAGACTTGAAAACAAAGAATCTTATCTCAGGTCGAAAGCTGATTTGCGATCAGTGCGCGCCTCATTTCAAACAAGCAGTGATTGACGATAGACAATATTAAGGTCCACAGATAAAGATTTTAACCAATTTAACCTTTTATCACAGTCCTATTGTAAGACATTGATTTTGTATGACCAAAATAGATGGTCTTCTTATTGTAAGAGGCAATCAGCTGGGTGCATAACTCTGTAATATGCCAAAAGTCCGAAGCTTTTTACAATATTGAATCTACCGGTATTGCATCTCCAAATAAATTGATACAACATTATTATAAAAAAAACTATTATTATTAATAAAAACAACAATAAAGCTAATGAACCAATAAAAAAAAAAATAAATTTATAAATTACTTTATAATCAATAAAAAACAAGTAAGTAGGTGCAAGAGTTCGTCTGTAACGCACTTCTAAATACCCGACCCTCTTTACCCATTAACACAAAATTTAAAATTTTTTGGTCTGTTTCATATAGGCGTAGGCAAAAAATTAAAATCAATTAACTCTAATTTCGTTGAAATCACGCGCAAATGCGTTAAAAGCGAATATTAATACTTAAAAAACAGTTTTTTTTTTCCCCAAAAACGCCCCTAAAAGTAGGCGGAGCTCAATGCTTTGTATGCAACAAACTTAGCAAATGCTTGCAAATATCTTTAATATTTGGCATATAATTTTTTTTCAATTTAGAATGAATTTCCCGAGAAATCACGGACACACGGATGGACCGACATACGGACGGACATGGCTTAATCGACTTACCTGTCGGTCTCGATCATATCTCTAAAAGGTCTTAGAGGTCAACGGTGGTTATTTCACTGTGTTACAAACTATGCATTAAAATAAATATACCCTCGGTCGGGTATAAACATGTATGCTGTATCAATTAAGCCCACAGTTTTATTATATTCTTGTTATAAACAATAATATAAACATGTATAAACAGATATAAACATGTATGCTGTATCAATTAAGCCCACAGTTTTATTATATTCTTGTTGTAAACAATAATAATCCAAATAGTTTCCAAATATAAACAATTGGATAATCCAAATAGTTTCGTATTTTTATTTCATATTTATTTATTCAAAATCAATCTTCTTTTACAAAAACTTAAAGAAAATTGAAGTAAAAGCTAAAAAATTAAAAAAGCTAAAAAGCTAAATAAAAAATAACTTTTAAATGGTAACTTTTTAGTGGCAAAACTAAAAGACACAGACATATTGAGAAATTTACAATATACTTAGGAGTTTTCCACGAAACGCCTAAAAACCACCTTGTCAAATTTTGTTGCCCCTAGACGATAAAATCTTTGTCAAAATTCGACCATCTCATTATACCCTACCCAGAGTATATTAATTTTGTTGTATAGTGTGTAACGTAGGGAAATAATCACCGTAGACCTTTTGGAGATATAAATGGAACCGACAGGAAAATTGATTAAGCCATGTTCGTCCGTCCATATGTAAACATTTTTTAGGCCTTAAATTTTAAGCTAGTCGGCTGAAAGTTGGTATGTTAGCTGGAAATCCTGTCTTTCAGTTCAAGTTTGCTAATTCACTTAATCCGTCCACAGACACGCCCACTACAGGAATGCATGTGCGACCACATCTAATTTTAAAAAATACTTTTTTGCAAATTTTAGCTATGTTACAATCGTGCTAGCGCCTTAATTTTTGGTATGTAAAATTGCCTTGTAATTGTTTTTGAGGTTGCAGTAAAAGTTTGCCCTTTTCATTGACCACGCTTATATTTTTAGGGGGATTTTAGTTTAAAATGACTGTTTTTCAATAATTATATGGAATTGGACTAAAAATTACATTACAAAAACTGTAGATATTAGCATTTTCTAACTTTTTGTATTTGTTGTATATGCAACCCATACTTTTTGGGGCGTGGATTTAAAAAAAGTGATTTTTTGAGTTAAAAAGTCGGAGTTTTAGGCCGAAATATATGCAACCACCTTGTATAAAGCATTCAACAGTTTTATTTTTATATCCCGCCCACTTTTTGGAGGCAGTTTCCTTTTTTGGTAGGGTAGGGTATTTTGCAATCTGTCAAACATGGACTGAAGCTTTTACATACGCACTGTTGCTTAGTATTTAACGGGTCAAACGTAGTTGTATGGTTGGACCAGTTCAGAATCACTCGGCCACAAGACCATAAACGGATTTCTTCCCGTATTTCGTAAGCCAGTGGTTCAACTCTTTTATATTTTTATGAAAAAATTAGTTTTTCTTCTTGACTTGTTGTTAGTTTTTATGGTAAACCGGGTCGGCCAATTTTTAAACCAAGCAGCTAGGTAGAAACGCAACGGTCAATTCTTTCTTGCATTTTCCTTACATGTTAATAAACTGTGTCACATTTAGCACTAATCACATTTTAGTTCTGCTAAGTATCTCGTAGCTATGTAGTTGGGTTACAGTGTTGGAGTCCGAACCGTGCACTAACTTTGCATTAGGGTCCTGCCGAGTTCCGACTGAGGCAAGGAAAGTGTAGTCAAGTTACCACCTCCGCGTCGGTCTGTCAAACATTCCGAAAATATCATCGCCTAATAATAATGAATTTAGTATGTAATATGAGTATATCACACGATCACACCCTATGACAAAAGAGCATAACATAATGGCAGCGCAAATCATACGAGTTGGTGGTTCACTGTGAGAGTTTGCACCAAGTGATCCGCACGTTGCAGGTTCGAATACTTTTTTCGTTTTTATATATACAAGAAGCATGTGTTCCTGGTTCGACTGATTTCCTTACTAATTTAGTATAAGAGGCTTCTAGGCTCATGCTTTGGAATCAGAAAACCACTTTAGGTCAGTTTATTTGTCTTAAAAAACGAACATGATGCCTGTTACTAAGAGGGCAGGGAGTAATAGGCGCCCAACGACGATCAACACTGTCACGCGTGTTGTCAATCACCAAATGGGGTGGAACTTTAAGAAATTGTTCGAAACTTTCCAATTATTAGCCCACAAACATTTTACGTGTTAAATTAGAAATTTGTTAATTTTCTTGTAGCAATGCTTAAATGTTTTCGAAAATATAATGACATTTTCAATCAAATATTAAGTCAGAAAAATTATTTTCCTCTTCTGGGTTTGCTGGTCCCCATTTGAGCAACGCTGATGAGCCTATTTTAGGCAACCCTTGACCAATCTAAGTTTTCTTTTGTTTTGATAATACTCATAATCCTTGATCGCGAGCATGTTACCAGAAAAAAAAAACTCCCAGGTTAACGTGTCGCCTATATTAATGATTTAACCAAATACACCTGAACCTAAATATACGCCTATACTACCGCCATCAACACTCTTTCGCCACACCATCGAGTATTCTTGAATTCAGTTGTGTTCTTCAAACCACTATCCAACTTCTAATCATAACCAACTCATGACTTTTCCTCATGCTTTATAGTTTCTACCTTTCAACAGCGTCATCTAACATTCTGACATATCAATGACCATCATCCCACTGGTCGGGTATAGCCTCTCAATCTCTTACGTCTGTGCTGACCTTTTCTATCCAATTTAACGCACCGCAAGCAATTGAGTCCACTCTCAAGGATTCACGATCTCATAAAATGTGTAATTTCGCAGGTGGATTGTGGCATGTCAAACAAACCATTTAGGAAATTTATTTATTTATATCTCGTCGGTAAATGTTTATAAAAAGAATAACTTAACAATAAAAACTGAGAAATACTACAGAATAAATATTTTTTTGCCCCGAAAAACAACACGGAGTTTCCGTGATTCTCACGCCAACTCAGGAAGGGCGGGCAGGCACAAAGGTAAACACACGCCCGAAGCACACTTAAAAACACCGCAATGCGGGAGGATATCGAACAAAAATTAGACTTGACTCGATATAAATACACTATCGAGTTTCGATGTTTCCTTCCTGAGTGAAGGTATTAAAAGAATACTCGTATATTCTCTGTTTATATTCGAATCGTCTTTACAGTTCTTCGTAACGGTTAATAATTTTACTTTTGTTTTGATCAGTCTTTCGGTTTATTCACTCAAGTCACTTTTAATTGGAATTCAGGGGGAAAAACCATTTAGTTCCGCGAAAATCGGAAAGTGCTTAAATTTTGCGTTTGAAAAACGCTGGAAAAACAGACACAATTCGCTGGAAGTTTATCGATTTTGCGAGCTGATTCATTGTGAGCTCATTCCCAATGTAAGTCTCTATGGATTTGGCAAGATCTAAAAGTATATTCCAGAGGATGATGACTTCCTGGCTAGGTTAAATGTGTAAAAGTTTGTAAATTGTTCGGATCCAATTTTCAGATGTTGAAATTTTCTAAAATTGTTTACCGCAGATATTCGCACTAGACGTGGCTAAAAATATCGCCGGTCGGTGGCGTGGTTTGCACTTTGCCAAAAGGTAAATGTGCTCAACTGCGACTACGATTGAAAAAAAAAAAATCCTCTCATGTCGAACTTCTCCAACCAGACAAATCAGAACCATAAATAGCAAAATGACCGTCTAGACCCAGAAAATAAAAATAGAGTTCATCGGATTCGGATTTTAGCGAAAAAATTTTCTTTTTACAAATTTGGCGTTTGTCACACGCCTTCATGTCGTTTGTGTTCTTTAATATTCTAGACGCCACCATTTGTTTTGGACCAGTGCCAACATCTCTTTCGAATATGACCTGAGGAGTATTTTAATTTTAATTTCTTCGAAAAATATTTTTGGTTGAGAAATAATTTTGGTTTTGTCTAAGGAACATGTGTGCCTTTTCTGGTGACGGTGTTAACACTATGACGGCGTTGTTTTTGCAATCACGTTGGCTCATACTTTTGTTGCGTAAGGACTTTCGAGTCGTATTAACCTCAGAGTTATGATGGTTTTAGTTTTCAAAAAATAAAACTTTTAATTAGTAGTGCAGAATTGGTGGTTGTTATGTAGGTACAAATATGAACACTGTCACATGAGTTTTTGGATTGGCGCCAATAATAATTGTCTTGAGAAGACATTGAAATATTTTCGGAAGATAAAATTGGTATTATTGTTTATTGAATTTGTGAGAAAACAAGTTTTTTTCCATTAGACGACAGCTGTGTCGACAAAGGTCTTGAGCGGAGGCTTAGGTCAGCAAAACATGTTTGTTTCGAAGATGACCTTAGGTATCACATAAGTCATATGTTTTGCGTAGCAGATAAGACGAGTCTTTTTAAAAGAAAACGTTTTTTGATCAAAGGTAAACTACTCGAAATATGAGTTCCAAGAAGTATTTTTCGTTTTGTGTAATAACTTGTCATTTTGTTCTAATACCCGATAGAAATTTAACAGTTAGAAAACCCTTTTATAGTCGAATAAAGCAATGTCCTCTAATGTCCTTGCAGTTTAAAGTGAGATGCAACAGGTTCAGTCTAGCTTCCGCCAGTGCCTACATGACATGTAAACCACGAAAAAAACGAAGCTTCTCCCCGCAAGTGTTATGCCCTTACCAGGAGTTTGAGCATTTATTAATTTTATTTGCAACGATTGATTCGGTCCACCCTTGTCGGGATAATAGACTCAAATCAGGAAGGCATTCAATTTGAAAAATAAATGCCTTCAGATTTTTTTGCTTGTTTTGGTCGGACCAGATATTTCCGATGTCGGAAGGTGTCGGGGACCAGCGACGGCAACCTCAGAGAGAGCCTACAAAATTTGGTGGGCTGGATTGAAATCCCAGGAAAAATCTCCTACTATTCCTAGTCATACGATATTTTGCCAAAGACAGGACGGCGCTGCAACATTGTGCCAAACGACATTGTACCAAAATATGAAAATTTCTCCATAAAGTCACAAAGTGATGTTTGGAACAATGTCATGGCACCGGCAGGACATGTGCCAGGATTTTGCATTTGCCAATAATATTCGGCTCTGACGTGAAGAAAAAAATTTCATATTTGGATTAAATTCTATTATTAAACTGAATTTGCAAGCAAAAAGTGCACGACTACGTAAGAGACAAATTTTACGGGGGGCTTGGTCTAGTTCGTATTGCCGACCTTTAGGTTTTCTAGGCATGAACGGCACAGCCAAAAGCAAGTCAGGGAATGAAATGTCGTTGAGCCATTTTGTTTAATATCATTCTCAGAATATAAATTCGCTGGACCAACTTTGTTTTCCTAAGGCAGATTCCTGGGAAATGTTTGATATTTTTATCTTTGTTTCGAATTTGGCTACGAAAAGTTAACTCCACTTTCTTTCGAATGTTTTTCCCCGTGGAATTTCTGTTAAATTGTCTTCGCAAGTGTCCGTTTCATGCGTTAAGTCAGTGCCCTAACGTCCGCGCAAAAGTGGTCAAATGACTTTTGGGGCTGCAACTTCTGGTCCCATCAGATCAATCACACTATCTTGTGGCACCTACTTTCTTCCCAAAACTGTTTTACAAGTTTTCGCTTTTAACCACCACCAAATTCAGGAACCTGTTCCAATTTAACTAGGGAGCAACTCTTATCGTCGGTCATCGCTTTCGCTTTTTGGAGTATTTTTTGTCGGAAGATGAAGCTTTTCTCGAACATTGGCTGGAGACGTGACCCAAATCTCCCTTCGCTTCGTTGTTGTTAGTTCTAAATTTGTTTTAAGTGTTATTTGTTTTATTTTTTATGTGTTACTCTTGTTTCTATTGTTTAAAATTTATCTGTTTAATTTTGTTTCAAACAATCGTTTTTGCAATTTTTAATGTTTAGTGTTTGGTTTATGAGCCTATTGTGTTTTGTAGGACTTCATGTTAATGTAAGCAAGGTAGGGAAAATGCTCCTTTTCCATAGCCTGCATCCCTGTATGACTGCATTGATGTTTCCGACTCCGACTGCATCATCAAGTCCTTCGCCCGTCTCAGCTCTGGCCCAGTTCACAACGGCGAGTGGTGGATCACCTGGCAAATTTGGTTGTTCACCAAATTTGAACTTTTCTTTCTCTCACTCTGTTGCTTCTTCAACTACACTTGTTAAATTTCTTACATGCACTTTTCACATCAAGGGCGAGAGAGTGAGCGAGAGCCTCGGGCGAGAGTCTCAGGCGAGCTGTCAAATGAATTTAAATCAATGGAAATATATGGTGCCGAATGCCGTCCTTTTCGAAAAATTGAAAAACCCTAGCCGAGTTCGACGATTATTCTTTCAATCGCTGTTGTGGGTTATGGCACGCTGTTGAATAAACGTTGAATATTCGTTGTGAAACATAAACCATTCATGTGCAATAGTGTCGAAAATTTTTTAAGAAATATGTTATGTTTTGTCACTGTGCAGTCAAAACAGTCGTCGTGGTTTCTCGCTTTGATTGTGTAGTAGCAAACAATTTCTGTGGTCTCGTGTTGTCCAGAGATCTAAAATGTAAAAGGGCCAACATCTAGTTTTGACTTTTTCTCAAATCCGAAGATAAATCAGAATATTTTTCACACGAGCCAATCAAAATCAAATTTTTATGGACAACAAAGCAATATTTATGAGCCTGATAATGATGAAGCACAACAACTGATCAAAGAGGAATATACTGAAAATGTTGTCTGGTGTTTAGTTTGTATCCCAGTCAAATATGGAATTATTACCTTGCAAACATATGAAGGTATTTTTGAAATGTCACAAAAAGCTACAATGCTAGGCAATGGTTAAAGAAAAAAACCACCGTGCATGAGCGGCACGTGTCCCGCTGACTTAAACTTTAACTCAAAAAGGTCGCCTGCACCACAGGACGTACTATTTTACTTGAAACCCCTCTACATCTTCCACCATCGTTCGGCTTGATTAATTACGATAATGGTCTAGTCAAGAAAAGAAGTACGTACTAGATAATATTCGCATGGTAAAGCAGCAATCTTTGAGATCCCTTTAATTTAACTTGAAAGTAGCTTTAGACCGCCGCTCTATCAGTTTAATATTTACCTGTTTTGGATGCTCGCTGGCCACAAAGACAATTAATGGAGTACTAAGGTCTATAAACCCTCAGAACAGGGAACAAGACTTTCTTTTTTGGCGAATAACAAAGATACTAATAGTTGGTATACCCTGAATAAAGCTTCCTTAATATATGAATACTTGTCAATGCATCTTAAATCCTTATAAGTTCAATGCCAGTGTATAAAGAGGGGTGTCCTTAGCTTTGGTAAAGCGTAGGCCACTTCATGAGAGAACATGTAGAGAACAAAGCCAAAAGCAAATAATGAGCTCACACACACACTGGGAGACATTGCGCGTTGTTGTGTATAATTGTTTAAAGAAAACGATAAGATCTACAATTTGTTTAGTAGCTATTTCACCACAGTCTAAAATAAGACAATGATGTATTTGCAATCTCAGCAAAACAGAAGTATATTCTTGTAGAGACTTTTGTAGAAGTGTGTGATCATCACTGGATCATCCTTCAAATGATTACCGATTGCTCACAAAATTTCTGATCGATACATTTTAACAGGTCTCTCTACCTCCTTCAGTTGTATTTTTAAATTTTATTCCAGCCGAACGCTCCATTTAATTATACAATACGACAGCTGTAATCCTCCTCCCAAAAGAAAGAACATCGTTAAACCAAACTAAGCCCCACACTGAATGGGCTATCAAAATAAACTGAATTATAAAGAACAATAAAGTGTAAAATAACTAATCGGTCAACTTTGACGTCATTCGACGCAACAACCCATTGGGAAAACCTCCTTTACCAATGCATCGTAACTCTATTCATAGCACCGGGGATTCGAAGAAATCCGAAATAGACTTCTGGTCGATTTCGTTCAACATTAATTAAGAGACTTTCACGAAAACATTTGTTGCGTTTCGCATTTAGATTGCGTGCACAAGTGTGTTTGTGTATTTCAAAAAATCAATTCATCTCGAGAACATGTGTGTGACGCACGCCAAGACCCAACCCGATCACTTGAAGAGGAAAACAATGAATTCAAATTAGCCACCCAGCGTACAAAAGTTGTTTTCGGATTAATTTAGCTTCGTGCCGGATTCGCACCATCAAGAGACTTAACGCGAATAAAATTCAGTTTTCTTTTATTTTGTATTTTTGAAATATCATTAGTTTCCCGGCTTCGTCATCGCTTTTGATGGTCGATCAAAAGAGGCATTATCAGAGCCTTCGTCGTCGTCAGCCGCCTGATAGTCTGGAAGCTTTCCAAGATTAAGTGGCTTTCGGGAGACCAAAATAAGTTTCTTTGAAATTGCTTTAACAATTACACAAGTTCCACAGCTCGTCCAGTTCTGGGAACTATATACAAGTCCATCGATAACTTTTCGACGCTGTCGATGGATTTTTAATGAGTTTTACATAAATTTGACAGCGCGAAACGCTTTCATCATCCCAGACAGAAAAAATTGGTTTTTGGCAAGCTCGAAAATTTTGATTGCAGAACGATTGCTCTATTGAGAATTTTATTAAAAAAAAAATGTGTTGCCAAGTGGTTGCTAATAAAACAAAATGTCATAAAAACAAATTATCATCCGAAATTATAGGCTTGGCATGAGTGGTGAAATTTTGTTTCGAGAGATAAAAATTTTATCATTCAGCTGAAGATGAAATTACACCTGAGATTTCGTACGAGTGTTTGCAAAATAGCCAGCGCTATCTGTAGTCATAAATATACTTGGTAGGCTTTTCGGATACCTGCGGAAATCTCTTTAATCAGCTTGTGGCTTTGTACGACTTAGCGTGTATTTATAACATTGTTTACTGGCATTTTGCACATCTTCAATGAAAGAAAGGATGCCGACAACAGATTTTAAGTTTTTGAGAGTTGAGACTTTCATAGAGAGTAGATAAGCTCATCGAATTCTATGTAAACGGCACTTACCCCTTTACGAAGAAAAAATGTTGAAAAGAAATGCTGAAAACTCTCCGGGCAACACGAGATGGAGAACAACAGAAGGACCACTAAAGAAAGCACTGTTAAAGCTAGTTTCTATGCCCCATGCCATAGGAAAGCAGGCATATTAAGTTCGTCGCATAGCTGTGAAGAGACCTTGGGAGCATAACGATCGAGAGCGATTTGTAAGTTCAATAAGCTATGTCTGTCCGTCTACCCGTATGTCACCAATTTTAAGGCCTTAAATTTTATGCTCAAAAGCTTAAATTTTGTACGTAATCTCCCTGTTATCCGAAGCAATATAAGTGTTAAATTTTTTTTTGAATCCAGACACCCCCACAAACGGTCAATATATGCTCGTAAGAAGCCTACAATGCATTCTGCGCCATTAAGAAAAACCGAAGGCGAATGGGCAAAACGAAACAAAGAAAAAGCGGATTTTTTTTGCAGATTACTTAGAAGAAATATTCAAACCATCTAACGGGCAACCGTTGAATATTTCGAGTGTCGAGGAGCTCAATCCCTATGGGTACCAGATATTTATAGAATATCAACCGTGTCATTGACTGAACTTCGTCAAACGATAAATAATCTGAAGAACAACAAAGACTTAATTACTGGCGAAATTTGGAGCTACCAAAAAAGACGTTGATCAAGCTACTCTATATCATTAACGCCTCCATGAGAAATTAATACGTTTCAAGGCAATGGAAAGTACCGAGGTTATAATGGTTCCGAAACCAGGAAAATGTCCGAACGACAAAAAATCATACAGACCTATTTCGATACTGCCGATAATATGTCAGGTATCGAGAAGCTAATACTTTAAAGGTTGCTACCAATCATTGAAGAAGGACGATTGATTTCGGATCGGGTTTAGGAAAAAGCATTCAACAATCGACCAGGTCTATCGAATAACAAACGAAATCGAAAAAGCTCTGAAAGCGAAAAAGGTATGTACTAGCGCTTTTCTCGACGTATCGCTAGCCTTCGACAAGGTGTGGCACGAAGGCCTGAAGTGCAAGTAAAGGAGTACGAAAATGAGTACTCGGAATTCAAAGAGATAAATGCCGGTGCCCCGCAAGGAAGCGTTCTCGACCCAATATTATTTTTGCTTTATACAAGAGACATACCCCACGATGGGGGAACAATTTTAGCTACATTCGCTGACGACACTGCTATTCTCGCTATTGATATTTGACATATTTGATATTTGATATTGACATTTTAATTATCAACAGGGAAACTTCAGCGCGCTTTAGACAAAATATGCGACTGGACGAAGAGCTGGCGAGTAGCCCTTAACGAGACTAAGTCAACGCATGTTAACTTTACTTATAAAAAAATAAACAACAAACCTTTATTCATTAACACGGTAAAAATCACGTTCTCAAATGAAGCGAGATATCTAGAATTTTTGAGACTATGTAACAAACTGCTTTTGTGTAAGTGCTTAAACCATTTTTGACGTACGGTATACAACTCTGGGTTTGAATTAAACCAAGCAATCTTTCTAGTAGAAACTTTTCCAAATAAGACACTCAGGGCAATCATTAATGCTGCATCATACATAAAAAAGCGATCCACACCGAGATCTAGAAATCGCAACCGTGACTGACGAGGTAACAAACTTTGCTCGCAAACTAAGTACTCGCCTTCGCGGACATTCTTACTTACTTAAGGTGGCGCTACAGTCGGGGGTAGACCTGGGCTTCGAAAATTTTCCGAGCCGGGGCGTTGGTGTCCATCCGCTCTTGATGACCCAGCCATCATAGACGTTGTGTTTTGACTCTTCTGGCTAAGTAAGTAGCGCTGTACAGCCCGTAGAGTTCGATGTTATATCTCCTCCTCCAATCTCCATCTATGAAGGCGGGATCGTAAATCGTCCGAAGAATTTTCCTCTCAAAGCAGCCTAAAGTGTTTTCATCCGCCTTTGACAGGGTCTATGCTTCTGCACCGTAAAGCACGACTAGGATGATGAGGGTCTTACACATGGACACTTTTGTTGCTCGAGAGATGGCTTTTCCATTCAATTGCCTTCTCAGCCCAAAGAAACAGCGATTGGCAAGAGGCAGCCTACTGCCACATGAGATTACTACAGAAGCTTGAACTACTTGTGAAGGAAACTTAGTCGTATTCTGACAGAAAATGAGAGTTTTATTAGTGAGTAAGAATCTCATACTACTATGAGCACCCACAGCTGGTCCTCGTAGTGCCATGGAAGGTTTTTCCTACCCACGAAAAAAAAAATTTGCAACTCTCTTCTGTGGTTAGAAATTTTAGAGACTTCTAATGACGTCCTTATGATTGTTCGGCATAAAAAGAAAAAATAAAGTCGTTAGACCCCCCCCCTAGTTGGAGTGTCATCGGTTTCAAGACAATTTTTTCAAATGTATTTAATTAATTCAATAACTTTCTTCAAAATTGTAAATATTTTATTGATTATAATATCAAGAAAACATTACTGTGTACAAAGGTGTTATTCATAAATTGTTTTAGGAAATTAAGGATAGGCTAGGAAATAAAATTTAACACATAAGGTACTCAGGACTGTATGCTGGATTTTGTTGATTCAAAGTTTTTGGTCACCCGCATTTTTAGGGGTGGTTTGGAGCTAAAAGAGTAGATTTTTGAATACCTACATTTAAGCTTCATAAACTTTAAACCGGCAGCTTGGATATTTCTATTCTTATATTGATTTTAGTCAAAGCTGGTAGTTAAACCACGCCCCTTTTAAGAAATACACTAAAAAATCTTATGAATAATATAAAATTTTTGTTTTGGTTGATGATGACAACTATTGATGAATGATTCACTTAAACTACCATTCATTAATTAAAATCCTAACCGAACGCATCGTTGCTTATATTGGGGAGCGGCCCCTAGGGCAAAGCCATACAAAATTAAATGTTATATTGAAAAGTAAAAAAGTACAACAATTTACAATTCATTTTTAAAATAATTCAATACATTTTTAAATTTTTTTATATAAATTTAATATAAATTTAAAAATAACCATTCATTACCCTACAAATTTACGTCAAAAAATTAGAAAAATAAAAAGAAAAAAACATTTTTTAACGTTGAAATAAGTGTCTTCGCCTTTGAAGCTACTGTGGCTTTGTTTGCATTCATTACGCGTTTTCAACTCTGTTTCGCACATAAATTAACAGCGTTCAGCCCGATAGTTTTTAGTAAATTTCACGTTGCGTTTCTTCTCTAGCTTCTGTGATACATATAAGATATTTCTATTTTCATTTCTATTGCATTAATTTTGAGTTTGTCATGACTTTTGGTAAATTTTATTCAATTTAAGTCTATTAGTCACTTAAAGTGCTGGTCCCATGACCAAAATTGTGAAGAAAGTCGCAGTATCGACTCATCTAATCACCAAAATAAGGTTTAAGACCGATATCTTTGTCTTATTAACGTCAGTCAATGATATCTACACACAATATTCTTCTGATTCATATCAATAAAATGCTATCTTTCTATTTTAAATAATATCTTTCAATTGATCGCAATGTATTGTAGGTGGTAAAAGCTTTATCAAAGAAAAAGTGAAGTAAGAAATTCAAAGTTCAAAAAACATGAGCATAACATGTGATGTTCGGAAATTTTTTGCCTTGCGTACGTTTAAATTAATTTTTTTGATAACGCTTGCTTGAGAGACAAATTTTGTAAAGAAAAAAATTTGTAGATGGCAGTTTATAAATTAGTATTAGAATTAGATGATTTAAAAGGATTTGAGACGCGTCATATGGAGATTCCGATCATGTGTTGTCTTTTAAAAGACAATTTTCAAATTTAACTTGAAAATTTCCTTCACAGCCCTCTAAAAAGCTTTTAACATTCTCTTAAAGCTAATTCAAAACTATTTATTAAAAAATAACTTCTCATAAGAGTATAATCAAAAAAAAAAAAAATGTCGGCTAAAAGAGAAAATTTTGATATTTAAGAAAAACACGGTGGCGTATACGTAACATTTGTATCCTCTAACTTCGTCATAGCGTTTCCTTTTATTTCTAATCTGTTTTATTTTTTTCTTCCTTTTAGACGCTCCCAATGATGTCATTTACATGGTTTGTGGAGTTGTCATTGCTATGCTACTGGTTGGACTCATTATAGTTTTAGTTGCTGTTACAATCAAGTAAGTACCTCGATTTGATATCACCTAATTATTAGGGTATGTTGATAAAATATAGAATGTTCAGAATGCAGATAATAAATTTCCAAAGAAGAATCCCTTTCGTAATCGTGGGAACCAAACCACAATGTTCCTAACAGTTCACAAGTTCAACCGCGAATTTCTGATGTAATATAGGCTACTACGCAAAATGTTTTAGCCCTAGATTTATTATACGCAGTTCGTTTTTTACATGAAAAGAAGGTTTCGATTTATTGTATGCAAATTAATTTTCACCAGAATACTGAATGCGCCATTTACATGATGACAGGGACAACGCCTGTCGACTCATCCATCCATCAGTGAATGTTCTTTCTGGAGACTCACACAAAGAAAAGTAGTTAATATTGAGCACAAATAGAACTAATAGGTCAATTTCTGCTATGAGATAATTGGGATTTGAAGTCGCGCACTATCCTAGTCGCCTGTTTAATAGGAGCACGCGCCTTTTATTTTCTATTAAAGCCTTTGTTTACAAATGATAGGTGCTCGTGCATGGCTAAATATTTAATCGTTTCTTGGCGGGTAATAACTTTAAGCGGCTTGTGCCTGTTGTGGGTGACATGGCTGTGATTATGACAATCGATGTTCTGGGTCGATATTTGTAGCCATTAATAAGAGCTAGAAGGTGTGTGTGACCTGTGCTGTCAAAGAGATGGAAAGATAAGGAGAGTCAGGTTGGGGGCATGAGACTTCGAGAAATGCTTTGATTTCTTATATATTCATAGCTGAGTTGCAAATCACTACTTAGGTTTGCTTGGAAATTATGAATCAATCATTCATGTGAGGTGGAAATCATATTTGACAAATGACTTTAAATGTTAGAAAGTATAGAAGGTTTTTTCTTTCAGGTGCTTAATGACTCACTACAAAACTGTTAAGATCTGATCTCTTACTTCTCGAACTAGAAAACAAAATAACCAACGAACTAGCTATATGAAATTTGTTGTCTTGCTTAAAAAATAAATGATTATTTATTCACAACTGCAAATCACAATTGAGCGTCTTACTGGTTGATAAATTGCCAATGATTGCGCTTGAGATCTATCAGAAGGATCAACTATTTAGGATTCAGAAAAGTACACTTATTTATAGCAAATATCCTCATCAACTGCTGGCTCACACTTAATTAAAAGCGGAAAAAATACTGATACTATCAAATTTACAAATATTTTATGTTGACGTTCCAACAGAAACAATTTGTGTTTGTTGCCCAATTGCTAACAGCTTACTTCCAATATACTTTTACAAGAAGGCGATATTATAATATATATATTAAATAATTTATATATTATAATATTAAATAGTATTAAATAATTTTTCATCAAAATTATGAAGAGTTTGCAGCTCCAAATACCTATTTTCTTAACAAACCCTGCCATACCAAAAACTTTCTGCAAAAAATAGAATTAATCAAGCAATTGTTGTCCAAAATGACAAGGGCAAAATTTTCGACAAAGGGTCTGTTAAACGCATGCTCTAAAGGCATATGATGGAGCACTGGATAGTAAGTAAAAGACAGAAAATGGTAAGATGTATTTCTGGATCTGAATTTCTGAATATATGAATTTTATTTTACGTATTTTGTATACAAATAAATAAAATAAACTTATTATTAAAATTATTAAATGAAGATAAGATTGTAATTGTGTTTGAAATATGAAAGAATTAACACTTTTCTCTCCAGCCAATGTATCACTGTGATTAAAAACCTTACAAGCCTTATTATTGATTGCTTAATTCAGTCCACAAAATTTGAACCTTTTTTGTGTGAGTTCCAAAGCAATAAGAGTTTTTTTTTCTTACTAGTAATTGAAACTTTTATATTAAGCCACTCACAACTTTAACATCAAAACGTCATAAAAGAACATATTTGCTGGAGATTTTTTATTCTGATTTCGGTAAGATTTTTTGCAATTTTTCTACAGAAAACTTTGTGCTTTTAACCATTTTTCTGAAACCAAAAAATAATCGATACAAACAAGACAGTGTTTCTTGAACTGAAATTTGCAGTTTTGTCATCAATGAGCATGTGGGCTTATTAAAGTTTAAAAGTATCTCCGCTTTTTCTACTGTAAATGCAGTCGGTATTTGAAACCAAAATAAAAAAGTGCCTGCAAAGCTTAGCTCGACGCACACATCACAACGTCATAAGCATGCTGAGCAATAGCGTGTATGGAATTTCCGATAAACAAAATTTAATCTGTCTTAGGTAGGTATTTAGTGGCCAGGCTACTGTGCAAATGGTCCCGGGTTCAAATTCCGACTGGGTTATTATAAGTGTTTTCACATTCTCACCTCCGCAAGACTCTTACAAACCCTCCGAGAGAATTATTTGTTTCAAGAGAAAGTTTCGAGAGAAAAGTCTTAGCTCACATCAGAGTGCCTCGAATCGACAAAAAATGTAGCTTCCGTCTATGTATCTGAGAATACCTTTAACGCACGCACACACCATGCATGGTTCTAATTGGTCAGGCGATGGCCCTTTACAACTGCTAGTATAAACTCTTAATGACTGGAAGTTTGTCTTTTGGAGTAATCATATAACCAATATACCAATCATTTAACCAAGGAATCAAAAGGCTCATTGGTTTATATAATAACTCAACTCACTGCAAAATGGATACAATCATTAAATCTACTCGATCAAAAGCAAGAGTTAGACTGTAAGCGAGAGTCTTACTCTAACGTAAGTCGTTCTTGATATTTTGAAAACATGTGGCGAATTCTGAATGTCTGTCAGTAGCTTATAATAATAATAAACCTACTTTTAAACTGTTCAAATCAGTTCCTTTAATGGAACGTAAATTTAAGGTCTCGGATTCAAAGTTATACCTTCAACATTCTTTTTGATGTCCATCAATGAATAATATCTGCAATATATTACCCTATTAATTTTTTTCACTGAAGATCAATGCCTACAATTTTCCGTACCCGTTCTTAAAAAAACGTTCCAGTTTTCTGTCTGTTAGAAAGGGATTCTTGCGTTTTTTCAAATCTAAATTAAGGCTACTCCACTTGGAGCTATTAAAAGGCGAAAATTTTTTTTTACATTTACATTTACACAGTACAGAAACCGAAAATCCTTCCGCCCTTGGTATGTGAGTAGGTCCATGTGAGCCCACGTTGCAATCATAATGTGCCAAGAACTCTGTGAAGTTATATTAAAAGGAACCAGAAGCACCTATAGAACAAATAATTTGTAATTTGGCCAACATTTTCAAAATTTGCAAACGAGAAAAATAGGGGCGTATGGGCAGGTCTATCTTAAATTTATTGGTGACAAAAATATGGTAATGTGAATAAACTCATTGCAGTATCACCGGAAATATTTCTGTATTTTATTTTTTCAGATAATTTTTCTATGGAACCGCCCAGTCTGAATACAGCCCCTCATAGTATTTAATTGAAATAACTACCCACGAGTGATTTTGTTAAGAATATGGTCAGGAAACAAAACTCGTCAAACCGTATTTCTTTCGATCCTTTTTTTAATAGCAAAAGTTCACGAAAGTGCCAAAAGATGAAAGTTACAAGATAAAAACAGAAACACCACTGAAAACAGAAAACCAGCCAGTTGTTTACAGGACTCCTGCCAGGCAGTTATTTTCCACTAATTGCATTTTAAAAATCGGTGGCGAAACCTCCACCTGATCTCTTGTCATAGGTAGTATCCTTGGCCCTTCTCCCCAAACAAAAATTTTCAAACTCATCACAATAAAAACTTTAATGCAAATTAAGTTCTTTATAACAACGCATTTAATGAAACATAAAATCTTTTTATACCCTCAAATCGAAATGGGTTTATTCCATTCGTCTGACTTGTATTATTTTTATCTTTTTCTATTCGTTTTGTTTTATCACAATATATGCCATTATAAAAAATGCCATATTTTTCCATTCACTGTTTTATTGTTGCAATCATGTGAGTACCTAGGTACGTTCAGTTATAATTTCTCTTCGCATCGCTTTTACAAAAAGATAAAGATCCAATCGGATATCTTTTATATGAGATCATTATAACACGATTGGACACGCATATATATCGTATAGCACTACAAATATATTTGCGTATATGTCATGGAATATTCTGAGTCCCAATGAAGAAATTCCTTCGGAGTAGTTGATAGCAAATGACAGTCTGGTATGGCAAAGAGTGACGCTACACATTCCAACCTTCGAACCAAGAATTTACTCTTATCACTGTTGTATCTGTATGATAAACTTTTAAACAAAGTCTGGAAACTTTCGTTAACAGGAGTATTTGAGGACCCAATCTGAGATTGATTGTTTTAGCTTAATTTAATAAATAAGCATTGTGTTCAAAGGCTACTTTAAAGTAAGCTACCGAATAGAAAAAAATCAATTTACACAAATGAAATGTGGACGTATCGAGAGAACAACAAATCGATTGAAGTTAATTGTGTCAATTACCCCAACATGGGTATAACTAAATATATTGCAATGAGAGCAATCTAAAGGCCTTGATAGCGAATTAAAATGGTTGAGCTTGTCATTGATTGTTTTGTGGACTGACGACACGGCACGCTGATCTTAGTGACTGACAGTTTAATGACTTCTACAAGTCAATACTGTTAAAAAAAATGCGTTACTGCGCTTTTTTCTGGTGATATATTATCAGTATCACAATGATTGCTGCTCGTTTACACACAATTATTGTGGGAATGATGTGGCAATCAATATGGGAAATCTTTTTTTATGAATACGCACAAGGTTCGTGTCAAGACTCATACAATATATCTTCTCACAAGATCTTAGTCAGCCGATTAAATTTGAGTTCCATAATATTAGCAAAAGAACGTTACTTAAAACTCGCTTTTTAAATCTTTTAAGTTTTAAATTTACGCAAATTATGACAACCTTTACCATGCCTAAAGTATGCGGAATAGTCTCGAAAATTTTCCAAGAAATATATTGTCGCTTTTTTCGATTCAGCATTCGTCAAAAAATTACTCAAAACCTGTATTAAAAACACAAAGTCATAGATTTCTGTTGAGGAATTCTCCAGAATCTAATGCGGTGACTAGTCTTCCTAAAAAAATCTTTCCATTTAACTGTAGACTAAATATCAACTACTGACCTTCACGAAGCCGGTTTAACACAACAAGAAAAATTTTAAATTACAAAGCGCTTACGTCTTTGGGGTGATTCCCGACTTCTAGCTTGCATTTTTATTAGTTAAAGTAATTTCAAATAATTTGAATGTCGAAAATTTATTTTAAACTCTTTTAGTTTGATTAATTTATATGTTTTGAATTTTTTTTTTATTTTTTTGGTTTTGCTGGAGCTGGGTTATCTAGTACATTAATTCATTTTGGTTAAGTGTTATAGTTTCTTGATTTCTTCTCCATTAAATTAAACTTAATTAAGACGACATTTTTCGCTGTTCCGTGAATTTCGGCTGGACGCTTAACCCCTTACATAACCTGCTATATAAAGGACCGGTTCCATTTACGTGGCCCGATTAACAGCAGTTTTTTTTTGTTGGCGCCAGTTACTCACCAAAATGCGTCGCCTTGAATTTTTAAGGTTCCCAGTAATAAGAAGAATTTGGTGCTACTCGCATCCTACCGAGTCAGTCTTCCTCCCACATAATTGAGTTTTTAGTTGCTTCTAACAACAGGCGTCGCTATCACAGTTCTACACCCTTGTGTTTTTAAGCTGTTCGTTTGGTTCTATTATATTTTCCAATACTTACTCTCGTGTGAAAAATCATAAAGATGGTTGTCACTTAATGCTGTCATCATTTTTATAAAAACGAGCCAGAAGATGAAGACAAGACGCTACGATATTTGACGATATTTTTAAAACACTTATTTGTTGTGGCTTACCGCTTAAAACAAAAGATTCAATAAACATGCATTGGAGTGCTAAAATTGCAAAAAAACCTATTAAAAAAATTTAGAAACGTGTAATACTAACATTATATTACAAATAAAAAAACAATAGATAAAAGAGTGGGAAAGTGCAACGATGTGTATGCAAAAGCTTCAATTCATCTTCAACGGATTGCACAATTCCCGACCATACCAAAAAAAAATCTGCCACGCCTCCAAAAAGTGGGCGGGATATAAAAATATAACTGTTGAATGCTTTATACTAGGTGGTTGCATACATCTCGGCCTAAAACTCAAGTGGGCGGAGGCACATACAACACATACATAAAAGTCGCAAAATGCTAATATCTTTAACTTTTGCCATATAACTTTTAGTCAAATTTCATATATATTTATAGAAAAAGCTAAAATCCCAAAAAGTGGACCTGGTCAAGGAAAAGGCTAAAATTTTTCGCTTGTTGCAAAGGCAATATTACGTACCAAAAATGAATGCGCTAGCGCCATTGTACCATGGCTAAAATTTGGAAAAAAAAATATTTTTAAAATAAGAGATGGTCGCACATACAGGCGTGTAGTGGGCGTATCTGTGGGCGGATTCAGCTTATTTTCAAACTTGATCTGAAGGACTGGACTTCCAGTGAACCAAAACCAAACTTCAGCTCTCTGCCTTAAAATTTATGGCCTAAGAGCTGTTTACATACGGACGAATGGACGGACGGACGGACGGAAATGGCTTCCATGGTCCCATACATATCTCTAAAAGCTCTTAGGGGTCTGTGGTGATTATTTCACTGCGTTACAAACTATACATCAAACTTAACACACCCTGGGTTGGGTATAAAAATATAAAACAAATGAGTAAGTGCAAGAGTTCGTCTGCGACCCTAGCGTGTAACACCAAATCTTTAATTTTTTTGTCCCGTATTCGTATATTATTTGTGTAGGACATGCCCACAAAAGTGGGCCTGGGCTAAAAATTAAAATCAATAAGTTGTAATTTCGTAAGAATCATGGCAAATTGTATTAAAACCGAAAATTGTTTCGGAAAAAACAGTTTTTTCCTAAAAACCCTTCTGAAAGGTGGGCGGAGCTCGAAACTTTGTATGTATTAAACTTAGCAAATAGTAATATCTTCAATATTTTTTATATAATTTTTTTCGGTTTGGAGTGAACTTTCCGACAAATCGGGTTTTTGAAGGTCTCACATGTTAAAAGTGGGCGTGGTCAATAGAGTGGCCAGTCCAATTTTTGTTTAATTAAAGGCTTCTGGCAGATATTACTCATCACCAACATTTGAGTTCATATGTTTTGTCTATCTTGACCTAAAGGCATTTTGAAATAAAATGTAAATTTGAGGTTGTCTGACATTCAGGGTAATTGTGGGCGTGGCTGTAGGCGGATCTTCTCAATTTTCATACTTTGTCTGCACAAAATGAGAATCAAGCAACGCTGCAAGTTTCCGTTTCTTCAATTTAAGATACCTCAAAAATGCAAACATACTGCATAGACGGACAGACGGACGGACGGACACGGCGATCATATCTCTAAAAGGTCTTAGGGGTCTACGATGATTATTTCACTGTGTTACAAACTATGGATTAAAATTAATATACCCTCGGTTGGGTATAAAAAGGACTCGTTCTTTTCCACGATCCCCGCACTTACGCGAAGGTCTGACAACTTTCAAAGTGCGTCCGTTGTATATGAAAAAATCAACACGCACAGCGACAGCATACATGGTCGAAAAGTTGGCCCTGGTTCACATTGAGCTGTTGCGCCACTCTATTAATTTTTATTTTATTTATGAAAACTGTATTTAATTTAAATAAAACATTTCAAATTTTTTTTACTAAAGTGACAGAGTCTTTTTAGTCTAAATCTAAAGATAAGATTTTTATCACAATATGAAAGATCTAATGCGATTTCATAAAAACGTTAATCACCTTTTAACATTACTGAAATCTCGAATTGTAGACTTTTCCCGAATGAAATAATTTCTTAAACAAGAGCGTCAAAGTATTTCGAGTACCTCATAGAGGAGTCTCAACCCTTACTTTCTACCTGTGTACATGCTAAAGAAGAGTGTACACAGAATCGCCTTGGCAGTAAAATTTACGGCTGCCCACTCGCAGATCTATCTTATCTTTATAGCTCGCGCATGCGACCGGACAACGGGTAAGCTTTATTACCTAAATAATGAAGAAAATTGCTATGAAACAATTTTCAAGAATATCGATTCCTAAACACAGTTGTGGTTATGGTTTATTGGATTGATTTTTTGTCATAAATAATTGGCCGATCTGGAAATTAATTATGGCACACAGTGTAGACTATCGGCATTATTTTTAGGAGTTATTGGTCTGTTGACCAAGCGTCTTTCTATCGACCTCAATGTATTCTAGCTGGAAACCCTCAGTAATTCAAGAATATGTGCTGTGCATATTTGCGACTCATTAGGGGACATAAAGTTTGATGTATAGTTTGTAACGTAGTGAAATAATCACCTTATACCCCTAAAATCTTTAAGAGATATGAATGAGAAAGACAGGAGAATCGATGAAGCCGTCTGTCCGTATGTAAACAACTTAAGTTTTACGGTAGAGAGTTGAAATTTAATGAGTTGGCTGTAAGTCCAGTCCCTTAGACCAGGTTAGAAAATTAGCTGATCGCGAGGTCGTTATAAAAGAAGAAATACTCAAGGGCGAATTTTTGCTGCATTTGTCGGATCCTTTGTGAAGACTTTTTCTAGAGAGTGACTTCCACAAAGAACCTTCTGGGCGCGGAAATTTGACATCGTTAAACCCGGTTGAAATCCTCTAAAGCAAAACCTCGTTTTCCTGAGCTGCTCCCCAATATAAGCAACGCAGTGCGTTCGGTAAGTTTTTTAATTAATGTACCATACTTTCGTTAGAAATAAATGTAATCTTAAAATAAACCATCTATGAAATAAGTAGCAGACTGTGTTCATTTCTATTCGAATACTTTTTTTACCTCATTTCCATGTTAGGTTTAATAAAATAATTCCCATTTCACAATAAACAAAAATTCTCATTTTAGTTAACAACATGGCGTTTAATATTCTGCCAGATTTTAATAGCACAATTTGGTGCAAAACTGATTCCAAATTATCAATGCTTTAAATTCTACAAGTAAGCACAAAATGTATAAATAAATAGGACTAAACACAAATAATAATACGAATAGATGCTCGTATATACGCCTAAGCAACTGTGACCTAGTCCGTTCTCACTCGGGTGATATTTGCCTTTTTGTGGGGGTGTGGTTTTACGCAATATTACAATAGCTCTTGAAGCTATATCTAACAACGTAGCAACTGAAGTAATTTGCAAAAGCTAATAACAATGTAGAGACAAGCATGTAGAAATCCCCTGACGATAGCCACGAAAACTTTGCTGGGTGCCAGGGTACAAACATAAATTTTTTGGCAACAAAACATGACATGTTAATAATCTCATATTTGGCCAGGAAAAAAGAACTTGTGATATTAGAAAAACAGCAAAATAGGACGGCAACTTGATAGCATTGAGTGAAGACCAATGTTGTGCAGGAATTAATTGGCATATTAGGTCTACCGTTGACTAAAGATTGAAAAATGAGGTGAAAACTTATAACCTCATCACTGGGGCTACGGGCTATAAAACTGGTAAAAAATTGTCTTACTTAAGTACTCAGACTACGTCACATTGATCTTTGAATCAATTTTTGAATTTGAGTCTACGTAGGCTATTCGATAAGTCAATGACTTTGAAATGATGTATTTGTGTTTTTTTTTGCCAAAAACTTAATTTGTTCTTCAAAGTAGTTCCAGTAGTCCAGAGTTACTCCAAGTTTTTTTTAACCCTCCCGAAAAAAAAGTTTTCAACCTCTGTAAAAGGGGGTAAATTGTTTCATTGTTAATTTTTTTAATCGATCAAATCTTTTGACGCTAAGTAATTTCTTCATAAAAGTCAAGAAAGATATAAGTTACAAGACCCACTTGCAGAATGGGATGAATAAATAGTGGCAAGTGATACAGAAATTCAGATGGAATGTGTTTTTCGTCCACCATTAAAAACCCGGCAGCCACTTTGCTGATAATTTTTTCATGCCGAAATATTCATGCAGAATTCAAAAATAGTATATATTGAAATTTTCATAATCTTTGGTAACTCAAAAATTCTGATTCGGGAATTGTCCGACACAATATCGTAGATTTTGGTGATGATTTCTTAGTTTTGACCTCATTTGGAAGTCCTCGGAGCTCAGCATCTTTTGTGCTCGTAAGACAGTAATGATCCACTTGCGCACTGTAACATGCGAAAGAGTAGAACATCTAAATCTAAATTTGATCCGAAAAAGGGGTTTTACAGCGAAATAAGTAGATTTTTCTTAAAATAGACACTTTTAAAGTATGATTTTTTTCCCCATTTTGACGAAATCTCACCGACAGAAGTCCTCTTAATCGCAATAGAAAGCCAAGCATTTGATCGATCCATCTGTTTTTTTTTCTCTGGCCAAAAAGGAGCAAGCATATCAGACAAAAAATTATTTTTCCGATTCCAGCGCTATCTTGCATCAAAGCCACTCGGATATAGGACCAAGCGATACAAGACCAGATCTCTATATTTGGTATTATGACACTTTGTAAAGCTACATAATGCCAAACTAACCAAAGTGTCATAAGGCCAAATGTTATGCATCAAAATTGGAATATGTATGGTGGCACATGCTGCCCCTTTTTAACCCCCTTCCTGCTTTTCTTTTACTTCCCCTTTGGTCTTAATGTCCAATGTGACTTAAACCTAAATTGGGCTTACGTCGATTTACAAAAGTGGAGTAATGACAAAGGCCGAATTTGGTCTTAAGTCACCAACTGAGTTAAAGCAAAATTCGGAGGTTTAGTCTTATGTCGCTTGGTCTTGTGTCACGCGGCAACAAGCCATTCACTTATCGGGGGGTATATCGAACTCTCGTATATACCCCCAGTACCTAGCAGTTTCTTAAAGCGTTATGGACCTTGCACCTTATGTTTACTTGAAATGACCGCAAAACACTGACATTATAAGTTCCGAAGCTTCTTCATAATTAACCATCCCTAAAATGATACTCCTAGAAAACTACGCATTGACCGTCACCTTGAATTTACCACCGAGCAAATTGAGACAACACTTTCGACACGCAACCAAGCCAGCTACTCCTGCCCTAAGTAATTTGATTTTAATTGAACAAAGTTTACCTTTAACTTATTACGCATTCATAGTGAAATCAACAAGTGTAATAAGCACCCAGCAGGAACGACATTTACACCCCCTGAGGTTCGTTGGTCTTCTTTAACAGATATTTAAATTGATATTAATACGTTTTTTGTGACAGGCGTCACTCGTCAAAATACACCCGTTCGTGTATGCTTATTAACAACAAAGAGCCAAATAAAATAATTAAATCGAATTGCGATGTCTTCTTAAACACAAAACCCGAACTTTTTTGTTTGCCTTCTGTTCGATCAATTACTTTTAATAATACACCCATCGACACATTTTAATTTATTTGCCCAATTTACCGCTCATTCCTTTTATATAATTGTCGGACAGAACATTTGTCTCTTGAGCTTGAAAGGCTTAAACCATGCCGCTGCTGCTCTGTTCCAACCCACTTTTGTGCAAAAACAATGTCATGGCAAAATTAATTACTTTAGACAGCTAAAGATAAAGCAGCGCCCACCTACGTCATTGCGATGAACCCTGATTTAAATAACTATCTTATCTGCTCATAGAAAAGGCATTTTAGTAAGCCTTCGTCTGATTGTCATAAATTAGATATTGATTCCACCACTAATCGATAACCAACCAATTTGTGCTATCAAACTTTCAAAAGACTCTCACACAAGGATTAACGTGGCAGGCACAGGACAGAACGGCAGCAACGAAAGAAAGCGTCACGAGTTTAAAACACTCTAAATTGCGTGTGGAAGGTCGCCACCCCTGTTCTTCTTCGATATTGACCATGTTCGAGGCCAATGTCAAGACTAAAACTTCTAGATAATTACGATCGAATGTCCTTGTCCTTTGCTGCCGATATGAATGTTTTGTTGTTTTCGTTATCGATTTATATTTGCTCTCACATCGAGGAATAGGTAATTACTAATTGCTTCCCTATTGCGTTGCAATTAGAGAACTATCTATGATTTGTGGCTTATAATTTGCATTAGGTAATTGCGTTTATAAGCCATTTATTACCCGGCGGTACAATCGTATATAAATAAAAGCCAGCAAGTGGGGTTGCCACTTATCGAAAATTTCAAAAACTCATCACTGCATGAGAATGACAGCGACGAATTCGTTTGACTTCGTTTGACGGTCAGCTGATATTCCTTGTTGTGTCATGCGAGTATGCAGATATTTTTTTTCTGAATTTCTAATAGTTCATAGCTATTCTAAGTTAAAGGCACCTTCTGAAAAGAATAAAGGCACGCCAGACTGCGTACCACTATATTTCCAAGATTGATCAAGTATTAACGTCAGTTCGGCTGTTCAAAAAACCAATCCACAATAAACTCAAACGGAAACCTTTTTTGAGCATCGATATTTTTGGAAATGTTTTCATGGCAATTCAATTCGATATTTAGGTCATAAAGCTTGTTCGTCGTCCGGCCGCATGCGATAGCTATAAAGATTAGATGGATCCGCGAGTGGACGACAGCCTTAATAGTTTACTACTTAGCCGATTCAAAAACTCGTAAATACTTTGAATATCACTATTCGATAACATATACACAGGTGAAAGGAAGTGGGTTCAAACCTCTTTCATCAAATACTTGAATGATTCTGGCGCGCTTATTTTTAGAAGTTATTTCATTCGGAAAAATTTTACCATTCGAGATTTGAGTATAATCTCAAGAGGTGATTGACGTTTTTATGAAATCGCATTCGATCTTTCCATCAGTGATAGGAATCAGTTTTTAAATTAAAACAAAAGGTGGAAGTTATTGGGGGCGCGAGAACGCAAACTTTTAACACTTTTTTTTTAAACTTAATGCATTTTGCATATTATATCCCTAAAAACACTGCCTAAAAATCCTCATACAGATTTCTCTCCGATTTGTGTCCTTTGATTCCATTTAGTAAATGTTGAAAAATCGAAATTTCTTCCTGATTTAAACTATAAAAAAAAACTTTCAATCATTCGCAAAACAACAACACAGACAACCGCTTGTAGGCTCTATATGTGGCCATCGTTTGCCATTATTTTTTTAATAAGCCAGTAATATCATAACCGTTATAAATAAGAATTAAGGATGCAACATGAAAGGCGTTTAAAGACTTACATCATTTTCCTGTAAAGCTTTTTCGATGTTGACATTTTTCAATCTTTGTCCGTTAAAGCTGAGGTGATCTAGAAATCTAGTTCACCTATTTATTTAGTTCATCTATTTTATTTAGTTTTGGACTTTAATTTATTAGTCCATCGTATACACAATGTAGCACATCTGCGTGTGCTACAATGTGTATTACAATGGACTTTCATTGGTTTAAATTTTTCGGTTTTAATGCCCAAGGTATGAGATTAGAAATCAGGTTTACTATTGGCTTTCTTATACCCTATTCCTCAGGAATGGAGTAAGTATAAAAAGTTCGATACAGGCCCCCAAGAGCCTAAGGGCATGTAATGGAGACCTAATTCTGAGTCAAATGAGCAATGTTTGTCCGCCGGTGTGTATGCCACCAATTTTAAGGCCTTAAATTTTGAGCTGGAAAGCTAAACTTTCGTTCGTAGGCTCTCTGACATCGGAAGCAATATATAAGTATTAAAATTTTTCAAATCCGCCCACAGTCGGTCTAAATGTACAACTATCTCCAGTGCTGCCAAAACTGTAAAACGTAATGAAAAGCTAAATTTAGCATTTAGCATTTCCTAATAAGACTTACAAAATAAAACTAAAGTCGGCAAGCCGACCCTTGTTGGCCTTTAAAAAGTAAACATTCAAGTGCAATTTATCCAATATTTTTGTACCAAATTGAAAATTTTTTTTCTTAAAATATTCTGCTTAGGACACTCGGTTCTACATTTTCTTCATACAAAGTTTTGGGCGACGTCCACATTTGAAAAAAGAATTTAGTAAGCAAAACCTCTAATTTTTCAGAAAAGCATTCAGATTTCGACAGCCTTTTATACCCTTACTTAGGAAACCATAAGAAATAAAATATAGCGCATAAGGTAGAGGTCTATTTACTAGATTTGCTCAACACAGAGTTTTTGGCCTCGCCCATATTTTGGGGCAATCTTACAAATTTATTGAATTCAAAGCAAACAAGAGGAAAAGTGCAACAGTGCGTATGTAAAAACTTCAGTCTGTCTGTGGCGGATTGCAAAATATCCTACCAAACAAGGAAACTGCCACTCCTCCAGAAAGTGGGCGGGATATAAAAATAAAACTATTTAATGTTTTATACTAGGTGGTTGCATACATTTCGGTCTAAAACTCCGCCTTTTTAACTCAAAAGATTACTTTTTTAACGCCATGCCTACAAAAGTGGGCGGAGGCATATACTATAGATACAAAAAAGTTAGAGAATGCTAATATCTATAACTTTCATATAATTTTTAGTCGAATTTCATTTATATTTTTTTAAAAACAGTAATCTTAAGCTAAAATCCCTTAAGAAAATAGCCATACATTTTTGGCTACCTTAAAGAAAATTACAAGGCAATATTACATACCAAAAATGAGTGCGCTAGCACCATTGAAACATAGCTAAAATTGGGAAAAAGTCTTTTTTTAAATTAGAGATGATCGCATATGCAGGCCTCTAGTGGAAGTATCTTGATCTGAAGAACTGGACTTCCAGCCCTTTTCACTTGATTTCTCTAGAGTTAATCTCCCCTTAATAGAATCTATCACTTTCCATGTACTGTAAACTTATAATTGAAAAAACTGAAAACCTAGCTTAATCATTTATTCGAAACCAAGCTTTTGGCTTAATGCAGCAATGTCTCGTGTAGCTATTACAACGATCGATAAAAGTTATTTCTCAGAAAATATCGCATCGGAAAAATATTACATCAATTAATGTTTTTATTTTATTTTATTTATAATAATTTGTTTAGGTTACGATATACGTTTTCCTAAGCCCTCAATTGTAAAAATATTTGGATACATAAAATTCCCCAATCGAAAATGGGCCCAAACTTAGAATGAAAAATCTTCTTGCGGCTGGCTAATTTACGAAAACATGCACATTTTGCTTCAAATTCAACTGTAAAACTCACCCCTAAAATTGGGTCCAGCCAGAAATTTTGTACTAATGAAATCTGTAATGGGCTCTGGTTTACATTTTTGAAAAATTCTTTTTATACCCCATCCCATAGGATAGGAGGTATATTAAGTTTGTCACATAGTTTGTAACACGGTGAAATAATAATGGCAGACCCCCAAGACCTTAAGGGCATATGATCGAGACCGAATTCTGAATCGAATGAGCCATGTCCGTCCCTCCGTCCGTCCGTCCGTCTGTCTGTATGTCACATGCTTTTAGGCCTTAAATTTTAAGCTAGGGTGCTGAAACTTCGTACGTCAGGTGCACGTCATGCGGAGCAGTACAAGTGTAATCATTTTTGAAATCCGCCCAAAGACACGCCCACAATCGGTCTAAATATGCAACTACCTCCAGATTTTTAAAAACTGTAAGACGTTCTTAAAGGCTGAAATTTGACATTTAGCATCTCTTAGTGAATATAAGACACAAAAAAGACAAATTAAATTGGTAAACCTCCTCTAGTGAGCGTTGCATCTATTTTAAGGGTAAGTTTTCAAATGCAGTTTACTCAGTATTTTTGCTCGAAATTGAAAAAAATTTGCCTAATATTTTATGTAGAAAACGCTTTGTTCTACATTTTGTGCATACAAGACTTTGGGCCCCCCCACATTTGGAGGCAGAATTGCCTAAAGTTTTCGAGAAAAATTTAATTTCGACTTGAGCCTAATATAGGAAAGCATAAAACAAAAAAAGTAGCAGGTTAGGTAAACAATACTTCCGTCCGGATTTCGTTAATATCAAGTTTTTAGCCACGTCCCCTTTTAGGGGTCGATTTTTCAAAAATATTGAATTTGAACCAAAAAATTGCATTTTTACGTACAATTAGGTGTAACTTGGAAATATCTGTGGAAATATCTTATAATTAATTTTGAATAAAATGTCAAAATATAACTATGCCATCAGCATTTTACAATGTGGGATAGGATGGGGTATTCAACGGTCCGTTTTACGGGCTGTAACTTCTGCGTACACTCTGTAGCACTTACTCACTGGTTCTTATTGTTTTCGAAATTAAGCTTGAAATTAGATGTTTGGAGGAAATCTTCAGGAGGTTTCCTTCTTTTTCAACATTTAATGAAAATATTACCACTTTCTACATAAGTTTGGGATGTCCACAATTCAGGTATTCAAAATTAACTGTCACTGTCAGGCCAGCTTTCCATTTCTTCATAAAAATGGACCAAGTTCTCGAAATATCCCTTAAGTTAGTTTCTTTGGTATTTTTTCCACTGGCGACGAAACTTTGATATCGAATTTCGAACTCGAATGACAGTTTACTTTCAGTTTACTGAAATGATGCAATATAGTGCAATATAGTGATGTATTCTACGGGTCTAGGTGAAAACATAATACATCTCCTGAAAATCATCACAATTTTGTCGCCAATTTATAAAATTTGCAGTTTTACGTTTTCAGTCTTGTTTTATTTTTTTTTTTTTTTGTTTTTGTTTTAAGTGTAGTATCTAGACTGACTTATAAGCCTGGTATAAGCACTAACATTACTTGATACACATCTGTCTGCAGATGCTGTTTTCAATATGCACGCACCAATACATCTCTGAAAGTGCAATTCACTCTTGCGATGGCTTCTTAGAAGCTTAAAGAGTCCGGAATAGTCTCCTGAGTTTCAATAGAGGCTTGAGTTTCACACAATTTATGTGTCACCATCTGGAACAATTCAAATTTGCTGATTTTATCTAGACGCTTAAAAAAAATGAACCATGAAGGGTAAAGTGTTTCGCAACATTGTTGACAAAGCTAAAATATTTTATATTTGTGCTTCACGGAAGCTGATATCCCAAGCAATGCTGCGAAATGCGTACGATCTTTAAAAAATTTAGCATTTGCTCGTTTGTATCCATAAAATTTGTTTAGTTGATTCACTCATAACTAGAACTCATCAATAAAGTCTGGGAGGGTGCATCAAACTTCACAGCACATTCCAGTTAGAGTCTAAGATAAGGGTTTCAACTAAATATTATTTGATTTCATCGTAAAAGAATATTTAGAAAAATCGGGTGGCATCTGAAAGTATATTTTTGCAACTATCTTAAAGTCTTGAGATTTTAGAAATTATTGGCACTTGTGCTCACGATTTCTTGTTCAACAAATATCTTACCGCTTCCAATTGGTACAAGATTCCTATATCAGTTTTGCTCGAAACTAAATTATTTCGATCCTGTCTGGGTAGGTGCACCTAAAAGAGACAAGATACCTGAAGGTATAAGGTGACTTACTTATGACCTGAAAATCTTCTTGTTTTTACCATTTTAGCTATTAAATGAGTGTGAACATAACATTGCATGGAAAATCTTTCAACTCCAACAGCCAACTATAAAACGATAGACTTTCTCATAACTTTTTTTTTTTGCGCAGCGCATATATTGTGTAACAGTTTTAACACCTACTTCGATCGCTATCGTAACCTACTTTAAACGCGGACCATATGAAAATATCCAAATTTATGGCGACACTCACAGAGTATCTCTTCTTTATTCAACTGCTAACGCGAGCTAACCATAAAAATATTAGCTTTGATCGCATCCGCCATGTGGTGTTATTTGTAAGCCTTTGGTTTTATTATCTGTATCGGCAGAAAACTTATTTCTTAAAATAAAATAGGAACAAAGTAAACATTATTTGAGAATAAAATGTGAGGCACGGTTTTCTAATGAATAAACTTAAACAACTATCAAGATCGTATCCCAATCGACTGCAGATGATAGTTCAAAGAGGATGTGATTTAGTATTTTCGGCTGCTACGTGCAGTGGAAACAAGGAGAAATTTCCACTCTGAATTAACAAAAGTGACAACGCGTGGATCAATTAAAAATTAATTGACTACAAGTTCATTTAACTGCAAGATTTAAAATTATATTTTTGCGAAAATAAAGGAAACGATCAAGTTCAAACGTTTTTTTTTTAACAATACTTAAGCTATAAGAAACATAATTTAAAAAAATGTACCACACATGTTTTTATTAAATTGTAAATTTTTACAAAAGGATAAAAAAACATTTTTTTAATCTAATGAAAAATTGTTAGTACTGCACGAATTAATGTAGTTTTTGTTGGAAAGGTAAGAAAGTGGATTTTCTGAAGTTGGAAAGAGCAGCACATTTACTTTTAGATTTTTACAAGTTGATTTGTAGTTCAAACACTGGATGTCTACTTATCTTCTAGGATTAAATATATGTAAAATAAATTCTACTTTTCTAGTTTTCCTTCTCCTCGTTTGATTGTCTTCATAATTTTACCACATCTCCAGCACCATTTATCAGTTCTGTAATCTTTTTTTGAGTAGGTATTAGACTAGACTAGAGACTTTTCCTTTTGAGTCATCAAAGAAATCACCTTGAGTGCACACCATAACCGTCGAACAGATAAAAGTAAGTGAAGTGGGTGTCACGGGTAGATACTGGTAGGTAAATCAATAAAACACGTTTTGCAACATTTTCAAGTAATACTCTGTTGAATTCAGTGTGAATAGCTTGATGTACAAATCACAGTGAAATTGAAAGCAAATTAATTATTGTAAAATTTATAAACTAGAAGTTGACAAGTAAGTACATTTCTGTAAAGTGTTAAAGGTTAAAAGTAAAAGAAACCCTAATTGATCCATTGACTCTAGAGCATCATAAACTCTGAGGCAAAAAGATGCACGCCTAGAGTGTCGACTTACCATTCGAAGTTTACGGGGATATTTTGACAATTTGAAACAATGGGTCTGCATTTGGAAACAAAGCCTAGATACATATTTTGATTAAGATATTTTTTGGGTAACAGGTTTGGGTTGACAGGATTTATAGCGCAATTTCGAACATTACTTATTATTTCTGCTTGTGTATTTCTGGTCTTTTTTATATCTGAATTTAGAAGAATAGATTTAAAATAAATCCCTTTAACTTTAAATACTTTTCGCATAGCTTCATAACAGTTTGAGATTAGGAAAAGGAAATATTTAACTTTTCTTGTATAGCTGTGGGGAAACTTTAACAACGTTCATATTTTTTTTGCAAAATTTCAGATTTCTAGCTCAAGACATATTTAAAAGCTTAACACATGTGGACAGATGAAGTCTGAATCCTCTTCTGTTCATTTAGGCGCGATGTTATAATCTAAATTTAGGGACCATAAGCCTCCCACTCTTATTTCATTCCTAATAGTTCTGGTGGGATACGCCGATTAGACCTCAGAATAATGCCCCCCAAAACTTCCACCCATATATCAAATGCTGACTGGAGGGATGTAAGGTGATTTTTTAGCTGGTTTGGTTTTGACAACACTGGTTTTGACAGCTGACGTGTGTTTAGTACCTTGTGTCACTGTCAAACAGCTTCAGTTTGGTTTGCAATTTAACCATGGATCGTCTTACAAATGAACAACGCTTGCAAATTATTGAATTTTACTATCAAAAATCGTGCTCGGTTCGAAATGTTCATCGCGCGCTGCTTCCATTTTATGGTCGGCATGCGAGGCGAGTTTGGTGAACAGTTAATTTCACGTTTTGGGCCGGTCAATTGGCGCCTAGATCATGCGATTTGACACCATTAGATTATTTTTTGTGGGGGTATGTCAAGGCTAATGTCTATAGGGACAAGCATGCTTCGATTTTGCATGAAATTATCTTTAAACATTAAATTGCAAGGTTCAAACTATCGATTCAAATAAATATTTCATTAATTTTTTCGAATTTTTTGTGTTTTTTTTTAAAAAAAATTTCTCAACCTCTTAAAAAATCACCCGTTATTATCTTCACTTATGATGACATCGTTAGCGATGTGGCCATCGCTACTAAGATTAGCTGATGTACTTCGGAATCCGTCAGTTTCCCTTAAAGCAGACAATTAAGGACTACAATTAAAAAACTTGGGACGCCCATATCATATCTCGTGGTATTCTATCGAAAGGTTTTTCAAAATCAACCATATTCAGATCTTTAAGGACATCGCGATGATCTTCCATTCTGATCATTATACTTTGGATTACATCTGTAGTCAATTTGCCCGCAACTAACCTGCACTGGTCCTGAGATATCCTTATTATCTTCCGCTGCCTACTATAAAGCACCTACCGCTGTTTGTCAGGTGCCTGCTCGAGGAACATGGTATAAAGCACGATAAGACCCACATAACTCGCAGATGAGATTATGAAAGTCTAGCCAGCATGAAAATTTTTTCCTCTGCTCGCACCCAGCTTGGCGGGCATATGCAATAATTTCATATTCCACACCTCACCTTACATCATAAACTTGAGAGACATAAACCGGTCACTTGGCTTTGAAAAATTCAATATGCCATCAAGTAAAGCCCAGCCACAAGGTTGAGGAAAATTCCGTGCTTATGGTGTTGGGTTCCGCAAGAGTACACATCTTGTAAGCTTTTGTCCAAATGCCTAAGAAACAGGCGCAGTTTCCGATGTTTCGCCATTTTATCTCTTCGAGAAACACGAGATGGACACAAAAGACAAAAGACGAATCTCTTCACACGAGATGGACACCAAAGACACACTCATCTTCTTACTACCATCTGTTTAAGTTCGTAGCGACTATTTTTCTATCCCACAGAACGCCGACTACCTCTGACCCGAGAATTTGACTAGATATCATTTAAACCATAAAAATACCATCCTCGCCGAGACTTAAAATGGTTTTAGATGCTAACACCCCATTTAACTCTAAGTAGATTAAAGATTTGGTCCGCAAAATAGTGCACTAGTGTCAGTGTAGTTGTTTTAGGCAGATGAATTCAAGAAAATGTAAAGAGTGCGTGCCTGATAAGCGAACGTTTTTTTTCTATAATTCAAATACCTTAGAGGCGTTATGATGACCCAAATACACGAGTGAAAAATTCCGAGCCGTAAGACGTGAGAAACTAGATGTACTTTGGTTTTGAACTGATAGGAACTGTGCAAATTGACGACGCAAGACGTCTTGTGGAAGCTCCATCATTATACATGCGTGTTCGGGAGTTTTCGGGCCAAGAACCAAATACTCTAAACCCGTGTTTCAGCACCTTTCAGGCTTACATTTACGCATAGACAGATGAGCCGTAACCCCTAAATGCCTACTACGCCACAGATCTGGGCTCGAATCCTACCATCGTCACTTGAAAAAAATAAGACTCGTTATTTTTCACGGCACCACCTCCGCGAGGGCCTGACACACCCTCCGAGAGTAACAATTGTCTTGAAAAAACTTCACAAAGTGCCGTTCGGATTCATTGTTGACACTGTTGAGAAGTTGGCCCTTGTTTACCTCGAGCCGTTGCGCCACTCTATTTTTTATAGATAAGCCCAAAAATAAATCTTGACAGAAACCATAGCTTCTGATATAGAGATAATGTCAGACAGTAGGCTGCCATTATAACACTCAATTCCTATGTCATGAAATCCGAACTCTTGTGGGAGTGCCCCCAAAAATGTACTGAACAAGATAGAAGTAACAAAATACCTAATACCTAGATACCTGACCATGCAGTAATACAGAGTACTGAAACGGCCGACACTTTGGTGCATCTAATGCCTTTTTAGGCCCTGAACCATTCTACGGAATAGGATATCATAACCTCTAGGAAGAAGTCCAGGAAACAAGAGAGGAAAAAGAAGGCCAAAACATGGAGCAACACTCAAAGTATGAGGTAGGCCAAAAAACTTCTTAGACAATAGAACCAGGTTCTTAGCATGCATCAGACTGAGCAAGAAGAACCTCTATATACTAACAGGCTTCCCAACGTGGCACTGTTGGGAGCATCTTAGGAAAATGGCCATGATTGAGGAAGGTCTTTGCAGATACGAGGCCGGAGAAACCACAAAACATCTCTGCTGGGTTCCTGTGGGGTACAAGATCACAAAAAAAAGAAATATTTTGGAAATTACCAGTTGAGGAAATACCATCACTCATCCCTAGAATCATAAGAAAAGCTCGATTCTAGACAGAGCTCAAAGACAGAATTATCACGCCAAGGTCAAGAGTAAATAACCCTCAAAAGAGAGGAACTTCAATGCACTCTCCAAGGGCACAATAGTGCAACATACCACTTTCCAAATGATAATTATACATACGTGTCGGCTAAAAGAACGAACTGCAGTACAACGTGGCTCGCCGAAAATAGGCTGAAGAGTGGTCTTGCTTACCTGAACTTGTGTCCGTTCCGTAAGGCCCAGCGAAAGAAAGTATCCAATTTTCTTCCTTAAAGTTTGCCTTATAGACATGGCGGAGCCCTCATGGATAGGCTGTTGGTCTACACAAACAGGCACCTTAGTTGCGAAAACATCAAAAACATATCTTAAATACTATGATCATTGCAAGCCTTCCACGAAAATGATCACTAGCGCAATACTGCACAGTAAATACTAGTTTTAAAATTTAATTTTTAATTTTCTCTACTCAGATCTTCTAACCACCATAAATCCGCAAAAATTCGGTCATTTTAAAAACTACCAGAATTAATGCCTGCGCATAAATTAAAATTGTTACTGGCGCCTCGACAAATGAAGATGACTAAATCCTCCTGAAGGAGGGGCCCATAGAATTTAAAAATTAAACATTGTTAAATTTTCCCATCTTCTGCCTTTTAACTGCACCGTGAAAAATTTGTTTCGAATTTTTTTTTGAACTCGCATTCCAAGTCGTATGACTAATAGCTATTCAGTGGCTCGTGAGGAAAATAAAGACAATCCTCTTCATTTTGCATTCTTGTCTATTTTTGAAATTTTTAATTTTGCAAAAGAATTTCAAATCAAAGAGGCGAACCATAAAATACCAGCAGTAGTTTAATTTGATACAACAAAGAAAAAAAAAAACCGACCCAAATGTCATAAAAGAAATGTCAACTACACCAAGCAAATTTATGAAACCGAAAGAAACTGAGAAAAAAAGTTACGTATACGCCATGTGTTCCCCGTTGGTCTAAAACATTCTCACGTGATTTACGGCATAAAATCAGGCCGAACGCATGCAACCCTGTACTTTGTATATGTAAATCCCCATCAATGTCAAGAAGCACGAAAAAAAATACACAAAAATAGAGTGCTGGAACGGCAGTACTTTTTAAACTACTTCATCAGCTGAAAAACGATCGACTTTGACCGTCTTGCTGTAACAGAGTTCCCATCCAGGTCACTCAAAGTTCTGATTGATTTTTTTTTTTCATATGCTGATTGTGTTGGAAAAAACAACAAACTATAGGCATGCTTCAGAAACTGAACTCAATCGATACAGGAAGCGTTCCCAAAACGTCGTCCCTTGCACAATGAAAACCCTGGAATTATAATAAAACAGAGGCAGGGACTGATTGGTATTCATTACTGCTGGCATCGTGTTCATAAAATAATGCGACAAAAGGCACGCGCTTAAAACTATTCTGGATTGTTTTTTTTTTATTGTAAAACCAAGGCGAATTGTTTTATCAGACCAAAAAGCAGGTAAGTGCTGCCCGATGCGTTGTTGGTAAGTGAGTCGGAGTTTCGATCACGACAAAGTGGCTCACTTCCGGAAATAATCAATTTAGTTGTATCGTCTTCGTACGTTCGATGAATGTGTGAATTTTTTATTTAAAAAAAAAAACAATAATTTCGGAATTGAGCATGATACAAAGTTGTAATGTGGTTTTGAATGTGTTAATGTTCTATTTTTAGGACAGTCTCTGAGATAAAAAAATTAAATTCCCCTAATTTATTGTCTATTAAACTGTCAGGAGGTATAAAAAAAATTTAGTTTTGAAAAGTAAGAAATATACTACCTCAAAGACTTTTCCTCAACATTGGTAATGAAAAGTCGAGGTAGTCCCAAAAAATATCGCAAAAACGCTTCCCACGCATGATACTGCTTTTTCGACAGAAACTAAAATCAAAAATAGACGCCGCCTTTGAAATACTACTAGACAATGTGGGGAAAAGGATGTTTGGGACCAAAAGCACGCTTTTCTTGGTATCGGTGACAGGTGCGTTGGTGGTATTCAAACAGGTCTAGATGAAAATCATTATTTTTCTATTGGATTAAAAAAAACCATGATGTCTGGTGGATAGACACTAGTTTTTATTTTTTTGCAAAACATCACAACTGGATGAAAAATTGCCATCTTGTCATTTTGTCAGCCTTGTTCCAAGGTTATTTGATTAAAATTTAATTGCGAAGCAACATCATCGGTCAATCGAGACGCACATCAGTACATTTCAGCTAATTACGAAACCTTATGGCAAAGTAGACCCTGAAACAGAGCTAAGTAAAATCAATAAGCAAAGTTTAAAAAAAAAAAAACATCATTAAGGTTGCACGTGTTCAACATTTTTCAATAATAAACAAAAATTATTGAGGCGACAGTGTGTTGAATAATAGTGACTGCATTTTTTTGCAGTAAGAAATAAGTTGAATAATTGCTTTCCACTTCTGAGAGATTATTCAATTAATTTAATACGTAATTGCTATACCAGACTATCAAACAATATAAGAAAGAATTAAAAAATAAACAATTATTTTTGAAAGTAATTCGTTTAGAATTGCATTTTTCG
This sequence comes from Neoascia interrupta, assembly GCA_947623515.1. NCBI lineage: Eukaryota > Metazoa > Arthropoda > Insecta > Diptera > Syrphidae > Neoascia > Neoascia interrupta. The sequence continues at coordinate 56,212,787 of OX392464.1, read as the reverse complement.
ATATTATTTAACTTTTACCTCACAAGTCGATTGAGAAAAATTTCAAAAAGTAGCCTAGCACGATCTTTGATATGCTTCAGTAAGTTTTCGCGATCGTATGGGTAAACGTGCCTAGACTTCCTGCATTATTTTCTTCTATGTTCATTATTCCCACACTGATTGAAGATGTGCACATGTTCCACATTTGTTTGATCCGAAATGGATCCATTATTCCATTGACTCCTTTCATCTATTTGGTTAACAAAAGTAAATTATCACTACTTGATGGTTTTTTGTTGTTGTTTAAATGTTTATCGAAAGTCTAGCAGAAATTTCCATTCCAATCCACCTAGAGACCAATAAAAACCAAGTACCAAGCCCGCTAGTGGTGGTGTGAGTTTTTTACGGGCCCAGTATTTTTTTTTTCTTTTTTTCTTGAATACACAAATTTAATATAGTCGAGCATTGAGTTAGCAACATGCCGTAAAATAAATCTTAACAGTGGAGTGATTTGTTTGAGGAATAAAATGAAAATTTGCAAACATGCTAGAGACACCGTGAGATAGAAAAAGAAAAAATCATAGAAGTAGCGAACAGAAGCTGAATGTTTAATGTTTTAAGAGATTTGAAATGCGATACCAAGATTTGATGGAATAATTAAAATTCATTTAAAAATTTAGAGGTGGTTACTGAGAAAAAGACGAATTTACCAGAAGCTGATACATTTGATTGCTAAGACATTGATATAAAGGGTGAACCAAAAATGATTGCTGGTAACTGAATTTATTATAGTAAATATTTGGAAAAGATCCTCAAGTATTTTTTTGACCGATTCTTGTAATGAAGATCTTTTTAAAAAGGCACTTACGTATCTTTGCTATCATTTTAGAAATCATTAATAAAATTCTGAGAAAATGAGTATTTTCTATAATCAAAACTTCCACACTAGCTGTTGGTTGACCCCTTGTTCCTCAAGTATCTCTTAACAAAGGTCATGACATAGTTCTTTATGTATGTAGGTTGAATTGATTGTTAATCCTTTGAAATGCAAATGTAACCCAGCATCTTTTTCTTGGATCTAATAAACATTGACTCAAGATCGACAAGAAAATGGAAATCACTAACCACCACAGGGATGAAAATTTTAAGTATCAGCACACTTTTACAAGATCAGCTTGGACCCTTTAGCTGTCCCTGTGTCCGCAAAAAACCGTGGTATCGTCTTTCAATGAATTTTCATACCCCGTCCCATAGGATTCCAAATAAAACACTCTTGAGAGTTACACGCTGAAAATGTTAAAATAGCTCTTATTAGACTCTTGCAGTGCTCTTGACAATCTTCGAGCATAAGATCTTGTCATAAGATTCAAAAATGATCTTAAAACACTTTTGTTAAGGGATTATCACTCCTGTAGCGCTTAACTCTTATTACAAGAGTATTTATGGGCTCTTGTAAGACTCTTGTAATAAGACTTTAACTCAGAGTTTTAATTTTGTAATAAGAGCCTTTTAAGAGCTTTAATCTTGTAATAAGTGTGCAACTTTCTAAAGAGAGATTGGCTCTGATACTAAAATCCTTAGTCTTATAAGATAATTTCAGTTCTAAACAAACAAAATTCAACTGTTATCTGAGCTATCAACTCAAATGAATAAATTTTTGCAACGCCCACTTTTGGGGGTGTTTTTAAGTATCAACCAAAAAATTTGTATAGGTCACGCCCCAAAAAACGGGCATGGGCTTAAAATTAAAATCAATTTATTGTATTTTCGTTAGAATCATGAGAAAATACGTTACAAGCGAAAATTATTTCAGAAAAAAAACCGTTTTTTCCTAAAAACGCCCCTAAAAAGTGGGCGGAGCTCAAATTTTTGTATGGAGAAAACTAAGCAAATAGTAATATCATTAATATTTGTCAGCCATTTTTTTTTCAATTTGGAGTGAACTTTCCGATTAAAAATAGGCATGTTCGATATTGTGGGCAGGCCAATTTTCGCATTGTTAAAGGCCTTAGGCCAATATTGCTCAGTACCAAAATTTAATTTCCTATGCCCTAAATTAATAATTAAATAATTAAAATCGATGATTCACTGTATGTTATTAATGCAGTAAAATTAATATACCCTCGGTCGGTTATAAAAATGCAATCAACACGTCTATACCACATATAATAAAAATATGAACAAAAAAAAAACCAGGTTATTGAAAAGGGTTTAATGCTACGCCCCCTTTTTAAGGAAGGGGACTCTTTACTGACAAATTCTTAATACAACAATTAAAGCCAATATAAACTGCAATTTAACAACCAAGATTTCTGACGCAATTTGGAGTTTGACAGTGGTCAATCGGGATGGGGTATCCAAAGATTCGCTTATAAGCGGATTCTCTAATTTATGTGTGTAATTTCCTTCTGAGTGGTAAGTCCTTATCCAAATCCTATCTCTCCTTTTTATCAGGCATGCGATCAAGGGGATATGACTACCCTTAAGCAGGTTCAGGTCCTGAGAAAACCTCTTCTGAGCCTAGTCTGGCAAGCTTATCAGAGATCTCATTTCCCTGGATACCAGTGTGACCTGGAACCCAAATAAGATTCACTGCATTTAGCCTTCCTACTAAGTTCAACGAATACTTGTGTTCGAGCACTATCTTGGACGAGGTAAGAGGTTGAACAACGCATTTAGAGCGGCTTGGCTGTCACTGCAAACGCATATGCTTCTCGCCCTCCACCTGTTAGTCACAATATAGCGCATAGCCATTAGGATAGCGAAAACTTCCGCTTGGAAGACAGACGCATATTTACCTAAGGGGTAGTGGAGTCTAATGTTCTCGCTTTCCACAAAGACTCCAGCACCAGACCCCTGTCCGGTTTTGGAGCCATCCGTGAAAATACGATGGCATTCTCTCCCTGGCTCAGAGTCCGGCCGAAACCATTCCATTACCTGGGGAAATTCGACTTAGTAGTTTTGTCGCAAAAGGACTTAAGGGGTCATTGCGTCAGAGGGCATGTCCATAAGACAGGGGTCGAAGGACAATTCTCAAACAAGTTCTTCAAAACTCCAATGCGTGTGGTACCAAAAACCACCTCTCTCTAAGCGAAAGATGGTTTTCAGCGTACACCCCATGATAAATATATCAAGAATTCAAGGATGGATATATCAAGAGTGGAAAATATATCCAGAATTCCGAAAAAGTGCGCGAGAAAAAAATGTGCGAGAATTGCTAAAAAATTTAAAAAAATAAAGTAATGAATAAGACGGTGAAGAACCATGGAATATTTAACTTTGGATTAAATTAAGGGTTATTAGCTTTGCTTAAACATCGGAGGACCATCAACGAAAATTGCGTCGCATTTAATTTTTTTTTAATGAAGTTGTAATAATTTGGATTGTGGATTCTGATTATTAGCACCCAGCATTAAAATGTCGTGTCGAGGTTTACATTTTTTGTAAGCTTAAATTACCGTAGTGTGGCAAATTAAAGTGAAGGTTTTAGCTCGATAATTGACAAACAAGAACAGCTTATCGATTTTTTTAAATCTCTGAAGTAGAATTTTTTAAAACTGTAAAGCCCACACGTCACAGAATTGTGTTGTCTTCTGGAATGTTCATAGTTCTTTATCACGTTTCGATAGCGTGTAAAAATTCCCACCAAATTATTCATCAATATTGGGTTAGTTTTGAGCTCATTATGGTAATTAACACTATAGTGACAATCGATTTGATGCATTAAGATTTTGTCTTTAAAATTGAAAGTTGATGAATCAATGTAAATTTCTTTTACCCCCCGGGTGTAACATGGCAGTAATACTCAGGAAGAAGTCTTTATACTGAATAGAGATACTGACCTGACTTTCGTTAAAACCAAATGAGCTGTCGAAACATTTTAAGTTTTTTTTTTTCTACTTTAATAAGTGGAAATGTCAAAGAGTGGACATACGTTAAGATTGTAAAAACAAAAATATTTGACTTTCTAAGGGAAGACAACATGAGTCAAGAAACATACTAAAGATGATGGCGAATGCATTTCACGAAAAACTTATTTCGAAGACGTAGAGTGTTTTAAAAATATTTTTCCTTCTGTTAATAAGCGCGAGTAAAAAACTCAACAAAGTCTTAGATGCAGCATATTTTATAAGATCACACTGTGTATGATTAATTCACTTTTATCCCAAGGAAAATATTGACAATCTGACAGTCCTATGTGCTAAATCTTGCAACGAAAGATTTGCAAAATTTACGAAATTCATTAAGCTGATTTATTTTGTCACCTTATTTCTGCTGTTTCTATGTGTCTTGTTTCCTATAAATGATGCAAATTTGTGAGAAAAACAATTTTATTTGCGCAATTATCACAATTTGTCGGACAAAGAAGGTGTGGCAAACATATTGTGTGTTTTTCTGGACCCAACTCTCAATTCCAAAATGCTGTGATCCCATATGATGGTATTTGATTTGGGGTTTATTGTGGTAGATGCTGACACCCTCAAGTTTATATTTCCACACGTCGTACACGTTAGCTCACATACTCTCACCTGCACGATTCAGAGCAAATAATATATAACCTCCTGTGGTAGCAAGGACTACCTGTAACAAAAATAGAACAAAAGGCCTACTCAAAAGAACCATCTGGGCCGCATGCACTGCACTGCTTTGACGACCTTATTAAAGTCTTGGTTAAAGATCCAGGTCCTTCACTATTTAAATTTGTTATCCCTATGACCTGACAACATGTCATCCTCAACAATCATCACAAACCAGGATACCCGAGTCCATAAACCGTCGTTAGCCGTCACCCATACCGTACCTGCCTGCCTACCTATGGCGAAAGATAAGGAACCAAATTCAAGGAAGCAGCTGTTGGCAAGAGATTGTAGTTTCTTTCATCAAAAAAACATGATCTGAGTGTCCTTTTTTGTGATAATTTACATCCACCAGAAAAATAAGTGAAGAATCCGTATTTCGTGTTTATACTTCGTTTAAATCAAGATTTTTAAAGCGTCTTTGTAAGCATCTTACTTTTAACATAATTTAAGGAAAAGGCTCATTCAAAGGTTTTGTAAATACAAATTTTTGAGTCACGCCCACTTTTCGAACCAAAATTAGCAAAACCGATATATTTTCACTAAAAATAAGGATTTCAATGTACGTTAATTAATTTTAAGGTGCTGTATTGTAGGAGCCAATATTTGTGCTTATTAAGGCGGAGGTTTGGGTCCGAGTCCTACCTATGTCACCTGAAAAAAAAATACTTCTTCTTTTCAGGCGACAGAGGTACTTACCAGAAAAGTATATTTTTCACGGTCTCCTACTCCGCGAGGGTCTGACAAGACATTCAGACCAGAGCAACATTTGTCCCGAAAATCTTTTCAAAGTTTTGTTCGGATTCAGCAAAAAAAAGCAGGTCCCCTTGTTTGTGCACAATCAACAACCACAGCATGCAAGTTGACCTTGGTTAACTTTATTTATTCTATTTTTTAAAAACATTATAAATGTCAAAAATTTGAGATACGACAAGTTTAAGAGGCTTAATTTAACAGAAGATTTTAATATATAACCCCTTGATGTGATTGCCTTAGAGAAGTTGGAGTTTGTTGAACAATGCAAACGCTCATTTTATGAAATATGTTACAAATTAAAATATAAGTTACAAAAAATGTTGCAATTACGAAATAAAGTACAACTGTGTAGGTAATTTTTAGAAGATGCAAGCTTTTCCTCAAAGCAATTAGTCAGTCCATTTGATAATATGATAATACGCCGGCCGTCTATATTTACGCACAAAAAAAAAATCCTTAAATTTTCATGGAATTCTAGCTTTAAAAATAGTTTATAAATGCCATAATTTATTTTTAAATGAAGTGCCAGTAGGAGAGCACTTCGCCAATCCGAAATCGCAAAACCTTGTGACATATCGAAGTGAAACTGCAGACGACATACGTCAAGATTAAGATATGGCACCGAATATTTGAAAGTAAATCACTATGTCGATTTTAATAATGATTTTGACAATTCGAAGCACTCCTGCACTCGTGAGGAACTTGTGGTGATAAACTAATCATTTGCGAGTGTATAGCGTAGACATATTACCAAGTAGGTCTAGGTGTCTACTGTTGGCAGTCAATTAGTCTTTTTGATTAGTCTTTTTTTGAACAGAAACCTCCTCTCACTCTAATACGATATCTCCACCGGACACCGTGGATCACCGTGATAAACTACCATTCGAATTTAAATCGTCTTAGCAAGTAATAAAAAATAAATTCCCTCGGTACTCCCATTCAGACCATTAGTTTTTTTATGCCACTCTCAATGCACACACCCATAACAGGTTGTGATTTAAAATAGTGTACTGAAATTTCCTACGTATGACAGATCTGTCTCAAAACTTTTTTTTTAATATAGAAGATTTAAAATAAACCCCGAATCGTCTCCACCGGACAAACATAAGGGAGGCATTTCATTATATTGGGAGTCATTTTGGCTCCCAAAAGAGAGTGAAGATGGCGTTTCCAAGGAATAAACAAAGTATTTCGTTGAAGAAATAAAAAGAGGCAGCATTTGTAAGTTGTGACAGATCAACCGCGGCTGACTTTCTTACTTTAATCACATGAGTTCGATTTTCTATTTCGTAAGGTTTCGGGATGTGGCATTGCCTTGGCCTACATGCCTACATTTTGGCGTGTGGTAAAAGTCGTTTTCATACAAAAACCTGGTAAGTCAAACTATAGCCTAGCCAAATGTTTCAGACCCATAAGTCTGTTTTACCTCCTGCTGAAAAGCTTAGAGAGACAAGTTGAGCTGCACGTGCGCAAGGTGGCTCTTCGGTTGCACCCTCTTTCTGAGATGCAACACGCTTATCAGCTGCGAAACTACGCTCCAAAACTTTGTTGGTAGGACTGAATGTGCTCTTGACCGGGAGAAGTACCTGCTGGGTGCTTACGTCGATATTGAGGGTATTTCTGATAGCGCGACGTTTGATAGCATGTGCAACTCGGCCCGATAACTCACGTGAAAAAACATAAGTTCAATGGATAAGTCAATGGCAATGCACAAGACGCTGATAACCGAGGCAGATTATGGCAAGTAGGTCATAACTGGGGTAAACAGAAGCTGCTCGTAGGGTGGTGTCTTTTCGAAGATCTTGTGCGAGAATTGTCCTTCGACCCCTGTCTTATGGACATGCCCTCTAACGCAAAGAAATCCTTTTCCGACAAAACTACCAAGTCAACTTTCCTCAAGTAATGAAATTGCTTCGGGCAGATTTTTAGCTAGGGAAAGAATGCCATCGTATTTTCACGGATGGCTCCAAAATCGGACAGAGATCTGGTGCTGGAGTCTTTGTGGAAAGCGAGAAGATTAGACTCCACTACCCCTTAGGTAAATATGCGTCTATCTTCCAAGCGGATATTTTCGCTATCCTAATGGCTATGTGCTATATTGTGACTAACAGGTGGAGGGAAAGAACATATGCGTTTGCAGTGAAAGCCAAACTGCTTTAAATGATTTTCTCGACCCTATTACCTCGTCCAAGATAGTGCTCGAACTCAAGCATTCGTTGAACTTAATCGGAAGGCTAAATTCAGTAAATCTTGTTTGGGTCCCATGTCAAATTGGTATCCAGGGAAATGAGATCTCCGATGAGCTTGCCAAACTAGACTCAGAAGAAGTTTTTTCAGGACCTATACCTGCTTTAGGCCCGACTGGATTTGTTGTCACGTCTGCCATTGAAACTTGGGTTTCTCGTGAGCACGGGGCTCGTTGGCGTGACTGCGAAGGGTGCAGAGAGACTAAAAGACTACGCCCGGGCATCTGCAAGGGGTCAGCGTTTTTCCTTCTATCTCTCAGAAGAATCGATTGCACACTTCTTGGCTTTACTGGCCACCAAATTGCTAGACACTTATGTGTTAGGCTTGAGCAAAATCACTACCTGTTCTGGCTTGTGGAGAGGACGAAGACATGTAACGAAACACTTCCTCTGTAGTTGTCCTGCCTTTGCTCGTATAATGTGGCGGATCTTTGGGGCTGACGTGCTGTGTGCCGAACACCTAAGATCTTCATCACTGAAGCTCCTTCTCATCTTTCTTTCGAAGACGGATAAACTAAATATATTAATGTAAGGTGTCTGCATGGTAGTACAATGGACTACTATTTGTGTGTGAGTACTCATAGGGAACTAGCAACCTCCAACAAAAATGAAAGGTGCGGGATGTGGCCAACTATTTGTTGAAGACTGCGGCCAGGTACTGAGCGACGAGTAACTATACGAGTAACTAACTATACAAGTGGCCACTCACTGAGCGACGTCGGTGAGCGATTTGTATCACAAAATGACTTCGTCTAGGGCAGTTTGTCATAGTTTTTTTTGTAGAAAACGAATTCATATGTCAGTATTATCGTTTGATTTGTTTCAGTTCGATCATAAAAACAACACAATATCTAAACAGTTATTATTGTGTGTCACATTTATTCTATATTTAATTATTTGATTTTTTGTACCACATCCACCATATTGGTTGAACAAATATGCAAAAAAAAAAAAATGCCAAAACCAAATTGAATCAATTTCCTTAGATATTAACGTCTCAGGGGCTTATTTATTCTGAAAAAAAGCTTTTGCAGAGGAAAGAAAAATTGATGTTCTTCAAATTCTACATAACAGCAATCTCACGAAACATGCCGTTTCTAAGAAGCTTATGAGTTTTTTGAAGACGAAAATTGGTGGGATGTTCCTTCATGTTGACTCTTAGAAAGGTTTGATTTCTATACGGAATCGAATATTTCCCTGGTATAAAAAGGAGTAAAATTTGTAGAAATAACATAAACTTCGAAACGGCTGACAATAATACTGCGGTAATGGTAAAAATAATGGTTTACAAAGTGATAAATTTATGGATTTATACCCAGATAGGAATACAAAATCATGTGATAAACTTTTAGAAAGTTCTTGAAGGGCATGAAGCCATTGCGTATTAAATTTTAGGCAAGTCATTCGGACTGCTAAATGGTTTATGAAAACAAGGTTTTCTAGATAGACGTAGATCAGATTATAAAAATGTCAAAACAAACAGAAATTTTTTTCATGTTTTCCGATCAAGTCAAAACAACATTAAATTGCGCAAATTTCGTGTTATCGAAGAATTCATTTATGATCTACGTTTTACACCAAAGTTCATACCTACTGCGATCTAACTTAAACAACAAACGTTGGAGCGCACGTTCTGTAAAATTCCATTTTACTAGTTGACATAAACGATGACATAGGTCGGGGAAGGCTAAATATGATAAATCATAACGTACCTGCTCAGAAAATTGACGACCAGAAACTTTGTTTTAAAAAGAAGTTTTGGATTCCAAAGATCAGGTTAAAAAAAAAACAATATCATCGCCAATGTGATAGGAATAACACAATAGTGGTCAGTCGAAGGTTTCAAAAGAAACTTTAAAAAATAAAATGAAAGAGCAGCCTCTTTGATGTTATGTGTCACTTTACGCTATCTTCAACAAAGCTGTCCATAGTACTGGCGGCTATCAGTGTTTATGAGGTCACGCTGGATTCTCATATCCGCCTTCCCTCGAACTGTTTTGAGTTTTTGATAATTTCCTTTGGTTTTTAGCTTGAGTTCCTGAAACAAAATTTTCTGTTATCTTTAAAAGGGCCTCAAAACGTTTTGAGTTTCCACTTTAAGGCGGTCTTTTATATAAGTAGTTTTTTTTTTTAAATATTCCTACACAGCCCTTTGCAGGGCCATGCAATGGGACGCCAAAATTCTAAGTGACAAATTAATGCGTTTTGGATTATTTGGAAAAGATTTGATGAAATAATCGACTTAAAAAAAAATTCCTATGAATTAGAATAAAAAAAAAAAACAACTAAAAGTAATTCCTTCATTTCGAAACGCCACTTTTTATGTTGGTTTGGACACACACCTTTAATGTTCTATCTTCGAAAAATTATTTCAAAGTTTACTGTTGCTCAAACATTCCTACATTCTTGGTAGTATTCGACGTTATACGCCATAAAATTAGCACAATCAAGCTTTGTTGGAAAACAGTATCCCTCAATTTAAGGACCTTCCTTAGTATTATTACGAATACTGTTGCCTGCGCATTTCATTTGTTTTATAGTAACTGGTTCCCCAAAGAATGTTGGAATGTACACGCGTTGGGTTTTGTAAACTAGGTACATACATGCGTTATCAACTGGACAAAGAATGGAATTAGCCCCTGGAGCTTTATAGCAATACAGGTGGGGTCTATATTTGCGGTGCGCACTAATTATAGACGCAAATTTAAACAAAAATAGCTACGACTGCATGTTTTGGGTTTTATGTCGTCAACGTGCCTCGTCACTTGTATGAATAGGGTATGAGATTTTTTCGCATGTTTCCTGATAATCCTTGGCCTACGATTTTGTGGTGGGTTTCGAACAATTTATGCGGTGGATAATGTTTGATGACGTTCATTCAATCCTGGCACAATCCTTCATATTGACCGCAACATTGTTGACCATATAGGTATAGTCCGCTGAGAAATCCTCTCTACAGCCTTACAGACTGACTCACGGAGTGACAATTTACGTCACTTACACGCTCCTTTCAATTACTTGAACATGTGTATAAAACGTGTTGGAACAAATGAAAAGCCTCCATGTCTTATTGATTAGCGTCGAGCCATAGTACTTTCAATTGAAAGTGCGACCTCAATTTATTGATGATGTTGGTTTCCCGATGTTGCCCCGACGACGCCGCAGTCGCCTCTTTAAGTCACAATCTTCTTCAACCAATGACGGCTTTGATTGGAATTAATGTCTGTTCTTAATTGAACCCCCACTTGGCACAATATACAATACATCCTCCTTCCTTGGCCAATGCTAGAGAAATTGCGTCAGGTCATCATCTTTCATTCCCTCTGACAATGGGTGCACGATTCCCAAATGACGCAGAATTTAATTATTTAGTAATTTAAGTTTAAAAAACAATTTGTTCAATTCTTTATTGATACTAATTTATTGTTAACAATTCAACCGCGCACAAAATGAGTGTCTCAACTTAACTCAACTCAACTCAATCTACGGTTCAACGTCAAGTAAACCATTACATTGGCCCGGGGGGGGGGTGTTGTAGTTCTCGAATGATTTTCATCACTTTGACGCTATTCGTTAAATGAATTCTTCTCGTGATTGCATGTCGAATCACCTACATTGGGTCATTGGAAAATATATTTAGTTAAGACTACGTCAGAGATAGCACGTTCCTGATATAAACATACTGCTAACGGTGAGATGTAATCTATTATGCATAAAGATTTTTCTTAAACCTAAGACGAAGTGAATGATCTCGAGACGCTTGCAATGGACGAGCTTCGACGAGGTCATTGCCACATCTAACAAGCAAATAATCTCCTTTTAATTATCTTCTCTTTGCTTTGCTTTACTTTAACGAAAAAAATGTAACCGCTCAAGTTCCTTCGAGCAGAAGAGGAGAAAAATAAATAAGAAAAAAAATTGGGTTCTGGCATTGTGAAACACAAAAAGGAAAAAACAGGAGAGGATAAAGCATACCCTCCTGCATAATTCCTGGTAAAACTAATGTCTGTCTACGAGACGGCGATCATGCCGCCGTCCGACTACCGAAAAAAAGGGTTCAAGGTTTTGATTTTAAACCTGGATCAAATGTCTAAAAGGGTTTCTCTCTCTTGTGAGGCTGTTGACCTGAAATTTCGTTTTGCAATTCTTTTTCCTTTTTTCGGCTTTCGTTCATTCATGTGAATGTACGTACGTGCACTTTTGTTCGTATCCTTGCCAAAAATCAAACAAAGGACATGCCTTCTTGAGTGAAACGTAAAGTATTGTTAGGATAGAGAGTGCTTCACAATTTATTGGCGATAGGGGCTAAGCGTGGTGGAAGTTTATACAGTATGAATTCGACAGAATACAGAAGTATTTCATGTCGCTAAAGTTCTGATATGCGAAAAATCTTGAAAAGATTCAAGAAGCCGTTCAATTGTTGTCATTTTATAAATATGAAATACTTACGGGCAACAACACCTCACATTAGGCCCTCTGGCTTGTTAGTTTTTCTGTGATGCAAAACCTAAAAGCATACAATCCAAACTTGTTGTTTAATGTACAAGATAAATTTTAAACACAGTAAATTACTGGTTTTTTATTTGTTTTTGTCAAAAACTTTAACTACTTGTAAACCAAACTATTTGCGAAACTCGTTTTCGATGACTGAAGAAAAAGTGTTGAAAGCTGACTGCGCCAAAAAGTAAAAGCTTCTGAATGTACGTTCAAAAGGATGAAAAAAGTTAAATAATTTTTAACTTTTTTCATCCTTTTGAACTTTCAGAGTTAATCTAAAGAGTCTAAATGACCTCAAAAACGTCATTTAGTGAGTCATTTAAGGTCCTCTGATAAAAAAAAACTCCAATTAGAAGCACTTCTTTGGCGCAGTCGGATGCCAAGCAAATTACATTTTGGCAATTCGTCGTTTAGAGCATTGTTTAATTGAATTAAAGAGGTCGCTAACTAAAATATTTCCTTAATTAAAACCAATTCGACAAGAAGGTCTTCTGGAATAAAAATTATATAACAGAAGCTGTTTTTCGGCGCAGTCAATTTATCAACACTTTTTCATCAGTCATCGAAACCGATTTTCTATATATACTATTACTAATAGACTATTACTAAAATATATACTATTTTAAATAGTTTGCTCATACTTAAGTGACAGCTTAAAATTTCTTCAAAATTCTAAAAACAAAAGCCGTTATTTTTGGCGCAGTCGATTACTTTTTTGGGCAAATACAAAAAAAAAAACTCTCTTTAAAGATTAATTTCTTGAAAGATTAATCTCTTTTAATATCTCTAAAGATTAAGAAAAACTAAGAACAGAAGCAATGATTTTTGGTGTAGTTGGGTAATCAGCAAATTTTCAAAAAAAATATCTAGATATTGATTACGGTATTAGTGTTATATTCAAGAGGAATCGAAAGATGTATTCTTTAGTTCTTACTTATAAGGTTTAGAATCAGGACTAGAATTCATTGATAAGTGAATTTCTGCCCTGCCTTTTATGGTAAGTATAAAACACAGATTTAGTTGATATTTTGATGGCAACCATTAATGTTTTAATTGAAAATATCTTAAGCTGGGAGCAGTTCTTTTTTTGGCGCAGTCGGGTTCTTAACAGCTTAGTTTTTAGGTCCATTCATTGACTCATTTTAGGAAATAATCACCTTTTAGAGATATGATCGAGACCGACAGGTAAGTCGATTAAGCCATGTCCGTCCATCCGTCCGTTCGTCCGTCTGTCTGTCCGTCCGTATGTATGCAGTTTTGAGGTCTTTAAAATTGAGCTAGGAAATTGAAACTTGCAGCGTTGCTAGGTTCTCATTTTGTACAGACAAAGTGTGAAAATTTAGAAGATCCCCATACAGCCACGCCCACAATTGGCTTGCATGTCACACAACCTCAAATTTACATTTTATTTCAAAATGCCTTTTGGTCAAGACAAGATAGAGAAAACATGTAAACTCAAATTTTGGTGGAGAGCAATATCGACCAGAAGCCTTTAATTAGACAAAAATTGGACCGCCCACTCTATTGACCATGCTTACTTTTAACATCTAAAATCTTTGAAAAAATTTTGTGACAAATGTTAAAGATATTACCATTTGCTTAGTTTGTTGCATACAAAGCGTTGAGCTCCGCCCACTAGGGGGCGTTTTTGGAAAAAAAACTGTTTATTTTTTAAGTATTAGTATTCGCTTGTAACGCATTTTCTCGTGATTCCAATGAAATTAGAGTTAATTGATTTTAATTTTTAGCCTACTCCGTTTTTTAGGGTCGTGGCCAATACAAATAATTGATATTCAGGATATGAAACAGACCAAAAATTTTTAAATTTGGTTTGAATGGTTAAAGAAGGAGGGTCAGGTATTAAAAAGTTCGTTACAGACGAACTCTTGCACTTACTTACTTGTTAAGGACTCACTTGTATGTGAAAGAATACAACACCCAGAGCATGCATTTTTGAGGGTTGGCTCTTTTGTAACTCGAGCACTACTCTATTTTTTATACCCTACCCAGGGTATATTAATTTTGTTGTATAGTTTTTAACGCAGTGAAATAATCACCGTAGACTTCTAAGACTTTTTAGAGATATGAATGGGACCGAAAAGAGAATCGATTAAGTTATTTCCGTCCGTCCGTCCTTCCGTCCGTATGTAAAGAATTTTTAGGTCTTAAATTTTAAGCTAGAGAGCTGAAAGTTGGTAAGTTGGCTTGAAATCTAGTCCTAAGAAACTAGCTAAATCCGCCCACACACACGTCCACCACAAGCCTGCATGAGCGACCATTTCTAAATTTAAAAACTTTATGACAAAAATTTAACAATACAAAATTTGTAGATGTAAGCATTTGCTTACTTTTTTATATAAACAGTATTTGTCTCTCCCAACTTTTGTGGGCGCAGCGTTAAAAAAGTTTTTTGAGTTCAAAAGGCGGAGTTTTAGGCTGAAATGTATGCAACCACCTTGTATAAAGCATCCGGCAGTTTTATTTTTATATCCCGCCTGTTTTGGAGGCGTGGGAGTTTCCCTTTTTGGTAGGGTAGGGTATTTTCCATGAGAAATCGATTTCAGCCATGGAAAGGGTAGTAATAGCCCACTTTGTTGACTTCAAGGGTAGCTGGAAAAAAATAGCAGTTTAATATTTAGGTGGTCATATTCTTGGGTACCACTGTTGAAATAACACAACCGTGAAAAATTTCATAATACTCACAGAGAAAAGTCCATTATGTCGATATCTTTTGGGAGCTTAAAGGGTTCGTTTGAATACTCTACCTCATGTAGCGAGGACAATTTGAATTGCCATAAAAAATCAGAAGATTACGTAGCATCGTTGTTCTACAATGAGGCGAAAGCTTTAGAACAATACGCATTAAATTTTCGAAAGTTAGCAAGGGAGAGTGAGTCCGTAAATATCAAAACTCATGGTGGATTGTAAAAAAAACAGAGTCTTCATAAAAGTAGCGAAACTTAGACAAAAAAACATCCTCAGTTTCATAGATTCAAACGAAAACCATTAGGTCAACATCGCATCTAAACAATTTATCTTATTTTTCAATCCAGCACGTATTTAGTACAATAGCAAGTCTTGGTAAACTAGTTGAAATGATAAAAGAAAAACATTGATATTATTCACGTTGTTCGTGAGCTATATGACAGTGGATGTTTTAAACCTGAGTCGACACCTAAGATTAAATTGACAAATTCCATAGGATTTTCCTATCGAGTGCTGTAAACAAAAACAAGTCGATAGCTACGCGTTCCGTAAACAGAAAGAAAAACAAATCTTCTAAGTCTGACTAAGCAGGTAGTAATCAAGTGGATGATCATGTGTGGCGTGAAAATTGGAAATCAGTGCGCTCTAGGTTACTGCAGCAAGCAATAGCTAGTCAATTCATCTCTGCCGGTTTTGCACACCTCCAACATTTGTTTCATCATCAAAACCCAACCGATTTTCAAGGTCACTCATCAAACAGGGTAGCTGTGTCCACCTTAAAGCCAAAATAAAAATGAATCCTAATTAAAATCACACTACACAATTCGTTTCGACTATTTGCTTGTTTGGCAGCGTTCTTTTGGCGCGCGTGACATTTTTTTCTTTTTCTTTTTGTTCGCTCCACATACAGCTAAATGTGTTAATGTATTTATTTTTTTATTCATTTACAATCATCTGAATTATAATTTGTTTTCGATACGGAATCGAACGCATTTTGTCACAGAAGTGAAAATAAAAAAAAGAATTACGACTTTCCTCTATAAACATATTTTATTGAAATGAAAACAAAGTTTATTGGTCACATAATGATTAAACTAAAACCTCACGTACATTACCTACACTCACACACACGCCATCCGATGTCTTTTGTTATGTAAAATGAACATATTTCAAATAGCCCAAAACCGGACTATACAACTATATAGACAGACTTGTATAATGTAAGTTTTCTAATGACTGATGTTAAGACATGCATCTGCATCTCAGATCCGTCGGGCAGTCTGGGGGTCCTCCTTGCTAAAACACATTTTGGCAGACGGACACTTTCAAAATTAGAATCTTAATTGCGACTCGTTTGGCTATTTTTAGTGGACACAGGGTCACTCGATTTCAGTTCCGCCATAGTGTATACTTACCAGACAGTTTTCAGGGTAATAAATTAGTCGAAAAGCTATCGATGGAACGTAGAAAGATTTTGCCATACATGAGATGGCATCTGTGTGGCCTTAACACCTGTTAAACTTTGTCGAAGTGATTATTTTTTGCTGCAGCTGTATTGTCGATCAGAGTTCAATGAACACATCGACAGGGTTCAATAGACGCTAGATTAATGCACTTTTTACTGTCGACAGTTTTTTTTTGCGAGAAAAGATTGAAAGTCAACCTGTCAGTCATGAAAGCGTCGCGGAAAAATGAGAAAATTCACTTGACTGTGGGTCAATTGCAGGGCTGTTATATGTGTTTTGGATTCGATCCAAATTTAAGGTGGAGGTAGCGACACTTAGCAACGAAATGCTGTCTTTCTTTCCTGAGGCGTTTGAAGAAGTACCAATTCGACAAGTTTTGAGATAAAAAACAAGTGAGTAAATGCAAGAGTTCGTCTGTGACAAACTTCGATATACCCGACCCTATATATGGTGTAACACCAAATCTTAAATTTTTTTGTCCCGAATTCATATATTATTTGTATAGTGTATAGGGCCCCCAAAAGTGGGCCTGGGCTAAAAATTAAAATCAATTAATTTTAATTTCGTTAGAATCATGACAAAATGCGCTGAACCCGAAAATTATTGCAAAATAAACCCGTTTTTTTTTTCCTAAACACGCCCCTTAAAAGTGGGCGGAGCTCAAAACTTTGTATGAAGCAAACCTAACAAATAGTAATATCTTGAATATTTGTTACAAATTTTTTTTTCAATTTGGAGTAAACTTTCCGGGAAATCGGGTTTTTAAAGATCTAACATGGTAAAAGTGGGCATGATCGATATTGTGGGCGGTCCAATTTTTGCCTTCTAAGAGGTTTTGGACCATTATTGCTCTGTACCAAAATTTGAGCTCCTACGCATTGTCTAACTTGACCAAAAGGCATTTTGAAAGAAAATTTGAAATAGAGTCTTGTCTTACATTAAAGCCAGTAGTGGGCGTGGCCTCCGACGGATTTAACTAATTTTTACACTTTGTCTGTACAAAATAAGAACCAAGATATACTCCAAGTTTAAGCGTCCTAGCGCAATTTTAAAGACCTAAAAACTTCACACATACGGAAAGACGGACGACGGACAGAAGAACAGACGGACGCACGGACAGACGGACAGATTGACGCACGGACGGACGAACGGATATGGCTTAATCGACTCACCTGTCGGTCTCAATCATATCTCTAAAACGTCTTAATGGTCTACGGTAATTATTTAACTGTGTTACAAACTATGCATTAAAATTAATGTACCCTCGGCCGGGTATAAAAAGGTGTGTAGATAAAAATACTTAAAGGATCCTCTGCAATGCAACATTCGTTAAATGTTTGTGGATTAAAATAAAATACTTTTGCATTCCTTACAGGAAGTGGTTTATTCCACACTACAAAAGGGAAGAATATAAATTTTACTTTATGTCATTTATCATAATATCCTTAACCCTAGATAAGGTGCATTAAGTATATTAATTCAGAACAGGATTTTTAATATATAACATGCAAAAGGTCTAATATTTTTTCTAGGCTGTGGCAGTATTACACATACTCTTGGTAACTGCTTGAAACATCTTTCAAAAACATTCCCTCGTTTTTAGATTATTTAATAAACGTGTAGTTAAACTGTGTCCAAAACAAAATATTTTTTTCCTATTTGGCGCAGTCGATTAAAGGATCTCATCGGTAAATTTGTGGTTATAATTAATCGAAAAGGCATTTAATATTTAAAAGCTAATTGCAGGAAGCATAGTCTTAAAGTTGAAACACCGCAAAGTGAATGTTAAAGTAAAGGTTAATGGTATATTTAGGGCTGCCCATATGCATAGCAGGTGAAAAACTGATTTAGTTTCATCAGCCTCCCTGCAGCTAGGGTTATGTTATAATTCATCCGTTACCAGGATCCATCTTAATGATCGCAGAGGAGACATCGAGAACAGGCTGTGGCTTAAAATGTAGCCCTTTACTATAGCGTAGCCAGCCTTTCTTGGCTTTTGGGGATGAATGTCACTCGGACTTCGCTACAAGCTGTACTTGAAGACGTTTCCCAACCACGGCATGATAACTCCCACTGTTTTTTGGGCACGAATATTATTCGTCTCTAATGGTGCTTTCCGTCTCTAATGAGCGAAAGAGTTGATCGGCCAGGCTAAACTTTTTCGATCGGTTATAGCCCTCATATTTTCTTCTTCTCTCCTACGAGAGTCCTGCGCTACCTTGTCGTGATCCTTGTAGCCGTCGGTGATTGAGACCGGAAAAATTCCTTTTTGAGGAAAGCTGGTCTCTTTTTGCCGGATTTTTCAATGTCAGCTCGTTACTTAAATCGAGCAAGCTCTAACTAAAGTGGGATCACTTTCCCTGTTACACATACTAGAAGGGCGAAGTTGACCAGAAAATCGAATAAACTTTGCCTCTGGCATTAAGGTCTGAGCTCGATGGCATGATCCCCAGATGGCATGATGGGCATTAAAATTCAAGTTTTTCGCACATTGTTTGGATGCTATTAAAAGAGCCCTCATAAAATCGGAAAGATCGAGGTATAGTCCTCTTAAAACATATAAACGAAGTAACCGTGCAAAAATTTACAAAATTTTACATTTAAGGTCTCCCTTTAAGTCATTACCAACGATTTGTTGGTCCTGCTATAATGAGTCAGGGGTCTTAGTTTTTCAATTAACCTGAAATAAGTTAGAAATAAAATCGAAATTCCGAAACAAATTTAAGGGCGCAACACATTTTCTACCCTCTGCGGTACTTGGTTTTCAGTTCTGACGCATGCGAGGCAAGAAACCTAAATGAGTCCAGTCTATTACCAGTCCATTTTTGCTATTGCCAATATATTTATGTAGTCGTAAAAGTAGTCTTTTGTTTTAGAACTATGGTATCCTCGACGTTCAGAGATCTTTTTTGCTCTGTCGATCACTGCATTGAATTGCAGAATCGTCATACTTTAATACAGATACAGATCTTTCATAAACAAGTTAAAATGGAAACTGAAAGACTATTTTTCAGAGCTCCTGAGCCTTGCCTGACTTGGTCAGACTTTACCTTCTTGATTATAGTTTATTAAATAAAAATTGCAGATAAAATGATCGATCATTTTCCAGGATTGATTCCAAGAGGATTTGAAATCGCTCCTGCGGTTGAGTAAGTCTCGAGATCCCAGAATTTACTCAAGGAAACTGAAAAGTTGCCACTAGTTTAGTAAAATCTTACAAGGAGGTCAAATGCAAACAATGTCCTTCGCTTTGGACTCCGCATTGCAGCTGCTAGTAAGCGGACCTATTGTGTACTTAGTGGTCTCGAACCGCGAACAGAAAAAAGAAGTGTGAAATGTTTTATAATTTATTTTTTCTTAATTTAATTTTCATGTTAACTTATTTCGTATTATTTTTATACCAAATCCCATAGGAAAGGAGGTATATTAAGTTTGATTCATAGTTTGTAACATAGAGAAATAATCACCGTAGACCCCCCAGACCTTAAGGGCATATGATCGAGACCTAATTGTTAGTCGAATGAGCCATGTCCGTCCGTCCGTGTGTCGGTAGTTTTTAGGCCTTAAATTTTGAGCTAGGAGCTTGTCGTAGGAAGCTGAAATTTGGTACGAGTTATCCTCGCTCAATTGCAATTGACACTTAAAAAAAGGCAAAACCCGCCCCCTTTTGGGCGTGGTCATATTTTGTTTGCATTTTAATAAACGGTTTTTATTCGATATATTTTCTTTGAATCCAAAAAACTTGCGCAATAAAATGTTCAGATATGTGTGAAAGCTATCAACTGAAATGTATAAATTTTTGCCACGCCCACTTTTGGGGGCGTTTTTAAGTATAAACCAAATTTTTAATGTGAAAGTGTAATCAACACGTGTATACCAGTTCTGATAAAAAATATAAACAAAAAAACGATGTTATTGAAAAGGGGTGAATGCCACGCCCCTTTTTAACAGAGAAATTCTAAATACAGTTGAAGTAAATAGAAACTGAAGTTTAACAACCAAGATTTATGACACAATTCGGTGCTTGAAATTGTTCAATTGGGATAGGGTATCCAACGATTCGCCTTAGCGGATTGTAACCCTCCCACTAGTTCAATTTAAAACTCATGTTACGTCTACTATTTTCAATTAAACAAATTATAAAAATTTAACTTGTTAGTGGAAAAACTTTAAAAATATTTAAAAATACTCAAAAGAAATGTAATTTTAGTTGAATTAAAAAACAACACCTCTGAGGAAGTCGACGAATAATCGACAAAACGTCGAGAAAAAATTTAATAAAAGTTCTTTCTTTTTTTCGCATTCAAAAAAACAACGACCTGAAAGCCTACTATAAAGTTCTTATACTGGTCTAAGTAAACAACCATAAAAATACGCATCTTTTCACCAATACGTAAAGCCACGTCTTTCTTGAAGCACTTGTTATTTAAAAAGAATACAAAAATATACCACAACCAAACAAAAGATTCCACATTGAACTCCCAAGGGTTCAAGAACTTTTCAGATGATTGTTTGACATTCCTTACCTATTTTTATGTAATTGCATCACGAAATTCTCCAGAGTAATGCAACTCTTTTCAGGAACAGAAATTTGAACTCGTTAACCCTGTTATAAGGCAGACACCTTTTATCTTATCAACGGTTCTGTCACATTGACAGTGATGTACTGTACCCGCAATGTGGTTGCATTCGTTCGTAGTTGGTTGACCTTAAAAAAAAGAAAAACATGCTCGGGAGGTAAAGCTATTAAGATGAGAGTAAACAAAGCTGTACTTTATCCGGTGTTAATTAATCTGCTTTTTAAGTATCACGAGATCTCCCTGGTGAAAAAGTATAAGAGGGCAAAAAAATTCGCAAAACAGATATTATTGTCTTAACAATTGGATGACGTTATCACTCAACAAGTGTGATCCATCAATTAAAACTTAATTTTACATCTTTTATTGTCGGCTAATTAACCAACAACGGGGTAAACTTAACTCGATTTGATTAAGGTTTAAGTGAATTTAATTACTTTTCACTAGATTCGAGTTGGGGTGGGCTTTACAAAAAAAAAAAAAAAAAATCGGTTAATTTTTATCCATTAAGAAAAAAGAAAACATTACTTGAAGGTTTTGAATACCTGAAGGAAGCCATGTCAGTTCACACGAGACGCAACCTCCGGTATTAGAAGTATTTGTTCAAAGTATTAATTATTTGTCCTTTTTATTAATTCAAAGTATAAAAAAGGCTTCCCAAACATCGAAATCTCAAAGACAAAAAAGAAGAGTAACAACTTATTTATTGGGTTTCAAAAAAATGTTATTTGGCCTTTAACTCAAAGATGTTAAATGCCACTATTTGGGTGCATCCTGTGTGTTCGCAATAGAACTAATCTTCTTTTATTTGGAGGAGTCGATATGTATTTTCATACTTTTATTTTTAATGACGAATTACCTACCTGTATAGAATCTTGCAAAATCATAGAACTCATTCTAAAGTTGTTTAAATTACGTCGCTGATTCAATTGCTGATTCAGTTGCGCAGAACAGCCATTTAAGTTTGTAGAACATTCATTTTATCCAGACCTAGAAAGAGGCTAAGGATAGGGCTAAAGGTGTGATACCCTGCGCTGAATATAAAAACTAACTTTCTAGGCAGTTGAATCATCCGAGCAAGGTGTCTTTTCCCTGCAGGAGTTCCAATCTTTCATAACCAATGCTTGTCATTGCCATATTTTACAAGAACCACAAAGTAAAATTCTTCTCCTTCTGCGAACATCTTTTGGCAGTTGAAGTATGGTTTTTGTTACAAATTAATCGCGATTGGATAAACCTGACAGACCCCTTAAGCCCAAATATGCTTGTTTCTTATCTCTGCGCAGTGTGAAACTTCCGTAGTCAACTTAATTTTTTCTTGATCCATGATTTTTCATTTTTTCTAATCCATGAACAGAAGTTGTTATTTTCCCCACTTGCTTGCTTTGCTTATGAAGCACCTTCTTGTGTTCTATGAGCTCAATTCAATACGTGAATGCACTTGCGGCTTTAGGAATGAGCAGTGACCCACTGACAATCCACCCATGCAGACCGTAAGATGGACGAAACCGAGCTATATTCGGATTCAACACGACAATGAAAGCAAATGCTTTAATAAGACCTTCAAAGATAGGACCTAGTTCAAGATGAGTAGATTTTGTCAAAAACAGCAGCTCATTCTCAAATAACCCCAGTTTGATCATTCTGATTTATTCACTCTACCAAACTGTCAGTGACCGCAACAAACTGACAAACAAATTAATTGAACCCACAATTTAATTGCCTCCGCTAAAGTGCAATTTAATAGAGTGTCTATGTCAACTCCACTGTATTTTTAATTAAGATCAGCACATCTACATAAGTGACATGGTTTCCAGTTTCAGCAACATGACGCCGCACACGCTTACAGCTCCAGCCGGGTCAGCGAAAAAGTTTCGTTTCATGAAATACGAATCATGTGGGAATGAATTTAAAAGCGTTGCTAGCCAAGTCGACTTGAAAAACAGAATCGTCTGATGTTGTTGGTCATAGGATCCTCTGCACGCTTATGTCTGGCCGTTATCAGAACCCTCACCGAGACGACGCGAGTAGGAGCAACAATTATTGACTGTGGAAAAATTATTTCGTTTCTCATAAAACATTGCATGTGTACTTAAAGAATATTCCCCAAACGATTATGGGCGTTTTTTTTTTCTTTTTGAAAATAAAAGCCACGCGGCATATCAAGGCAATAAGGAAGAGTGTTCTTCGAAGACAGAGTGGCGCGGTCTGCGAACAATATCAGTGCGGAAAAATTACACCCAGTCGTGAAGATTTATGTAGTATCTGCGGCCTGACGCAGGCTAATTTTCGCCTGCTCTTTCCCTCCGGGGAAGTTTTGTTGCCACAAGACTGCTGATGGCAAAAACTGCCAACAAAGACACAAAGAATACGCCCAAGCTTCTTAGAAATTATTTCTAAAAACTAAGCGAAAATTATTTTTAATTGATATGAGAGCTATAAATATTCACAAGCACATGTATTGTTTTTCCCGCATCTGGAAGACGAAGACATGATGTCTGAAAGATCAAGCGGATTTCGCCTACTGATCGTACTTTGATGCAGCACGCCTTGATGGTGCTGAAAACCATCGAACTCAAAATAAACTCAAGTAAACGAGTTAAGAGTAGATAATTCTGCTTTGCAATGACAGATCTCTTGTTTAAACAATAAATATGGTTTTCTACTTTGAAGTGTAGCATTGGCGTGTGCCCAAATTCAGTTTGATTTAATTTTTTTTAAAACAGGCTGGAAAGAGATCTCGGGGATTAATAAATGCGTCTATCAAAATTTTATGAGCAGCTACAAAGATGTTCAATCATCATGATCTAGTGTGATTTTTTAACTGTTTTGAAGGATTCTCGCTCTAGCACAAGTTCTAAAGAAAAACTTAGGAAAACATAAAATAAGACGGATTATTTGTTTTTGAAGAAATAGATGGTAAAAAAAGTGGGAAAGTGCAACGGGCGCATGTAAAAACTTCAGTCTGTCTGTGACGGATTGCAAAATACCCTACACTACCCAAAAAGGAGCCTGCCACGCCTCCAAAAAGTGGGCGGGATATACAAATGTAACTTTTGCTTTATATTAGGTGGTTGCACACATTTTCCTAAAACTCTGCCTTTTTAAGTCAAAAAATCCCTTTTTTTAACGCCATGCCCACAAAAATGGGCGGAGGTTTATACTATATATGAAAAAAAAAGTTTGAAAATGCTAATATCTACCACTTTTGTCTTAAAATTTTAAGTCAAATTTCATATATATTTATTGAAAAACAGCCATTTTAAGCTAAAAATCTTTTAAAAAAGTGGGCTTCTAAGTGAGCTTAAAAATCTTTTTAAAAACCCAAACTTTTTCTGCTATCTCAAAGAGAAGCACGAGGCAATTTTACAAAAAGTAGTGCGCTAGCACTATCCTAACTTAGCTACTGTTTCAAAACAGGATTTTTTAAAATAAGAGATGGTCGCCCACTACAGGCCTGTAGGGGACGTGTCTGTGGGTGGATTCAGCTAGTTATTAAACTTGGTCTGAAGGACATCAACTTTAGAATCTCTAGATTAAATCTTTAGGCCGAAAAGTTGTTTACGCACGGATGGGGACGGACGGACGGACATGGCTTAATTGATTCTTCTGTCGGTCATCATCATCTTCATCATTTTCCACGACCGCTAATCCTTATCAGGTTCGCGGGGCGAGGGCAGCTAAATGGTCTCTCCACTCTCCCGATCCTCCGCCATAAACTCAAGAGACACAGGCGCGATCCCCAGACGGGTCTCGGAGATGTTTCTTACCTGATCCCATCACCTGTTACTTATCCTACCAGGCGGGCAACGCGCTTGCATCTCGGCTAACATAACCAGTCTAGGAAGCCTGTCGGGGGCATGCGAACAACGTGCCCAAACCATCGAAGATTCCTACAAATACTGACGTTTCTCACTCTATTTTTAAGAGTAGCACCAGCAACGCATCTCAGAAATCTCATTTCGGCAGCTTGTACCCGCGATCTAATTCTTTCGGTCATTGCCTAAATTTAATGAACATAGAGGGTAAGAAGGAACACTGAATTAAAAAATTAGAATACTTTCAGTCCAAACTCAGCTTTCCTGATGACCGGCTGGGGCAGATCTTTTACTATTGCTCCGGCTTGGCCAATACTACAGAATAACTCACTCCTTCCATCTTTCAGGAAAAAGCTTCCGAGATACTTAAACTTCTCTACCTGTTTTAATGGGACTCCATTAATGTGCAGGGCACACTGCAGGAGTTCGGGAAACAACCATCACTTCGGAGTTGCTCAGGCTAAAATTCATCCCAGCTTCACCACACATGGCCGCAAACCCATCCAGTACGTGCTGAAGTTCCTCCTCGGACAACGCCAGGATAGCTAAATCATCTGCAAAAAGCAGATGGCTGATCCTGACACCAGTTATTTGGAAAGGTTCCTGCGGTTCACCATCCAGTTCATATAGGCTATAAAAAGGAGAGGCGATAGAAAATAGCCCTGACGAACGCACGCATCAACAGGTTGGGATTTGACGCCATTTATCCGATCGCAGCTTCTGCAGTTCCCATGCAAAGACTGAATGGCTCTCAGAAGAGACCCACTCAGCGCATAGTCCTGAAAAACTCTCCAGAGTTTATCCCGAGGAACCCGGTCATAGGCCTTTTCTAAGTCTACAAAACACGCGTAGACCGGTAAGACATATTGCCAGGCTATCTCAAGAATAAAATAAATATATAAATAGAGTGGCGCAACAGCTCGAGGTGAACCAGGGCCAACTTCTCAACAATGCATGCTGTGTGTGTTTAATTCCTTCACATACAAGGGGACCTACAATTTTTCCAAATCCGAACGGCACTTTGAGAAGTTTTTCAGGACAATTGCTACTCTCGGAGGGCTTGTCAGACCCTCGCGGAGATGGGGACCGTGAAAAAGAACAAGTCTTTTTTTTACAGGTGACGATGGCAGGATTCGAACCCAGACTTCCGGCGAAGTAAGCACACACACTAACCACTACGCCGCGGCACCCCACCTGTGGTGGGAATAACCTTCAGAATAAAAAGTTGGTCGGTTGTGCCTCTGCCAGGCCGGAAGCTGCATTGCTCTGCCCGCAACAAAGGCTCGATTACAGCTCTGGAATGGAACACCTTCGCGAATACTTTTCCCGGAGGACTTAAGAGATGTATACCCCGATAGTTAGAGCAATCTATCTTGCCTCCTTTTTTGAAAATGTCCAAATAATATATTATCTGGACATTTCATGGATTATAACTCCAGAAACCCCAAAAGGAAACTCCAGCTTGTTGCTATGTTTTGGGCTTATTTGAGAAAAATATTGACTTTCAATGGAAAACCCTTATGTGATTGATCTCACGTGGAAATGAGAGATCATAGAAGAGAGTGGAGAGAAACTGGGGCAATTCAGTATCAATCGGGGCTGTACCTTTAAGAAAGGATGGCCTATTTCATACAGGTGACTTTTTTTTATAATTTTCGCCAGAACAATTAATAGCAAAATACTCCTAATGGTCAAAGTAGTAAAAATAATAAATGCGATGACATTTGAATGTTCAAATGACCCTACCGCGTTACCGATAAGTTTAAACAAAATAAATTATGGGAACAGAACCACTATTAACATCTTTTGTCGCTTAATAACTCACATGCCATCCAGGCTTTGATTTCGATTTTCTCAACACAAAAAGGATGATTAGACCTCGGCAACCACACCGCCTCCGCCAAGTAATATGCATATGGACTATGGGCAATGTATTGGTGGTAGTCCGCTGAAGATGGTGAAATGCTATTTCTTGTTTTTTTTTTTTGGCAGTAATTCAGCTGTAGTAAAGACCACCCAAGAATATTTTTCGTCTTTTAGTCCTATCAAGTAGGTGAAAGATGGTCTCTGAAGCATCTGTTTTGACATAACATCTACATTTCACTTAACGTCTTACGTATAAAAAAGTTCTTTGATATCAGCTAAGGTTTAGGCCTTTTCAATCGCTGTTCCGTATTTGTTGAATTCAATTAACTAAAGTTTTTCGCAAATAGATTTTTTGCTTTTTTTAAATCAGTCAATTTTCAATTGGGACAAAACAGCAACTTGCCCAAGAGGGCTTAAGGGTACTTGGGTATATGTATAACAGATAGATAAATGCTTGCAAGATCTTTCCTATCTTCTGTCTAAAGACTTATCCTCCTTCAGAAGTTTTCAAACATTCTATTCTCCACATCTCAAACGAGTATTAAGAATTGCACTGAAAATTCACTCAATCTAAATTCAAATTTACACGCGTTCGTACCAATAATGAGGCAACTCCTTCTTAGAAAGCCGCATTCCATTTAAATGAATGTGATGGAAGCATTCTGCAATTTTCTTTTCCCGTATGGGCAAGGCGATGCAACGTCTGCCCAGGTTCATATTTAGATGCCTTATTGGTAATACTTCAGCGAAATAAGGAAATTATGTTATTTTACCATAATTACGTCGCTGATTATTATTATGGGCCTGCGTGAAAAGAGAAAAACATTATAATTTTTTTTATTATTATTTTCATGTAAAAATATTTCGCGATCTTTATCGGGAGAAAAATAAACTAAACTCCGTATCTGGTTACGAAAACAAATTGATCAGGTCTCGTGCCCTGAGCACACGAGTTGTAGTCAAAATGGGGGGATTCCTATTTACCTGTGCTCGATGTAATTTTACACCGACAATAAGTTCTGACAAACATAGGTGCCGTGTATTTTTTGCGGCGAGTTTTGTGAAGGTACTTTCCTGTTTTAGAGTTAGATCACAGTTTATCAGAATCATATAGGTAACGACTATCTATAGATTTCCTTTTAAATTCGCTTAAATGATTTTCATATAAAGTGACACCGCATATAGGAGACTATGTAGAATAGTCACAGTTAACTTGGCGTATATTCCCAAAGCCGGACTCATTTTTATTACTGTGTGAATTGTTTTATATTTTTTTATCTGCCACCAGGTATTTAAACAATTTCTAATCGATTAGGTAGACAGTTTCAGTTATAAGTTGATCTCCTAATGGATGAGATCGAATAATTTCCTTTTGTGGTTTCTCTAATCGTACGCGGGTGTGCCTAAGGCAAAAAAAAAAACCTCTGACGTATCGTTGGCGGTAAATTTTAGTGAAATCAAAACACTAGCGAAAAAAAAAATACAAAAATTTCACGTAATTTCTTCGGGATTGTGATAAAAAGTCGAAAACGAAACACTGTGACAGGCCAAAATCCCCCAACTGCAGATACGATACAGTGTGCTGGCTTTTTAAGTTGACTGCTGCGGGTGCCGCCACTAATTCTGTTCCATTGGCTTGATATAACTATACCTACCAACAAAAACAAAAACAGCACGCCGCGTGCTCTGCTGAAAAATCTACTATCTTTTGTATAAAATTTTTGAACTTTTATTAGTTACAAAGTTACCCTCGCCGACTGTAACTGCTCGCAAACAGTTCGAATTGTTTGGTTTTGGCGATCGTTGTTCGCGCCATAAAACGGTCGTGACTTTTCTTTCTGGCTAAGACGAATTTGAGGATACAAATTTGGATTTAGCCTGCCGAAATCATGGAGGAAGTTCTAGTGTTTCTGATTGTTGAGCGGTAAATATACTCCTTATCTATTTATTAAACAAACTGAAGAATCTCAGAATGTGTTTTGTGCCCCGTTTTATATTTGCCATTGTGAAAAGTGCTACCGATATTCCCCAATTTTACCTTAACCCTCTCCGAATAAAGTGAACAAAAGATTGTTGTGTAACTTTCGTGTCAAACACGTTCTCTAGACACTTCCTGATGGCTGCTTAAAACTTGATGCTTCTACAACAGATCTCTTTGAAAAGGATGCCATTCCGCAGGCGCAAAACCGACTTCCACAGCACTGAAGTAGAGGAAATAAATCACATACCCAAACCTACCTATACACAACAGAAAGCGGAAAGCAAGGTTAACATGTTTCGGTTTCAGTTACACAGTCTCGCCAAACTGAAAGTTGGATGTCAGTTGAATGAAAGAAACAAAAAACGAAGTTCCTGCGAAATGCTGTTGTATCTTCGGGGACAGGGTGATTTATTCGAGTATCTGATTCGATTCAGTAAAATTCGCAAAAAATTTCACGTTCACTTTGAATAATTTCGTTGTTTAAAATTTCATGTTTTTGTCTTACTTATGTAAGTGCAGTTGCAGACCTCAATTTGAAATTGTGGAAAAACGAGCACCAGCAGCGATCGAGGACTTTTCCGGGGTTTTTGTCTTACATGCTTCGGAATGTGTAGGCTTATCACAGTGAATTGGGTCAATTTTACAACTTGACACACCAAGAAGCAAATGACACCCAACGAGAAGTGCGAAGCAACACGTGAATCCATAGAGGAAGTGCACAATGAATGAGTGGTTTCAAGTGTCATTTGTTCTTTGTCGTATAACGACACTCTAAATGTAATTAGTTACAATAAAACATGTGCTAGTTTTATTGGGGATGTCATTTCCTTACAACAGCTGGGCATGAAATTTCGTTACAAACAAAAAAAGAACTATAAAAATCCCCAATAAAACACAAAAGCAAAATGATTTCCCATTTAGATAGTAAGTGAAACACTCTTGTCATGTCGAATCATTCGTAAAGATTGAAATCGAATGTCGATATGCAATTTCTAAAAAAAAGAAAAGAAAAATAGACTCACAGAGTGGTGTTCCCGAAAGTGAGTCATTTTGAAATTGCTGTTGATATTAGGCAAAGGCATTGACTTTTGAGTTGTTCCCCTTGTTCGAAAAAAAAGTACCACCTGCAGGCATTGGTCACATGAATATTTTGAAGGTACCTATCGCTCTTTTTAAGTCTTGGTTTCACAATTTTTCTGAAAGACAATAAATCGATTCTGCGTAAAGTGTAATCGAATGAATGTCTGTTTTACTGTTCCACTGGTTCCACAAAAAATACACCAATATTCTTCCGAAATCGGGGATTTTCTAAAATAAAATCACCTGCTGTTTGGAGGCCGCGATCACGAAGCGGTCACAATAATATGCCATGCGTACGCAGAGATAAAATCTTGAACTCAAATCTTAGCTTTAAAGAATGAACAAGTAGTCTTCTGATAGGCCGTTTAGATTTTCTTATACCTCTCCATATTATTAGAAAGTTTTCTTAGGATGAGTGGACTGCTGCTTGGAGTCACTGTTGGACTTGAAATGTATGCGAGGTGGGTGTACCTATATGCAAAGTATGTTGCAGGGGAAAAAGGCATTATTTCACTGTTTTTGGGGTCTCATTCTATTTTGCCTTTGGGATTCTATTTCATTCTAAAATAGAGCCCAATTTTATGAGCCTTACATCATTTGGAGATCTAGGATTAAATGTCTGTGGTTTTATTTCCAGCAGACAAATAGAATATTTTTTGCATTAATTTCAAATTTCATGTTGAATTATTTTTTTATATTAGGTGCCAACACCTTCTTCATATTTGCCATTTCATTTGGAATTGTCTTGTTTTTTAATTGTTAATAGACTAAGAAAACAAAACCTATTGAAGAAAATATTATTTATCTCTCACAAAATTGGTCTGCGATCAAGAAAAGGATTTAAAAAAAAATGAAATCTGATTCATGATCGTTTTGCATTTCACCACTGTACGGCTGGCTCTTCAATGGACTATCGCAGGTACATTGTCCGTGTTAATGTTTGTTTTTTTTTTTTTTTTGTTGGGGAACCTTTCATTTGATCTGAGAAACAAGCGGTGATTCAAGAAACGTTTTTCTTTTAACAACTGAGTTTCCGCTTGCGACACACTACTGTGTTGATATCAGCTCTCCAACAGAAGCTCCCCTAAGAATAGTTCGATGTTATATCTCCTCCTCCACTCTCCGTCTATGCAGACGGGATCGTAAATCGTCCGAAGAATTTTGCTCTGGAAGCAGCCTAACGTGTTTTCATTTGCCTTTGATAGGGTCCATGCTTCTGCACCGTAAATCAGGACTGGCATGATGAAAGTTTTATACATGTACAATTTAGTTTTTTCGAGAGAGGGCTTTGCTACTCAATTGCCTTCTTACTTCAAGGAAATAACGATTGGCATCTTTCGTTTGATTTCAGCGGTGTCTGTGTCTGAATTGATAGCGGAACCGACGTAGACGAAGTCCTTTACTAACTCAAAGTGATAGCAGTCGATGGTGATGTTTTGTCCAAGACGTCGGTGTTGGGTGTCTTTTCTTGATGACAGCATAAACTTGGTTTTGCCCTCGTTGGCTGCTAAATCCATATTTGCCGCTTCCGTCAAAATACTCACGAAGGCTTCACTGACATCACGCTTCGTTCTTCCGATTATGTCAATGTCGTCTGCGCATGCGAGTAGTTGAACGGACTTTTGAAAGATTGTACCTCTGGTGTTGGCGCGGGAGTTTTGCACAATTCCCTTCAGTGTGATCCTTGTGTCTAAATCCTTTATTGACATCAAACGGGTCGGTGAGATCTTTGCCGACCTTGACGGAACAGCGTGAATTTTCCGTCCTCATCCTGCACAGACTGACGAGTTTGGCAGGGATGCCGAAACCAGACATTGCGCTATAATAGCTCGTCTCTAAGGATTTTGTCATACGCGGTCTTGAAACCGATGAAAAGGTGGTGTGCATTGATTTGGAACTAGCAATCCCCTTCTATTGTTATTAAATTGCAATTTCATAGCAGAATTCTGATTCTTACTATTTCTTCGCTTAGAAACCGGTTCACAAACGTTTGCTCTATTCTTTTATTTGATTCAAAAAACAAAAAAGGACTGTTTTTTACAACTCGGAGCAGAAATTGCTTTACCATGGCTGTACGCGCTGTGCGGGAAATATTTTCTTACAGATATTGGGGACTTCAAATGTCTGGCCCTGGTAATGCAGATCGCATTGAGAAGTCTCTCATGTGAAATGGTATTGTTGGAGGGTATGTCAGACCCTTGCATATGTGAGCCTTGAAAAAACCTTTACCGAAACAAGAACCTATACACGTCAACCCGATCTATACAGCAACACCAGGGCATCCAATATAACGGCAGACGTATTATGCAAAATATTTTATAAATCTTTAAAACAAATGTTAAATTTCATTTTACTAGCTACCATAAACCTTCATAAACGAAAAAAGAAGGCTGATCAAAATTTTCTTCTTAAAATGAAAAGGAAAATTGCAAACCTTCAATTTGATTCATTGCAAAATGTGGAAAAGAAGCGGAGTTTAGGTTAAACGAGAATCAATAAATTCTTAATTGAAATTTCCCAAGGATTAACTTTTGAGCCAGTAAAGCGTTATTGAAGAATCTTTCCCTTATCTCAAATGTCATTTGGATTTTTGCGCGTGATATACGGAAAAACTATTTTGAAGTATTGTTGCAAGTTTTAACATTTTCAAATTACACATTCCCAAAACAGAAGATTTACGAAATTCAAATAATTCACAGGATTATTTCAGGCGCAGTTTTTTTTGCGTGGTACTTAATCACCCCAAGAAGCAGATTTTCAGAACAGGAATGCTTTCATCGGGAAAATAACTGACTCTTCAAGAACTTAAAATAGTTTGCCACGAAAATATTGGGAAGCTATTTCGAACCTGTCTTAATATTAAACCAGGGGTGAACCTATTAAATTCGCTGAATAATAAAGCAACTTTGAAATTAGTAAACATATTTTCAAAACTAAACTTGAGTTAACCTAGCGAACACTTTTTCAGTTCAGAGTTAACTCCGTCAGTAAAGTTGTCAAACTCTTCGACTCTCGAAATTTTTGACACTGTAAGCTCTCACTTCACATAGAAAACCACAGAAAAAAAGTTCGAGTAATTTTCAGATATAATTTTTTATAGAAACACGCAAAGCCACTGCCATTTTACACAGAAAAAACATTCAAAGAAGTTCGAAATTAGCTGAGCAAATTTTGCGATTTAAGCCGAGATTAATTACAGATCAATGTTCAGAGAAAAACTCATTTTTGAGGTTAATCTCAGTTTAACTCAGAAAATCGGATGATCTCGCTCTGGTAAACTGGCCCTAAATTATATAATATCGCACAGTAACAACTTTATACATTTAGGTTTAACAATCGTAGTTGGTAAATGCTTTTAGCTTTAATTCAATGTGGATGAATTGACTCTGTTCACTTGAGCTCTGAATTGAACTCGTTCGGACAAAAATTAAGCTATGACATTTTTCCAGTGCAGGGTCACATAGAATGGTCGAGGCTATTGACTCTGCGCTGTTTAAATGCCAGGAACGACGGGCAACGTAGCTCGAATCATCTTTCGGAGTAAATCAAAATTCTAAACAAGTTTGAATTGATTGATTAGAAACAAATTCTATTCTACGGGTGGTTTTTTGAGCCTAGCCCGGAAATCTAAATAAATTGCAGTGAAGATAAAGCATCCTTAAAGTCTCAGTAAGAGAGCAATAGCTTATTTTTCCCCCGGAAAAGAAAAAGTTTCGAGTTGAAGCCCAAAGATGTGGTACGAGCACTCGTCTAAATTTTCATGCCTTATTGTGTAAAGGTAAAAAATCCTTGAACAGTCAATAAAACAGGGCTAAGACGTGAACAATTGAGCAAAATCTCCTTTCATAAGTAGTTTATGACAAAGTAGTTTATCAACGAAACTGCGCAATAATCTTTTACCTTGCACAGCAAATATCCTATTAATGCTTACTTTTATTACGTATGAAAATTCGTTACAAATACCTACTGATAAAGTGTGCCCTTCGTAGTTTCTCAATGAAAAACCAACACTGAGTCATATTACAACGGCGTGTGTCAACCTTAAGACCGTGGTAGATAAAAGTTCAAGCACTCCAGCACCTGCCCTTAAAAAATGTTTTTCTTATCTTTTTCCATTTCATAACTTAAGATCTTGTAACATGACGCCGCATGCCGTCTAGTTTCTGTAAAGCATTCAAGCGCCGAGATAAATAAAGCGCGTAGGTCTTTGCCTCCTACGCTGTCAAAAAAAATTCTTACAAGGAAATGCCAAACGATTATGGCGTTTTACTATAGCATAAGATACCAATCTTGCCCTTCAAGTGATAAGAGGACTTGACACACGTGCCTGGGTATCTACCTTTACCATAGTAGTTTACACAGTCAAAGCGAATTTCGGTTATCATTTAACTTAAAGCACACCATACGTCTCCGTATTCTATATCCGTATATCTACCGAAAATGTGTTTACATTACAATCGTAATTGGGTACCATTAAGCACTTACATGAAGCACAAGCCTCACGAAAAGTTCACCTAACCTCACATAATTGGAGTGAAAACGGCGTTGTAGAGTTGAATACAATGACGTAGATTTACAAAGTGTAGCAAAATATTTTTTTTTTAATTTTTTAATTTTTTTTTTTCAACAAAAACCATGACATCAATAAAAATAAGTCAAACCTGTTTAAATAGCACCGATACGTATTTAGTTTGTATTTCTGACGTCAGAGTATTTTCCGTGACTCAAGCAAAGACGTCTTCGTTGTTAGATAAAAATATTGAGGGGAATTATCTTGTCAAAACTGGTTCCTATAATTAATTATAGTAAAGCTGGTCATGACTGTAGTGATGACCCGTAGTACCGTATTGGATTGTTCGATTTGAAATAGATCTGGAAAACATGGTATGGGTTTTTTTTTTTGACGGAAACTTAAGTTGTAACTACAAATATGCGGATACGGCAAGTTTAATAAATTTGCATTTTTTGTTGCTAGGGTTTATTGTTTTTGAGGCGGCTTTTGTGTCGCGACAGTCGACATTTTTGAAATTTTTCACTGAGAAGATGGGTTAGAAGAGCTCATGACATATGTGTTTTTTTTTTTGTTAAATCAGCTGCCTTAAAAAGCTGGCTTAACCCAGCTTGAAGCACTATTGCCAGACAGATAAAAAAAATTAATGGCAAAGTTAAATGATACTATTTGCGTTTGAGAAAACGTCATATAAGTGGTCTTCAAGCCATCCATATACTTTTGATACTTTATAGGCAGCCTGTTTAGACACATTTGTAGAACGAAAAGCAATTCTTTGGCTGCATGATTTGTTTTTACGAAAGATATGTACCCATTTCTTCTTGCTTTCTAACAGCCTGTGTTGACTTACGAACTATCAAACGAGAGCAGCTGCACGGTTCTAGCACTTACTTCGACAATGAAAAAGAGAGAAGATCCTTTTTTTGTGGTCTCGTCATTTTGATTAACCCTACGGGACAGTCTTTTCTTATACAGACTGAAATATAATTAAGGAAGCCTGAGCAAGGTTCGTCTCAATTTTCGAATGTTTCTTATGACCGTGCCTTTTTCGCGTTATTTTCAAGGTTTTAAAGTCTTTTTGTATTTAACCTTAAAAAATTAACTGGGACCCAATTTCTGACTTTACTTTAAGGTCACGAAAAAAATGGTTTCTCATTCACAAACAAAGTCAGCGTGGTTGATAAAAGGTACACACCATAAAAGGTACTCTTTGGGCTCAGAAATAATGACACTAGCCACCAGGCGTCATTTACCTCTTCATCCTATAAACATTAACCTCTCTAGCCTATAAAAAATGTATTTTTAGACCTAGGAGAATCCAAACTCTGACCCTGGCCACTTAAATGCCTTATTTCTGTACGAACTTTTCCTTCATACCGGCCCACACCTCTGACCTAAAACACTGGTAATTTCACAAGGTCAGCTGAACTCCGACTTCTATATTCATTGCTGCAGACTAGTAGTTTTCCACCTGTCTAATGGAACCAACCTTGAAGAGTTCTACACTGTTTGAAGTCTCTGAACCTCTGAATGTAAGTGGTGCATCAGGGATTGGACAGACTCCTTATACAGACTTGGAAATGAACAAAGAAAGCCGAGCCCAAGAACGCCTTCAGGTACCCTCACTTTGATACCGTCAGATTATGATTCGCATACTTGCTGAGGGACCTAGAGACCATAAGGTATATTTTGGCTTTGTCTAGGCTTTATGAAGGGCTGAATTTCTTGGACATCGACTTTGTGGTTTCAGGATTGGTTGAGGCTCCCTTCAGAAACAAGTTGAATTCTCGATTAAAGATGACTTTTCTCAACAGAAATTCTAAAACCCAGTGCTGCCTACTATGATGCAAGCTTAGCAGCAGAAGCATTCAGCCTTTAACAATGAATGGAAGTTACATGAGTCCATAAAGCTTTCTATCCTCGGTATGGGTGTTACTGACAACCTGCGTTGGAATGATCAATTTGATGTTGCAAAGAATGCTGCGAAATGTTTAGGATTCTTACGTGTACGAAGTACCTTACGTGTTACGTCATTGGATCTGGCCAATATCTACAAACCGTTCAGTCGTCCTAAGCTTGTGTACAACTCTCATGTTTGGACAGGTGCATCAAAATCATCGCTGCATTTTTTTAATCCAGAAACGAGAGATAAGACTCATAGGAGACCCTATCACAGCAAGGTAACTTGACTCATTAGAACATCGTCGCAATGTCTCCTGTCTTTCTTTTTTCTATCACTTCTTCTGCCGAGATCGTTCTAATGAAACAGCTGGCTGCATACCACCTCTTAAACAATTCCGGCGGCAATACGCGTTTAAGAACGAATGCTCATGAATTCACCATTGAGTGCGGCATTATACTATTATTCTTTTTTAAGCAGAACATCACGGATGTGGAACAGGCTTGTACTCGCAGTTTTTCTTCGCAATAGTAATCCGCAATTATTCAAAACCAAAGTGCACCAGTACCTCCTTTCTCTTCCCCAATCCTTTTCACCCGCTTTGTGTTAAATCATTATAAAGCTCATCATATCATTATAAACCCTTGAACGCGTGTAAATTATAAAAAAGCTGGTTCTGTATCCCTATCAGATAGGCAATAGCCCATCAGGATTATTTTCTAAGTCCCCACCAGTGTGTTAAATCCTCACCAGAGTGTCATACAAAACAGGTTGACTGCTTTTGATGATAGCTCTGGCATGACTGGCAAACTGTAGTTACCGCTCACTTCAATTCGCAATTCATAATTCTCAGGAGACATTGAAGGGTGAAGTTTGCTGCGCTGAAGAGTGAAGTTTGCTGCGCTTTTGAATCTCTAGGGCTGTGCACAGGTCAGATTTTTTTAGAAGTTTTCTCAATTCTCGGAGACATTGAAAGGTGAAGTTTGCTGCTTTTCGATTCCGTAGGGCTAGTGCACAAGTCAGAATTTTTTTAAAGTTTGGATGCAATCGAAGGACGTCCTGCTAAGGGCAAGCAGACTTCCTGTCGGCAGGACCAAACGTTTTCTTTAGAATAAAGGAACACCCCCTTGGGAAACAATTCAGGAAAACGGGGACGGTTAACCGAGCTACAACCTAAAAGCCTAAGGGCAAGCTAAGAAAAGTTTAATTCACTATTATACCGGAAGAAATTGAAGTCATGCTTCAATAAAAATAACACCTACGTATCCTTACAGCATTTCTTTAGGGGCATATTGTAGGGTCAGGGAATATATTTATGGATAATGTGTGTAACGAAGGAACTATTCTGCTGGTTTTGATATGAGGCTTATGAGAATCCTGAATACATTCTCAGATTCCTATATGTAACTGGACTAGAGAAGTGCTCTAGGACGACGTGTTCGCTTATAATTATTTAAATGGACTCATAATTCTTATAAAGTAAATATAGATACATACTTGATCTAAAAATAAGCCAGGAAATTGAATCAAATAAAATTCTGAATCACGCCCGGCTTCTTATAACTATACAAGTGCTTCCGACTCCATCATTCATCAACTTTTTAGACAGAAACGTCGTAGTCGAAAGGCGTCAAGAATAAGTGGAAACCAATTGCTTCTGTTTAAAGAGGCAAATCAATTATTTTAGTATTTCACTTATTTTTAGATTTTCATTCATTTAATAAAAGCAAAAGAATGATTAGATAATTTATACCAAGTGTCTATTATAATAGCGTTTCCCCGCTTTTTTTAACGCGTATTCAAGACCTCTTGAACTCGTACCTCACATTACTCATCCCGCCCATTTCTAGACTATAATTATTATCTTACAGATAATGGAAATTTCTCATGAAAATTAATTTGCTGTACCTTCAAGTGGTTTTTTGAGAGAACAAGTGAGACATAGACACGATTGTAGGTAATGTTACTCGCGCATTTATCGAGGAAAACTTTTGACATGTCTTACATATCCGGCCCATGTGTGTGGTATATTGGGGCACTCGCTGTCATTCGGTTGTAGCAACGCTTTTTTTTTCAATTAACTTGAAACAAATTATTGATTTCCTGTTCAATTGCAGGTATCGATACGATACGTACGTAATAAAATTTGGAATTTCTCAAGTATCCATTGAGAAATAATATGTCAACAAAATCATAAAGATACTTTAACCCTTTGTGCTTGGTTAATTAATAAAAAAATGATATTATAGAAAAGAGTAAAAAAAAAATCCACTTGGGTTTTTCAAATTCGCAATTCAAGATATCTTAACTGTGAGCCTATAAAAACCTTTGAACGGTGTTCTAATACACACGACTTGGCATTATTATTGATCGCACACGACCACTTTAAATGATCGCTGTAATGGAGATTAGGAGTTAAATTTAATGGAGGCTAGTGTATCAGGGACGTAGGACTATTGTTTGAATTTTTTTTCACAAAGACCTACATAAGTTATCTTGTGAATGAAATCAATATGATACGGGCGAGAGTCTTGCGATTAATCTTGTGAACTTTGATTTTGGGAGGTAAGCCATCCGTACAGTTGGCGTGTGGATCCCATTGAGAAAAATATTGATTAAAGTATCGGCGAAGAAATTATTTTTAATCATAGAAACAGTGATTACTGTTTCCTATGTGATGTCTTGAAAATATGGTTAGTTCCTTAAAGGTATACGAAGCAGACTAAGAATCACAGAACCTTTTTTATTACTTAAAAAAATATCCCTAGCTAGAGCACATTGAGTAGGTGAAAAGCAATGACTGAACGTCATCTAAAAGATGATGCTTTCTCGCATTAATTGTTTTATTTCCGTCTCACAACAAGCGACCTGATATGCCTTTGGATCAACTGCAAAAAATATCCCAAGCTTGACGCTGTCAAATGGCCGTTGTTTGCATTTGCGTAAATCTAACAAGCATGACTCATCAAACTACACTAAAAACAAAGGAAAACTGTTTTAAATTCCATTCCAAGAAGTACCAATTACTGTAAGAGAAAGCAAAGAATGATATAAACCTCCTTTGCCATCTCAAAAATTACACTGCAAAATCTATACGTATACCTCCAACATAGTTGTGAGTATTAAGAAAAAAAATCTTTCAACACCACACGTAGGAAACAGACGTTGTTCCTTTGATGAAAATATCTCTTAGCCCCTTAAACTTCACACAATAAAACCATGGATCGCCCTTTTTCCAAGGATAATGAAAAGATAATTCACTTCGCTTACTCTACTTTTCATTCTTGCCATAAATAACACTTATCAACTGTCACTAACACATTCATCAGTACTTAGGAGCATCGCTTTGCATTCCAGATGGTAGTTTTCGTGTCGATAGAATCTGAAAAGAAGAGGACAAAATATTTTTGGAGGGATCTTTAGGCAAAGAAATGCATACAAAACAAATTCCAATCGAGTTTAACAGGTAGATTTCAATTGGTTCGATAAGTATTACTGGGTTTGGGGGACAAAATTTCCCTTAAATTTTCGTTGAATTTCCCATTCCATATGTGTGTGTGTTATAAGTCAGTTAAAGTTTTAAGCAAGGCTCAAAAAATTAACCTAAAGTAGATCTCATTTGATTTGACAAATGCCTATTGCCGGACTTAGGGTACAAAATTTGTCCCGAAATTTTGTTGAACTCCCCAACCCATTTGTGTTATTAAAAGAAGTCGGTAAAGAGAAGTGCTCAAGAGAGCAGGGCTTGTTTTTTTTTTTTTTTGTTGAATACTAGGGTGGACGGAGTCTAAAACTCCAAAATCTTTCAAAGATACCAATACGCCCACTATAGCAGGTATATAATACCGAAGTAGCCGATATTGGTTATGCCCGATTTCCACGTGCTAAAAAACCACCCATTTATGAGAGACACTATGAAACTGCCAGAACGCACTTCATAGTAGTAAATTTTCGCTCTCTCATGATACTTCTTGACTACAACTAAGTTAACTTAACAAGTAGTTTACGCTTCCATAGTGTTGATCGCATTGGATAGGTTGCTTTCCAGTGAATACACCTACTAAGCCGTTCATTCATACGGCTTCAACCTACGTCGCTAGATCGAAGGGTCTTATTCTTTGTAGTCGTCGCTCGTTGTTTACATCGTTAAGAGTCTCGTTGAGAGTACGTATCATTTCATTGTTGCAATGAACATGAAGGCGAGCATTTAGCTTTCGAGCAAAGTTTGTTACTTCTTTGCTCACGGTAGCTATTCCTAAATCTCTGTGAATATCACTATGTCTTGTTTTGCAAATCCTTAACGAGCCTTAACATTTAAAGGAATTATAACTCATAATTAAACACAAAAAAGGCCATTTTTTTCAGCGTCAGATCATCTAAGTTCCGGAGTTGAACTAAGATAAATCCCAGAAGTGATAGCCCCAGCTTAGGTTAATTTGGATTGGGCGCTAATCTCAGTTTAACTCGCCGTTTTGGTGGGTTAGTCCCGGATAAAATTTTGAGAACAGTTCAAACTTTTTTGCCTGTTTTTTTTCTGCCTGAAACGACAGCTGCCTTGCGTGTTTCATTTAAAGCTGACATTTGTAATCAACTCGAACTTCTTATTTCTTTCCGTGTCTAAAAGGAGTCGGTATCGCTACAGAATCCGCACCGCAGGGACGACGCGGTAGAGGAGCACCGAGACTCAGGTGGCGCACGCAAGTGGAAGGGGACCTCAGCCAACTTCGCGTGCGAAACTGGAGACGGCTAGCTAGAGACAGAGCTGGCTGGCGAAGCTTGTTGGCTGAGGCCCAGGTCCACCCGGACTGTAGCGCCACCTTAAGTAAGTAAGTAAGTCTATAAGGAGTGACAGTTGGGAGGGTTATTAACTTCGAGCGTCTCAGATTTTGATAACTTTACTGTTGGAGCTAGTTCTGCACTAGAAAACTGCTGTCCGTTCGTTCGGTGATTCGTTCTGTTGCGCGATTCAATGAGCTTGACTTAAGCCGGCCCTAAGTGATATTTTTTTGGTTTTTTTTCCCCTAGTCACAAGTCACCCTAAAAATCTTGCACTTTTGAGAAAAGGGTAGCTACATGTGCTTGTTTTCGGGTTTTGTTGGTTTCTCACCTCGATGAGGATTTTTGGTGTAGATACCAAATGGTCTTTCTTTAAAGGGTCGAGAGAAAAAGGTGGTTTTTTGTGCCATACGTGCGTCTCGATTATTTGCCACTGGGACTAACTCTTTGAAAACGATCGTTAAGTTTTAAGTCTGATGAACAGAATGGACAAAAATGTGACAGCCATATGCCTCTCGATCGTCTGCCCCAGCTGTTTAAGTACGAGCATTAAGATATACCCTAGCCCGATGGTTGGAACGGACAAATGTAAAACAACCATGCTTGTCGATCATTTGCCAATGACAGAAGCTGTTTAAATACGATCATCAGGATGGTCAAAGCGATTTCTTTAGCGGTACTTACTCTTTGACACTCATGCCTGCGCATGCGTCTCCATCGTCCACTAATTTGTCCAACTCATCAAGTCCAATGATCAGAGCGGACAAATGTGCGACAAACATGCTTTTTGATCGTCTTCTTCCAGCTCTTTAGGTACAATCATCATAGGCATAAGGGGACTCGACTTAAGAACCCTTTTTTAAGCTTAAGTGGTCCAATCATTTCCTCAATCGTCCGCCAACTATCTTAGCTCTTGAATTACAATCATCGAATGGGTTTGGGAATTGATTCAAAACCCTAATTTTTAGTTTAAGTGAGCCAACCATGTTCTTGTCAGTGAGATCACTCTAGATATCATGTGGTCATCAGGAGGATCGAGGAGAGATCTAGAAAGTCGAAAACTTATTCTTCAGCTCTTTTAAGCAAACTAGTTTCTTGATCATCTGTCAACGACTCTATTACTTGAGTGAGACCTCAGGACCGTCTTTTAGCGGAAGTAGGTAAATCAGTGTCACGAAAGTATCTCCTTAAGTCCGATCATCAAGTCGGTTTTAGGTTTATTTAGAAACTGGGTAAATCAATATCAGGATCGTCCGCCACCGAAGCCAGCTCCTTAGGTGCGATCATTGGAGGAGTCATAGAGAGATTAAGAATTTGGATTTAACACCTTATGTTGAGTTTTTGTTGTTCTCGATCATCCGCTAAAGGCTCAGTATTGACCTTGCTCTCTTCATTTATCATGCTAATCTTGTTGTAAATAGTGAGCGACTTTTGCTCTTTACGTGCGATCATCAGGAGGGTTAAGGGGAAATTTGGGAGTTGGTTTAAAGACGATGTTTAGCCTTAGATGGCCACTGATTTAAGCGCTGAAAGTGCAATGGCCAAGCAGATTTAGAACGGAATTTACGTTTGGATCAATTACAGCCTTGTGGTTTTATATCTTGCTGCAAGTCAAATTCTCCGAGTGGACCAAAAATCAATTAGCAAAGCGTTCAATAACCTGTCAATGTGGATGAAACCTTGGCTGCAAACATTTAAGGAAAAAAGATATTGAGGATCTTTCCACAGCAAGAGTTGCCTATCACAGCAAGTATCTTCAGAACCGTAAGTAACATGAGATGGCTGTTTGTATAGATTTGGCGCCTTCTAAGAAAGCTTCACTCCAAATCCAGACCAATTCCAAATGATTAAGATTTAATTCCACGTATCAAGAAAAAAAAAGGGCAACGACTAGTCCCTTTTTATAGATACTTCTAATCCAATCCCCGCAACCTTGGCTGGTTCATGCAATGAATTCGTGTGAATATGCATTGGAATTACCAACGCTATCTAGATTCTTAAAGTGTCTTAGCTGATTACAAAATGCGTCGCTCTTTTAGTCTAGAAGAAGCTATAACTAAAAGTCTGTCTCACCTCAAGTTCACGACGTTTTGACGGGCTGATATTAACTTTTAAAATTAACCGACCGCAAAACTGAAGCGTTTAGGAATAGCTTATCAGTTTCATCAGTTTCATTAATAAATTCGCAAATAAATAATAAAATATTCCCCAACAACTTGATTTGCGGTCTTGGAAAGTTCTAATCGCCATTGGTAACGACAATTATGCAGTTGCAGGTATTTAGATCCGTCAGTAATTGATACTTATCAATGAAAGTATTTATAGATCGCTGCAACTTAGGGATTAAATTGTGTTTTTTTTGTATTAGATAACCGAATTGTAAGGTCGTGTGCATGACTGGAAATTTTTAAGTCGTCATCAAAAATGATTCCTACAGGTTTTTATGTTCCACTTGAAATCCGAAAAATTATCGTTCTTTTAGTGCCAGTGCGTTTGAGCCCTTCAACTGAACCTTCACTTGTGGGTTGAATTTGAATTTCTACTTTGATTTACCCTCTATACAATCCTGAGAAAGGTCAAAGTATCTGAGGTAGTTAAACTTTTCTGTATTTATCATATATAATTAAGCTTGACGTTATTGTGAAATACTTTTACATGAAGGTTCACTCGACACCTTTTATTACACAAAAGAGGTTTGCTGATTAACTTCATGCGACAGAAGCTATACGACTTTTGTCAGGTTTAACACCGCCAATGTGGCGGCTTCGAGAACTTTAAATATATTTTAATATCTGTTATGTACGTATATTGG
Organism: Neoascia interrupta; assembly: GCA_947623515.1. NCBI lineage: Eukaryota > Metazoa > Arthropoda > Insecta > Diptera > Syrphidae > Neoascia > Neoascia interrupta. The sequence goes on along the minus strand of OX392464.1, from coordinate 56,169,240 downwards.
AAAAATTCCAACAAGTTCATCATTTGGCGTAAAACCCCAAAAGAATAAAAGAAAAAAATAATATAAACGGATGACCAAGATCGAAACCCGTTTAGTCTGAATTCTCTAAAGAGAGATGAGACGCACTGGCTCACCTACTGACGTATTTCGTTTTGAGTGCGATGTGTGCGCGCATTCGGCAAGGCGCCAATCTTCTCAGTCGCTTGAAAAAGTTATTTTTAATGAATTGTTCTAAATATAAGCTTTGGTGCGGGTTTTACGCTCTTTACCGCGCAGTATCATTGCCTTGCCTGTTGCTTGGCTTACCTTCATTAGAACGGTTGAAACTTGTTTTGTTTGACGTTTATTGCGGGTAGTTAAGCTACAGTTCTTGAAAGCGGTTAAATGGATTTTTCTTCTTGGTTTTTTTTTTCATTTTCGCTCGTGACGGCCTTAAGTTACAGAAATTTCGTTGAATCAGAAAGTTTTTTTTAAAGCATAATACAAGTTCATAATAAATGCAAGAAATTATTACCAATCACGTTTGGTTAAAGGTTTGTAGATATCTCGTACAATTACCCATTGGGTTTTTATACATGATATCGAAACGTTGTTCCTTTATTATAATAAGTAGCAACACCTAGCTTTATACTCGTACCACGACATGAGTACTCATCTAGATACTTTAGGTGCATATACCGCATATTACTAAGGTTGAACAAATATCAGCAAGGACACCAACCATGCGGAGACATCTTCAGATTTTAAAAGCTAGGACCAGAAGGAAACCTTTTTAATAGAAGGAGAAATGAGCAGTGTAAGCTCCAGTTAAATTCAAGAAATCGACTCAGGAGCCTTAACAAAGTGTAGGAACAAGATTGCCCTTTGTAAAGGGTTTGTAGGTACATATCCCTATTTATACGGGCGAATTTTCTCCAACTTTAATTCTTTTCAAAAAACTCATTGCCTATTTGGCTTCAAGTCATCAGCGATTGGAAATATCTTGACAATTGCCGAAAAACCCGATCTCATCTGGCTGTGATGACATTTTTGGCGCCGAAAGACTCGTAAGTTAGATCGTCACAACTGTATCATCAAGTTGGTGTTGTTTTTCTTTCCTATCCAAGACCTATTTGTATTATGTACCTAATTGTGGAGGATCTGCTATTCTGACACCCATTGTAGGCAGGCATTAGATTCGTCATTTGTTATGTTCAAAGCAGATGTGTTGAATTGAGAGTAATGGGCCTTATTTGTATTAGTCAATAAAAGAAACGTCATAAAACAACAAAAACAATAACAAAGAGAAACAGTCACATACAAAAATAATGGTGCACTATCCAAACTTTTCTCTTGAAGTTCATGACTCCCGATTGGGTGACTCTCTCGGCAAATGGGGGAACGGTCCCCAGATCCGACGGGTACCGGGTTACAAAATATCCGGGACGAACTTTCGTCCAGCCGGCAACAGACAAAAAAACAGGAGCTTTAGTCTCACAATGAGCAGCTTCCTGATCGGTCTGTGTTATTCAGGTTAAATTCGGCAAATTATGTCTACTCCGTTTTCCCCCTTCCACCACAACATAAAAATAAAATGCGCATTATTCAAATTTGTTATCAGCATTAATATTTAGATACATTAAATACTCTCTCGCTCCTTAAAAAATTTTTCACAAAAGGCATCGCTTCCTTCCTTTTTTCCATAACACTTCCGTTTGCGGGGTTAAGCTTTGGTGTTGCTGCACAGATTTCTGTTCCTTACTGACTCAATAGCATTTTTTTGTTGCACGGAAAACTCAATTTCTTCTCGTATGTCATGCTTGCCCATTTTAAGGGTAGTCTATCTAGATGGTCTTTTAAGCTTCTCTTTTTAAAAGAGAACATCGAAACTAATTTACAACAAAAAACTTCTGACACCACTGCACTGATACACTTTTAAAAAAAATGTCAGCTGAACTAAATTGGTTGAAAGTATGGATCATCGGTAGCATGAAATTTAAAAAAATGCCTCTTTTGACACCACTGCGAACGTCAGGTGTTCTTCAATCGACTGAATACTTGATTTTCTAGATTCCCACTCATTAACGTTGACAAATCAAAATTTCAAATCGCTTGACTGTAGGCTTAGATTTGAAAGCTGGCAGCCTCCCATAACATTAAGCTCGTTCATTTCTTTGTTTTATTTTATCGACCACATTACCTATCTAAACTTTTTAGAAACCTTGGAATGATTGTTCGTTCTTCAGCTCTTCTTGATTTGTTCAAAAATTTGACAATTAAGCCTCAAGAGTGACCTCTTATTCGAAAAAAATCACAAATACAATTTTATCAGAATAATTTGAAAAATTTAGATTAACTCGGATAATTTAAGACAAACTGTCTGCGATCCTATTTTTACTTTCTCACCAAAATCAGAAGATAAGGCAACAGAACTTTTAGAACTTATCTTTTTAAGATTTTGTTTGCGGAGAATTCCGCCATCAGCCTTGTCGCCTTTCACCAGAAATTCATTCCATCACCTGCTTATCAGTAGCGGTTGATAAATATAATTCTTCTAAAATATCTTAGAAATGCAGATGATTTTGCAACTAAACGATGTTGTTTATTTGATAATTCACCTGTTCTCGTAGGTATGTGACAAGTTAGAAAGAATTCATTGATAAAACTCCCAGAATTCACTCTCAGACTCTGTAGATTATTTTGGAATTTTCTAACATCATTTTAAGGCGTTGCGTGTTCATGACTTACCTCAGATTTTCTCCTGCAGTCACAATAGATCAGCTAGCAAAATTTTTGACATTTACCTAGTATTCTACGAAAAAACACGTTCCATGCGACTTCTTAGCCTAAAAAATATTATTGAACTATTATGACACAGCTATTCAGAAGCTGTGCCAAAAAAAATTAGAAAGAAAATCACATCTCATGCCACTTTTGACACTACTGCGACACTTAAGTGTTCCGAAATCGACTGTTCGACTGTTTTTAAATTCTCTCGTCTGCTACTACTGACTACTAACGTCTGCTACTACTAACGTCGTGTTTATAAACTGCTGCATAATGGCCCTTTCCTGTGATATGATGTATATTAGTTGATACCAGATTTTTGTATTTAACAATGACTTCTTACAGTCTTCATGTTTTCGAAAAAAGGTTGAATGTATTGCATGCCGCCGCATGCCGCCTAGGTAGGTTTTAACTTTTTAAACCTATTGACTAAAAATGCTTAATTTGAAACCTGGCAGGATTTTTGACCATCTTGCTCGTTCCTGTGGTTTTTCTATTTTGTCCATTGGATGAAAGTGACTTACCAACATAATCTTGTCAACTTGTTAACAACTATTCAATTTCGTAAACAGTTGCCACGATTATTTGCTCCTTTGCTGTGTAAATTTTTGGTCAAAGACTTTATATCGATTCGCACTTCTGACACTATGGAAAATGAATTTGAGTGTAACAAATTTGTCAGTCATAAAAAGCATTTTGTTTTGAGCGTAAATGACTCTGCCAACTTCATGGTCTGAGTAATTGCCTTCCATGTCAACTTCTTTTTGACACCATTGTCATCGATAAACGATTAGTATTACATTACGTTTTTTTTTTGGCTAAGTTTTGTGTCTCTTTAATAATTTTGTCGTTTAGAGTTAGATTCTTTTTAGCAATCTCACTCCAACCGAGGATATGTAGCAGTTTTATCTTTTAGAGTTCCTTACTTCATGTTTCTGAACTATTTCGCTAGGATAGGCATACGCGCCTAGGCATACGCGATTTCCAACTGTTAATTTAATTTTACTGCCTATCATTCAAGTCAGCCTAGATATTCCCTCAGATGAGAGCCTTGTATTACTAAGAAAATTAAATAACTTCAAGACGCAATTTTCGTACAAGATAACGTCATAACAAACAGTCCAGACAAGGTTAAACTAAAGCCTTACTTACTTTATGATGGCGCCTTGTAATCTACCCGAACTGACTTAAATTTCGTTGTCACTTTCGAAACCCACAGGGATTGCATATTCTCCCGAAAACCACATTTCAGCTGATTCATCATTGCCGACAACTACGACACGTCGGTTGTCGGTCGATAACAGAAAGTGTAAACACTCTGATAACATTTTCACCGACAACATCGCCACACTTGCTCCGACTAGTCATCGAAATGTTATACCAGATTTCGTGTTAAATTTTAATCGTAATGCACCTCACATTTGTGTGCTAATTAAATGCCGAAACAATAAGGAATCTCCGGCAAAAAGTCCACACTCTGCGCGCACACTGAAAGTAAAATCACTTTATTTCCTTCGAAATTTCCAAGAAATGACGGTCTTTTGTTGGTAAACAATAAATCCTCTTAAAACCCGGATTTTTTTATTCCTAAATCCAAGTATGCGCGATAGCCTTAGGTTAAAAATGTTATGAGCAATATTCTAGACGAACCAGTTTTATGTTCAAATCTATACACAACCGCGGAGTTCTGTTTAGTGAATCTCATTCAATTTATTTCAACGAAATTATGCAACGGTTTTTTGGGGATTTTTTTTTGTACCATGATGACACTGTTAACAATGGTAAAAAGATTTTTTTGGCGTATGTGGATACTTCTATATTTGCAATTTTTCTTCAAAGCCTATAATAAGCCTATATAATGCACAGCCTTCCTTTGACATGACGACGGACAAGAACCTTTTTCTTTTTGCTTACTAACCTTAGGTGGTCCTACAGCCCGGGGTGGACCTGGGCCTCAGCCAACACGCTTCGCCAAAGCTCTGTATCCAGCTAGCCTACTCCAATACTAGCTACCTACTCCAGTACTCAAATTGTTTGTGTACCACTTGCGTTGGAACTTAGTTTTCAAAGGTGGATAATATGCAAAGGAGCTTCAAATACGATCTATTATAAGAAGAATTTAGCCCGTAAAATTCAGGGTAAAAGGGGTGCCTTGGCGTAGTGGTTAGTGTGTGTGCTTACTACACCGGCCGTAGGTCTGGGTTCGAATCCTACCGTGCGTCGTCAACTGAAAAAAAGGCTCGTTTTTTACGGTCCCAATCTCCGCAAGGATCTGACAAACCTCCCCAGAGTAACATTTTTGTCTTAAGAAGTTCTTAAAATGCCGTTCGGAGTCATCAAGAAAAACCTCAATCAGCTAATTACCCAAATGAGCTACATGTTTCACAGGATTGCTATACACGTTAGCGATTAAAGACTTGATTTAAATATGGTTTTACGGACAAAACATCTGATGGATTGTTTTAGTTGAAGACAGTGGGATTAATTAATTATCACTAGCTTAAATTCGCCGTCAAGGACCTTTTTCAAATCTAAAAAATTAGAACTTCAATTATCCACCCCTTTATGAGATTAATTTCGGCGTGCTATTCCTCCTCTAAAAATGATTCAATCACAGTTTAATTATTCACATAACGCTTCATCGATTTTTGTTGACTTTCTCATGGTATTTGATTTTTGTCTATTGAGTACTTAAAAGAACTTAGGGTCTGATATTTGTTGGATTGACTTCTTCATTAACGTTTGCTAAATCTAGATAAATCTAGACCCGCTGTTCTTCCCCTCAAAATGATTCAATAACAGTTTTGGATTAACTCCAACGGCCAGTTCTTCTTGGCGAGTGCGAAATTTATTTTTTCTGTCAACTTCGCTCTGGAGTCAAGATAACGTTAATCCTGGTTTAACTTACCTGGCAAATCCAGGAAGCAATTTTTCCACACAGAATTTTGTTTTAAGAGGTTAATGCTTACATTTCAGCTCATTTAGGGCTCTTGAAAAGTAAAGGAGAGTAGTAAGAGTTACGCCTTATGTACGAAAGTAAAGCCCTTGGAATTTAACTTGCTAAGAAGAATCATAATGAGGGCTTTATAAGCGGAGTATTTTTATACCCCATCCCATAGGAAGTTCATCCATAGTTCGTAACCTAGAGAAATAATCGACCCCAAGACCTTAAGGGCATATGATCGAGACTTTTTGTAATTCGAATGACACATGTCCGCCCGTCCGTCTGTCGGTAGTTTTCGGGCCTTAAAGTTTGAGCTAAAAACACTTGAAACCTGATATCTGCTCTTTTCAGGTCCTGAACAACATTTTTGAAAAATTTGTGAAATCCGCCTACTTTAGGGGAAAGCGGTGCTAGTTGGGTGCAGGGGTAAGTCGACTGGCTAGCGTTTATTTAAAAGTGTGGCATAAAATGCATGTCCACTCCTGCGCGCGATTACGACTAATTTTTATTTTCCCCTTATTTTATTTGAGTCTATTTTTTTTCCAGGATAAGGCTTGAAACTTTTTCCAGTTAGGTATAGATAAATAAAAAAAAAATTCTTGGAATGAGTGTTTTTTTTCCAGGATAAGGCTTGAAACTTTTTCCAGTTAGGTATAGATAAATAAAAAAATATTCTTGGAAAGAGTGTTTGTTTGTTAATATTTTTTGTTTTTCGTTGATAAAAATCTAGCTGATCGCCAAATGGCCAAGCGGGACTAGTTGACTAACTGCTTTGGCGGTAAAATGATGCTATACTTTTCTAAAAGCCACCAAATCTATACGTCTAGAAAATTAAAAAAGTACTTTTAGTGCTGAACTATTCAGAAACTAACCAACCCTGAATCAGACATTTATTGGCTGATTAGTAATGCTGATAAGTAATGAAGAAATTTGAATCAGAAGTTAAAGGACCTTTCGTACCAGTAGCTGCTGCTTTTTCACTGGTCGGATGTACGATTTTTCTCTTTCATGTCAAAGAAAATAAACAAGCCTTAATTATTAAGTCCAGATAATTAAAGTTTAGGTATAAGAGTTAAGTGTTACGGGGCTTGAGCTCACATGCTTCAATCGACTTTTTTTAACCCCAGCAACGGGGTTAATTGACCCATTCGAGATGCTTTTTTAAAAGTAAGAAAAAGGTGTCTTTAAAGACTTTTTTGTTATTCCAGCGACCACTTTTATGAAGGCCAAAAGACACTTTTTCGATGTTAGCTTTAACTGTCGTCCTACCTATCATAGTTAAAAAAAAGAAAAATAGAAATTCATTTTTTAAATCTACTAACCCCGCTCCCCCCTACTTATTAGCATGAAAAATCAAAGTTGTCGTAGAAAGCTGAAATTTGATATGTGATATCCACGCTCTGTATTGTGATTGGCATATAAAAAACAAACCAAAAACCGCCCCATGTGGGCGTGGTCATATTTAATTTGATCATAATGAAAAATTTTTATTTGCTATATTTGTTTTTTATCCAAAACAATTGCACTATAAAACGTTCAGATATGTGCGTAAGCTATAAGAGCTGGTCTTATAAGAGCTGTTTTGATATTGAAAAAATAAACTCTCAAGAGTATGTCAATTGGGTATCAACGTCTTCCATTTTCACACTCATTGACCTTCCTAACTGTCACTTTGCATAGACAAAGAGGCCAAGAAGTTCGAATTGTTCTCCAGACTCTACATTAAGGTAGTTTTCCACAGAAACAAGTATAGCAACAGCTGTTGAGCCTAGCAAACCAGGATGTAAAATTGGAACTGTTTTCCTGTGTATATCCATATATGTAGGTCTACGCACCGATTTTAGTAAGTTAAACTAGGTTAACCACGCTCTCCGTTTCAGGAGCTTACTTCAGTTTGACAACGAACTCTGATGTTCTCGCACTGAAAAATTGCTCTATCTTCTCCGATAAACTATCTTTCTGGATATCTTCTTCTTTTAGAACAACCTCTTCTCAGAACAACCAAATGAGGGAAGAGTTGATGAATCGAACACTGAAATCCAACAGCCCCGCACATAAAAGTAGGTCGCGGTAGCTATTGCTTCCCAAAGACTTACCGCCTTCCATGAACAATTTATGGCATACTGCCTATCCTACCCATATCGATAGAATTTACTTTCAAAGTCCCACCTGAAAGATATCCACAGATTTGTAGAAAGCAACTTAAGCCGCGCCGTCGGTCATGTTAACCCTGAGTCCCAAGAACACGGTCAGAGACAAAGGAATATTAAGAACTTGCTGGACGTTCTAATTCGATAAGTGCATTTGAGTGCAATAAAAAAAATCCCCACCTCATACACCCACCTAGGCAGGTAGATAGGCGCCTAATATCTATTCCAGTTTAGTGAGTTTTTTCCTTATTAATTATTGCAGATACGTTTGTCTGTTTGTCGATTGTAAAAAGCCATCAGCCAGAGAACACCTCTATACAATACAGTAGGGAAATGATACTCGTTTGCCCATTGCCACACGACATTTTATTTTAATGATGAGTAGCTAGAATGCTAGTCATTTGATATTTACATACGACTACTGCAAAGTACAAAACCAAAACAAATCGTGTGTAGCTAGTAGGAATATCTACACTCTACAGCCACATTAATGCAAACACAAGTCGGTTGTGTTCTTTTTTTTTATTATTTTCCGATGACGTTTCTACAATATTTCCTACAACCACTCGCGACCAAGTGGTGTGCACACGAGGTGAGATCTATCTAGGAATCTACCTATTCGATAATAGCTAGCGCATGTGTTTGTTCGCAGAAGGCATAGTCTAGCTCTAGGTAGAAGTAGACTTTCTATAGAACTTTGCAGTTTGTAGCGCACTCTCGCACACAGTTAAGGAATAATGGACATAGTATATTCAATACACGCGATAAGAAATGATAACAATAGGCATAGCTACCTACTTCCTTCAAAAAGATACCGCGTCTTAACACTCACAGATACTTATTCGAATTTTATCTACCACATAAGCATTGGTGGATTTTCTGTTTTCCCGCATACAAAATTTACCCCAGCCTGTATAGCTGCTATACAGTCAAACGACTATACCAGTTTAACGGAACATATGTTTGATATTCCCTCTGTGACGTCACACCTCAAATCAACCAAGCTATAACCGCCACCAGTATGAAAAGATACGAACACACACACATACTCACAGCCAGCCACAGCTAAAAGCAGTTGAGCAAAGGCAAAAACCAAAATCCAAACAGCGAGCGAGCGACTATATAAATGCTCGCTCCAACATCGGCCAACTCTCAGATTCTCTAGTTAAACCGAACATCGCGGTTCGCAAGAGGAAGCAGAGAAACTTTTTTGTTAAAAATAAAAAGAAATATAAATTTCAGTGTGATTCACACGCAGTCGTGCAAGTGAAATCGTTCGTTTCGTTTGCAAACAAAAAATATAAAAAGATACGTTTTTGGTTTTAGATTTGAGAAGATACATCAGTCTAATCAAAGTGAAAGTGCCAACAGTTGGAATAATTTCGAAAATTATTCTTAAATGAGAACAAAGAAACGTGCAACCCATTGAGTTTAAAAACACAAATCTGTCAAAATAGGGCGAACAAAACTTATTAATCAAATGTACTACCTAGTGGCGTATAGTTAACAATTTGTTTAATACGCGAATGCTATAGTCTCTATAGCTTCAAAAATATCCCCCAAACAGCAACAAAAGATAAATCGATATTCTAGTCAGAAAATTGTTTGTGTCAAGTGTGGTTAACATTATTTGCAACATCAAACATTTTCTTCAAAGTTGAATATATTTATTCGTAAAGTTTATTTATTTTTAATAAACAAAAATAAAGTATTCACACACGCGTACTGAACTTAAACTGTGATAAAAAATATTAGTTAGTTTTGTCTACACAAAAACAAAACACAACAAAAAGCATTCTGAACATTCTAAATATTCTAAGTTAAAACAAAAAAAAACTTATACAAAATGGTCGGAAGTACGGGAACTCTAATGACAATGCGTCTTGTTCGCAGCAAACTGCGCAAACGTGAAGAGACATCCTCAGCCAGTCCGGCAACAAATATTGAGGCTCAAACAACAACCTTTGCAACATCGCCCACACATCGCAACAGTACGAGCAGTCAATGCAGCAATAGCAGTCAAAATCGACAGATATTCACAACATCATCGTCGACGACCAGCTTCGAGGCGAATCACAATCAAAACAATGCCAATCTGAATAACAACAATCAGCAGGCGAATGGCAATTGCAATGGTACAACAGTGACAATTGTTCGACAGAGTCCACCATCAAACGGTTGGGTGTTTCCACCAAAGGCGCCAACACCGAACATCTATAATTGCAGTAATCATTTTGTAAGTATTCCAAAGAAAATTTTTATTTTATTTAAACCTAAGTTCGTTTAACATTTAATTAACATCATCAAACATCTCTGTCATTCCGGGTCGTGCAACATATACACAAGTGGGAGAAGGGGAAGAGCAAAAGATGCATAGAATTGCGGTCAAGTACAGTTGAGTTTGAGTTAAAATGGCAGAAAAATGCAGTTTTCTTGCTTAAAATACAATTTAAGTAAAACTTTGTGATATGTCAGGAAGTTTGAAAAAACATCAGGGAAATTATTCAAAAATTAAAAGTAGGTGAAAGAACAGTTTTCAAGTGTTTCTTATTGCATATTTAGATGTTTTGAAAATTTTTAAAAATTCTTTTTTACTATCTTAGAAAAAAAACCTCCTAGAAGCTAAAAAATATTAAAAATCGCGAAAAACTGCTTTAAAAAAAAACTGGCGACGATGCATTCGGTTAGCTTTTGGTAAAATTTTGATAACATATAGTTTTTCCAATCGCTCTGCCTCATTTTCGATCATAAAACTAAAAATCGTGAAAAACTGTTTAAGTTAAGTTGTCCACTGCAACCAACGATGTGTTCGGTTAGGCTTTTGGTAACATTTTGTTTTTCCAATGGGTCTTCTTTATTTTCCATCATAAAATTGAAAATCGCCAAAAACTGTTTGAAAAAAAAGGTCCACTGTAAGCAACGATGCGTTCGGTGAGCTTTTTGGCCTTTAATTATGAATTTGCTTAGATTTGCAATAGTATTAATTTTTCTTCTCGCTTTTATCACAAAATTCTAAAATGAATGAACCATTACAAGTCTATGCATTTTTCTGAATGCCTTTTCCTAATTTTCCATCATAAAACAAATGCACTTTTGAGAAAGTCCTCAAACCTTCCTCACTGCAACGTCACACAGACACAACTGTGTATGTTTTTACGCACACTCAATTAGACCCCTGTTGTTGCCCTAGGTCGTCCAACACCAACTGCAGTGGTGAACAAACTGCAACAACATCACGACATAGCCAGCAGCTGCAATTGCAGCACAGGATAATCATCGAAGATAGGTTAGTGCACCTAACAACAGCAGCGTGCTGTGCTCATTTCTTCTTGTTCCTCCTCTTTTGTGTGTGTGCGTCCTACCTCTGGTTTTCCTTGGAACTCTGTCCATTATGTGAACGCAATAAAGGTTTTTGAACCAGTCTATCTGTTCAGTAATCCACCTTTTTTTTTCTATGTGTAGCAACTGTCGGTTTTAAGGAGAGAACGACAAAAAAAAGTCTGCCCGCCAAAAGAGAGGCAAACAACACCATAAAAAAAAGAAACGATTTAACAAGTTCATTGATCGATTCATGAGGAACAAGCACGATAGGGTTCTTTTGCTCTGCCTCTGCCAGTCAGTGCCATTTATTCCCCTGTGCTTAGAAAACACAATCCAGGAAGACACATACAAAAAAGGCTTCCATCCACACAACCATCAGAATGGTCGTTGTCGAACCCATTATGCTGCTGTTTTTTCTCCCTTATTCTCGGTGTATTCTTCCCAGACAGCTTTTGTCGTGCGCCCCTTCCATGGCGCGTCTTCCCCGGTCATGCAAAATGTCCTTCTGCCCATACATCAAACACAAAGGGGCAGACTCCGAGGGACAGAGTTCAGCGGCTTTGTTTCGTCTATACTAGCAAGCGATCCTTTAACTAAATTTTCGTGTATCTGGAGAGGGAGACACAACATTCAGTTCTGGTGCTGCACTCTGGTGTTTGTTGAGGAAACCTAAATTTATCAACTGGAATTGAGCAGCCAACACCGGATTGGAGAAGAAAAAACCTACTTAGCTCGTTATGTAGGTATTATATGGGCTGTAAAGTCATGGTGAATTTCGGGGTCTTTGTTAAAAAAAAAAAACAGCTTTATCCAACAGACTTATACAAGCCTCGATGTTGCTTTTTTTAAAAATGTTGCGAAACGGTTTGTTTTTGTTTGTTTTTCTTTTTTCGCTGCCGAACTTCAAACGTGATTATTTAAACAATTGTTCCGGCAGTTTGGCTGACGCAAGTAGTGTCGACTTCTAGCTAAGAATATAACCTTCTAGCGAGCAACCAATTTATATACGTTTTGCATAAAAAACTCAAGACTTCGCTGGTCATAACAGCTGTTCGTATAATATAAATCAAAGCAAACAAAGAACAATGAGTAGGAAGAAACGTGTCTTGCAAACTCAAGCGCACTAGTTACATAGGTTCTCTGTTAATGAAAGGTTTTGTTGTTTTACATAAGTCTATTGCACAAGATCTAAATAAGAGCCAGACTGTGTCACCGCAAAAAAGATAGATAGTTTGCATCTCTGTCGTTTTGAATATATGCAAAATCTTGTAGCTCTTCCTTCTCGTTGTCTGTAACAACTGAGTCAAGATCACATTTTGAGTGTAAAAATAAACACCGAAATGTCTGTGTTTAGATTGCAACAGTTTATTTTTAGAGACGTTTTTGTCAAGCAAAATGCATTCAGCAGAGGCAATTTGCCATCATAAAGTCCGACGTCGCATCACAAATTCCCATGGCAATGACACACACTCAAACCTCTTCAAACATTCGGCACAAAGTCTTATCGGAAGTCGGACCAGAGTGGAAACTTTCCTACCAATTTTGACCAAAAAAAAAGAAATATCCCCAATCAAACGAAAGTAGAAACCCCGGCCAAGGAAGGGATATTTCAATACGAGTTTTCTCCTAAAAAGAAATTTAAAAATGAAACAATGTATCTGCACATGTTTGAATTTAAAGTAACACGAGGTTGGCTGAAATCCAACCACACTTTATTCGCAGAAAAAACGGTTACACGTTGTTTGGTTTGGGATGGTTTTTTTTCCTATTTCGATTTCTGCTCTTTTTTTGCAGTAAAGTCAAGAGGTGAATTTCACTCGCACACACACGCGAGTTCTTTCACATGCATTCGTGTATCTCGCAAGGTTTTGGATTACTAGGCCACGACTGGGTTCTTGTGTAGTTGTGTGTGACTACAAACTGTAGCGATACGTTATCAAGACTTCCCCACTGTAGAAAAAAAAACAAATAATCATTGGAGGTAAAGCACACAAGACGACGATTGGTATACTGACGCCAGTCTGGGATGAATTAAAATTTTGGGGAATTTCGAGTTTTCTGACGAAATTCAGATTGCTCATCGAGTTTCGCGAGAGTCGCGCTTAGTAACATCTTTGTTCGATCTTTTGGATCGTTACAGAGTACAGTGACAGCTCGCTTGGCTCGGCACAGCTGGGCTGTTCAACACAAATACATTGGCAGACAGCTGATGATCGGCACACCACGCTACACAAAATGGGTCGTTGTGGTTGAACTGTCTGTTTGAGGTTTCGAGCTTAGGTCCGGATACTTTTTTTTCTCTCTGTTTTATCATGGTTCTCTCTGCTCATTTTTTTTTTTTTTTGTAAGTGTAGTCGGTTTTTTTAGTTTCAAAAGTTTTCCTCATCAGAAGAGTGAGTTTGCCAAGCGTGGCATGTTCATGTATCTATATAAAAATGTATAGTACCAGTTGAGTTGGAAACACGACGTTGGAGCATGATATTGATGTTTAGAGATTGTAAAGTCATAACTGCAAATGAGCGTTTAATTGGCATTGAATGGGGAGACATAAAAAGTATGAGATCGTGGGGGCAAACTTTCTGCAATTCTTGCAACAAAGTGGCAGCTTAATGCTTCGAGCTTGGCATTTATGGGATTTGATGATCATTTGTTGGCATTGGCCCGACGTTGGGCGCCATTTTTTGCAAAAGTCAAGGGAAAAATTAAGTGATCGATACCTCTTATAAGAAGGACCCTGCGTTGGGCGCGATTTCTTCAAAACTCGTTCTCATGCACTCATAAAACAGTCACAACATCATTTTTTTTTTCTTAAAACTGTAACAACACTTTACTCATAAACTTTTTCTCTTCTTTTTATTTCAGGATGCATTAGTAACACCCAACGACAAGCATGGTTTCAAAGGATTCCGCAAACAGTTCAGCGGCAGATTTAAGCGTTTGGTCGCGAAAAAGCCGTCCGAACCAGCACCAGCAATACCACCAGAGTTGAAGCCTCAATTGAAGACAATCTATGTCTATTAATTTCAAGAGGACGAAAACGAGGCAAATATCACATTGCCCGTAGGATAATGGTATTCGAAAGAGAGAATCATCATCGAATCGAGTTCATCCCTCGTAATGGGCTCAATATTCTAAAACTGTATTAAAATATTATGTTCTCAGCTTAAGCGCAGACGAAATAAGCAAACCAGTCCATAATTTTTAAGCATTAAAAGCAAATGATATATTGAAGATGAGAAGAAAACAAATTAATGATATAAGTTCCAAAGAATGAGAACATAATTAAGTTACTACAGTATAATGTTGTTGCATAACAACCCCCTCCACTATTAAAGGCATAAAAGACACTTTCATCATCAACTTCTAAATAATATAACTCAACTCAATCCTGCAGCTTTGTTTATGAAAAAAAAACCTAACTTAAATTTCCTTTGCAAAACTCAAAAAAGAAAAGTTCGACTAACACCCATTACACTGAGAAGAAGAAAAATTTTGTATGCACAAACCACACAAAGCAATTTCGACAAGTAAGAAAAAAAGAGAAAACCTATTTTTTTGCTGTAAAAATTGCTTTCGACAAGACTGAGATTTACCAGATTGTATATGTAGTTTTATTTTAATTGATAATTTCTTCGCAAAAAAGAAAATAAAACCGCGTATTCATTGTTGGGAGAATAGGTTCAATACTAAATAAGAAATGATCAAAAAGTTAATAAATTAATGGAAAATTCTCAATTGGCATTCTAAGAGTATAGAGGACAATACTTTTACATACACCTTAAAGTAACACTTGTTTTAAATCTACTCTTACTCTTTAACAAAAAAAAAAATAAACACATACACCACAGCAAAGTCAACAAATTAAAGAAAAAATAAATAAATTATTTTGTTATTCAGTTAACGCTTAACATCAATTAATTTATTTGACAAAAAAAATAGAATGCTACAGAAAACATGTAAAAAAAGAAAAATATGCACAATTTTACATTAATATTATTAAAACTTTTTAAGGATAAAAAATAACAATTAGTTAAAATATCAACTAAGAGCTAGCTTTATGGAATTGATGAGTTAAATGTAAGGGAGATTCTATATTCGCTCACATTGAGTGGACAATTATTTAAAAAAAATGATAATTTGTAAAAATACTAAGAAGTTTTAAAATTAAAAGCAGATGAAAAACAATAATAATTACAATTACATTGGAACTCGAAAATTTGTTAAATATTTTTTTTTTATAATTTGTTCTAAAATAGCTCAAAGAGATTTTGTTTTATTTTTGTATTGAAAGGCAAAAGTAATATTCAAGATCACATCAATTTATTGTTGTTTTATGATATTTTGTTTTCACATTTTTTTGTTTTGTTTAATTCTGTTTATTTTGATGTAATTGTAATAAAAAAAAAACGATGAATAGGAGAAGATAAAAAAAATTCCAATAATTAGAAAAGAAGTATACAGTATTTTTATTATTATTTTTTTATTAAGTCAATAAAGTATGAAAAAATGACGTGATTATAAAAGAAATTAAAAAAGTTTTTTGTTCTTTTGGAGTTTGGAGAAGACTTCGACTGTTAAGACTTCGACCATTTGGCATTCCGATGATGGCGGATGGATGTACTATAGATACGTTCAATTTGTATTCTGATGACATATGGTAAGCTAAAGAATGAATCAGTCCAAAGAGCCAAAGGGATTACAGAGTGCTCCATGAGTTTTTTTTTGCAAACGCGTGGAGGTTATTCATAATTTCGTCTTAAGCAAAAATTTACAAAATTATTATCCCGAAAAGGAAAAGACAAGAAATCCACATTGGCTAAAAACGACGACACCCAAAAGTGGTATATACTGACGGATCGAAGATAAGCAGAGGACTTGGAGGACTTGGTATTATAGTGACCAAGTGCCATAAACACGTACCCAAATCCCCTTTTCCAAAGAATCCACCATTTTTCAAACCGAACTTTTAGCAGCCCACATAAAAACCCACTGCATTTTTAATAGAAACCTCACTCATGTAAGGAGTTCCCTATTCTCCGACAGCCAGTCAATCCTGATTTGGGTGCCAGGACACGAAAACTATGAGGATAGTGAAAAGGCCGACATTCAACCCAAATGGGGAGCTGAGATTGCTTTTATGCAGACACAGGTCAACCCTAGCGTCCCATCAGGTTCGGGCTTAAAGCTAGGGGGCGGCAAATTAAGAACAAAAAAAAAATTAAAAGTAAGAAGATTAATTGCTCATTTACGTATAAAAATAGCATTATACGTACTAAAAGCCAAACATTTACAATATTTATTTTAACTCTTAGAAGACCTTTTGATTTTTCTTGATTACTAGGAATTCGACACAGGTTCTTGGACGTGACTGTCACGGTTTTCTCTGTCGAGTTAAACAGGAGTTTTGTTTTAACTGGGGTGGGTCGTATTAAATGGGTTCAAAAAGAATGTTGGGAAACGGTAACAATAATGGCGGACCCCCGCAAGACCGGAAATATGATCGAGACGGAATTGTGAGTCGAACAAGACTAATATGTCCGCCTGTTTTCGTACGACATATTCGAAGGAACTTTAATTTGCAAGCTAGGAAGTCTGGAACTAAAAGTCTGGATTATTTATGTCCCGAAGCAGTACGAGCGTAAGGTTTTAGAAATGCGCCAACTTACATGCATCCGTCATTCAGGGTGAAATGGGGAAATTAAGTCGCAGAAAAAATTGGTGGAAAATATTCGATAGACGTTGAAACTATTTCATGTCAAAAATATTACAACCCTAAGCTAAAATTGATCTAAATTACGTGGACGTACCTGCCTTAGAAAGTCCATAACAATTAACCCAACAGGGTTTTTTTTGGTAGGTTTTCCGAGAGGGCGGATAGGATGTGGGACCCAGGGCGACACTTAACCTTAATCCGCCCCTGATTTTGTAGAGCCTTTTCCCCTCTTTGGAAAAATCTGGACATCAGTATCTTCTCACAAAAAATTTAATAATCTGGAGGGTTTTCGAGCACTTCAAATAAAAATTGAGAGCGAAAAGTGTAGCTTGGTTTTCATTTTATACCGACAAAATATGAAAACTACCGACAAAATATGGTCAGCATACAGCCAGAATTTACTTGAAAGTGAGACAACTTCAAATTTAAAATGGACGAAAATTTGACCGCCCACACCACCGAACTTGTGAAAAATTTTTATAATAATTATTCAAAACATAAATTCAAGACAAATATTTAGGATATAAATATTAATATTTTAACATAATATTTTAATATTAGGTGATGCTCTTCGACCAGAGCCAGGAGAGTCGAAGTATCACCGATATCCCAGAAAACCAAGAAGCGGAGTGCTCTGTAGGTCTACACGCAGAGTTGCTAGGCATACTGCATGACGATTACTGCAGAGGCTGCATGGACGTTAAAGAAATTTAATCTGTTTTTACCTGCTATGCGAATGCCAAGCCCTAAACAGCATTAGGCATACTACCCTTGGCAGTTTTTTCTTGAACGAGCTCGAAGACCTAAGTGATGTAGATTTTAAGGACCTCCTTAGGTTTGTACACTAATCTGGATGGGTCCGTTACAGATGTTAAGAAGGTTCCCAAATGGACACCATAGACCAAGCTGCTGGTCTAAGTGAGTCGTGACTTTTGTCACAAAGGCAACCGTGAACCTAACCTAACCTGTAACCTAACCTAACCTAATCTAGAGGCAAAAGAGAGATCACGAAAAGTGTGCGGTTGAAGAGGTAGAGTAAAAGATTCCTTAACGAAAATGAGTTTCGAAAGTTCTACCGGAGAATCAAAAGGTTCTGCCCAAGGGTAAAAAGCTCAAATTGATGCCTGTGAGGAAGACCAATGGAAAATCGAAGTAAATCGTAGTCGATGCTGAGGATTTGGAAAAAAAAATTTCTGCAGACTGCATGGCGAAGGCGAACCGAATCCCACGATCAGGTAGAATTAACCATTTAAGCTGGGCAAATAGAGCACGTGAACGATACGTGTACGACAAGTGAACGATAAGTGTAACAAAGCAGCAGGAGCCTAGCTGCCAAACTAGACAAATCCGGTGTCTAACATGTGGTTAGGAGCATGCGCCAGTTCATGCGCAAGATTTGGTCGGAGGAACCAACGAATGGAACCGCATTTTTTGCCCGATATTCAAGAAAGGAGACCCTCTGAATTGTAACAACTACAGAGGCATCAGTCTTCTGAACATCGCCTACAAGTTTTTTTGTTGTAGTTCGTGACCGCCTAAGGCCGTTTGTCAAAAATCTGATAGGTTCATTTCGGTGTGGCTTTGGGGTAGGAAAGTCCACCAGAGATCAAATTTTCACACTGCGGCAGATCCTGAAAAACCCAGTATTTCCAATTCGATCCCCACCACCTTTCCATCGATTTCAGGAACACGTACGACAGCAGCCAGTGAGGCGTGCTATTGGACAATGTCCAGTTTTGGCGCCCCTGTGTCGGTTTGTACAGAATGACAATGGAAAACTCATCTGTTCCATCAACTTGACTTCTTCAATATTTATCATCCTTGAAACAATTGTGCAGGATTCCCGCGCCAACACCAGAGGCACAATATTTCAAAAGTCCGTACAATTACTCGCATACCCAGGGCATATATTGACAAATTCGGAAAAAACACAGCGTGATGTCAATGAAATCTTTGCGAGTTTCCAGGCATTAAATATTTTGTTATCAAGAGGAAGCACCCAACACCGAACTCATGGACAAAACTTCACCATAGACAGATTTGACTTGGAGGTAATTAGGAACTTTGTCTACCTGGGTTCTGCTACAGTCATACAAGGAAGCAAAAGTTTCTGGTCACTCGCCAAAATATTAAAAATTGTGCCTCATCATCCATCCCGACACTCGATTTTAATGACATCCCAGCTGTCAGCTCCTTAAACAAAGCCAATTATTTTGCTGCCAGCTCCTCGCTCTCTGATTGTGCCATGTCTTCACCTGTACTCGAGAGTGTAGAACGAATTCATGGTGAAAGCATGGTTGTCTGGCATCAGTCTCTTTTGTCGAAAATGCGTGCATTTGGAATCGATCGATGTGTCTTATTTATTGATTATGTGATTATTTATTGCATAAGAAATTTACTTTTGAACCGATCAATCCAAGTGGCTTAGAAAGGTTTCAAGTCTGATGTTCTTCATATTAATGCTCGTGTTCCCCAGGGCTCAGTTTTATCTCCAACACTCTTTTTGATCTTCTTAAATTATATCTTGTCTGCCGCATCTAATCCAATTCATTCTTTTCCTGATGACAGTAACTTTAGTTTCTCATACTCATTTCCTTGCCAACATCCCAGTCCTTCGGACGTTAAAAGGGAACGGTTAAGTATGTTGAACTGCCATCCAAGTCCTGATTTACGGTACAGGAGTATGGTCCCGACTAAGACGGATAGCGGACGAGAAGATAAAACTTCGAACTGTACGGGCTGTACAATGACACCCGAACTAGCCGGAATATGTTCGACTCTACCCCGCAAGGACGACACAGTAGAGAGCACCTATAGGTTCTCTCTATAGGCCTATAGGCTCAAGTAGCGTACGCATGTGGTAGGTGACCTCAGCCAATTGCGCGTGCAAAACTGGAAAATGCTAGCTGGAGACAGAGCTGGCTGGTGAAGCTTGTTGGCTGAGGCCCAGGTTCCTTATGCCTCGGCTGTTGCTTTCTAAGGCCCAATTTTATTCGAGATTATCTCAACTCTCGACGGCGACTGTTTTGTGACTCGTGGAAAAATACCCTTTGTTGTCAGGTTTAATATTTCTGAGGTTAATTACTATAAGCCATACAAAGGTTGTTCGTAAAGGTAACATAGTCCGTGCATGATATATGCTTAGCCCGATCCAAGAGCCAACATCGTCTAAATATTGACCTCTTGGATGAGCACAACCGAAATGACAAACGATAATATTTGAACGATGTCATGCCACTATGATGAATTTTTTTCGAGTACAACAAAAACTTGATGAAGACTCTCACACACTGCCATTATTTACCATCCATCCCTATTCTAATACACTTT
This sequence comes from Neoascia interrupta, assembly GCA_947623515.1. NCBI lineage: Eukaryota > Metazoa > Arthropoda > Insecta > Diptera > Syrphidae > Neoascia > Neoascia interrupta. Next base: position 56,149,016 of record OX392464.1, on the reverse strand, counting down.
ACAAAAGTGTGGAACTAAATTGACAAAACCTTATAATAGTGAGATGACAAAATTGATTGTATATGTGTGACAATCCACCTTAAGCCGCGTTGTCACAAGCAACGTAAAACAGGAACAGAAACAGAATCCCATACATTAGCAACTGAATTCGCTGAACGCTTTTTGCGTTGCTTATGTATGAAATTCTGTTTCTGTTTCTGTTCCTGCTCCTTGTGACACCGCGGCTTTAGATGATCAATTTTTTTTTTCCAAAATTTGCCCCCCAGAAAAAAATAACATTCTTAAAAGTATGACCAAATACTACGAAGGGGGGAAGAATTTAGTCGTCACTTTACAGAGGTCTGCTTGGGCATATATTTGCACGCATATTCAATAAAAAAAACTGTCTAAAAATAACTGTTACAAGTTCAAATTGTTGAAGCATGACGTATGAGAAGCATCTTATCTAGCTTGTTAGTGGCACATACTTAAACCGCTGACCGGGCACCCATCACGTTACTTTAATAAAACGTGAAACTCAATAGTGTTCAAAAGCACAATCATAGCTACTTACACGCCCACCAAACACACCACTTGTCGCCTTCGGTTGACAACATAGTTCTCGATTGAATTGCCGCATCACTGCAATCGATGTAACTTGATCCTTTTGTAACCAAAACCTTTTAAAATGCGAGTCTTGTGAAACTCTATGGCGCGTGGCGAAAAGTGATTTGTGCGCAATTAAAATCGATATCGATTCGATGGTATATGCGGCACCGTATCGAATAAAAGTGCCTTTAATCGATTATGCAAGACAATCGGTCGATGGTTTTCCATACAGAAGCTATACGGTGCATGTCATCAAGCTTACGAAGCCATTAAAGGCAGCGCTCCACTGGCTGTCATCGATTTAATGAAGAGGAAGCACAGCAGTCACATTACAGAAATTCATCAAAATCAAATGAGAAACGATACTGACATTCAATTGATGCTGAATTTAGAATCACTTTGATGAGCCGATATGATTTGAAATATTTCCTCTGGGTGGATGCGTTAAAAAGTATGAAACCATTTAAAATTTAGACAAGCAATGTGCACGTTTTATGTAATTTTTGACGTCATGAAATACGGTAAGTGTTGATTTTACTTTGAAGCAAACAAATTTTGAATTTCATAATTTACCTACCATCGAATGTAAAATATGTTTTTGTTTTGTTGGCTGACGTTGACGAGGTGCTAAATTTTCTTAAAACTAATTGAGGAACTCATTGGAAAGAGCGTTCACAAAACTCTTAATTCGGGTAGATGCTAATTTCTTTCAAAAGTTATGCCTTCTTGGCTGAGAATTTGGGCGAATATTTACTTGGTACTTGCGTCAGTTTTTCTTAAGACTACGGAGCAGTGTCCGTTTTCTTTTCGATAGTTTTAACACAATTAGCAGTTTATTATGCACCAATATGTGTACGTACGAGCGGAAAAGCAGCACGAGTCATGACTACAATGACGGGAATTGTGTCGTCCCATTTTGGACTGCACACGTTTTGTTGAAAGTGGAACAAATATTGTGTTTCGAAAATGTATTCAAGTCAACTGAATTACCAAGCTTTAAAATAAAGTGGCTTAAGTGGCTTAATAATTTCGCCATTTAATCAGGCAGGTTTTTGGCTCTCCTTACCTTGAAGCTTTTAGTGCAGGTCATTTTCTGCAATGTGCATTTTAAACTGAAAGTAAAATGTGCATCGATCATATTCATACATTTTATCCAATCTATATCAAACGTTCTGACTGAAAGTACGCAAAAATATTTTACGGTAACTTCGGTTGAGGTTATTTGTCAAATAACCCTACCTTACGCTTTCGGCACAGTGTCAAATCGTACAAAACAGAAAATGTTTAATTATCCAAAAAATAGGCTTTTGAAATTTTTGCGTTACCCCCTGCTTAAATTTCCCATTAGTTCATTACTTTATATTCTAAGATTCTATTGAAAAAACAATGGCAGTATTGAGTGGATGTGACATTTTTCAACTGGCACTTGCTCAGAATAGCCATCGCCTGTCACACCCTTGCATGATTTTTGTTATGTACCGGTGTTCTTACACGTATGTAGGCTAAAGCCGCCTGCAAGATTTTTTCCAGGGCGGGGGGCGTGGCATCGAACCAGGCCATGGGCTTAGACAAAAAAAAAAAAATTACTCGTATTTGTCAAAATTTCCTAGTAAAAAATATATTTAATGTGCGTTGGTGAATCGTACAGAGCCAGGACGGGGGGCAAGCATTCCTATGTCCCTCGCTCCGGGGGTCTTTGAACTGGAGGTGACCCACAGAAATCAGCCGATTTTGAACGGCGCGGCGGCGGATTAAGAAGTCGAAGTGTTGGTCAGGCCGTCGCAGTAAAACTGAAAAAAGAACGATTTGACACTGAGCCTACGGCCCAGACCATAATGAAACATCTCTTTGTGGCATTAAGCCCTTTCTTAAAACCTTAGTGAAAAATTTCGACAATTACATTCTGAGGTTATCTTGACGTAGCGAGACCCATGGCACGTAAAAATGACTGTTGGTCGTTCACTTGGTAAATAATGGAACTCTTTTTTAAGCAAGTTTCTGTTATAAGACCGCAGAAGTCAGTGGTATATGGTAATATCCCTGCAGCACTATCTAACGCACTTAAAACTAAATTTTAAGTAAAGAAGCCTGCTGGACGAATGTCACAGACACTGAATAATATTAAAAAAAATTCACCTTGAAGATTAGAACGAACGGGCCAACACCGTTCTTATGATTTTATCTTTTTTTTACGACGCTGCCTAGGCTGACCGAAATTTAAAATGGAAAACATGAAATAAAAAGTGGGAAAGTGCACAGTGCCAGTGCGTATATTAAAACTTCAGCCCGCTTGCGACGGATTGCAAAATTGTCTAGTTTACCCATAAAAAAAACTGACACGCTTCCAGAAAGTGGGCGGCATGTAAACTATAACTTGTGAATGCCTTTCATTTTGGACTAAAAATTCGCCTGTTTTGTACATTCAGGACTGTAATGGGTATGTCTGTAAACGGATTTCAATAATTTTCAAACCTAATCTGAAGAGCAAGATTCTCGGCCTTAAAGTTTTTTACATACGGACGGACGAATGTGGTTTAATGGATTCTTCTTTCAGTTTCGATCATATCTCTAAAAGGTCTTAGGGGTCTACGGTAATTATTTCTGTGTTGTAATCTATAGTTATTATTAATAGAGCATGAGCAGTGTGTTAATAAGCTATTAAAGCATTCCAAAGTTACATTTTTATATTCCTTTCCGCCCACCTTTTGGATGGTGTTGCAGTTTCCTTTTCAGGTAGAGTAGGGTATTTTGCAATCCATAACAGATGAACTGAAGCTTTTACACACGCACTATTGCACTTTCCCACTTGTTTTTTGGTTCAAATTCAATCATCTTGTAAATTCAACCCCTAAAAGCAGCCGTGGTTAAAAGCTTGTATTCGAATGAAATCTAAAATAGTACCTGGTTTAACTTACGTGCTAATTTTTATTTATTTTTCTTATACGTAGACCCCTAAGACCTTTTAGAGATATTATCGAGACCGACAGGTGAATCGATTAAGCTATGTCCGTACGTCCGTCAGTCTGTTCGTCCGTCTGTCCGTGTGTGTGAAGTTTTTTGATCTTTAAAATCCAGCTAGGATGCTCAAACTTAAAGTGCATTTTGGTTGTAATTTTATACAGACAAAATATTTTAAAAACCCGATTTTTTAAAAAGTTCACTCCAAATCGAAAAAAATTCTATGACAAATATTAACGATATAACTATTAGCTAAGTCTGGTCCATACAAAATTTTGAGCTCCGCCCACTTCTAGGGGGCATTTTTAGGAAAAAACTGTATTTTTTTCCGAAATAATTTTCGGTTTTAACGCATTTTGTCTTGATTCTAACGAAATTACAATTAATTTATTTTAATTTTTAGCCCAGACTCACTTTTGGTGGCGTGGACTATACAAATAATATATGAATTCGGGACAAAAAATTTTAAGGTTTGGTGTTACACGGTGTGGTCGGGTAAATATACAGAAGTTTTTCACAGACGAAATCTTGCACTTACTCACTTGTTTTTAGTATATCTTAGATTCACCAATAGATGCTAGTAGCCAAATACCAGCCTCTTAGGACGTCTTACATGTTTTACAGTATTTGGTAGTTGCACATTCAAACCGATTGTGGGCGTGTCTGGAAGCAGATTTGAAAATTTTTTAAATGCGTACCACTTCGCATGTAAATAAGCTTACGTAGAAAACTCCAGTTCCCCAACTCAAAATTTAAGGCCTAAAAACATGGTGTCATACAGACGGACGGATGGACAGACATGGTTTAGGCATTATACGACTTAAAATTCGGTCTCGACCGTATAAAAACTTACAAGGAGGACTAAAGATGAGTAAAGAAGTGAGTAAAGAACTCATCCATTTCCCTTCTGGGAAGGGCTTGAGATGGCTTGGGATGGTGAGGAGTTTTATTTAACATTTACTAATGATAGCAATTTCACCGGAGAGCAGGCTGGCACTCAACCCGGGGATATAAAGGGCTGTAGTGGTTGTCAGGTCAACAGAATTGCTTAGACAGCCGGAACGTCTGCTGTCGAAGCTGAAAAGAAGGCTGAAAAGAAAAAGGGAAATGCTTCGGTAATAGCGAAAGTGATCTCGACCACTGTACCTGACGGCTCCATCACCGGAGCCAAGAGCATGATGAAATCTAAACAAAAGCATAGGGTACGGGTACTGCTTCGTTATGCTTTAGATAGTGAAGTATTGCCGCCACCCCGGCATACTAAGTAGTGATTGGAAAAAGCCGAGCTGGGAGGGCTGTCTAGGCCAATATATACTTAAAGAAGGGGCCACTGTATTTTGTGCGAGACCGTCCGAGAACCAGATCTTACAAGGTCTTGGAGCCAAAAAAGATAAAGGCTATCTCTTTATCTGAAATGCGTTGTAAACAAAACGACCCATATGGCTTCTCGTTGCTGTGGTAAACGAGCTAAAACCTTGCGCTTGCGTAACTATCTTTCAGTGGATAAACGTCGATAAGAAGCTCCAGGACGCCGGAAAAGCGGAAGGAATTATCAACCGCAAAAAAATGAAGAGCTTCAATTTGATGGCATTGGTTGAAAAGGCGGTTGCAAGGATCCAGCTTGTGTGCACAAGCTTTTGTTGGACTTCCTTCGCCGCTTTATTTTGCAGGTATGCGAAGATTATTGGAAGGACATCCTACCTAGGTGCGCGACGTAAGGAGAGTTGGCAAAGTACACTCTGCCGACGCCCGAACTGGGTGTACATCCGGTATATGGTGAGTCCTTATGACAAGGACTAGAAGGGCAGCGTTTTTTGATGTACAAGATATGAATATTATTTACCTTACCTAGAGAATTGGAATGGTATGGTAAAATGCAGTATGAGGAGGTTGATGATTAAGCTATCGACCAAAGATGTACGAGGACGAAGATCCCCAAGGTCATGGCGGTGCTGCAGATAAACCTGCTCCAAAGTAAAGGAAGAACAATAAAATCCGTGGACAAAAGTTACAAACAAAGTATACTTTGTTCTTCGAGGCAGAAGTAAAGATAAGGACTTACATTCTTGTCAAAGAACAATTAAAGGCCACCTGAGCAGTAATTCTCTAAATTCATTTTCTCAGGTGACCTGGCGGTGGCTGTAGTATATAGGAAACGAAGTACGGCAAAGCACTTTGACGGACCTCCGCCAAACTCCCTTATGACTCTGAGGTATTCATCCCAAAGAAATTTAAAGACTGGCAAGACAAAAGGATCGGATGCTTGTGTTGGGCTGTGATGCTAATACCGAGCACTCACATCACAATGGACTTCAACATGTGTAACAAAGGGCATTCGCCCGAAGAGGTGATTGATGTGATCATTGTTATCTTCATAATGACCTTTTTTCTAAGCTTAATACGAAAGGGCTAGAAATAAGGAATCGTAGAGTAGTCGATGAATCAAAGATGTGTTCAAGGGGAACCTCCTTCTTCCCTAATCGCAGGGATTGAATATGCTGAGGTGAAGTAATTGGGTGAAGTATGTTGAGGTGGTGACTATGCACCTAGATACCCTAGATATCCCGCCTGGCCTAAACGGGACCAACCAAAATGGTGCAAAAATAGGATACAGGCTTAAAGAGGAAGGAGGTTGGAGAACAGAGGCCAGTCCCCATCTGCGCAAACTTATGACAATGAAGATGATTTTATTTATGATTGTGCACAAATGTCTACATACATCTTGATCGGCTGAATCTTGCTTCAAGTTTTATTAAAAGAATCTAAAACCGTATCAAAGTTGAAAAACATTAGCGCCTCCAAGTTCAACTTGTATCAGAGATACCATGGGGCCACTTTAAATATGAAATGGAATAGCTTCATTAAATATTAAAACTTTGTCTTAAATCCGGTTGCACGTTCTTCTTCTTTTTAATGGCCTTACTCCCGCACATTTATCTGTCCATCAATCAATCAATTTTGACAACAGGTGTAAAACGTTAATAAAATAAGAAATTAGTGGGCTTACTAAATGTCTTAACCGGCTTGGCTACGATCTAGACGTTCCGGATTTCATGGAAAGTTTTTGTGTTATATGAACTTGGCCTTCTTTGATGAGTTGTTCATCGAAACACATCCTCGCGACTAGCCGGTGACAATGTTTGTAAACAAATAAGGCTTTGGTCTAACTGGCTTTTAAATGACTAACATAACTTTTTTATGAATCTATCTATTCTAGTCTAGACTAATGAATGATGTCAGGATATAAATTTAACATTGATCATCACTAAAATTGGCTTCCAAATTTAAAACAATTTGAAATCTTGCTTTATATAACTCGCCAAGGATTCAAGACACAAGACGTATTTTGAAACACAGAAAAAGGGCAATTGGCCTCAAATTGGCTGTCAATTGCCCCAATATCCGCTTACATTTTTTCGTATCGGTTTTGATTCAAGATCTCTTTATTATTTACAAAATATCATTCAACTTTTCAGATAATCACGAGATCCAACAGTGTCACCCTAAAGTCCGGGGATTCTTCGATAATTATTTTTGGATAAATCATCATTTTTAATTATCAGTCGAAAGATGAAAATTATACATCACATGTGTCTGTAAATATTACAATAAGCGATAATAAACAATTTATTAATATTTAAGCGTCAAGCGATCTCAAGATAAAGACATGGGGTGAACTCGACTGCTTTTACGAGTTGATTTTGCATTAAACTAAAATTTAAGGTATTCGTAATTAATTTAACATTACAGAATTATTCACAAAAAGCTTATGGATGCAAATTTTTTTGTACATGTTACTAAATATAATTTTTTATTTTATCAATTCAATTGAAAAACTGTTCAATAATCGTTCGCCATTAATAAACAGAATACGTGAGAGTAATTAGGACTCCAAAACTTGTATATCATGTGGCCAATGAGTGGCAACTCCAAAGCCGGGTTACTTTTTTGACCACCAGCACTGTGAGGCAGAAATTTTTTACGTGACAAACATTTCTTATTAACAAATTCAGCACTTCCGTTATAGTGAAAAAGTACCGGGTAAAATTAAGATTCAAGGCACAAGAAGCAGTAGATTTAGATTTAACAAATTAAAATAGTCACTGCTCTGGTGGCGTTAATATTAAACACAAGATATTCAAATGGCATTTAGATATCAGTAAGATATCAATTTCGAAACAAATTCGCACTCGAATAGTTCGAATTTCACCAAAGTAAAGATATCACACTTCACCTCAAGCTTGACAGTTTTTAAATATCGCCAGCCACCAAATATTGGATTTTTATTGAATATTTTCAATGATGAATGTGAAGGGTTCGATTAAGCGATGAAGGGTTTTATTAAGCTAATAACGATTTTGATTTCATATTAATAATTTTTAAGTTAATATAATTATTAAATAAATGTATATATTTATAAATATTAAATATTGAAATTATATTCATGATAACGTTTATGTATAATATAATTAATATTATGTGAATATATTTATTAAACAATAATATCGGGAACTGGAATTTAAGCGAGCGATATTCAAGGCATGGAAGAAGTGCTTCTAGAACAACAGAGATGAAATGTTTCGCCAGGAATCGGAATATAGACACCTCGAGAGTCTTGCTAAGAAAAATTGCGCCCAGGCTCAAGCAAAGAGAATGCTGAGCCTGTATCAGGAATTGGAGGAAGTTTCCGCTTCCACTGCTAATACACATCAAACTACACAAACCACCTTAAATAAAGGAGCTTAAAGAGAGGAAGAGAGACGCCCAAGAGATGCGTTCGCCAAAGTTCATCAACAATGCTCAGGGACAGCTTGTTGTGGATGACGACAAAATTCTTCACAGGCGGCGGCAGGTTTGTGAGGGACTTTTGAATGAACAGTTTCCGAGGCAACACTTTCCAGAAGAAACTACTCCTAACCCGGAAGATATAACCAGGCATCACAGTCGGCGAGGTTAGATAGTCGGCCGGATTAGATACCCTCAGAGTTATTTTGTATTACACTATCAGAACTGTGATGCAGTTTGTTTAATACAAACAATATCTGCAGCAGAAATTTGCCAAGCAGAAAACTGCCAACACGGGCTCATCAGTTAGTGCAAAGGTGGTTAATAAATTAAACATAAACTAACACCAAACACAAAACACTAAGAATTACAAAAAAGCAAATGATACAAACATTATTGTTACAACAGATAAAAATTAGTTACGAACACAAGTAAAAAAAAAAAAAAAACATAAAAATAAAAGTATATTTAGTATTTAAGACGAACAACACCGAAGCAGCCTCTTAAGTTTGGCTTTGTCCATGTCAAAGTCTAAAATACTGGCATGTACGTTGTAGGTGGAACACATACGGCTGATAGGCTCATTTTTCCCATAATTTGTTCTGTGCCGTGGAACATGTAAAAGCTGAATTCTTCGGAGGTTATGAGAGCCTCCACGAAACATAAAGCTTATACTAGATAGAAGGTCCGGTGCATCTATTAGACCTTGGACCAATTGCTGAATAAAAATCAAGTCATTATTTATCCGTCTTTGGGAGAGACTTTGAATGATAAGCAATTTAAGCCGGTCGAAGTATGAGGGGAGATTGAGTGGATCTTCCCAGGAAAGTCCCCTGAGCGCGAACCGAATGAACCTCCGCTGGATCGCCTCGAACCTATTTGTATGGCATACTTGCGATGGAGACCACACTTGTGAAGCGTATTCAAGGTGAGTACGAACAAAGCTATTGTAAAGGGAAAGCGTGACGTAAGGGTCATTAAATTCTTTAGACCAACGCTTAATAAAGCCAAGCATGCAATTGGATTTATTTACAATGTAGTTTATGTGTTTTGAAAAGTTAAGGTTTTGACTAAAGAAAACACCAAGATCCTTAAAATGTTCAACACGGCAAAGAGCATGCTCACTGATGGAGTAAGAGAATGTTGTTACGATACGCTTTTTAGAAAAAGTGATAACTTGACACTTAGCTGGATTGAGGACCAACATGTAGCAAAGCTGTTTATATCAGTCTGAAGAAGAACATGGTCATCAGAACTCTTAATAGTTCTAAATGTCTACATATCGTCTGCATATGATAGAATTTCGCTATAAGCGACACACGAAGGCGCATCGTTTATAGCAAGAATGAATAAGAGTGGGCCTAGATGACTTCCCTGGGGAACGCCGGAAATGGCAGGAAAAGAAACTGAAAAAAGTCCTCTAAATTTAACTTGGTAAGATCTTAAATGAAGATAAGACATAATCCAACAGATGAAATTTGGTGGAAAGCCAAGAGAAGTAAGCTGAAAACCAATAATTTCATGCGAAATCAAATCGAAAGCTTTGGAAAAGTCGGTGTAAACGCAATCAACCTCGAAGCCATTTTCTACTGCATCAGAACATTTTTTATAAAACGATAAAAGGTTAGTTACGGTAGACCTATTTTTAACGAAACCATGCTGTTCTTTGCAAATTATGTTTCGGCAGTAAAATATAAGGCTATCGCAAATTAATTTTTCAAACACTTTTGGAATGGTTGAAAGTTTAGCAATCGCCCTGTAGTTCACAATATCACATTTAACACCTTTTTTAAAGACAGGCGTAATATATGAGAGTTTCCACATGGAGGGGAAGTGACCGGACGATAGCGAAAGTTTGAATAAGTTTTGTAAAGGAGTGGCAAGAACATCCTTACAGTTTTTTAAAACGATAGGTGGTATACCGTCTGGACCAGTAGAACAATCGTCTTTAAGGCTAGACAAGAGCTCATAAATAGTTTCTAAATGTACTGGTATATCACAAAAATTAACTTGAGCAGATTCTGTGAGATATTTAAAATAATCAGTGTCGACAGTAAATGGAGAATCTCTAAATGATTTGGAAAAGTGATCAGCGAACAAATTGCATATCGTGCCAGGATCGTTGGAAGAACTGCCATTATATTTGAGAGTGGATGGATAGCCATCAACTTTTCTTTTAGAGTTAACAAACTTCCAAAATTCCCTGGGATTAGTTTTAAAATCTGAACCAATTTGAGAAACATAGTTGTAATACAAACGCTCTGCGAGAGCATTGAATTCACTGAAATGAAACATGAAATTATCAAGGTCAAATGTACTCAAATTTGTGATGTACTTTTTCCATGCTTTATTGCGTTTATTACGTAGGACTTTCAGTTCCTTGGTATACCATGGGTGGCTGAAGTTAGAGTTCTTGTTTTTCTTTATAGGTATAGTATTACTGATACAGGTATTGAGTATAGAATAAAATTTTTCTACAGAGTGCTCAAGGTCACTGGAGCAAACTATATTAGAAATACCGGATTTATTCAGTTCGTCAGATAGTGTGCGAAAGTTAGCCTTTCGGAAGTCAAAAGTGTATGAACAGTCAAATGAGTGGACATTCTCATGTATGTGACAGTTCAAGAACTCAAGAAAAAGGTGATACACGAAGCTGATGTAACACACAATGAAGATCGTCAAGCGGGTAGATACTAGATAGTCAACTACGGAAAATAATAAGGCTACCTGAGGACCAATGTGGGTTTGTCGCGGGCAAGTCAACCACTGATGCAATCCAAAGGATCAGAATCATAAGGATCATAATAGAAAAACATTGGGATGCCCTTAAAGATCAGCATATGGTGCTGTTTGATTTTGAAAAAGCTTTCGATAAACTACCACGAGATCTGATATAAGTGGCGCAAAGAAAACGAGGAGTTCCAGAAGCCTACGTGCGGATGATCATTGACATGTATGATGGAGCAAAGACAAGAGTAAGATGTCCTTCTTTGATCAGTGTCACTGATGAGTTTCCAATTAAAGTCGGTATACACGAGGGAAGCGTCCTAAGTCCTCTGCTTTTAATCGTAGCGCTGGATTACCTGCTTGAAGGTAAACTGAAGGACCCGAAAGTACATAAGTTATTCTTCGCTAACGATGGGGCCATACATCCTGCAAAGATCATACAACCCGAAGATCCTACATCCCTGCAACGAGCACTTGATATATCGGTGGATGTTTAAGAGGGTATCGAGGAATGGGTAACATATTAGCCAAAAGAAAACAGAGTACCTGTGCTGCCCATTCTCTGACTCACCAGAGCCAATTCCAGACATTAAATTGAATGGAAATGTGCTTCCCAAGTGTGAAAAGTTTAAGTTTCTGGCAAACTTTTTTATCTGTTGTTCTCTTCTGGCATCTCTCCAACATTAGGAAAACAGCTTTTGTATCTATAGCCCGCTCCAGAAAAGGTGACTCTTCTTCTCCTTCCAATTGCCGTCCAATTGCTCTAACATCATTGCTTTCTAAGGTCATGGAAACAGTAATAAATCGTGAGTTAACGAAATATGTTGAATCGCGGAAGCTTCTTAATGACTGTCAATATGGTGGGTGAATTGATGACTTATCTGACTGAAAAAAGGAATCGCTCTTTGCATTTGCTGGGTGAAAGCAAGGCAACCCCACAAGATTTTTAACAGGGGTTCGATTGAGGTTGGCTCCCCTTTTAACAAGGCTCAGTGCATAAGGAACAGATGACAGTACTGTTAGTTATTCATACTCGTTCCAAAATAAACGTCCAAGCCCCACGAATATTGAAAAGGCAAGTTGCGTGTGTCTGACTCTTTAAATTCTGACATAGACATCATTTCTACATGGGGTTCCGTTAACAAGCTCAGGCAGCAAAGCATTGAGCTTCCGTTCGAAAGCTCAATGCTTTGCTGCCTTCTATCTTTTAAACAAAAAAGGATTCATTAGCCAATATCCATGGACAGCACTTACATTGCCGAAACCAACAAGCTTCTGTACTCTGCATATGTATAAACGACAACCTACGTTTGAATGACCGCACATATTTGATTTTGCCAAGAATGCTGCGAAATGCCTTGGATTCTTGAAGCGGTGCAAGAAATATTTCGCACCATTAGATCTAGCAGATATATCTGTCTTAAGTCTTCCGGGAAAAGTATTCGCAAAGGTGTTGGAAGCGTGTTCCAGAGCTGTAATCGAGCCTTTGTTGCGGGAAGAGCAATGCGGCTTTCGGCCTGGCAGAAGCACAACCGACCAGCTTTTTACTTTGAAGGTGTACTACTTGAGGTGTGTGTTTTACTTGAGAAGGCCTGGGAATATGCCAAACCGGTCTACGCGTGTTTTGTAGATTTGGAAAAGGCCTATGACCGGGTTCCTTGGGATAAGCTGTGGAGAGTTTTGCAGGACTATGCGCTGAGTGGGCCTCTCCTGAGAGCCATAAAGTCTTTGTATGGGAACTGCAGAAGCTGCGTCCGGATAAATGGCGTCAAATCCCAACCTTTTGATGCGTGTGTTCGTCAGGGCTATTTTCTATCGCCTCTCCTTTTTATAACATATATGAACTGGATGGTGAACTGCAGGAACCTTTCCAAATAACTGGTGTCAGGATCAGCCATCTGCTTTTTGCAGATGATTTAGCTATCCTGGCATTGTCCGAGGAGGAACTTCAGCAAGCACTGGATGGGTCTGCGGCCATATGTGTTGAAGCTGTGATGAGGGTAAACGTGAGCAAATCTGAAGTGATGGTATTTTCCCAAACTCCTGTGCAGTGTACCTTGCACATTAATGGAGTCCCATTGAAACAGGTAGAGAAGTTTAAGTATCTCGGGGTTTTGCTGGAGCTGGAGGTTTTGAGGTATGCTGTAGGATTGGCCAAGCTGGAGCGTTAAAAAGATTAGAACTGCGCCAGCCGGTTATCAGAAAAGCTGAGCTTGGACTGAAAGCAAAGATCTCAGCTTTTAATTCAGTCTTCGTTCCATGGTCATGAAATTTGGGTAATGATCAAAAGAATTAGATATAGCGGGTACAAGCTGCCGAAATTAGGTTTCTGAGGTGCGTTGCTACTGTTAGGCATAGAAAGAGGAACAGACTTTCTAGACAGGTTATGTTAGCCGAGATACAAGCGCGCCGTCTGCCTGGTAGCCCAAAAAACAGGTGGTGGGATCAGGTAAAGAACATCACCGAGACCCGTCTGGGGATCAAAGTCTGATGTGTCTCTTAAGTTGGTGGCGGAGGATAAGGAACGATGGAGGGACATTTTAGCTGCCCTTGCTCCGGGACCCTCTAAGATAAGCGGTCACGGAAAATGATGATGATGATGATGTCTGTGCAACAGAAGAACCAAGCCGTGCTCTAACTTTCAGCCCTGTATTTTAACTTTGAAGACCTAAAAGCCTTACACATACAGACGACCGGACGGACATGGCTTTATCAATTCACCTGTCGGTCTCGATCACATCTCTTAAAGGTTTTGAGCGGTCTATGGTGACTATTTCACTGTGTTGCAAACTGTGCATTAAAATATGTAATATAGCCTGCCCAGATCTTCGCCATTGTGCAGCCTGAAAATTTTTTCAGAATCCTCAACACGGACTGATACAATTTTACTACGACACTTCCTAGGCTTTCCTTACAGATTTCAGGCTAAAGTTTGTATCTTTGGCAGGTCCGCTTACTCCTTTCAACCGCACGCTTCTCGCGCTTTTGGTTTCCATCTTCGTGTTCTTCTCTTATCTCCTGCTCGTAGAGCTCGTAAGCAGCTCTAGGTCTTCTCTACAGAGCGGTTTTAAATGCTTCCTGTTTAACTGCATGTGTTTGCCGGCATTCATCGTCAAACCAGTTTTATTGTGTTGGCCGTATAAGAGCCTTCATCGCTGATGGCATTTTTGCAATAAAACTACTGGCTATCAACACTTGATGCTTGCTGCCTAGGACTTCGTTGTAGGTTATAACAGCCTCGATCAGAAGAGGACCTGACGATCCCTTACGATTGTAATCTTTCAATGTCAAACTTCCTTTTAGTATTTAAATTTCATGGCGTCGATCAGGATGTCCTCAGCCGTACCGTGGCTGTAACGAGGCTTACTCGGCTTACTAAAGCCTTGTCAAAGTTGGCCACTCGAAAGGTTCGTGTCTGTATGATACTCGATTAGTGCAGGGTGTGCTTTCGAACGGTGCCACAAACTGTGCTCTTCCTTCATAGCTTGTCATTAGAATCGCCTAGGACAACGCTTACGTGTCGTAGGTAGAGCACTTTTCATACGCGTTGCCCATATGAGCTCGCTGATTTTATATTTGGCGTCGTTATCTTTCTTCTCTGTGGGTACATGTGCAAATAATATGAGGGTCATGATGGACAATATAGTCTTGATGTAAATCGTATAGTGAGGTTCTAGCTGTAGTACTTGAAGCTCAAGACTTTTAGTTAAAGTCTGTCTCCAACGATGAACTCACATTAAAATAAGCGTTGCTTTCGTTGTTGGTAGCTGTCATCGTAATCATTATATCAAAGTATTAAATCTTTCCTTTGTCCGGGCCATTCCACCGAGTGTTTTGGATCGCAATTATGTATGTCTTGCAGTCATTAAGGGCCTCTGCTAATATACTGGGCTGCACGCGTAAATCCGACCGATTTCGAGACTTGTCAATACCTTGCTATTATATTTCTTTTTACATTGCCGGGAAGCAACCCCGACGGCACGACCACTAACCCGAAGGCATAGGTTCTTCATATAGCTCAAACGCTGGAGAGGGGTAACCTTATAGACCGGCTCCGAACCCGTCGTGCAAGCCATAGGTGTTGTCTTGTCTTGTTTCACATTCAGTGCCAGAGCGTCAAACCAGATCGGCAGCGACATCGGGAGACAAGAGAAATCGTTTGTTAATGAAAGCGAGACACCGCGATGGCTGTTTTGACTGCACAGTGGCAAAACTAAACAAATTTCTAAAAATTTTCGAGTTTATTGCAAATGTATGGTTTATATGTCATGGGGTGCGTGGCGTAGTGGTTAGTGTGTGTGCTTACTACGCCGGAGGTCTCGGTTCGAATCCTGCCATCGTCACCTGAAAAAAGAAAGACTTTTTCTTTTTCACGGTCCCCACCTCCGCGAGGGTCTGACAAGCCCCCCGAGAGTATCATTTGTCTTGAAAAAAACTTCTCAAAGTGCCGTCCGGACTCGGCAAAAAATTTTAGGTGCCCTTGTATGTAAAGAAATTAACACACCAGCATATATTGTTAAGAAGTTGGCCCCGGTTCACCTCGAGCTGTTGCGCCACTCTAATTATTTATTTTTTTTGGTTTATATGTCACAACAAGTATTAGTTTCGAGAGAAAAACGTCCATTCAACAGCGCGTCATCGCTGACAAAAGCGATTGACAAATAGGTTATCGTCGAGCTCGGCGAGGGTTTTTCATATTTTCGAAAAGGTCGGCGTGCGACACAGCGATAACGCCGCATTGTGATCCACCCCGACCCTATACATTGCCATTGATTGAAATTCATTTGACAGCTCGCCCGAGAACCTCGCCCGCTCTATCGCTCTTAATGTGAAACAGTCATCTAAGAAGTTCCACGTGAATGGAGCTCCGTACGCCACCGTTGCGTTGATTCCGACTGGGGAATTCCGGCGCTTACATCCAGATGCGAAGGAGACGTGTCCTAGTGAAAACACCTCCTGCTTTTCGCCTGTTACTACCAAAAACTGATATGACCTAAAATCCAGCTTAGGTACACCGGGTACGTTCACCACGGCTGGGTGAGATTGGGATTAAGTCAAAAATGGTATTATATTATCCAGAAATTTGTTCCCACGATTACGAAAGAAGCCTTGAACTATCTTTATAGCGCTTGTCAACATAAACTGACTGTTATCTTGATGGACGTTGTTAATTTTTTTTCCAGTGATCAGTTAAAGGCTTCCGCCATTCTTTTTAATTCTAATAATTTCCAGACGGTTTTCTATGTGAAAATAAATTCCGATTTGATTTACTTCAGTGACATTTTACTTCAGTTGCAGTTTTAGTAGAACTACATTTCTTCAGTTGAACGATAACACCTCAATGCTTCTTCGAAAAGTTGGAGTTAGGAAAAAACACATTCCATTTCCCATAAAATTCACTAAATGAGAAAAGAACTGATTTTTAAATAGAACTGAGTATATAAAATAAATCATAAACGCTTCTCCTAACTTTGCTTACTGGACGGTATAAATGAACTTTTCAAAAAGCGCATTTATATCTCGCCCCTGTGGCGTTGATTCTAGTGAAAAAAGAGTCTTAATTTAATTTTCAATTATCCGGCGATTAAACGATCAAAAAAATTACAAATAATAGCCAACACACGGTGTGAATTCCATAAATCCACACGAGCTTTTCAATGTTTATTTATGTAACATAAATTGTTGCTAAAAATCGTGTGAACTCTACAGTGTCAAACGCTTCGACTTGAACCCGTTGGTGGTCCGACATGTGTGCGGCGGCTTAACCGAAGGGCAAACTTTTAACCCATATCGTGTATCAATCGCACGAGTTTACTTGTAATTAAATACTGCAGTTCAATACTATTGATTCTCTCTTCGTTTGCATAAATTATTTTTTTGCCAAAGTATCTAAACAATAGGTTGGTAGAGAGTATCGGAATACCGGAATGGATTTTGTGGATATTTTTGGAAATCTATATAAATCGACGACGGCGTTATGTAAATTGTTTGTATGATGGGTATGGGAACGTTGTAGTACCAGTAATCAAGTATTAAAAAAACAATTTCAATTTTTAGTATTTTTTTTAACCTGCTCAAATTGAAGGACTTTTTTTATATTTTTATAATTTGTTTGTACATTGTGTGGAGATAAATAAACGGATGTGTTTGAATGTTGAAAAAAATGTATTTGCAGAATGAATTTAATGATATTTTGACAGACAGTGAACTGTGTTTACAGTTGAGGCTACGAGGAGATGTGCAACTTGAAAGGTGAACGAAAACACCTGCTGTAGGTTGATACCCACGAGAAGAAGTGAATTTTTTAAGCATTAAAAACGATTTTGTAGCTCTTTAATTTCACATCGTTTCATGAAGGCGAGGTTTTTAGAGGTCCAATGAGTTCACAGCACTCTAAGTGAATTGAATTTGCAATGTCATACGACGGAGGTATGATAATAACTCAACGAAAAACTTTCCTTGTTTTAATAAAACTTTTTTAATATTCTTTAAAGTACTTAAATCAACTGAACTTCACCATTGGTTTACAATTAAAAATCGCTCTCTATTTCTAACCGCTTTTTAGCGGTCCGTCCAAAAATAGAAAAAGGACCTCTTTATAACTTCTGAACGGTAAGTCGTAGAAGGAAGAAATTTGGTGTGCTTATAAAATTCGAATACTCAGAGAACGCAATTCTTTTCATGCATAAATAAAGGTTCAATTACAGTTTGAAATTGTAAAAGGAGTTACTAACTTGTTAAACTTGTGCGAGAATTGGCCTCGACCAGTCTCTGAGCCAGGGAAAAAATGCCATCGTATTTTCACGGATGGCTACAAAACCGGACAGGTGTCTCGTGCTGGAGTCTTTGTTGTAAGCGAGAACATTAGGCTCCACTACCCCTTAGGTAAATACGTATCTGTCTTAAAAAGCAGAAATTTTCACGCTAGATTGTGATATATATATATCACGCTTACAGGTGGAGGGCAAGAAGCATATGCGTTTGCAGAGACAGCCAAGCCGCTCTTGATGCTTTGCTCAACCCTCTTACCTTGTCCAAGACAGTGCTCGTACTCAAGCATTCTTTGAACTTGGTCGGAAGGCTAAGTGCAGTGAATCTTGTTTGGGTCCCAGGATTGTTTTGTCCCGAATAAATATATTATTTGTATAGGCCACGCCCCCAAGGGTCTGGGCTAAAAATTAAAATCAATTAATTGTAGTTTCGTTAGAATCATGACAAAATGCGTTAAAACCGAAAATTGTTGCAGAGGAAACCGTGTTTTCCTAAGCACGCCCCTTAAAAGTGGGCGGAGCTCACTACATCTTGAATATTTGTTACATAATTTTTTTTTAATTTGGAGTAAACTTTCCGAGAAATCGGGTTTTTAAAGATCTCACATGGTAAAAGTGGGCATGGTCGATATTGTGGACGGTCCAGTTTTTGCCTTCTTAGAGGTTTTAGGCCATTTTTGCTCTATACCAAAATTTATGTTCCTACGCCTTGTCTTATTTGACCAAAAGGCATATTGAAAGAAAATTTGGAATAGAGGTTGTCTTACATTGAGGCCAGTAGTGGGCGTGGCCGTCGGCGAATTTTACTAATTTTCACGCCCTGTCTGTACAAAATAAGACCCAAGATATGCTCCAAGTTTGAGCGACCTATGCTCAATTTTAAAGACCAAAAAACTTCACACATACGGACAGACGGACGGACGGACGGACATGGCTTAATCGAATCACCTGTCGGTCTCGATCACATCTCTAAAAGGTCTTAGGGGTCTACGGTGATTATTTCACTGTTGTTACAAACTATGCATTTAAATTAATATACCCTCGGTCGGGCTTAAAAAGGCTAACGGTAGCTTAGTTAATTTTTTTTTAAATCGCTGTTTTATGAATTTGAAATTTAAAAAAATGGTTAAAAATGCCAAGAAAACGTTTTGTTCCCCTCTATCTCCGACACGATAATAGGTAAAAAATTGACATAAACAACGGAGTAGTCCATCTTATAAGTATCAAAATAAAAACTTTATTAGTTTTGAAATAGTAAATGGTTTGCGAGATGTGCTTGAAAACACTATAGTTGACTGACTAAAATGATGCAACATCAACCAAATTTAAGGCAAACACTAGGTACCATATAAACGTTAAGCTTACACATAAACCTTAAAAAGAAAAAGACAATAAACTTATAACAGTTTTTTTCAGAAATAAAAGGAAAAAAAAAATGTAAAGAAACATTTTTTGCCATTAATTTTTTAAAGTAAATAAATAAAATAAATAGAGTGGCGCAACAGCTCGAGGTGAACCAGGGCCAACTTCTCAACAATGTATGCTGGTGTGTTAATTTCTTTTACAAAGGGACCTACAATTTTTTGCCGAATCCGAACGGCACTTTGAGAAGTTTTTCAAGACAAATGATACTCTCGGAGGGCTTGTCAGACCCTCGCAGAGGTGGGGACCGTGAAAAAAACAAGTCTTTTTTTTCAGGTGACGATGGCAGGATTCGAACCCAGGCCTCCAGCGTAGTAAGCACACACACTAACCACTACGCCACGGCACCCCAATTTTTTTAAGTAACGAAACTTAAAAATCATCCAATATAAGAACTGCGTAGCGTAGACTTCAAACTACGAAAAATGTGTACAATAGAGTGTGAAATAAATCAGGCAATAATTCGTATAGATTTATTGTAGAATTTTACACAAAACAAAAATAAAAAGATGAACTTAACCGCCGACAAAAGCCTACGGACCACTCTGTGTATTTCTTCATACTTGACGGTCTTTATTTATTTCACCATCGATGTGCTGTTAAGACGCTCATCCTGCCTTTACTACCTGTATTGTCCGAGCTATTCTAGTAAGCTCCATGTACTAATTAGAGACAGAATTCCTGGTACAAAAAATGCTGTCAGTACTTTGGGAGCAATATGAGTTGGCTTTCATCAAATAATCTGAGCTATGGTAGTTTGTCGGGCGAGCTTAGTGTTTAATCTTTGTCACATATTATGCATAAAGACCCGAACAAGAACATTCAAAGACCAAATATACAAAGACATCATCGCAAACAAACACATCATCATTGCATGTGGTAACGATTCATGAGATCTATATGGACAATTATTTTCATTTTTGCTCTTGGTTTTCGTCGGACTCGAAAAACCGGGACCTTTTTAGTCCTGTTGATACGATGTGGGTTGAATATCCGTTTCAGATCTCCGGCATTGAAGTCGGGTTGTCCTCACATCATATTAGGGCTTCAAGCGGTCAGTTGCTGCTAATTTGTTGCTTCTGGTTCTTTGGTATTAAGTCGTTTATCCTTTGTCTGAGTTCAACCTCGAATGCCTCTTCACATTTGGGGTCTTCAATGAGAAATCCGAATTTGAGCTCAGTCGGTATAGTCAGGCAGTTCGTCCGATGCGGTGCAGCCATAGCTGTTGTGCTACGATATTTGCTTTTTTGTATAGGTAGTTTTATTTATATTATAAAACCATTTAAAGTGCTCTATTTGATGATATAATATGCCCCAAGTACCTAAGCAGGAGTGCAATCCTGCTCTAAAAAGGGCAAACATCTTTGGATTGAGCTTCAAGAGTGCTGCTCGAAGTCGTTTAAGCACCTCCCTCAAGTTATCGCAATGTTTAGCGAACGTCTTTCTCACAACGACGACGTCTTCCAAGTATACCAGGCAATTTTTTAACGTCATAGCATGTAACAAATGTTCCATTAAATGCTCAGAGATGGTCGGAGCGTGGCACAAGCCAAATGACATTACAGCAAGCTGCCATAGGCCGCACTGCCTGTAATGAAAGCGGTCTTCTCTTAGTATTTTGTCAGCAGCAGCTTTTCAGGTCTAGGTTGGAAACCCATTTTGCTCCAGAGAAAGTGTCCAAGGTGTAATCTGTTTGAGGTAAGGGGTAGTGTAGTGACATCTTTGTGACTTCGTTAAGTCTCCGGCAATCTACGCAAAAAAGTGCTGCCGTCCTTCTTTTTCACCAGTACAACAAGCGATGATCGCGGCCTTTTCGAGCTTATGATTAAACCTTCTTTTCCATAGTCAATATCATCGCGTCAATTTTTCGCTTTTTTCGTCAATGGATAAGTCGTTGAGCAGGTTGGCAGATCGGTCTTCAATCTCCAAAGCAACTCCAATGCCTATGCGTTGTTGTTCTAAGCCCTACGTACTATGACGCAAATCATAGCTCCTATTTATTGATAACATGGCTGCATGTGACATGAATAAGCTTAACACTGTACTAATTTAGGTTTAAAAGTCTTAAACGTCATTAAGTCATTAAAGTCATTTTAAAGTCATTAAAGTCATCTTAAAGTCATTAAAGTCTTTAAAAGTCTTAAATGAACACATTTTTTCCACACAAAGACATTCACAAATGCACATGGTACAAGCACAGTTTAAATCAGAAGTCACTGATTGATTTCTTTATTGTACCATCGTGTGTTCAAAGAATGATTTGTGATGTTCGAGTTTTCAGGAGAGCTGAGTTGTCAACTGATCACCACTAAATGCTGTCTAAATTGTTTATCAGTGACAGTATTCCTTTGCCACCCAGGCGGAAACCAAGACTGGCGACCCGCATACGGTGGGAAAGGTTGCAGGATGCTGACTCTGATATCAGAGAGCGCTTTGCACAGCATGTTTCGGAGAAGTTTGAACAAAGTCCAACTGACCTTTTGAATGTAGAGGAGGAATGGCAGCTGTTTTTATCGGCAGTCATTACCTCTGCAGGAAATGTTTGTGGAGTGAAGCGGCGTCATTTGTCATACCCGTTTTTCGTAGAAAAACCAGAAGGAGCTTCAGTGATGAAGAGCTTAGGTGTTCGGCTCGGCACTCACCACGTCAGCCCCAAAGATCCGCCACCTGATGCGAGCAAGGGCAGGACAACTACATAGAAAATGTTCCGCTTTATCGTCGTCCTCTCCACAGGTAGGACTGGTGGTGGTTTCGTTCAAGCTTAGCACATTCAAGTGCTTGGTGAAAGCTTGGTGGCCCGTAAGGACGCCTACAAGAAGTCTGCAATCGATTCTCCTGAGAGATAG
This sequence comes from Neoascia interrupta, assembly GCA_947623515.1. Lineage (NCBI taxonomy): Eukaryota > Metazoa > Arthropoda > Insecta > Diptera > Syrphidae > Neoascia > Neoascia interrupta. The sequence goes on along the minus strand of OX392464.1, from coordinate 56,126,920 downwards.
AAGAAAAGACACTGACCCCTCGCAGATATCCGGGCGTAGTCGTTTAGTCTGTCTGCACTCATCGCAGTCACGCCAACGAGCCCTGTGCTCACGAGAAACCCAAGTGTCAATGGCAGACGTGACAACAGATACAGGCAGGCCTAAAGCAGGTTCCGGCCCTGAGAAAACCTCTTGTGAGCCTAGCCTGGCAAGCTCATCAGACATCTCATTTCCCTGGATACCAGTGTGACCTTGAACCCACACAAGATTCACTACATTTAGCCTTCCGACCAAGTTCCACGAATACTTGAGTTCGAACACTATCTTGGACGAGGTAAGAGGGTTGAGCAACGCATTTAAAGCGGCTTGGCTGTCACTGCAAACGTATGCGCTTCTCGCACTCAACCTCTTAGTCACAATATAACGCAAAGCCATTAGGATAGCGAAAATCTCCGCTTGGAAGATGGACGCATATTTACCTTAAGGGTAGTGGAGTCTAATGTTCTCGCTTTCCACAAAGACTCCAGCACCTAAAACTCCAGCCCTGTCCGGTTTTGGAGTCATCCGTGAAAATACGATGGCATTTTTTCCCCGGCCAGAGTCTGGCCGAAGCCATTCCATTACCTGAGGAAAGTCGAGTTGGTAGTTTTGTCGCAAATGGGTTTTTGGGGTCATTGCGTCAGGGGGCATGTCCATAAGACAGGGGTCGAAGGACAATTCTCGAACAAGTTCTTCAAAATTCCAATGCGTGTGGTACCAAAAACCACCTCTCTTTAAGCAAAAGATGGTTTTCAGCGTACACCCCATGATAAATATATCAAGGAGGGGGGATGTTCATCAGAGCATCTAGAGCAGAGCCGGCGTACTAGGGAAGGTCCCTGTGCAGCCAAGACAAAAGACAAGCCGTTCTTTGGAATTTGGCAAAAGAGGCAGTAAAACGTTTCCGCAAAGGCTTGTTCCATGAAACAACCGATGCATATGAAAGGAGTGGTCTTACCATGGCCGTATAAATCCAGAAGACACTTACTGGAGATAAGCCCCATGTCTTGCCAAAAGCCCCTCTACACTGCCAGAAAGTAGACATAGTGGTTTTTCGGTTTTGGATTCAACATGCTTGGACCAAAGAAGTTTTCTTTCAAGGATTACTCCCAAATATTTGACTTCATCGGATATCGGGATAGTGACACCTTTAAGCACGAGTTGAGTCAGACCAGTGACAATTCTCCTTCTCGTAATGAGAGCAACCGTAGTTTCAAGAGGATTCACTGAAAGCCCATTCCTAGTGCACCAGTCATCGATCAAGTCTAGGGATCTCTGCGCCTGAGAGCACACAGTCCCTAGGTATGAGCCGACAGAAAGAACGGACACATCATCCGCGTAGGCTTGTGTGTAGGTTCCAGGAAGGTTGAGAGCCGATAGGAGAGAGTCTACCACCATGCACCATAAAAGGGGAGACAGAACGCCACCTTGCGGACAGCCCCTGCTTACCCCAGTTATGACGCACTCGCCACAATCTGCCTCGGTTATCGTCCTGTGCATTAGCAAAGCCTTAATCCATTGAAAGTGTAGCGGCTTGGGGTAGCGGAGAAAACGCCTGGAGTTCAAGAAGCCATCAGAGAGAAGAAGAGAGCCTACATTGCGTGGATCCAATGTAGAAACTCAACTTCTCGAGCCCGGTACAATGAGGCGCTAGGACTTCCAATCTGGCAGTAAGAACTGCCAAGGATCAGTCGTGGAAAAAGTTCGGCGAGAAGTTGGAGCACGAGTACAGATCTGCAAACAAGATATTTTGGCAGACCATTCGCCGGCTCAGAGGAAGGAAGTTGAATATCATTCAAGGGGTTAAATCCAAGGACGGTACACTTCTTTCAAATCAGAGCGATATCCTGCGCAGATGGAGAGAGCACTTTTCGGAGTTGCTCAACCCCCAACAGGGCACTGAAGATGGCATTCCCACTGCTGACGCGATAAGGGCGGAGAATAGTCCCACAGTAGACGAAATTATTAAAGCGATTAAATCGCTAAGAGTTGGCAAGTCTGCTGGAGTTGATGAAATCCGGCTAGAAATGCTCAAGGCAATGGGTGAAGAGGGTGTTAAATGGCTAACACGTGTCACTAAAGTGGCCTGGGATAGCGGGAAGGCACCTAGCGATTGGCACCTAGCAAACGGCAGTTATAGTGCCCATTTTCAAAAAAGGGAACAGGAGAGATTGCGCCAACTATAGAGGCATATCTCTCTTGAGTCTTCCAGGAAAAGTATTTGCAAAGGTGTTGGAAACGCGTTCCAGAGCTGTAATCGAGCCTTTGTTACTCGGATTACAGTGCGGCTTTCGGCCTGGCAGAGCCACAACCGACCAGCTTTTTACTCTGAAGGTTATTCTTGAGAAGGCCTGGGAAAATACCAACCGGTCAATGCGTGTTTTTTTTATAGATCTGGAAAAGGTGTATGACCGAGTCCCTCGGGATACACGCTGAGTGGGCCTCTTCTGAGAGCCATTCAGTCTTTGTACGGAAACTGCAGAAGCTGTGTACGGATAAATGGCGTCAAATCCCGTCCTTTTGATGTGCGCGTTGGACTTCGCCAGGGCTGTGTTCTGTCGCCGCTCCTTTTCATAGCATATATGGACTGGATGGTGAAGCGCAGTCTTGGCGAGCAATGCTTCGAATTGGCTGGCATCAGGATGAGCCATCAGCTTTTCGCAGATGATTTGGCCATCCTTGCATCATCCAAAGAGGAACTTCAACGAGCACTGGATAGGTTAGCAGCCATCTGTGGTAATGCTGGGATGAAAGTAAACGTGAACAAATCGGAAGTGATGTATGCTGGTGTGTTAATTTCTTTTACATACAAAGGGACCTACAATTTTTTGCCGAATCCGAACGGCACTTTGAGAAGTTTTTCAAGACAAATGATACTCTCGGAGGGCTTGTCAGACCCTCGCGGAGGTGGGGACCGTGAAAAAAACAAGTCTTTTTTTTCAGGTGACGATGGCAGGATTCGAACCCAGGCCTCCGGCGTAGTAAGCACACACACTAACTACTACGCCACGGCACCCCAATTTTTTTAAGCAACGAAACTTAAAAATCATCCAATATAAGAACTGCGTAGCGTAGACTTCAAACTACGAAAAAAGTGTACAATAGAGTGTGAAATAAATCAGGCAATAATTCGTATAGATTTATTGTAGAATTTTACACAAAACAAAAATAAAAAGATGAACTTAACGGCCGACAAAAGCCTACGGACCGCTCTGTGTATTTCTTCATACTTGACGGTCTTTATTTCACCATCGATGTGCTGTTAAGACGCTCATCCTGCCTTTACTACCTGTATTGTCCGAGCTATTCTAGTAAGCTCCATGTACTAATTAGAGACAGAATTCCTGGCACAAAAAATGCTGTCAGTACTTTGGGAGCGATATGAGTTGGCTTTTATCAAATAATCTGAGCTATGGTAGTTTGTCGGGCGAGTTTAGTGTTTAATCTTTGTCACATATTATGCATAAAGACCCGAACAAGAACATTCAAAGACCAAAGATACAAAGACATCATCGCAAACAAACACATCATCATTGCATGTGGTAACGATTCATGAGATCTATATGGACAATTATTTTCATTTTTGCTCTTGGTTTTCGTCGGACTCGAAAAACCGGGACCTTTTTAGTCCTGTTGATACGATGTGGGTTGAATATCTGTTTCAGATCTCCGGCATTGAAGTCGGGTTGTCCTCACATCATATTAGGGCTTCAAGCGGTCAGTTGCTGCTAATTTGTTGCTTCTGGTTCTTTGGTATTAAGTCGTTTATCCTTTGTCTGAGTTCAACCTCGAATGCCTCTTCACATTTGGGGTCTTCAATGAGAAATCCGAATTTGAGCTCAGTCGGTATAGTCAGGCAGTTCGTCCGATGCGGTGCAGCCATAGCTGTTGTGCTACGATATTTGCTTTTTTGTATAGGTAGTTTTATTTATATTATAAAACCATTTAAATGTCTGCAATGTATTTCTCTGCTTAAGTGTTACCTACTGTTAAAGTGCTCTATTTGATGATATAATATGCCCCAAGTACCTAAGCAGGAGTGCACTCCTGCTCTAAAAAGGGCAAACATCTTTGGATTGAGCTTCAAGTGTGCTGCTCGAAGTCGTTTAAACACCTCCCTCAAGTTATCGCAATGTTTAGCGAACGTCTTTCTCACAACGACGACGTCTTCCAAGTATACCAGGCAATTTTTTAACGTCATACCATGTAACAAATGTTCCATTAAACGCTCAGAGATGGTCGGAGCGTGGCACAAGCCAAATGGCATTACAGCAAGCTGCCATAGGCCGCACTGCCTGTAATGGAAGCGGTCTTCTCTTAGTCTTTTGTCAGCAGCAGCTTTTCAGGTCTAGGTTGTAAACCCATTTTGCTCCAGAGAAAGTGTCCAAGGTGTAATCTGTTTGAGGTAAGGGGTAGTGTAGTGACATCTTTGTGACTTCGTTAAGTCTCCGGCAATCTACGCAAAAAAGTATGCTGCCGTCCTTCTTTTTCACCAGTACAACAAGCGATGATCGCGGCCTTTTCGAGCTTATGATTAAACCTTCTTTTCCATAGTCAATATCATCGCGTCAATTTTTCGCTTTTTTCGTCAATGGATAAGTCGTTGAGCAGGTTGGCAGATCGGTCTTCAATCTCCAAAGCAACTCCAATGTCTATGCGTTGTTGTTCTAAACCCTACGTACTATGACGCAAATCATAGCTCCTATTTATTGATAACATGGCTGCATGTGACATGAATAAGCTTGACACTGTACTAATTTAGGTTTAAAAGTCTTAAACGTCATTAAGTCATTAAAGTCATCTTAAAGTCATTAAAGTCTTTAAAAGTCTTAAATGAACACATTTTTTCCACACAAAGACATTCACAAATGCACATGGTACAAGCACAGTTTAAATCAGAAGTCACTGATTGATTTCTTTATTGTACCATCGTGTGTTCAAAGAATGATTTGTGATGTTCGAGTTTTCAGGAGAGCTGAGTTGTCAACTGATCACCACTTAGTGCTGTGTAAATTGTTTATCAGTGACAGTATTCCTTTGCCACCCAGGCGGAAACCAAGACTGGTGACCCGCATACGGTGGGAAAGGTTGCAGGATGCTGACTCTGATATCAGAGAGCGCTTTGCACAGCATGTTTTGGAGAAGTTTGAACAAAGTGCAACTGACCTTTTGAATGTAGAGGAGGAATGGCAGCTGTTTTTATGGGCAGTCATTGCCTCTGCAGGAAATGTTTGTGGAGTGAAGCGACGTCATTTGTCGGAGGTTGCTACTATCCGATGGAGCACTCAGACACAACTACTGGTCTATTGTACTACCACGCGGACACCTTACTTTAATGTATTTAGTTTACCCGTTTTTCGTAGAAAAACCAGAAGGAGCTTCAGTGATGAAGAGCTTAGGTGTTTGGCTCGGCACTCACCACGTCAGCCCCAAAGATCCGCCACCTGATGCGAGCAAGGGCAGGACAACTACATAGAAAATGTTCCGCTTTATCGTCGTCCTCTCCACAGGTAGGACTGGTGGTGGTTTCGTTCAAGCCTAGCACATTCAAGTGCTTGGTGAAAGCTTGATGGCCCGTAAGGACGCCTACAAGAAGTCTGCAATCGATTCTCCTGAGAGATAGAAGAAAAGACGCTGACCCCTCGCAGATATCCGGGCGTAGTCGTTTAGTCTGTCTGCACTCATCGCAGTCACGCCAACGAGCCCTGTGCTCACGAGAAACCCAAGTGTCAATGGCAGACGTGACAACAGATACAGGCAGGCCTAAAGCAGGTTCCGGCCCTGAGAAAACCTCTTGTGAGCCTAGCCTGGCAAGCTCATCAGACATCTCATTTCCCTGGATACCAGTGTGACCTTGAACCCACACAAGATTCACTACATTTAGCCTTCCGACCAAGTTCCACGAATACTTGAGTTCGAACACTATCTTGGACGAGGTAAGAGGGTTGAGCAACGCATTTAAAGCGGCTTGGCTGTCACTGCAAACGTATGCGCTTCTCGCACTCAACCTCTTAGTCACAATATAGCGCAAAGCCATTAGGATAGCGAAAATCTCCGCTTGGAAGATGGACGCATATTTACCTTAAGGATAGTGGAGTCTAATGTTCTCGCTTTCCACAAAGACTCCAGCACCTAAAACTCCAGCCCTGTCCGGTTTTGGAGTCATCCGTGAAAATACGATGGCATTTTTTCCCCGGTCAGAGTCTGGCCGAAGCCATTCCATTACCTGAGGAAAGTCGAGTTGGTAGTTTTGTCGCAAAAGGGTTTTTGGGGTCATTGCGTCAGGGGGCATGTCCATAAGACAGGGGTCGAAGGACAAATTCTTCAAAATTCCAATGCGTGTGGTACCAAAAACCACCTCTCTTTAAGCAAAAGATGGTTTTCAGCGTACACCCCATGATAAATATATCAAGGGGGGGGGATGTTCATCAGAGCATCTAGAGCAGAGCCCGGCGTACTAGGGAAGGTCCCTGTGCAGCCAAGACAAAAGACAAGCCGTTCTTTGGAATTTGGCAAAAGAGGCAGTAAAACGCTTCCGCAAAGGCTTGTTCCATCAAACAACCGATGCATATGAAAGGAGTGGTCTTACCATGGCCGTATAAATCCAGAGGACACTTACTGGAGATAAGCCCATGTCTTGCCAAAAGCCCCCCTACACTGCCAGAAAGTAGACATAGTGCTTTTTCGGTTTTGGATTCAACATGCTTGGACCAAAGAAGTTTTCTATCAAGGATTACTCCCAAATATTTGACTTCATCGGATATCGGGATAGTGACACCTTTAAGCACGAGTTAAGTCAGACCAGTGACAATTCTCCTTCTCGTAATGAGAGCAACCGTTATTTCAAGAGGATTCACTGAAAGCCCATTCCTAGTGCACCAGTCATCGATCAAGTCTAGGGATCTCTGCGCCTGAGAGCACACAGTCCCTAGGTTTGAGCCGACAGAAAGAACGGCGACATCATCCGCGTAGGCTTGTGTGTAGGTTCCAGGAAGGTTGAGAGCGGATAGGAGAGAGTCTACCACCATGCACCATAAAAGGGGAGACAGAACGCCACCTTGCGGACAGCCCCTGCTTGACGCACTCGCCACAATCTGCCTCGGTTATCGTCCTGTGCATTAGCATAGCCTTAATCCATTGAAAGTGTAGCGGCTTGGGGTAGCCGAGACAACGCCTGGAGTTCAAGAAGCCATCAGAGAGAAGAAGAGAGCCTACATTGCTTGGATCCAATGTAGAAACTCAACTTCTCGAGCCCGGTACAATGAGGCGCTAGGACTTCCAATCTGGCAGTAAGAACTGCCAAGGATCAGTCATGGAAAAAGTTCGGCGAGAAGTTGGAGCACGATTACAGATCTGCAAACAAGATATTTTGGCAGACCGTTCGCCAGCTCAGAGGAAGGAAGTTGAATATCATTCAAGGGGTTAATTCCAAGGACGGTACACTTCTTTCAAATGAGAGCGATGTCTTGCGCAGTTGGAGAGAGCACTTTTCGGAGTTGCTCAACCCCAACAGGGCACTGAAGATGGCATTCCCACTGCTGACGAGACAAGGGCGGGGAATAGTCCCACAGTAGACGAAGTCACTAAAGCGATTAAATCTCTAAAAGTTGGCAAGTCTGCTGGAGTTGATGAAATCCGGCTAGAAATGCTCAAGGCAATGGGTGAAGAGGGTGTTAAATGGCTAACACGTGTCACTAAAGTGGCCTGGGATAGCGGGAAGGCACCTAGCGATTGGCAAGCGGCAGTTATAGTGCCCATTTTCGAAAAAGGGAACAGGAGAGATTGCGCCAACTATAGGGGCATATCTCTCTGGAGTTTTCCGGGAAAATTATTCGCAAAGGTGTTGGAAACGCGTTCCAGAGCTGTAATCGAGCCTTTGTTACGCGGATAACAGTGCGGCTTTCGGCCTGGCAGAGGCACAACCGACCAGCTTTTTACTCTGAAGGTTATTCTTGAGAAGGCCTGGGAATATGCCTAGCCGGTCAATGCGTGTTTTGTAGATCTAGAAAAGGTGTATGACCGAGTCCCTCGGGATACACACTGACTGGGCCTCTTCTGAGAGCCATTCAGTCTTTGTACGGAAACTGCAGAAGCTGTGTACGGATAAATGGCGTCAAATCCCGTCCTTTTGATGTGCGCGTTGGACTTCGCCAGGGGTGTGTTCTGTCGCCGCTCCTTTTCATAGCATATATCGACTGGATGGTGAAGCGCAGTCTTGGCGAGCAATGCTTCGAATTGGCTGGCATCAGGATGAGCCATCTGCTTTTGGCAGATGATTTGGCTATCCTTGCATCATCCAAAGAGGAACTTCAACGAGCACTGGATAGGTTAGCAGCCATCTGTGGTGATGCTGGGATGAAAGTAAACGTGAACAAATCGGAAGTGATGGTTGTTTCCCGAACTCCTGTGCAGTGCACATAAATGGAGTTCCATTAAAACATGTGAAGAAGTTGAAGTATCTCGCGGTCTTTTTCACGAAAGTTGGGAGAAGTGATACTGAGTTGTCCTGTATCCTGGCCAAGCTGGATCAATGGTAAAGGAACTGCGCCGGCCGGTCATCAGGAAAGCTGAGCTTGGAGTGAAAGCAAAGATCTCAGTTTTTAATTCAGTGTTCGTTCCGACCCTCATCTATGGTCATGAAATTTGGGTAATTACCGAAAGAATTAGATCGCGGGTACAAGCTGCCTTAATGAGATACCTCATGTGCGTTGCTGGCATTACTCTAAGGGATAGAGTGAGAAATGTCAGTACTCGTGGGAAACTTAGTGTTGAGCAGCTACTTCTCCGAGTGGAGCGATCGATTCTTCGATGGTTTGGACACGTTGTTCGCATGCCCGCTGGCAGACCTCCTAGACAGGTCATGCTAGCCGAGATGCGAGCGCGTTGCCCCCTGGTAGGCCAAGAAACAGGTGGTGGGATCAGGTAAAGAACCTCTCTGAGTCCCGCCGGGGATTGCGCCGGAGTCTCTTGAGTTGGTGGCAGAGGATCGAGAACGATGGAAAGACCATTTGGCCACCCTCGCTCCGCAAACCTTTTAAAGGATAAGCGGCATTCGAAAATGATGATGATGATGATGATGATAAATTGGGATACCCAAATCCATATATAAGGATAAAAAAAATCCAACAAATTCCACTTGCTATAGGCAACAAGGTCATCATGTTAACTCACCACACCACTGAACCTAATTTTGACAGTCTTGACCATAAGGTGCGAGCTGGATCACTCGCTTCTTGGAACTGTTCCAGTTTACTCAGTTCAGTTTCGTGTATCTTAATATAATAATTGTCTGTTGGTAAGCCAGACGTTAGATGACTTCAGTACGGGAGTCAGTCAGTGAGGTTGCTCAAGGTCAGTCAGTTTTGTTTACACGTTTTCCGTCTAAGGGCCCACCGTATACTGTATCCTCCTAAAAAGAGGATAGCCCAAGGTATTCAAAAGAAAAAGCTTCCCGTTCCTTCAAATTCTTCCAATGCAGTGCATCTGTATGCATTAAAATATTGTGGAAAACCTTTCAAAAAGCGGAGTAGCGTATATTACTATACCTGGGAAGCGAGAAGACTCGCTTTCAACTTTGAAAATTAAAATTTAAAACTCACTATTGTTATACGTGGTGAAGTTGTCCCGTCCCGGGATGGTTTGTGTATTGAGTTTAGGTGAGCGCCCCCTCGCGGTATTTAAGAGATTGAATTTAGTATTTGCTAAAATGGCAACCTATGTGCTTTTTTACGCCTTAGTTCTACTACGCTGCAATAGGTGGCGCAAACTGCAATTTAAAGAGCATAAGAGTGGATATCCGGTTTAACTGAAGACGTTGCCGGAAGTGTATTTTTAAATTGGTCGAATTGAAATGAACTGTTAATAAAGGACAAGAACGGAAAAACACGAAATATTTTTATAGCATGGTCAACTCATAACTATAAGCAAGGCTCAGGATAATTTAGTGCCTAAGTCCACATCCACATGCGTCTGTCTGTATACGTTATCAGGGTGCAAATAGCTAAGATAAAAAAACGGCAGCGCAGAATCAACTTCGGATAAACGCAGCTTTGACTTAGGAGTGAGGAATGAGAGCGTGCGTGCGCTTATTGATAGAAGACTACAGGAGTAATTATAGTAGGTAGCTGGGTACCCGGTCCAGCTGATTTGAATGATTCTATTTAATGTTTTTCGGTCAGTTTAAAAATGGAAAAAAATCGTCTTATGGTATCTCTATGTTGTCGTCCAAACGCGTTGTAACTTTTAAACGGCCAGTTTGATTCATGGTGTGTCAGTCAATAGGCTTGTGGTTAGGCCAGTGAAGGAAAATTTCGTCTCAACTTTTGAACTTCTTCGTGATTCTCAAAATTAAAATTTTGATACAAGGGCTGCTGCAGCCATATTCTTATCTATTGCATGCGACTTTAGGTTTTTGTGCTATCTTTCATTCTGGTCCGATATTATGAAAAAAGTTGATGAAGCACAGAAATACTAGCAGCAACAAATACTTAATCTAAAAAAAATTGTAATACAACGCAAGACACTACCGAGTTTTCTGCATGAAACTCATGATTTAACCGTAAAAACTGTCATCATATACGAAACAGGACTATGTGCAGAGTTAAAAATTTCTATTAGAAGGAGGCGTGGCATCTAATACTTTTCAATAACATCACTTTTTGTGTTCATATTTTTATGAGATGTGGTGTACACGTGTTGATTGCATTTTTATATAAAAATTTGGTTTATATTTAAAAACGCTCCCAAAAGTGGGCGTGGCAAAAAACTTATTCATTTCAGTTGATAGCATACGCACATTATCTGAACATTTTGTAGTGCAAGTTTTTTGGATTTAAAGAAAATATATCAAATAAAAACTGTTTATTAGAATGCAAATTATATATCACCACGCCCACATGGGGGCGATTTTCGATTTTTGTGAAACGCCATTCGAAAACACTTAAACGTGGTTATCGATATTAAATTCGAAGACAAAAATCTATAAATGACTAAAATCTCGAATGCAAAAATCTAGAATAAACAAAATTCTCGAAAGACGAAATCTCGAAAAAATCTTGATTTTTTTAAGATAATTTTTGTAGTTTAAAGTAAGTGAAACATAAGTGGAGGTAAAAACAGGTCGGGCAGGGGGCTGCATTTCCGAGATTTTTGCTTTCGAGATATCTTGGTACACCCCCGAAGAAGGTATGTCTCCCTCTCTAGCTCCTAAACGGTATAAGGTATAAGTTTGAAATAAATAACAAGCATAGTCCATCTTCTGAGATTTTATGCAAAGCTAAAGCGAACTTCGAATATTAAAAAACTTCTAAGATTTGACTCAAAAACGTAAACAAAATTTTCGAAAATGATTTCTTAAAGGTTGCTAGTCCGTTACCGGCATGGACGATATTTTTTAAAGTTGGCTGAAGTATTAAGCAATTAGAACGCAAGCTTACACCATTTTAAAAGTTTCTAAATTGCCGTTTCCAACCTCGAGTTTTTTATTTTGTTTAAACAAACGAAATGGAAAACACCATGTTTTACGGTTTTCTCAGGAATCCCTGTTTCAATGGGGTTGTCTCCTCTTATACACAACCTGCGTCAAAAATGGGACCGCTTGTGCTACTGTTTGGTGCTGGTGGTGTATAGCAGAAGCAGCATTCCCCTTTTGAACTGCTCGTGAACAGTGTTTCCAAATTTTGCCACGGGTACTAAACACCGCGAGTTTCTACGTGTTTGAATGGAACCAACTTGGGACCCTGAGCGGAGACACCAAGTAGCAGTCCATATTATTATCTCAATGGGGACCATAATGAAGTTGGGTTCAAGAAGGCTTTATAATGGTAATTGTCTGCAAGATTTGTTCTATCTTTTTGATGTGCATATTAATTATAGAATCTTGCCTGAATGGATGTGATGTGATATTAATTATGCAATCTTGCCTGACGTCGGGTAAGTTTTTTCATTAATTTTTTTATTCAGAAAATCATTGCACTCTCAGACTTCAAGTCTTGATATCGTCTCTAATGACAGGTATGCCACCATCGCTTTTATTATCATCTAAGTATACCCTTAAGTGATCTCAATTAATATTTACAATTATTACAATTAACTATATTTAAATTCAAAGCGTCTAAACCGACATTATCGTCCTTTCTTTTAACTCAACATTGTTGTGAAAAGAATTACTCTATCCCACGCGATCAAAGTAAATATAACTCAGAAAATTGGCTGTTCATTACGGACGGGTAATAATAAAAACATTATTTTAATTTCTTTTTAAACAACAAAAATTTGCATAAGACGTCTTCTCGTGTGGCAGTCTATGTACTTGTGGTTATTACCTTTTAATAGATTTTTAATTTTTTATTTAAAAAAGTCAAGAGTTTCGTGCCATCATGCTAATTCGAATTAATTCAATGGCGACGCCCAATTTGTGTATAACATTGTATATTGCGCGATGTAATTTCACGGTCCTATGCGCCGAGAATTGGCAAGACTTTCAATCAGCGATCAAGATGAGTGGTGGTGCACTAGCGCCTTCTGGAACAAAAAGTCACCGAGCGGTACTTTGATGTATAATTCTTAACGATCTGTTGGTACATTTTTTTTCCTTAATTAATCGCACGAAAGGCCTAAAGAGCTCACTGGAGAGGGTGTGTAATGTGTATCCATTCCTTTTGGTGGAAAACTATAGAGTTTTCTCTTTCTCTGGCCGAGCATATCGAATGGTAATCCTCTTACTTGAGCTCAAATAGCCCGGTCAGTTTACCAAAGGAAATCGGGGGCGATAACCAGGCTTCGATGGGAAATGGTAAACCGGATTCGCTTGTCAAAATAAATTTCGAAAATCACATTTAATCCACACAGGGATCGACTCTCATTGATTGTGGCATTTGGATGGACCTTTGTCGGCTGAGCTCGCTAATAGATGGAATTTAAAATGTTCCTGTATGTCCAAGGCAAAAGGAAATACCGAGAATCAGAGAATATTATATATAGGTAGACTCCAATAATTACTCACCAACAATGGTGCAAAAACGTAGCTGCCCATAGATTGGGAAACCAATAGATAACCTTGTGTCAGTCTATAGTGTTAGTTATGGGTGCGAAGCAGCTCATTAATCCCATGCAGAGTTTCTCACCTGTTCTGATCGCACCGATCAAAGACGCACACAAGGCGCTAAACCAACCGAAAACAATGCCAGATAGTCCTGTCGGAAATCCACAGGGGGCAAGGGTGTTTACTCAGGATGACCGAAGGTATTGTTTCGGTCAATGAAGATCGATCGGTTATTAATGATATTTGGTGATCTGGATGATGACTTTGCAGCTCAAGCACATGGCTAACATGTGTGAATTGTTTTCGGTCAAGTGCCGATAGCTAGAGCGACCTAATGATGTGTTAGGTACTTGATTAGCCGCGTCTTCGTCGCTGATTGGCAATTGATGGTAAATTTGGATGGAGAAATTCCTTCTGCAAAGTGGTATTATTAACAAGGTGGCATTTCCGACAGCTGAGTCGAGAAGCGGCTTAGTAGTAGGCGGTGGATTTTATTGTGTCAGGTGTTTTATATAGAATATATGATGGTGCTCCACAGCGGGGTGTGCACTGGAAGTGTCAGACTTAAGTAGGTGACGATCCCTTTAAGGTCGGACAAAGTCTTTGATTTTGATTGCTTTTCGTAGCTACAGGAGATGCCAAGTAAAATAAAAGAAACGCAGCAGCAGATGGTAAATTGTGCGGATAGTTGATTTTAATAAAACTAGAAGTTGTATAACATACTTACATTAAATGGCTCAAGCGAAACTTACGTAAGTAAGTTATGCATGGTAACAATGGCTTGCCAATATTTTAGCGTGGCGAATAGAATAAAATTCCTGAAAAAAATCGTCGTCTCACTTTCATGCTAGATCGGACCCATTTGTACTCCGATACAAAGACTATTATCCAGTGTTTTCTTACTTCAAAATGTATATTGGACAATAGGACAATAGTTCTCCTTTCGGTAGCAAATGGTAAACTTCCTGTTTTCATTAATTCAATTCAATTCAATTCAAAAAACTTTTTATTTTCATTTCGATAAGTTTAAACTTAAAGGTTAAATAAAACTTAAAGGTTACAATGACTATCACGCACATCACCCTTCGCAAAATTCGAGAGGTGGATCCCCCCTCTACATTAAGAACTGCATAAAGCACTTCAAGAACACAGAAGTTGAGCTAGACTCTATGCAGATCAGTTCAGTTTCTGTAAAAATTGACTGCTTAGATTATAACATTGCATCTTGTTATTTCCCGCCAGGATATAGACTGGTGGAAGACGATCTTGATCGTATGTATGACTTCATTGGGTCCAATTTTATCATTGGGGGTGACTTTAACGCGAAGCATACTTTTTGGGGCTCACGATGCAATTCAACAAGAGGCAGATTACTGTACAAAAATAGTATGAAGCGTGGGGTGGACTTTTTCTCCACGGGTAAGCCAACATATTGGCCAACCGATAGGAATAAAAAGCCTGACCTTGTCGATTTTTTCATCGCTAAAGGGTACCCCAAATACCTTACGCGAATTGAAGAGTGTTATGATCTTTGCTCAGACCACTCAGGAGTTATCTTGAAGATGGGTGGAAGACTGGCGAAAATAGAAAGAGCTCCTAGATTAGCTAGCAAAAACATGAACTGGGACGCTTTCAGAAAGGACTGTAAGGAGGGTGTTGGCTTGAATGTGCCATTGAAAACTCCTTTCGAGTTAGAAACCGCAGTTGACAAATTCATTGAAGCAATTCAGAGCGCTGCTTGGAACAACAATTCGTCCCAAAAGAACGCAGTTAGCACCGACGGGCATGTACGTAAAACATATCCGCTCGAAATCGAAGAATTGATTTGTGAAAAGAGAAGAGCGCGTAGAAGATGGCAAGGCACGAGGGCTCCCCCAGACAAAACCCTATTGAACCCTATTGGCTTAGTAGTAGGCGGTGGATTTTATTGTGTCAGGTGTTTTATATAGAATATATGATGGTGCTCCACAGCGGGGTGTGCACTGGAAGTGTCAGACTTAAGTAGGTGACGATCCCTTTAAGGTCGGACAAAGTCTTTGATTTTGATTGCTTTTCGTAGCTACAGGAGATGCCAAGTAAAATAAAAGAAACGCAGCAGCAGATGGTAAATTGTGCGGCTTGTCGATTTTAATAAAACTAGAAGTTGTACAATATACTTACATTAAATGACTCAAGCGAAACTTACGTAAGTAAGCTATGCATGGTAACAATGGCTTGCCAATATTTCAGCGTGGCGAATAGAATGAAATTCCTGGAAAAAATCGTCGTCTCACTTTCATGCTAGATCGGACCCATTTGTACTCCGACACAACATGTATATTGGACAATAGGATAATAGTTCTCCTTTCGGTAGCAAATGGTAAACTTCCTGTTTTCATTATATAATTTGATATAAAAATGACTGATCAGGCGGGTTCAGGTAATGTGATTGATTTCGTGAAACCACTTCGTCATTGGCCTTCGATGCGCGGGGGTCGTCTTCTTGAAACTCAGTTGGCGTGATCTGTCAAGGAGCTATCGGAGGCTTGCAAAAGAGGTATCCTGAAAAGTAAGGCGTTCCTACAGGGCTTTAGTTGTGCGGGTCCTCCGTTAGTGTCAAAAGCTCTACCGGATAGAATGTTGCGATCTTTCACGGCTAGGAAATAAAATTGAATCGCGAGAGGGCACGACTAAGGTAAAATACATAGCTAACAATGCAAAAAATATTTTTCCTCAAATAACACCAACATTATTGCGATCAATTGCAAACTCGTTACCGTCATGGCGTCGTTTGAAGTAGGTAGATTGGAGTTTTGTCGGCCATATTTCTGTGTTTTCTTTCTGAAGAATTGCTTTTATTTGAAATTCAGATAGACGCTCTCTTATGGTAAGCCCTAGGGAGAGGTATCACTTAGCATCACTATAAAATGGAGGAACCTGACGATTTACATCTATCAACGTTCGAAAAGTGAGGGACTATTCAATTTAAGCAGCGATTCGATGCAAAATGCGACATAAAAAATGCGACACAAAAAACTTAAAATACGACTTGCGAAACGAAACATGAAAATTAATGTGAAACCGAAAAATCAAAATACGACATTAACTGGTGGGTGGGTTATACAATCCGTATCAATTGCTCCAAATCGCTAAATGGTAAATATGACAATCTCCTTCAGCTAAAAAAGGGGCGTGGCTACAACTTTTTTGCAAAATCATTCAAGTTTCTCGAACACCAAATGGAAAATTTGCGTCTGAGCAACTGCTTCGCCCGCTCATTAATAAGTCATGGCGGAGGCAGCGGCGAAACGCATAATGCTTGGTCTTCAAATATTTTGGAGTTGACTAAAAATCAAAATTTAATATTTCTGTACTCCACAAACATTACAAAAAGCAATTTTTGTTGCTTTGTGTAATGTTTTAACTTTTAACACATTTTCGTTTGCAAAGCCAGGCTACACAGCAACAATTTACGTTATTTCTTTGTGCTGAACATGGCGCGCCACATTAAGTTTCGACAAAAAAATTCTACTTACGAGTCGGTAACCATCGACCACCAAGTGGAAAATTTGCGTCTGAGCCACTGCCTTCGCCCGCTCATTGGCGGAGGTAACGACGAAACGCATTTTGCTTGTTCCTCACGAACAAATGTTTAAAAGTGGAGGCAAACCACATAAGAAATCAAAATTTTGTTGTAGTTTTTGATCAAATGTATTGTCCAGATGCATGTGCTTAGTGCATTTTTAACCAAAAATTAGGTTTTTATTCAAGTACGCCCCCAAAAGTGGGCGTGGTTAAAAACTTTCCAGGGAATTGATTGTTTACAGATTTATGATAGCATGTAAAGCAAAATTTTCTCTAATTAAAGCAAACGTATTGCATACAAAAAAGGTTTAAAAAACGGCAAATAAATGCGACTTCGCCCAAATTGGGGGCGTTTTTCGCTTCTTTTAAAAGGTTAAGCACAATACACTTACGCAAGGATATTACACACCAAATTTAAGCATCCTACGAAAATTTTGATTGTTCATGCTAATAAGCATGTACTGCTCCGGGACCCAAAAGGCTCAGATATGAGGTTTCAAGTTATTAGCTCAAATGTTAAGGCCTAAAAACTACCCACAGACAGACGGACATGTCTCATTCAGCTCACAAATCGGTCTCGATCACATGCCTTTAAGGTCTTGAGGGTCTACGTTAATCATTTCTGTATGTTACAAACTATCAAACTTAATATAACTCCTATACTATGGGATGAAGTATAAAAATGAGACATAAACCAGTGAGTAAGTGCTTCAGTATGGGTGCTGTGGGTGCCGTGGCACAGTGGTTAGTGTGTGTGCCTCTGACGCCGGAGCTCTGGGTTCGAATCCTGCCTCTGCCACCTGAAAAAAAAGACTTGTCCTTTTTCACGGCTCCCACCTCCGCGAGGGTCTGACAAACCCTCCGAGAGTAACATTTGTCTTGAAAAACTTCTCAAAGTGCCGTTCGGAATCGGCAAAAAATTGTAGGTATAAGATATTTCCACAGATATTTCCAAGTTACACTTAAATGTACGTAAAAATGCAATTTTTTGGTTCAAATTCAATATTTTTGAAAAATGGACCCCTAAAAGGGGCTAAAATCTTTATATGAACGAAATATGGACTGAAGTCTCATTTACCTAACCTACTACTTTTTTTGTTTCATGCTTTCCTAAATTAGGCTCAAGGCCAGTCGAAATTAAGTTTTTCTGCAAAATTTTAGGTATTTCTTCAATTCTGCCTCCAAAGTCTTGTATTAACAAAATGTGGTACTATGCGTTTTCTACATAAAATATTAAGCAAATTTTTTCAATTTCGAGCAAAAATATTAAGTAAAGTGCATTTGAAAATTTACCCTTAAAATAGATGCCACGCCCACTAGAAGAGGCTTACCAATTAAATTTGTTTTTTTTTGTGTCTTACATTCACTTGGAGATGCTAAATGTCAAATTTCAGCCTTTTAAAACGTCTTACAGTTTTGAAAACTCTGGAAGTAGTTGCACATTTAGACCGATCGTAGGCGTGTCTTTGGGCGGATTTTTACACTTGTACTGCTTCGCATGACGTGGACGTACGAAGTTTCAGCACCCTAGCTCAAAATTTAAGGCCTAAAAACATGTGACATACAGACGGACGGACGGTTAAGGTCTTGGGGGTCTACGATTATTATTTCACCGTGTTACAAACTATGTGACAAACTTAATATACCTCCTATCCTATGGGATAGGGTATAAAAATGCGACATAAAAAGTGCGGCATGACAATTGCGTCATGAAAAATGAGACATGCCAAAGCGATATGCAGATTATGACATGTGAAATGTGCTACGAAAAATGTTTCGTCGAAAATGTGACATTCGAAATTCGAATAAAATGCGATATGAAAAATGCGAAGCAAAAAATATGGCATGCGAAATGCCGTTTGATAAATGCGATACACAACATGTGACATGCAAAATGCGTAATGCAAAATATTACATACGATACGTGGGATGAAAAATGCGAATAGCAAAGTGCGACATGAAAATGACATAGAAAAAAATTTATGGGAGGGGTGGGTCTATTCCAAAAAACAGTTTTTTCCTAAAAACGCCCCTTAAAAGTGGGCCGAGCTTAAAATTTTACATGGAGCAAACTTAGCAAATAGTAATGTTATTAATATTTGTCATAAATTTTTTTCTCGATTTGAAGTGAACTTTCCGAGAAATCCAGTTTTTAATGATCTCACATGCTAAAAGTGGGCATGGTCTATTTTGTGGGCGGTCCAATTTTTGCTTTGTTAAAGGTCTTGGGCCAATATTGCTCCAAAATTTAAGTTCCTTATGTCTTGCCTAACGTGACCAAAAGGCATTTTGAAAGAAAATTTGAAATAGAGGTTGTAATGGGCGTGACCGTTAATGGATTTAACCAATTTTCACACTTTGTTTGTGAAACAGAAGAACCAAGTCGTGTACCAAGTTTCAGCTCTCTAGCTTGATTTTGTAGACCTTAAACCTTCACACTTAAACTTACAGACGGACGGACAGACAGACATGGCTTAAGCAATTCACCTGTCGGTCTCGATCATATCTCTTTAAGATCTTAGGCTTCTACGGTGATTATTTCACTGTTTTACAAAGTATGCATTGAAATGAATATACCCTGGGTAGGGTATAACAAGAACTTTTGGATATGGCCTGTTCCGCATGATAAATAAGACACATAGGTAGGCCAATCGGACAACATGTTGCCAATCTCCGACACTAGTAAGAATCAGACTGATCTCTTTAACCAAAAATTTATCGAAAACTTCAAGATCTGGGGTACATACGAATTCACAGGATCACAGGACGATTAAGCACCAAACTCATATTTTTAGAAACGCAGGTTACAATATTCGTTGTTACACAAAGCCTCGCTGATTAACCATATTTACTCATGTACATGCAACCTGCCTACCAAGCCTGTATACAGTTATAATTAGAAATGAATTTAGCATAATGGCGGTTTGGGAAAGGCTCACTTGTGAAGGCGGAGCACTGCTGTGTTTTGCGCATTGTTGTTATGCGGTTTCGAATATAGCAATGCTTCTGTTTTGGATTTTTGAGGCGAGCCTTGTTTATGGTTTTCCTTGCCAACCTTATTTATTATCCCAACAGCGTCCTGACATTTAAACTAAAAGCGTAGGTATAAATTTCACAACTCCCCCGATGATTGATATCATTGGCTCGGCTCATTATTCATTTCCCCTGCATTTTGCTTCTTCCTTCATAATTGGCTGCAAATAAAATGGCAAATTATCAAATTTGTTGCATCTTTAAGACACCTTTACAACGGCATCTTTGTTCCACCACCAAAATTCCATCAATTCCTCTCGCCCGTCAAATTAATTCTGTTTCAAATAAGCGACAGCTTAAACTCCATCAACACCATTATCAGACCTGAACACCAACCATCAGTCCTGAAAAGGGCCGCTTCCTCACGCGATCCCAATCGCAACACCACCACACATCCTGCTGGTTAAAGTCGCTCGGGTATCGGGCCATAAAATTCCCTTGCCACTCATAATTGAATTACACAAATTAACTTCCAAATTGAGAGCGATTCCAAGCACAGCCGCAGCCAAACGGCACAATGCAACAACCCACAGACAGATACGTGAAATTGACCTGAGCTGTGTCATTTCGGGGATACCGTGCCACGCACTATAAAAATCCACCACCGGGACCTGGTGTGCAACCTGTAATTTCATCCTACCGCACAGTCAAAAGATGCACCTGATAACGTCACCACGACATCCAATGAGTGTGGGATTGACACCATCAGCCAATTATTCCTCGATGCATCATACGACGCGCTGGCAGGCAGTGGTATAGGACATCGAATGGAAACCAGGATGGACGACATGCTGACGCGATAATATTAGCCGCAGTGTGAGCCTTGATGACCAAAAGAAGATGAGGGAAATGGTATGGTATTGCTTATCAAGTGGTATAATCAGTTCTACGTACTTTTAATCGTTGCGCGGCAGGACACCAGTTGTTTGCGGCAATGTCATCGGCGTTTAGTCTGTAATTTGTCGTTCAGTTATAGTGTGGGAGGGCGACACCTTTGTTTATCGGGAATTAAATGCCCAACTAAGGACATAGCACACAAAAAAAATTCAGTCTTGCATGTAAAGGTGTAGGTATATAGAGGTTGGGTGGGTTTAAGTATTTTACCTTTTTAGTGTTGCAGTTTGAGGTTATTAAAAAAAATTAACGATCAACATTCATATTATGTCGATATCCTTTATCGACGACGTGGGAGATGTATTCGACGAAACGCTTAGGAGGATTAAAGTCACTGTGCAATAAAAACATGACGGACGTACGGTTGCTTACGAGCTTCCAAATCGGTGTGTAGCAAAAACAACGATTGGGATCGATTGGGGTTTTATATTATTTTTTTTTTATTCAAGGCGGTAAGCTTTGTCGACACATCGACGATTAATTGGAATTTTAATCGAACATTATCCCAACTGAATGTAAACAGATGTCTGTTCAGGTTTGCATTCGGGAATCTGAATTTGGAAGCAGGATCCCTTTGGGTGGCATTTTGACACGTAGATGGGCATGTTTTATATCAAAAGGAATCAAGGGACGATGTTGCTATTAAAGTAATTGCTCTAAAAAAAACGAACTTATTTGCGTCAATAGGCGTTTTGTATTCGATGCAACTCAACTTTAAAAGCCTATAGTCTCATAGACTATGTGGCGCCTTTATACTTGCAAAACATTTTTTGACTTAGGCTAACTCTTTCTAATGACATTAGAGACTGTATTTGTTGTCAGCTGTGTAATTCGACGCCACAGGAGTTTAGGGATTGTTATCCAACCGAAGGCTTTTGTTCAAGTGTTGTGACAGTAAGAATCACTAAATTTTACATGCATTAAACTTCACTCTGTGAAGATTTTAATATTGGAAATAAGAAAGTTTCACATAGGCAGCCTTTTCAATGACAATGAGCAGAGACATCTTACTCGGAATAAGTATGGAACTAAGAAGAGACAGCAGTTACAGTGCTGTCACCTGCAAGCGATTACATTTTATAGGACAACATTTTGGGAATATTATGGAAATAAAACGAGTCCTGATCCCGAGGCACATAAATATGATGGATGTCAAATTTTAAACAACAGAACTTCTCGGATTGACCGTTTGGTAATTATAAGGCATAATTTTTTATCAATCCCATATGCACCTTATTTAGATAAAACAGCTTGATGCTATAATACAGGTTGATTCCTAGTTCGTTGGCAATACTTTGGTATAATAATTATTGAATATAATTGCAGAAAAAAATCATTTTACAGTATGGGCCTATGTCAAATTCTGATATAATTTTTTGGGGATTTAAGAAAACACCTACTTTGTTGTACATTGACCTTGTTTATGGTGATTGCGCTTGTACTACTAAAAGTTAAAGCTTTGTGGAGGCCTTTGTTTTTAGAAAAATACTAGACATTGTAACTGGTTTAAAAAAATTGACATCTTGTCTAAGTCTTAACTTTCCGAGTTTCTAGCCAGTTCCGCGTTTTTCTACCCAAATTTTTGCGCTTAAGGAAAAAAAAAATTTCTGTGCATTAAAAATTTTTCTGTAAATAGATATTTATATAGAAGTTTTTCAAGAAGAAAAACTTATGTAAAGAAATTAACACACCAGCATACATTGTTGAGAAGTTGGCCCTGGTTCACCTCGAGCTGTTGCGCCACTCTATTTATTTATATTTAGATATTTATATACCCTTTTCCACGGGAGTGGAGCATACCAAGTTTGATACAGGCGAAAATGTAACATGAGAAATAATAACCATAGATTATAAGGACGTTAGACCTTAAGGGCATATGATCGAAACCGAATTCTGAGTTGTATGAGCCATGTCCGTGCGTCCGTCCGTCCATATGACACCAATTTGTAGGCCAATATTAATTATAATAAGCTAGGAAGCTAAAAATTTGTATGTAAGCTCTCCTTCATCCGAAGCAATACAAATGTTAAAATTTTAAACCCACCCACAGACACGCCCACAATCGGTTTAAATGTGCAACTACCTCCAGTGCTTTCAAAACTGTAAGACGTCGTGAAAAGCTGAAATTTGACATAACGCATGTCCTAATGATAGTTAGACAAAGAAAAAAGAAACGAAATCACCAGACCGCCCGCCCCTAGTGGGCGTGGCATCGATTTAAAGAGTAAACATTCAAATGCAATTTATTCAATATTTTTGCTCCAAATTGGAAATTTTTTCTTTAATATGTTGTTGAAAACTGTAGTGTGGAAAAATTGTAGTGTATTTGGTTTATATAAAGTTTTGGGCCACGCCCACATTTAGAGGCAGAAAAAAATTGTTTTTTTGTTTTTTACCGTGGGTAGGAAAAATCTTCATAGGCACTTCGAGGGCTGGCCGCGCGTACCCATAGTAGTGTGAGATTCTTAGTACTTTCCTCAACAAGTAGTTCAAGCTTCTGTAGTAATCGCACCTGCTATACCGTCAATTTATGCGGTTTCATATTATGCTGCTAGATCCAATTCATTGTAGTCGGCGCGTAAGATTTGTCTGATCCAAAGTTCGGGCAATTTCATTGTTGCAATGTCCGCGAAGTCGAGTACTAAGTTTGCGAGCAAAGTTTGCAACCTCGTCAGTCACGGTTGCGATTCCCAGATCTCGGTGTTGATCACTATTTCTTATGTACCATGGAGCATTAACGATTGCTCTGAGTGTCTTATTTTGAAAAGTTTCTAAAATAGATATATTGCTTGGCTTAGTACAACCCCAGATTTGTATACCGTACGTCCAAGGTGATTTTAGCACTTTCTTACTCAAAAGCAGTTTGTTATATACGCCTAGTTTCGAAAATCTTGATTACGAGCTCGTCGCGTTTCTTTCTAACATGCGGCTTCTATTTAAGTTTCGCGTCTAGAGTCCTTCCTAGATACAGGAATCTTTCGCTCCATTAGAGTACGGGATTTGTATAAAAAGATAAACAACAAACCTTTATTCATTAACTCGAACGAGGTTTGTTGTTTATCTTTTTATTAGTAAAGTTAACATGCGTTGCCTTAGTCTCATTAAGAACGACTCGCCAGCTCTTCGTCCAGTCGCATATTTTGTCTAAGGCGCGCTGAAGTTTCCCTGTTGATAATTCAACTGTCGTATCAATAGCGAGAATAGCAGTGTCGTCAGCGAACGTAGCTAAAATTGTTCCCTCATCTGGGGTATATCTCTAGTATAAAGCAAAAATAATACTGGGCCGAGAACGCTTCCTTGCGGGACACCGGCATTTATCTCTTTGAATTCCGAGTACTTATTTTCGTACCTTACGTTAAAAATTCTGCCTTCAAGGTAAGACTCCAAGGTTCTATAGAGTTTTTCTGGTAAGCTAAGCCTTAACTTGTACTTCAGGCCTTCGTGTTATACCTTGTCGAAGCGCGCGTCAATTAAACACTCACCAGTGTTTAATTGACGCGCGCTGATGATGGTCCCTCAGCTGTGGACCGAAATGCATACGATGGAAAAATAAAAACATTTAAGCAAAAGTTTTTTCGTGTTTTTATTTCGATTTAAAAACCTCTTTTAAAGTAGTATAAACTTGACCTCAAACTGGCTCTAATTTAGTGATTAAATATAACTATATAAAAAATTTTATATTCATACAAGGTTTTTGGTCACGCCCATCCTTAGAGATTAATTTCACAAAATTATAGAATTTAAACCAAAAAATTAAATTTTTGCGTACATTTCAGCCGCAAACTTGGATATTTCTATGCTAATCCTGATTTTGGGTTAAAGGAGTGGGACATACCACGCCCCTTTCAAAAAATAAATTAAACAAAATCTTATGAGGAACAACATCTTTTAACGGAAAACAAGAAAATACACGAATGGAAGGGAAAATAGGAATGGAAAGGAGAATAGGAATAGGAATAAAAAATAAAAACTATTATAAAAGATTTGTGTTTAATTTCTTTTTCGCTTAAGGCATATCTAGTTGTTATGTGTGACAAATTTAGAATTTTTGAACAAAGCGGTTAGGAAGAAAATGCCTTAAAAACGTTATCAACGGGCACATATTTTCAGTTCCTTATTTTTCAAAAACTTTTCAATGCTCTTAAAATAGTCCGAGCTGCCGTTGCACCGAAAAATACGTCACACAACACCTATTTCTATGTAAGTGGAAAAGGTAGCAAAACATGTTAGAAACAAATTGAAGATAGCAGACAAATGATTTTTTTTGCATTTTTTGTATTTTTTATGCATTTTTGAAAACACTTAAAAAAAAAACAACGAAATTACTTCATGAGAACACCTTCGTCAAATTTTGAACATTGAAAACACATTATACCATGACTTCAAAAATATTTGTCTGGCCTAAAAAAAATGATTCTTTACTATGAAAATATATAAAATTTTACTCAGGAATCGACATGTTGCGCATAGCGTCAAATTTAAAATTTTTGAAGCAGCTTCCAGATCGATTTTGACATATGGGTCTCAAGTATGGGGTTATTAACAGCATGAAGCAGTAGAAAAATTGCAACGAACTTACCTCAAGAAAATCTTTCGTCTACCCCAGTCAACGTCCAATTATATGCTTCTATTGGAAACTAGTCTCCCACCTATATTTTTATTCACCCTGAGAATGCACTTCGAATACATTGTCAAAGTGCTGTCTTATGACGATAATCGCCTCCCAAAAATACTTGCGAAACACAGCATAGCAAAAAAAATCAGCTGGTCTAAGGAATGAGATGCGATATTTCTGCTATGTGGATGCACTGTAGATCTCCAAGGGAAAGCTTATTTAGTATCCTGATATTATTAGATGAAAAAATAAGGTCAGACCTAATAGAGCAAGCTAAGGGTTCCTCTCGCAGATCCATATATCCAAAACTGGAGTACAATCTGGGTGATCTAAACTATTTGACAGATAAACTTAGCTTTTATGAGTTCTCATAAATTTTCCGTTTAAAGGGTAAGCTTCTGGATCTAAATTATAAGCTATATTCTAGTGACCAAATTTCTTTCTGCTCATTATGTAACATGCAAGAAAAAGAAACATCGTATCACTTTCTATCTGTGTGTCCAATTTTCAAAGAAATCAGATTTGTATACTTCCAAAAGCGAACACTGAGTGTGGCAGATTCTATTAGTATTTTAAATGGAAAGAATTGGAAACTCTTCGCCAAATATTGCATTGAAGCTCAGAACTACAGGAAAGATTTCATTTAATTTCAACATCTTTTTTCCAAGGATAAATCAATAGAGTCTAATAGATGCGACAATAGATTTTTGTTGTCGCAAATAATTTAAAAAAAAAGTAATAATTAATTGTAAGCCTCACCTATACCTAAAATCTTTGTAAGTTTTTATTTTACTATCTTATATTATATTATTTTATATTACTATCAAAATTAGCTATACAATAAAAAGAAAAATACTAAGGAGTTGGCATCTGGCAGACGGTTTCAAACCAAGTCCAAATTTAACTTATTTTTATTAAAATCTTGTAAAATGTATAGAAACTTAAAAATAAATAATAACTAACTTACTAACTAACTATATAAAATTTTAATGAAACTACTTGACAGAACACTTCTTTAGGCTTCTATCCTTAATGAGGTTTGGTAGCACTGCAATCTACCAAAATTGGTCTGCCATCATAGAACCGTTATTTATATTGCCAAACTGCGCTTTAAAGTACAACTCGCGGAAAACGTTTAAAAAATTGTGGACAGGCGACCCAAAACACATGTGTTTTTCTTTTTTGTAGCACAACTCAAATTCCTTCCTTTCTAGAAAAAATAATTTGACGCAGAAAATTTCTTGTTCTTGACGTCACCGCTACATTTGTCATCTTGCAAATTATCCTTTTCCGCAACCGCGACAAAACACCCTTTTTAACTTAATAATTCAAAACAGTGATTTTTTATACATTAGAATAAGTTTTCGCATACTAGACGGTGAAGTTTAAAGGCAAATTAATCTAAGAGATGGAGAAAATGTCGATCTTTATTTTGACAAAAGAAAACATAAAACATTTGTTCCTTACATGTTTTGCTACCTTTTCCACGTATTTAATAACAGGTGTTCCTTGACGTATTTTCCAGTTCTACCTTTGGTAGCGCGGACTAAAAAGTTCCATTTTAATATGAAAACTCAATAAGTAAATTGCTTAGTGATTTTTGAATTTTCTACTTTGTGATTGTTTTTTTTTTCGAAAAAACCCGATTTTAGCGGCATAATTAAAATTTTTTTTCCTCCTTAAAACCACGTTTTTCTGGCATCAAAATACAACTTCTCTCCAATTTTTGTGAAAATCGCATCGACAATATTTCCTCGATTTATCTAACCATTAAAAAATTTAGAAATGAATGTGTTTTGGGCAAGACGTGTCAGATGCCCAACTGATGATCATACTGTCACGTGCCATGTGAAACACCTATTGGGGTAGAGGCTTCTCTAACTTTTCTTATGATTTAAATTTAGAAATGTTGAGGTTAACATTCATTTTTCAAGTATCTTTCTTAGTCAGTCGTGTAGCTGCTTTCATCCGATAGAAACTCCTCTTGGTTTTTTATCCTAGCACAATTAGAACCTGAGATATTGAGAAAAAAGTGTTTTGATACTCCGGAAAATTGATGAAAAGTCACATTTTCCCGCTTTTCCTGAGCAGCACAGGATTTTTTTTACCAATTTTTTTTTAACAACGTCTCATCATACTAAAATTAAAAATATATATATATTTTGCCTTTCTAAGTTACATTCATATCAGATATATGTATTGTATATATGACAATTTCACACTTCAATGTAAGCGTTTTAATATTATTATTATTACTATTATTTCTTTATTGCTAAGTAAATAAATTACAATTAACAATATTACTAATAGCACTAGCTACCAGGGCTTTCGGCTACATCAATAAACCTAATGATTAATATAAAATTTTAACATTAATACAAGATTATAAATAGCAAATTGTTGAGTTTGAGATATTTAAGGACTGTAAAAAACATTTTTTACATTAGTATCTGTGGCGGTTTTTAGGAGATCGGCAAATGAGGAGTTGATTATAGAGTTGACATTCCAATAGGTGTCTTGTTGTCAGGAGGCGGTTGTCGTTGCAAAGATGGCAGATTTTTTGGCCAGGATATGACTGTTTTAATATTTTTCACGGACATAAGTAGGTTAAAGCCTTTAGCCCACAACTGACACAAGTGACAACTCAGTGAAATACACGTATTTCACAGCATGGGAAGCGACGTACGTCACCAAGATCTTCTATGGACACCTTCACATAAGAACGTGTATTATTTAACTCAGTTGCCAGTTTTGCTTGCGCACTTCTCCGTGACGGACACAACGGATTCATTGAGCTGAAGGCTTTATTTTCATGTTTCTACGACTCGCAGAGGTAATAATGGTTCCGAAACCAGGGAAATGCCCGAACGACAAAAAATCATATAGACCGGTTTCGCTTCTGCCGATTATATCTAAAGTCTTCGAGAAACTTGTGCTCAAACGACTGCAACCAATAATTGCTTGTACCTGCTTTAGGGTCAAACATTCAACAATTGACCAGGTCTATCGAATAACTATCTAATGAAATTGAGAAAGCCTTAGAAGCGAAAATTATATGTTCTACCGCTTTTCTTGACGTATCCCAAGCCTTTGATAAAGTTTGGCACGAAGGCCTAAAATATAAACTACGGAAAGTTTTGCCGGAAAAAATGTATGAACTCTTAGAGTCTTATCTTGACAACAGATTTTTTTGAGTGAGATACGGGAGTGAATACTCAGAATTCAAAGAAATACAAGCCGGCGTTCCACAAGGTAGCGTCCTCGGTCCAACACTGTTTTTACTTTTTACAAGAGATGTACCTCAAGTAGAGACAACGACTGTAGCCACGTTCGCTGACGACACGGCTATCCTCGCTACGGATAAGACAGTCGAACTATCAACGGGAAAACTCCAACGCGCTTTGAATAAAATATGCGAATGGACAAAGGCCTGGCGAATCCTCCTAAATGAGACAAAATCAACGCATGTAAATTTTACTTACAAGAGGGTAATCAACTTACCTCTATTTATAAACTCGGTACGAATTCCGTACGCAAACGAGGCGAAATATTTAGGCATGACCCTAGACGCAAAACTTAAGTGGAAGCCACACGTTCGCGATGAACTTGAAATCAAGCTACGAGAACTGAATTGGCTTATCGGACGTTATTCGAAACTAAGCGTATATAACAAACTGCTATTGTATAAGCAAGTGGTAAAACCATCTTGGACGTACGGTATACAACTTTGGGGTTGTACCAAACCAAGCAACATATCTATTTTAGAAACTTCAGAATAAGACACTAAGAGCAATCGTAAATGCTCCATGGTATATAAGAAATAGAGATTTACATCGAGATCTAGGCATCGCAACCGTGACCGACGAAGTAAGAAACTTTGCTCGCAAACTTCACACTCGCCTTCACGGCCATTGCAACCACGAAATAATCCGAACTCTGGATCAGACAAATCTTGCACGCCGACTACAACGAACAAAACCGTTGGATCTAACGTCGTAAGAGGAAACCGCACATAATGACGGTATTGCAGGTGCTTTCGTTGGAAGGTAGCCTGCCAAACGCGATTACTATACAGAAGCTTGAACTACTTGTTAAGGAAACTTATTCGTAGTCTTACAAAGATTGGGAGGTTTTTTAGTGAGTAAGAATCTCACACAACTATGAGCACGCGCGTTTGATTCTCATAGTGCCTATGAAGGTTTTTACCTACCCACGGAAAAAAAAAAAATGTTTCTACGACTCAACGAAGACAACGCTACAATAGGTGCGGACGGACAACTAAGCGATGAGAAGAAAGGACCATTATTGCACATTTTCATTCGCTTCGCGTCCTTCCTCCTGTCTTGCAATCCCGTCTATTCTTTTTAGCTGTAAGTCGATTCGATGGATAAAGGTCTCGATACTCCTTTGTCCTTTTAAATTTAAGTTTTCGTCTCTTTTTCGAAAGAAGATGTGTTAAAAGGACTTCGGTCTTCTGATACTGGATCTAACTCGAAAGGTCAAATACTTCTGTGGCTATGGCATCGGAAGTAGATGTCATATTAAGAAAGCAAGTACCTATTTCAGTCCTAGCACAAATAGAACCTGAGATATGGAGAAAAAAGTGTTTTGATACTCCGGAAAATGGATGAAAAGTCACATTTTCCCACTTTTCCTGAGGAGCACAGGGTTATTTTTTCGAGCGACACAGGATTATAGCCCTAAGACTCATATTTACCTTTCTTCTTAGCTACCCTAGCCATTTTCGGCCATCACACTTTGTGCTAACCACGATTTTTAAACCCATTTTATTGCTTTTATAAATTATATCATGAAAGTTCGTCCACACACATACGCAGCTACACAGAACTTCTAAACCGAAGTATGCTTTTCAGAGAACAAAGACAAGATCGCTTACCATTAGGACAATATTTTACGAACCCAAAGCAAATCAAAGAAGAAACTTTCTTAAAATCGCTTTTTATTTGGAAAGACTGCTTTATGTGTGATGATGGTGAATCGTTTTTAACAACATTCAACAATTAAACACCCCATAGAGTTCTATTCTTTCATATTTAAAAGTCATGCCTTTTCACAAAAATATCACATTGAAAAGAAATCCCATTTTAACAGCCAACATTCCCACCATTATATTGAAAGAGCCAAAAGCAGGTGTCGTAAACATCAGAACCGCATCGAATCATATTCCAGAAGAAGATGAAAAAAATCGTCCATTCTCATTATTAACTCTCGTAGAATTTATTACCATCTCGAGCGGACACAAAAAACAAATTCAACTAATTTAATAATCATCGCGCATCACACTAATCCCCCATTCGGAATATTAAATTTCCCCAGAAACACAAAATATGATCAATGGAATTCAATAGATGGATGCCTTTAATTTCGGCACAAAACCGACACGGCTAACGTTAGAAGACGACCACACAAGAGCCGTTTCGGTGTTCGTTAAAAAATCATAAAAAACCCCTCAATATTAACTTAAATCAACAACATATGGATGGGTCCAACGGGGGCCGCCTTTGTTAATACGCACTCTGTCGGATTAATGTCCACGGAATTTCGATTTATTAACATATAAATCGAGTCAGAAACCAGTTGTTGATTGCGTGTGAAATGCGCTTGTTCGGAAATCGGAACGCGTGTTTCCAAACAAAAGGCTTTTGAGCGGACAAATCTCTCGCGATACGGACCCATATATCGGCCGGGCCGAGGCATCAAGTGAAGCTTTTTCCTATAAACGCGGCCACCCTAGGTCCGTCTTAAATCCATATTAATTTCTTAATAATTTTTATTCACACAACAATGAGAACTGTTGCCTGTCGGAGTAAATTATAATTTTACTGCAGATTATCGTTAAAAAATTGTTTACGATTGCCTGGCACAACAATGGACAGGAATTCTATTAACGGGGAAATTCTTAACGACCCTCGAGCAATTATGGACTTTCAGCAGCATGAACTACTTAACTCGATAAATAAAGGAAATTTTTATACAAAGTTTTGTAGACTTTAAAAAAAAAGAAAACATCGCGTGATCTTGATCTTGGCATCCTCGACGTGTGTTCCCAATATCCCTCCATTCGCATTCACTTGCATAACGAATCAAATCAAATGTCAAATGTCAAAAGGGAGGAATAAAATACTTAAACCGTTGATGTGTCAAGACCTTCAGTTCTGCTGGCTGAACATGCACTTGGGCGAGAAAGACCACCTAGAGAAGACCGCCCATGTTTGCACTGCAACAAAATGTCGGTAATTGCGGTTGTGAGCTCCGAGCTCCTGTCATCTTTTCGAACCTTCATGACGTTTACCATTTGATGGGAAGAAGTGCATCTTGACAAGCGGTTTGTCAATCATTGTTTTCCAAATTGTGGTCGTTTCTTGTTATCTGTCAATCTAGCGTGGTTGCGCATACGTGCGTACGTTTCTTTTATTTTATTACAAAATATGTAGCTTTGACGATGAGGACAACAACTTGTTGTGGATGATTTCTTTAGTACAGACAAAAGGTGGCGCAGCGAGAGTCAAAAGAGTTTATTTTAAGCGAACATTTTCTAAATTAATTTTATTGGAACATATCTTAACTACAAATTAATAAACTTAAAGAGACCTGCTTTCTGTAAATAAAAATAAAAATGGCGCAATCGTATGAAATAAGTTTTTGTAGAAAAAGCTTTTATCTTAATATTAATCAAAATAAAATTTTTATCTTATTTTATATAAAGTAATTGTAAAAGGGTTGTAGTAAATCTTCTTGTTGGGGATAATTGTATACAAACAGAACGTCACAAAAGAAAAAGCTTCCACCCCATATTTTTCCGAAGCCTAAACTTATAGTAATTGATATTATCATAGTTATAAGCGAATAAATTGGTATCTACGAATACAAGCAAACATAAAGTCAAATACTTCTGTGGCTACGGCATCGGAAGTTGGTGTCATATTAACAAAGCAAGTACCGATTTCAGTCCTGTAGCTCCTTTCATTCCACAGAAACTCCTCCAAGCAAACATAAAGTATTTATTTATTTATTTTTTATTTATAATGTTTTATATATGCAATTATAAATTTATTTATTCTCTTCTTCATATGATTTACAAGTACGCGATTGCAACTTCTAATTATTTATTATATATTATTCTTTTTTTCATTTATTTACTGTATCAAATCTATGTGATGTAAATTGTGCGGCAGCTTTGTTTTTTTTTTATGTATTAAATCGTAGGATGGACGAAGCAAAAATCGTTCTTAATTTTTTTAATCCCAAGACCTTCGGGGCATATGATCGAGACCGAATTGTAAGTCACATGAGCCATATGTCCGCCCGTTGGTCCGTCCGTGTGTCGGTAGTTTTTGGGCCTTAAATTTTGAGCTAGGAACTTACAACTTAATATCTGTTCTTTCCAGGTACCAAAGCAGTACAAGAGTAAATATTTTAGAAATCTGCCCACTGACACACCCACTTTACTTATAAGCATAAAAAATTAAAGTTATCATAGGTAGCTGCCCATGTGGGCGTTGGTTAAATTAGATTTGCATTCTAATCGGTTCTTATTAAATATATTTGCTTTAAATCCAAAAAACTTGTAGTACAAAATGTCCAAAAATGTGCGTAAGCTATCAACTGGAATGAATAAATTTTTGCCACGCCCACTTTTGGGGGCGTTTTAAGTATAAAACAAATTTTTAATCAGTTTAGTTCTGTTTGATTTTATTGAGGCTTAAATAATTAAAAAAAAACGCACGATTATAGAATAACCGATCACCACTTGTGTGAAATTAGTTACCAAACGGAGACTTCGCCTAGGAAAATTTGTAGCAGGCAAAAAGCTCAAATAGACCACCAAGCCTTGAAGGAAAAACTGAGGAATGAAAATTGGGAAACTGTTTTCTCAGAAAGTAACCCTTCCGTAGCTTACGATATTCTTATTGCGATTTAAACTAATCATATCCTTAGCACAACTACTATCCTTAACATCAGACAGCACGATTTGTTTTTAAAACCTTGGATGACATTGCACGTACTTAATCAAATCAAGCGTAAAAAAGAAATTGCAAAAAAATGTAGAAAACACCCACAAAAAATCTTAGTCTGAAGATATATTATAATAATTAGTGTAATAGAACTAAGGTTATGGTAGAACAAGCACGCGATAGCTACTACACCAATCGCTTAACGCAGGCCAGGGGAAATATAAAGAAGGAATGGGAGGTAGTAAATAGCATCTTAGGTAGGAAAAAAAAGGCTAGTGATATCCCTAACATAGAGGTTGATAACTCAACCTTGACTGATCCACGTGCTATATCAAATACATTCAGTAGCTTCTTTGTTAATGTTTCTGAGACTATTAAACCCTCCGAACCACCTTCCAGTTGTAACTGCAATATTTCCTCGAACTTAATTGAAGATAGGTGGCAGAGTAATAGTTTTTTTTTTCACCAGTTCACTTCTTGTGAAATTTTCAAGACGATTATGGCTTTGCAAAACAAGAATACTTGTACAAGTGATGGTATTTCTGCAATAACTCTTAAAAAAATCTCTTGGGAAATTGTTGATGTTCTGTGTTATCTATTTAACCTCAGCGTAAACAGTGGCATATTTCCGGCGGCTCTAAAGAGAGCAGAGGTTCTACCTTTGTTTAAAAAAGGGAGTTGCAAAATGATAGCCAATTACAGACCGATTTCTCTTCTTCCCACGATTTCCAAAATTTTCGAGAAATTGATGAAATCAAGAATTTTGTCGTTCTTGAATAAAAACAACTTCTTCTCAGAAGCACAATAATCTTCAGACCTGGAAAATCCACGGAGGATGCAATATTAAATGTCTGCTGTGATTTGTACAGCGGTGTTAATAAAAGTCATTCTACAATGGCACTTTTCATTGACATGACTTAAGCCTTTGATATGGTGGATCTAAATTTAGTCTTAACAAAATTATATAAGGCGGGCTTCAGTTGGTTAGGGAGAGTATTGGTGAATGGCGTTTTCAGTGATTCGCTCAATCTAAGAAGTGGTGTTCCGCAAGGATCTGTGCTAGGCCCTATACTGTTCCTTATAGATATAAACTATATATAGGCGGATGAAAACACTTTAGGCTGCTTCGAGAGGAAAATTCTTCGGACGATTTACGGTCCCGTCTGCATAGACGGAGAGTGGAGGAGGAGATATAACATCGAACTGTACGGGCTGTACAGCGATACCGACCTGGCCAAAAGAGTCAAAACACAACGTCTACGATGGCTGGGTCATCTAGAGCGGATGGACACCAACGCCCCGGCCCGGAAAATCTTCGAATCCACACCGCAGGGACGACGCGGTAGAGGAGCACCGAGACTCAGGTGGCGCACGCAAGTGGAAGGGGACCTCAGCCAACTTCGCGTGCGAAACTGGAGACGGCTAGCTAGAGACAGAGCTGGCTGGCGAAGCTTGTTGGCTGAGGCCCAGGTCCACCCCGGACTGTAGCGCCACCTTAAGTAAGTTCATCCAGAGCTTTAACGGAAATCTTAGCGCATTTGCTGACGACATTGCCTTCACCTATACTGATGCCTCGCTCCATGAATGCGTTGCGAAAGTCGACAACGACCTTCAATTGCTTAGAGTTTGGTTCACTTGTCATAAACTTATTGTAAGCGAAAAAACAAAATTCATGAATTTTAAACTGAGCCAAAATAATCTAGAAAGCTTCGAGTTTGTCTTTCATTCAAGTGATTGCCAAAAGTTTTGCTTACCACTCCACACATGTGGGAAGCAAAACTATAGCGTTTCTGGTAATTGTTCAACAGTTTGTTTTAAGATTGAAGCAGTCGAGTCTTTCAAATATCTTGGAATTCTATTGATAACAATCTCAATTGGAAGCCACAAGCCCTACAGTTAAAATCATACATGACTCTTATAACACGAAAAATGTATCTTCTGAAGCAGTACAAAGAGTTCTTTCAATGCTTTATTATGGATTAGTCCAGTCAAAGCTTCAATATGGGATTGTTAGTTGGGGAGGAACCTTTCTCAATACCTTAAGACCACTCTTCGTTGCCCAAAAGCATATTATTAGAATTATATGTGGCAAAAATCGCTATACGGAAAGTTGGCCACTTTTTACAAGTCTTCATATATTGTCTCTCAGGAATCAGGAATCTATACGTTTTTAAGGTACTCAAAGAGTTTTTTAAACGAAGCGGTAATGTTCCTTTTAGAAATTCTTCGACCTACAACTTACGAGTAAATAACATGGTACTTTTTGACATCCTCTGCGTGCACAAAACACATTTTATGAATTTTTATATAATTTCTTCGCGTAGAATGTTTAACAAACTTCCTATGTCTATACGTTCCATACAAAACTTTCATTCTTTCTTTAAATCACTAAAGGAATGGCTTTTTACTATGAACCCATTAAGCTTGGAGCTGCTTTTGAAAATAATGACATAAATTATTAAAAAATGCAAAAAGATTCTCTTCTCGTTCTTTTTTTGTTCTATTATTCAATAAAAAACTTTTATTTCTTGTTCCTGCGGTTCAACACTCAATCCTTTTTGAATTCTTAAAGTTGTAACTAAAGAACACCTGATGGTACCCCACGTCAGTTATTCTTGCGTTATAATTTTTTTCGTTTGTTTTCAATGGATCTTCAACACAAACTTATAGGTTTTAGAATGATCTTTCATTTGTTCATAAATTTTTAACTAGTAATATGAATTTTGTATCCTGAATTAAAGAAATATATTTTGCTAGCTAGTTTTAAGGTGATATTGAATAAATAAAAAACAATACAATACAATAAATTACAAAATATTTTTAATGATTACATATGCCTTTAAGTGGCCGACTTTAAGACTGTGCCTGGGGGCTTAATAATTTAATTTGGGGGCTAGTAAATTTTAAGTTCTTTACTGATGGAACTTAACGAATATATCATTATAAATTTATTAGGCTCATAAATAAATTTTATTTCATGGATATGCTTGCTCCCGGCATATTTGTTGGCATGACTTTTATAAAATTCGACTTAAAACTAATGACTAGGTATAATACAGATAAGACCTAATAACGTATATCTTGGTTTGATGTATACTTAATATACAAGAACAAGGAAGAGTTAAATAACTAACGCTACTTTTGTACATTAAACAACAATTTACAGGACAGTCTTTTATTATAAGTTTTGTTTTTTGGGAAGTTTTTTTGATTGTGCCTATCCCCTTAAGTGGAAGAACCCATTAAGTAATCAGAACGGCTTTCTTATAAAAAGGTACGCTTAGGCTTCCACTTGATTCCATTTCTAGGACGGAACTCCTTCCATTTCTAGGACGGATCTACTGCGCATGGTATTAAAGGGTGATAGATAATGTTGATCAAAGACACTCTCATGTACATTGTAAGCCCATAATGCTTGAATAAGAGGGTTCGGATGGGTGGCTGCAGCTAGTAATTTTCGGCTCAAACTTTCTTAAGCATAAGACATAAGAGGAGTTTTTTGAGCGATCTCGTATATTGTTCGATTTGGGAACCATTTCATATTAACTCTATACTTTCCAGTGCAGAACCTCAGAATTTTTCTTTCGAAGGACTCTAGCTCCTTCGCTGTTGAGGGCGATATCGAAAACTAATTGGTCTGATGGGTGTTTTGTATATCAACAGTTTTGTTTTTTGAGACACATCTCTTGAAGACAGAAGTTTTTTAAGAGTAGATAAAGCAGCCTTAGCTTTATTTAAAGCCTTCTTGGCGTGTTTATTAAAAAGAAACCCGTTAAGAAAATTTACTCCCGGGCATTTTGTTTCCGTTTTAAGAGGAATGGGCTAACCTAAGATTCGTAGGAAAATCTCTTTACTTTCCTTGACCGCCAACCGGTGACCTTGGAAAGTAGAGTGTAAAAGTAAAGTGTGGTCTAAGTGACAAATTAGACCACACTTTTCACCCCAGGAGCAGAAATAAAAGGTCAATGTGGGCAGAGATTCTCTAAGCTTCGCCAAAGCAGCATGTGGTCTTACACCACTGGATAATATACTTGTGTCGTCAGCATACAAAATAGCTTCAGGTTCGCTAAAGGAAGGATCGCTTAGAGGAAAATCTTGTAAGAAAATGTTAAAAAGTTTTGGGCCGAGGATCGATCCTTGGCGAACACCTGAGAAAACGTTGAAGTCACGCGATTCTTCTGTGCCGATTAAGACAGTTGCGCTTCTAGAGGACAAGAAGCTAAAAATCATTCGCGTAACAAAATTGGAAAAGTTAAGCCTTAACATTTTAAATATAAGACCTTTGTGCCAAATCGAATCGAATGCTGACTTTAAATCGATGTCTTACATGACAGTACATTGCTTTTGTCGCAGATTGTGCACTACTTTATTGCCAAGCACAAGTAAAGCGTGTTCAGTTGAATGCTGTTTTCGAAAACCAAACTGATTGTTTGGAATCAAGATGTGATCTTCACAAAAGCTGTCAAGAGATTCAGCTAGAACATACTCAAAGAGTATGTTTGACACTAACGCATTTTTTGAAGACCTTGGTTTTTTATACTTAACGGAGCGTCAAAAGGTGATGAACACGGTGAGTTCACTTTTATTAATGGTCAAGGCCATTCAGTTATTGATATATGTGCTATATCTGGGTATTGGCTTAAGGTAATTGAGGACTTCCAGGTGCTCTTGGCTCAATTTTCAGCCCACCTACCAGTTTTAGCGAAAGCAAACTTCAACCATGACTTTCAGCAGAGATATTCAACCAATCTCAAAAAACTCAAATGGAGGGAAAGCAGTGCTGGTCGTTACGAACATCTTCTTGACGCCCATTGTAATAGCCTGAGGCGGCAGGCACGATTGAGCAAATTGAAGATAGCATCTTGAAAGTAGTTTACGCTTCGGCATCTAGCCCCATTAACAACTTTCTCACCTTTTTACCAAAAAATAAGTGATTTGACAAAGAGTGTAGTTAGCAGCGTAAACTCGCTTTCAAGCTTCTTAATCTTTTTAGACAGACTTACTCGAGCTCAGCCAAAAGCATGTACCTCCGTGCCAACAAGACGTACAAACAATTATGATCTGACAAAAGAACAGCCTTTCTAAAAAATCTTGGCTCAAAACTGCAACTCACCAAAAATTCCAAAGACTTCTGGCACTATGTCCGCGAACTGGGAGGATGGCAACGTGGTTCTTATACTGCCCTCGAAGCTGACACACTTGCAGCTCATTTTAAAACTGCATTGTCAGCCGAGGAAAGTTTAAACACTTATAGCTATGGTCTTCACGATATCTTACTTCCCGAACTGGACGATCCAATCACGATTCCGAATTGGAGTCTACTTTGCGAGGAATGAAAAACGGCAAAGCTCCAGGTATCGACGGTATTCTTATTGAGTTTTTCAAAAAAAAATCATATATCTCATCATATATAGTCTCAAATCATATATTCTCTTTTTCTTCAACACTTTACTTAACAACGCCTGTTTGCCTACGAGCTTCAATAAAGCTCTAATTTGTGCAGTCTTTAAAAAAGGTGATGCAAGTCGTCCTGAGAATTATAGAGGAATTTCTATTCTAAACTCTCTAAGGAAATTTTTTGCAGCAATTCTCGATAAAAGAACTGGTGTCTAACTGGGTAGAAGCAAGAAACCGACTAAGTATGTTTCAGGCTGGCTTTCGTTCTGGTTTCTCAACCATAGACCACATTTTTGCTCTGTCGTGCCTTGCAAAAAATTTCTCGATAATAATAAGAGGTTATATGTATGCTTCGTCGACTTCAAGGCTACCTTTGACACCGTTAATAGACAAGCGCTGTTGTATATAAGTTAGCCTCGATTGGAGTATCCAGAAAGTTTCTGCAGCTTTATTCTAAATTCCTTGCGGATTGCAGCTGTATGGGATGGTTGCAGCTGTATGGGATGGTTCCAATCTATCTGATTGGCTTAAAACATCGTCAGGAGTTCTTCAAGGATGCATTCTGAGTTCCTTGGTATTCGCCCTTTTCATCGACGACATTCATGAGTCCCTGCCAGGTGGTATCTCGTTCGCTGGAGTTCTCATTAAGGTACTCCTCTACGCTGATGATTTGGCGTTGATTGCTGACAACCCTTTTACTCTCCAACTCCAAATAAACTTAAAGCCTATTGCAAATTATGGGACCTTCATATCAACGTCCAAAAAACCCAAATCATGATTTTTGAGAAGCGTCAAAGAAGAAGACTTCCCGAAGAATCTTGGCGTCTAGGTAATGAACCATTTGAATTAGTTCGGGAGTTCAAATGTCTTGGAGTTCTGTTTACCCATAACCTCAACTTTAGCAGGCATGCCAAACTGAATCGTAGTGAGGCCAGGCTGGCACTAAACTTAATCTGGCCTCGTTTTTTCGCTAACCAAAATATTGATCTTTCATCCAAATTCAAAGTGTTTAATACTACAGTTAGAACTTGCATGTGCTACGGAGTTCAAGCCTTTGGAGTCTCTTCCTTTGATGATTTTGAGGTTGTTCAAAAATACTTCTTTAAGCGAATTTTCTGGCTGCCGAATTCGGCTCCGACTTATGCTATTCATGTAGAATCTGGTCTTCCTTTCTCTCGACAGCCTATACGAAGTCCTGAACGGCGGCCGCGGAGGGCTTACTCTCTACGAATTCTGCTAAGCAGCTTTAGCGTACCGTATCAGCTTCTTAGACTAAAGAGTCTTTTCTCTGCGACCTACTGTCATGGGGCACACTTGCCTTTTTTTCTCTTTGTGTTTCAAATCATGTAAAATTGTTAAATCGCTTTATGTTGCAAATCATTAAAATTGTAAGAAATCTCTGGATATTCCCTCTTCCATTCGTTAATTTTATTTTAACTCATCTCAGCGCAAATTAGACTATTTCAAAATCTATATATATTTATTTTTTTTTTTCTTTTTTCTTTTTTCATTTACTTATTATATTAGTAACTAGTGATTATATAATTATTATTATTTCTATTTACATACATCAATTGTATAAAATTTGTCACTTCCGGCAGACGGCAAATTGCCAAGCTCGTATTCTTTACTTTATAAAATTGTACAAGCAAACTATGAAGTTAATAAAGAATGTATCTATCTATCTATCTATCTGTCACTAACGCATTAGGTCGCAATTCATTTAGGTTCCTTGTTGCTTTTCTTTTCGCAATCGGAATGAGGATACATTTTTTCCAACTTATAGGGAAATACCCATTATTGATGCAGTGATTAAACAGTTGAGATAGCTTGACGTCTAACGAGTAAGGACACTTTCTTAGTACAAAGTTTGAGATGTGATCAGGACCATGTGACTTTTTGTTGTTTGTATTTATTCTATGCATGTTGACTTTGATGGGGGTTGTGAAAGGCTCGTACAGATTTCGGATAAGGTGTTGATCGACGAAAGCAGAACAAGTTGGCTAATCATTTGCGAGTTTTTAAATACGTTTACCACATTACACACTTTGTTTGTTAAATTTATGTCAAACGATGCTGTTTTTTCAGCATAGGATTCGGAATAAATGTTCTGAAAAGCATTTAATTTCTCTTCAGTCTCACTTAGATCGTGCCCATTGTGTTTCAGCGTATCTCTGAGGATATCGGTTCCGAAATATTTTCTTCCTGTTATTTTGTCGTTAGGCGTTAGGAGAAGGTCTAATTTTTCGTAGACGAGTGCTAAGGGCCCTGTCGAGGTCGATTTTAACACATTCTTTTATGATTTGGCTCAGGCATTTTATTATGGAAAGCAGCTGTTGTTATTCGCTGTTGACCCTATTACAGTGGCGATGAAAAATTCGTTTAAGTTTCCTTAGCAGAGTGTTCCGAATTTTTAAAAGGTTTTAAGTGTGCGGTGTTATGTTATTTTTTCGAGTTTCGCATCGCCGAATTATTCGAAATCCATGATATTAGTTTTCCATTCAGTTCGCATATAACTTCGTCTATTTCAGAGTGAGACATATAGTGCTGTTAGTAGGAATACGAGAAATTTGAGAAAGACTGTTATGTAGCTCAAACCTAACCGTGTCCCAGTTAGCGCCTTCGAAGCTTCTATATGAACAGTAAAATTTCGATTCCGAAATGATCTGAGAAAGTAGCGAATGACCTACATGCAGAACGGGAGCTAAGGCTTTGGTCCGGGGATAACGAAGAGGAAAAAAAGTCCAGCACAGAGGAGGACCGTGGAAATGTGGGACTGAATTGTGAAACTAAGTTGAGTGTAAGGAATGGACCATTGTAAAACCAATTGTTGATGGCATTTCCATTTGAGTTGACAGTAGTATCTCCTCAATGTGGGTGCCTCGCGTTAAAATCTCCGCCGATTATCACCCCGTCAAATGTACTAATAGAGAGTTAATGTTGAGCGAAAGTATTTTGTTTGTATCATGCTGCAGTGGAAGCAACAAATCCAAGACATGCGAATATCTTGTCTTCACTGGTTTGTAGTTTCTGATACTTAAGCCAAAACTCCCTTATTTTTACGATAAGTTCCTTAAAGGAAACACTAAACAGGTTTTTTTCCTCGTTAAGAAAATCGTTCAAGTTAACATTGGCATGTATAGGTACAGAAGTGAGCACTGAGGGATTTTTTACCTGAGAAGGAACAGGAGTGTTCCTTGAGATTTCAGGGCGG
Source organism: Neoascia interrupta (assembly GCA_947623515.1). Lineage (NCBI taxonomy): Eukaryota > Metazoa > Arthropoda > Insecta > Diptera > Syrphidae > Neoascia > Neoascia interrupta. The sequence continues at coordinate 56,085,167 of OX392464.1, read as the reverse complement.
GTGTTCTTTTTTGCCATTTCGGCGAAAGTGATGCTATAATATCAGCATATAAATTTATTGTGTCATTAACTGGAGCTTTGGTTCCTGTGGCTTGGTGCTTGGCTTGTTTAGCTAAGGTAACACGCTTTTCTTTATACACCTTATAGGCAGGAAAGCCTTGATAGCTAGCAGATCGGCCTTCTGTGTGACAGTTTGTACACTTGGTAACCCGAACTTTCTAATATTTTTCTCGTAACTCCTTGAATGCCCTTATACAAATTTCAGAGTCATGGAAATCACTACAGAGAACGCATCGCCTATTGTAGGCGCAACATTCTCCTGTGTGGCCGAAACGTTGGCATCTAAAACAACGAATAATAGAGTTGTTACGCTTTTTGTCCCAATCGCGTATATTGGGTGCAGATATTTTGGGAGCAGATATTTTATATTTGTGAGATTTTTGAGTGATTTCCCGACCTCATGTTGAACCACGAAATTATTAAGCTTTAAGCCTTGATTTTTTGTTTTTAAAGTGCTAAAAGGTGACACCTTACTGATTTTTACATTTGGAGCAGCTTCACTCAATGCATTCTTGATTGTATTTGAACAAGTATCACCATCAACACCCTTCAATGAAATTGATACTTTTTATACCCGACCCAGAGGGTATATTAAGTTTTATGTATAGCCTGTAAAGCAGTTAAATAATCACCGTAGACCCCTAAGACCTTTTAGAGATATGAATGGGACCGACAGAAGAATCGATTAACGTCCGTCCGTATGTAAACAACTTTAAGGCCTTAAATTTTAAGGTAGAGAGCTAAAATTTTGTGGGTTGGCTGGAAGTTCATTGGACCAGATCAAGTTTGAAAATTAGTTGAATCCGCCCAATCCCTAATTTCAAAAAATACTTTTTTCACACTTATGCCATGCTGAAATGGTTGTCTTTGAGGCAGCAGAAAACCTTTGGCGTTTAAATCGACCACGCCCACTTTTCAAGGAATTTTGATTTAAAATGACTGATTTTCAATAAATATATATGAAATTTGATAAAAAATCAAATAAAAAAGTTCTAGATATTAGCATTTTCTATATTTTTTGTAAATATTATTATACCTCCGCTTACTTTTGTGGGTGTGGTTTAGAAAAGGGTGATTTTTTTTTGTTAAAATTACGGGGTTTTAGTCCAAAATGTATGCAACCACCTAGCGTTAAACCTTATATTCTTATATCCAGTTATATTCTTATATCCCGCCCACATCTTGGAAGCGTTTTTTTTGGTAGGGTCGAGTATTTTGAAAACCGTCGCAGACTTGAAGCTTTTGCATGCGCACTGTTGCACTTTCCCACTTGTTTTTCATTTCTTTCACGTAAATTGTGCGTGCGTCGGCTTTGTTTTTTTTTATGTATTTAATACTAGGATGAACGAAGCAAAGTTTCTTCTTAATCTTTTTAATCCCAAGACCTTAATGGCATATGATCGAGACCGAATTGTTAGTCGAATAAGCCATGTCCGCCCGTTTGTCCGTCCGTCGTGCCGGTAATTTTTAGGCCTTTAATTTTGAGCTAGGAACTTACAACTTAATATATGTTCTTTCTAGGTAACGAAGCGTAAACATTTTAGAAATCCGCTCACTGACACGCCCACTTTACTTATTAGCATGAAAAATTAAAGTTATCGTAGGAAGCTGAAATTTGGTAATTAAAAAAAAAATTGGTAAGTCAAGGTGTATTGTGATTAACATTTCAAAGAAAAGTAAAAACCGCACCTATGTGGGCGTGTTCATTTAGCTTGCATTGTAATAAACGGTTTTTATTCGATATACCTATTTGTTTTAAATCCAAAAAACTTGCACTATAAAATGTTCAGATATATGCCTAAGCTATCAACTGAAATGAATAAATTTTTGCCACGCCCACTTTTGGGGGCGTTTTAAGCATAAACCTAATTTTTAATATGAAAATGCAATCAGCACGTGTAAAAAACTTCTGATAAAAAATATGAACAAAAAAAAAGATATTATTGAAAAGGGGTTGATGCCACGCCCCTTTTTTAAGGAAAAAGATCCTTAACTGACAAACTCTAAATACAATTAAAGTAAGTAGAAGCTGAGATTTAACAACCAAGATTTATGACGCAATTCGAAGGTTGACAGTGGTCAATTGGGATGGGGTATCCAACGATTCGCCTAATCGGTTTGTAACTCTCCCACTAGTCAATATTAAATTTCATTTTGTTAGGCTTTGCCAAAGGGGCCGCTTCCTAAAATCAGCAACGATACGTTCGGTTATCTTTTTAATTTAAATTAGCATGCGTTGCCTCTTTCTGAACGATTTTAACGAGTTGTCCAAAGTTGTTAGAAGCTTCTCGTTGATGACTCAACTGATTCACGTGTTACTAGGATGGCCGTGCCATCTGCGACGTAACTATGACAGTCTCATCATCTTGAGGTATGTCACTTGTGTAAAGTAAGAACAGGGTCGGACTGAGGACGCTTCCCTGGGGTACGCCAGCTCGAATTTGCTTGAAATTCGAGTATTCACTACCAACCACACCAAACACGAAAGATTATGTTTTCGAGGAAGTTTTTCGATGTTCTATGCATGGTTTCTGGCAAGGTTTGCCATAGCTTAGGTGCCGTGAACGAAGGCCATATAAACTAACGCCAAATTTGCATAAGTTCACTTTCAAATGCGAATTAACACCATACTCGACTTTTGATTTTAATTCACTTTTGAAAGTGAACTAAAGCCATCACATTAATGTGAATTAAAGTCATATGGAGTAAAGTCCAATTCGAAAATGAACTAATGCCATAAAATGTTTTTGAGCCTTGAGTCCAGGTAATGAAGGAAAAATGTTAATGCCGAAAATTCAATATACTGAAAGGCCCAAATGCCAAGCAGTAAGGGAATGTAAAAAAAAATCAAGCAGGGGGGTTGCAGGGGGCAGCATGCCGCCCATACATATTCCACTGTTCAGACATAAGGTCAATTGATCATACAGTGGAAAATGAATGGGGGGGGGGACATGCTGCCCTCGCAACAAGAGGCACCAAACCGTCCCATCCCAACCCACATAGAGAAATATATGTAAGCTTTAAAATTAGCCTTTATTGCAGCAGTAACATTAGTAAGAAATATTTTACAACACCAAATCAGTTCTTCCGAATCACCTCTAAATGGCAGAGAAAAGCCTTCAACCAAATAAAATTATTCCCTTCATTGCCCATCGTACAGAGCCCAGCCAAATAATCGTGTAAGCTCAATGAAGCCTGTAAAATTATGAAAATATAACTCACAACCCATTTGCTGCTTTCGATCACATAATGATCCTCCTCAAGCCCCGTGTAAATATGGGCCAACGCAGAGGCGCAGCATAAAAAACCAGCACACCTCAGGAAACATCGCTGAGTCGTCATCCTCGAGCAACTATCAGCGGAGCACAAATCCATCATTTTCAGTCACTATATGGAATTCTTGAAGTATATTCGTATATGTTTAATATATTGCCAGCATTGGGGGCGAGAGATTGCATCTATACTTTAACCGTCCATCCATCCTTATATGTCGAATGACGCGTTCCCATCCCGGTAACAAGGCATCATTGCACCACCGATCACGTTTGCCCGGTGTGTCTAATCAACGAGCATTATTTCGCCATTTCATGGTGGATTGAAATTCAATACCGCCTTTATCGGCGGCACATCCACGTCATGGCTTCATTTTTTCACCATTGGAATGGTGCGCCCTCTAGCTGTGGATCATAGTCGAGCTGCACGCGCGCTGTCCGTCTTGCCCGATCCAAGGTATTGCTAACTGTCTGGGTGCAATGTATTTAAGCAACTAAATAGCATCGCGTTCGATCTGATTTTGCTGCCCCGATGCGAGTGGGTTTGCTTGTGTTGTCTTTCCCGCATATGAGCGGTGTTCTGGAAATCACCTGTGTCAAATTAATGAGGTTGGTTTGCTGAAATTGGCGGTGATTCTTATGATTTGATTAGCGGTGCACTTAACAAAAAGCACTGGCTTAAATTGTGCGCTAAGAGGTTAATCTCGAAAGTTGAGTAACTTTCTTAAAGTTTCAGTCAAAGGCTAAACAAGCTTCAAATGGAATATCAGCTTTAAGCAAAAAACAAGTCATGCTTGGTTAGATACTTATCTTGCTGATTTTTCAGTAAGTGGGTTTTCAGAGTAAAACCACTATTGTCAGTCTATTTGTATGTATAGTAGGTATTTGGTTATAGATTTAAAACAGAGCATTTTTCCTTATACTTTAAAACTTTTCCTTGCTCAAATAGGACTCAACAGGCCATTAACTTGCCAAATCCGGTACACTGAAGCGCGAAGGACTTGCAAGCAGGCAGTTACAACAACCCAGAAACTTTATTACAGATCTGCATATCTTTAGGTTAACATTTTAAAATTTTAGCAAAATTTTAGCAATCAATGAAGAGCAAAGTTCAATATCGTACAAGAGGCTGGGCCCAAGAGCCGTACACTTGCACTTGTGCGAAAGATATCTTAATGAAAATAGAAAAAACAAGTGAGTAAGTGCAAGAGTTCGTCTGTGACAAACTTCTATATACCCGACCCTATATACGGTGTAAAACCAAATCTTATTTTTTTTTTATCCCGAATTCATATATTATTTGTATAGGCCACGCCCCCAAAAGTGGGTTCGGGCTAATAATTAAAATCAATTAATTGTAATTTCGTTAGAATCTTGACAAAATGCGTTGAAACCGAAAAGTATTGCAAAAAAAAAACCCTTTTTTCCTAAACACGCCCCTTAAAAGTGGGCGGAGCTCAAAACTTTGTGTGGAGAAAACCTAGAAAATAGAAATATCTTGAATATTTGGTTTAAAATTTTTTTTAATTTGGTGTAAACTTTCCGAGGAATCGGGTTTTTAAAGATCTAATATGCTAAAAGTGGGCATGGTCGATATTGTGGGCGGTCTTATTTTCGCCTTCTTGGAGGTTTTGGGCCATTATAGCTATATAGTTTATACCAAAATTTGAGCTCCTACGCCTTTTCTAACTTGACCAAAAGGCATTTTGAAAAAAAAAAATTAAATAGAGGTTGTCTTACATTGAAGCCAGTAGTGGGCGTGGCCGTCGGCGGATTTAACTAATTTTCACACTTTGTCTGTAGAAAATAAAAACCAAAATATACTCTAAGTTTGAGCGTCCTAGCTCAATTTGAAAGACCTAAAAACTTCACACACACGGACAGACGGACGGACGGATATGGCTTAATCGACTCACCTGTATGTCTCGATCATAGCCCTTAAAGGTCTAAGGGGTCTACGGTGATTATTTCACTGTGTTACCAACTATGCATTAAAATTAATATACCCTCGGTCGGGTATAAAAAAAACTATTGACTATTGGCTTTTGTGATGGGCTACACGTACAATAATTGCCAAATTTGTACAATAAGTTGTTGACTCGCGACTTTTATATTACTGACAATTTTCGCCTTTTTTCTATATTTTCAAATGCATTCCGATGTAAAAGATCTGAAAATACGAGTTTTTTAATACTGGATCGTCGTCATCATTTTCTTGTCAGCTAAAAGAGTCGATGGGGTCGATGGCGGGTAACAAATAAATTGTTCTTGATTTTTTTTCTTACCTCCCAACCAATGAAGGGTTTCAAGCTGGTTCACAGCAGCCTTTCATCATCTGCGATCCTTGGCACTAATTTTGATTGTGATGACTAAGACTCTCTTCTCTCTTGGCTTGAGCGTTTTTGTCCATCCGCTCGATGTGAAAGAGCCAATGTAGTCTTTGTATTTCAGATTTTTGGACTACATCCATATCTTGGTAGAGCACGAAGAGTTCGCGGTTGCATATCTTCTCCTCCATTCGCCGGTTTTGCACACAGGGCGGTAGGTTCGCCTTCGAATTTTTCTTTCAAAAGCGCCAAGTATTATTTCTCCTTTTCTTTAATCGCCGCAAAAGCTTTTATCATGGCACAACTGTAGCAGGCGATGAGGTCGATTTTGTCCGCGTGCGCACTATTTGCAGTGATCTGCAGAAGAAAGTCCCTTCCGGGTCGACCTTTGCGCTGCACACCATCATCTCCAGAACAAGATTGAAGAATGCACATGACAATGCATCACCTTGACGGAATCCGGTGCATGTTTGGAAATGTTCCGAGGAGCTGCTCGTGCTCCCAAGCTGCACGTCGGTCGCACCAGCAGTTTGATCGATGAATACTGTCACATGCGGGTTAAAATTCAGTGGAAAGATGGTGTGTCCATTGGTCTTTTCCAGGATTTGCATCTTTTCCGATCGAGCCGCGGCGGCCTTGTTTCTCTTAAAAATTTTAAATACTTCTTCAGTACTCCGTGGTGGGAATATTTCTTGGTCGACTGGGCCTTCGTTTTACTCTGGTACAAATTTTGCTCTCCCTAGCACCTTCTTCACACTTTACACATGTTGCCCATTAACCAGCTGCTGGAAATACTGCTTTAACACTTAAACTATTCCCTGCGGTCCGGTGACCAGGTTTTCTTAGCTATTTGGAAGAGCCTTCGTTTCGTTTCTTAGAATGTTTCATAGAGCATTGTGGTCTTTCGATCGTTAGACTCTTCGGTTTCCTTAAACTGGGAGACTGCGAAGGCAGGTCCTCTTCTTTCTACAGCGTAATCTTTTCTCCTCCTTTACTCATATGCTGCTCTTGTTTTACGCTGCAACGTTTTCGCTTGTCACTTTTTTCCTGTTCATGCAATCATAATCTTGCAACACCGACGTCTTGGATTAAACATCACCATCGACAGCTATAACTTCGAGCTTTGAGGTAGTTAGGGACTTTTTCTACATGGGTTCCACTATCAGTTCAAACAATGACCTCAGCACTGAAATCAAACGAAGGATAACACTTGCCAATCGTTCTTTCTTTAAGCTAAGAAGGCAATTGAGTAGCAAAGCCCTCTCTCGAGCAACTTAAGTGCCCATGTGTAAGACTCTCATCATCCCAGTCCTGCCTTACGGTGCAAAAGCATGGACCCTGTCAAAGGTGGATAAAAAAAACACTTTAGGATGCTTCGAGAGGAAATTTTTTAGGACGGTTAACGGTCCCGTCTGCATAGACGGAGAGTGGAGGAGGAGATATAAAATCGAACTGTACGGGCTGTACAGCGACACTGACCTAGCCAAAAGAATCAAAACACAACGACTACGATGGCTGGGTCATCTAGAGCGGATGGACACGCCCCGGTCCGGAAAATCGTCGAATCCACCTCACAGGCGCAGTAGAGGAGCACCGAGTCTCAGGTGGCGTACGCAAGTTGAAGGGGACCTCGGCCAACTTCGCGTGCGAAAATGGAGACGGCTAGCTAGAGACAGAGCTGGCTGGCCAAGCTTGTTGGCTGAGGCCCAGGTCCAACCCGAACTGTAGCGCCACCTTAAGTATGTGGGTAAGCAATCATAATCTTACCAATACCAAGGACTCTTTCTTAAGGGTGGCTGTAAACCTAAAATTGATTCAGCCACGCTTTTAATGGTGTCGCGGTACTGGCGCTAAGTTGTTGGCATCTGGGGAGAGTGAATGCAAAGCGGAGAGTCTCTTTTCTCGCACAAGCGATCTCTGTTTAGGCTCCCGGCTAATCCAGGGAGCTCATGCAGGGCATCCAACCCTGAGTTCCTTTTTCTTGTTTCTTTTTTCTTCTCGTTGGAAAGTCGAGCTCGAGTCTAGCCAAAAGGCCAGAGTCGAGTATGCACATTTAAGATGTAGATGATTAAGTTGTAGAAATAGACATAATCTATTTGGTTAACGGTTCGACCGAGACCACCAGGTCGCCTTGTGGATCGTGAGTTTTGAAAACCTAGTGCTGCTTATAACAGTGTTACGAGCTGCTGCAAAATCTGTCAGTCGGTAGCCGTTATCTGATGTTGTTTCGTGGAGGCTATTTACTTACCAACTAATCCGTCGAAGACGTTTTCCTTTCCGAACTTTGCATTAAAATCCCCGAGTACCTACAACTTTGACATCGTACCCCGGGCAGGCTCCGTAGGCTCTATCCAGGAGGTCATAAAACTCCTCCTGGTCATGGACTTAAGAATCTTCGGTAGGGGCGTGTGCATATATTAGGCTGATGTTTTTAGAAGTGACTTAGAAGCAGATCACAGCGAGGCGATCACTCAATTGTATCTACCTCGAAAAAACAATTAAAGTCAGCTTTTTTCTGCATTTTATGAACCAAAATCCATAGAAAGACTATTTAAGATCGCTTTATTGCTGAGAGGGAATATTTTATTCTGCAAGAAACATTTTGTAAAAGCAGAATTTTTTGATAACAAACTTTTGGAATTCTGTTGGAACACAATTTTTCAGATATTTCCAGAATTATATGGTAAATAGAAAAATGCCCGCTATTTCACAATTTTTTTGCGGTTCTTTTTTTCAAATACGTCAAACCGCAGTTTCAAAACTATAACGTTCTTAAGAAGAGGAAGTAGCACAGGTGAAATCCGGATTTAACACCATGAAAACCGTGCAGAATACGTAAAAATAGGACTTCTCTATTTTTTCCTACAACTGGCACGTCAGAATTGATTTGACTTGAAAAAATATAACATTTCAATGTGCTTTAGTTTTTCAAGGTTCAACAAAAATAACTGACATGGATGTGCGATTTATAGAAAATTAAAGTGGCGCTTTAGCGAAATGCAGACTTTTTTTCAGATTTGAGCATAGTTTTTAAGTAGCGAGAAAAAAAAGCAACGACAAACCCGTGTTTTTAAAATTTGAGTAATCTTAGTGCTCTCTAGCGGCGAAATTTTTTAACCTAAAAATACATGTAAAGCATGCTTTTATAGAAATTTGAAACTTGTTTAATTTACTTATTGTGGTTTGTCTCGATAATTGGGCATTGGTATCCAATTAAAATGAATAAACAAGGGTAGAGTTTTTTGCGATTTTCAAGGTTAAGCCATGTCCGTGGGAAGTAGCAAAGTTGAAAATCGGATTCAGCATCCCGAAAACCATTAACAAACCAACAAAAGAAATACTTCTGTATTCATTTCCCTGGTCAAAAAAAAAAACCACTTGACTGGACTAAAAAGATTTTTTCGTAGAATAGAGTTGAAATGTTAGCGGACGGAAATTTCGAAAGAAAAAACCGTGTGCGGTTCACCGGCAGGGTACGATCCTGCAAACTTTCCTTGTCGCGAGTACAATGCTCTACCACTTGAGCTACAGTGAACATGATTGATTCTTTGTCCAGATTCGACCACCTCACTAGTTTTTGAATTACGTACATATGCTTTATTCGTTGCTATTCTTTGTAGTGTTCTTGCCCACTTCCATCTCGGGTGTCCAAATAGCCTCCCTCGGTAGTCCAAATAGTACTCTCTGCATAAATAATGCACATTAACCAACAACATGTTAAAAGATTTTTGATAAATTCCTTTTCTAAAAGATATATTTGTTTTAAGTTTCTGTTCAGATTTTTTTTTTTTCTGGCTGTAAAAGTTTTCAAGGTTAAAGGCAAAAAACGTTTCGTATTCGTAAATAAACGTATTCGTTTATTTTAACTGTTAAGTGTGCTTAAAAAAGTTGCCCCAGTATATGCGTGGTCATTTGCCCATAGCTTTTATAAGTGTCCTTTTTACCTTTCTGCGACGCACCTTCAAACGTAAGGTACAATCGGTCGGACGGCCAACAGAGCAATAACACAAGATCTCCTTTTTCCATTTTTAGACGGACCACTGCAAATACAAATCAGTGCTCTGATTTTGGAGGCTGCGTATCAAACTGGGATAAAATTGTTTTTCGAGAGCTCCGGCTCAGCTGCATACATTAAGCCAGTAGTGTCAATTCAATGCACGTCCTTTTGTCAAATTCAAGGCTTAAGGTTAAACTGAAACTTAATTAGTCTTAGTCTTAGTCTTAATTACACCGAGGATATATGTACCTGCATCGGTTCACAACAATTCAAAACCTGAACCAGCCGATGAAAGTTTAGAAGCTGAGCAATGTAAAGTCACTGAGTCATATAAGTAAAATTGTTATTAAACCTAGAGGTTATGCAACCTTTGGCTGAGGGGCATGTTATTATTCTATGGTTTGGGTACATCAAAAAGTACAATCAAAAAGTCAGAAAGTACAAAAACAACCACAAAATCCTTAAGAAGGGAACAAGGACGGTTTTCAGAGTAATGTACCTAATTTTATGTGGACTTCCAGTTATAGTAGAAATAGAAGACATAATGTGCGGCCATAAATGAGAAATGGGTAGCAGGGTACCACAGGCAACTAACAACTCGATTTTTTTCCATAGGATTCTTCAAGAGAAAGTTTATCAATGTGATATTTTATCAATCAATTCAGTTTCAAATCAGTTTCTCGGTAAAACACCCAACAGTTACCAAGTGCCACCTTAACAATAAAGCCAACCAGTTGCCACTAGATTTTATCAAGCAGCGGTCGCTAGTGGCACTAATGACTAAATCATAAACTAACCCCATTTGCTGATGGTTGCGGCTTATCAGAAAAACGCTCCCTCAGGGTAATTGCCTCCCGTTTATGTGGCACCAATTTGAACAGGAAATTAAACACAAAACAGTTAACAGCACAAGGTAAAACGAGAAAAAAAAATGAAAGAAATAAATCAACAAATCACAATCGCAAGACCGGCAACACACAATAAAATAAAACAGAAGTTAACAAATGTCTTCGTGGTCGGATCTTGCAATTGCTCTTCATAAATTTTCATCAGCATCGTCGTTTTATATGGAACTGCGTCATCGTCTTTGGGCTGTCAGCTCTTGCCTCTGTACCCAACGGCCTCATGTTGCCTCTAATAGCCTTAAGAATTGTTCGGAAAACCGTGAAATGACTACGCTTCCAACAATTGTCTGCGCGACTGTCATGCTTCTTTCGTGACCGTCCTGGCATAGGTATATCTCTGCTTAGCGTACACGATGACGAGTGATGATGGCAGTCAGCGATTCGCGGCGGTTCGTTCGCTTGCGCCCCTTGGCCCGGCCAATTTGAGCAGACTTTATCTCATTACTTAATGGCAGCTTAGTGGCATTCTATTTACGTTACGAGATTTTAATCCTATTAACCATTTAGTCATCGGGATGCCTGATGGTGTTAAGTCACGATGAAGAGGCAAGCAATGAGTTTGGATAATTGCCGTCGAGTAATGGGTGTAAAGAGGCTTCACACGCAGGGAGACTGTCCCTTATTGGACCAGAAAAAGATGACATTTAGCTGATAGTTGGTGACATCGTTGTGTGGCCTGAAGTTCCGTATTCGTATTGAAGACACGCGACTTATGAGATGTCTTATTCTCAAGCGATTTGTTGCACCACTCATTGTAAAGCCGCAATGACACTCGGAGATATTTTGAAATTTGGCAGATACGATACAAAAGTGAGAGGCACATCAGCGCTTGGGGCCTGTGAATTCTGAAGTCGTCACTTTGCCTCAATTGGATTATACTGCACCAGAAAATTTACGTCGTTTCGATTTCTTGAACTAAACGCATCGGAGACGCTCCATCAAACAATCGCCAACCAACGCTAGACAACGCCTCGTGAATCCATGCAAAGTTGCCACCATCGAGTGGCATATTTCACATTGCACGTCACCAACTGACTGTTTTATGTGCTCTCGATGCGCCAGCAAATGCTCACCTCTATCTCGATTTGATATGGTACCCCCAGAGATTACCAACATAATGCTCCAGCTCTGCGCACAGGATAAATATTTTGATACGACACTGCAGCGCACGAGAGAGTACCTACAAGAGCTGCGCACTGCTGACTTGCCTACACACCGATGCATATGCAGACGCGGATGCATGACGAATAGGAAGCCTCGCAGTAGGTAATTGCAATTACTACCATGAGCTCTTCCGCGCGCATTGCAAAATGGCATGATTAGCGCGAAGAACAGAGCCTTCGCCAAAGCAAAGAGGCTGATGGCTTCGGCTAAGCTAGGACCACCACACCACCATTCGGACGTGCAATCTTTTATTGGGCTTGATTTATTGACATTTCAGAAGGCAATGACACGCTTCATCAAGCGATTTATGCTCTTCCTTGTGTGCATCCTTGAATACGTGCGGCACAATTCGATACACGCTTGGTACACCTTGGCATGGACGCGATCTCATATGTTTGTGCCAGCCGAGGTAGGTATGCGGTCCAGGCACTAGTTCTAGCCTTTGTTAGATTCGTATATAAAGGCAATCAGCAGCGGAGAAATTAGACGAAATTCCACAGACGGTATGGGAACACCAGTGTGTGATGACATTCATGTACGATTTGCTTCGGTTTTTCCTAGATCCGGACGGGAATTGGCAGGTAATTCTAGTATTTTGCTTTCTGTTTTGACAGAGGGGAGATTTATGCTTACGCAAATGTTTTCTCGATGCAATTGGACGCGCTTGGGATGCGATTGATATGGGAATGGCAGATAATTGTGCAGCACATATTGCTGCATTGCTGATTTCCTGGGTTACGTTCGATTACACACAATAAGAGTGTAATTGAAAAATACAACAATCATCTGGGGGTCAATTTGAAAGATCTGATCGATATAAGATTTGTTTTCGATTGCAACACACAAAGTTTCTTGCTTCTGTTTCCTTGAAGAGAAGCAAGCTTTGAGGATTTGACGATTGAAGTTTTGGACTAAAATAAGCAAACAAAATACTCACATGTCTAACCTCTTTTCTGGTGTAGATCTGTGCTTTTTGAAGTTTAAAGTGCGCCCTGTTTAACTGGGAACGTTTGGAGTCTTACCCGTATTATAATGACAGTTACCTGTAAATTAATGAACCAAAAGTTTTTCAAACAGATCGAAGTTGGTTGGAAATAAATTTGAAGTGCGCCGTTTCCCCCGCTCTGCCACATTATCCCACTTTACTTTATTCCTTAACTAAGTTTAGAGAAATAATACCGAGGGAAAGGTTATGTAGTGTACTTTGTAGAAGAATCAAACATGTATGCTAAACTAATATTGAATTTTAATAATAAAATTGAATCTAAAGAACATGCTGAAAAGTTTTTGAGAAATTGGGAATTTCAAATGCATACATTAAGGCCATAACTTTTTAACCATTTTTCTATTTTTCAAAAACGGCGATATTGGATGTTAAGCAACCTTACCTTACGCAAAGGCTAAAGCCCAGTTTTTGTATGCTTTTTAGAATTGCGGTTTTTATCATTTTCAAAAAAAAATGCAAAAATTGAAAAATGTCCCGGAATATCTGCGGTGCTATAAAGGCTAATATGATTTGAAAACAAGTCACACATATCAACAATTACTTTAAGTTTTAGTCAAAACCATAATATACCAGTCATTTTAGGCACTTTTAGCCCCAAATAGTCCCGAAGGCAGCGACTAAAGGCATTTTAAATGTTGTTTACGAACAAAATGTTTTGGAGTTCAGGACAATCTCACTTAAAATCAAAAATAAAATTGTTGTGCTTTTTACTTATACTTATTTAAGGTGACGCTACAGTCCGAGGACCTGGGAGCCGAACAAGCTTTGCCAGCCAGCTCTACCTTTAGATAGCCGTCTCCAGTTTTACACGCGAAGTTGGCTGAGGTCCCCTTGCACTTGCGTGCGCCACCTAAGTCTCGGTGCTCCTCTACTGCGCCGTCCCTGCGGGGTGGATTCGAAGATTTTCCGGGCCGGGGCGTTGGTGTCCATCCGCTCTAGATGACCCAGGCATCGTAGACGTTGTGTTTTGATCCTTCTGGCTAGGTCAGTGTCACTTTGAAGCCCGTACAGTTCGATGTTATCTCCTCCTCTAATCTCCGTCTATGCAGACGGGACCGTAAATCGTCCGAAGAATTTTCCTCTCGAAGCAGCCTAAAGTGTTTTCATCCGCCCTTGGCAGGGCCCATGCTTCTGCACCTTCAAACAGGACTCGGATGATGAGGGTCTTATACATGGACACTTTCGTTGCTCGAGCGAGGGCTTTGCTACTCAATTGTCTCCTTAGCCCAAAGAAACAGCCATTGGCAAGAGTTATCCTTCGTTTGATTTCAGCACTGGTGCCATTGTTTGAATTGATAGCGGAACCCAGGTAGAGGCCTTTGCCGACCTTAATGGAACAGCGTGAACTATCCATCATCACCCTGCACAGACTGACGAGTTTGGCAGGGGTGCGAAAGCTAGGCATTGCGCTATATAGCTCGTCTCTATAGGCGCTGTCATCTGCGGCCTTGAAATCGATGAAAAGGTGGTGTGCATCGATTTGGAATTCCTGGGTTTTCGCCAAGATCTGCCACAGTACGAATATTTGATCAATGATATCCTGAAGCCCCACTGCTATGTGCCTATAAGATTGTTGACCAACGCGTTCACACTGTACAGAAGAAAAGATCTTGTTTGCGATGTTAGAAAAACTGATGCCTCTGTAGTTGGCACAACTCAAAGGGTCTCCTTTCTGCAGGATCCGGCAAACAATGCTGAGGTTCCATTCGTCGGACATGCTTTCTTCCGAACATATCTTGCAATTGAGCTGGTGCATGCTCCTAATCAGCTCATCGCCAGCAGATTTAAAGAGTTCGGCAGCTTGGCCGTCTGATCTGGCTGCTTTGTTGCTCTTGAGCTTAGACACAGCTACTTTCACGTCCTCCAGGTTGGGTGGGCGGTATCGTTTGTATGCCTCGTCAATAACGTCTTCGCCATGGTTAAATGCTTCGTTCAGCCTGACAGCGGTATTTGGTTCGTCTTCGCCGTTATACAGTCTGCAGAAGTGGTCTTTCCAAATCCTCAGCACCGACTGCGATTCTACAACGATGTTCCCTTGAAGGTGCATACAAGCTTCAGTTCGAACTTTATACCCTTGGCAGGACCTTTTGATCCTCTGGTAAAACTTTTGTACCTCATTCCTGCTGTAACATTTCTCTATCTCTTCAACCGCGCACTTCTAGTGCTCTCTCTTTTTCCTTCGGAGAAGCCGGTGTTCCTCTCTCCTCCTGTGCTCATAGAGCTCGCGATCAGCTCTAGTTCTTCTGTACAGAGCCGCTTTGTATGCTTCCTGTTTAGCTGCATGTGCTTGCCGGTACTCATCGTCAAACCAGGTGTGTCATTGTGGTGGCCGTGTGAAACCCAGCCCCTCACAAGCGGCGTCTCTGCTGGCATATTGGCAATGTTGCCACTGGCTATCAATACTTGATGCTGGCTGCATAGGACTTCGTAGAAGGTTTTGAGAGACTCGATTGGAGAAGGACCTGGCGATCCCTTGCGATTGTAGTCGGCCGACGACAAACTTCCTCACAGAATTTCTATTACTTGGCGTTGGTCGAGAACCGCAGCTGTGTACCTTGGCTACATACAAGGTAGTGAACCGAGTCAATGTTAGCCTCTCGGAAAGTTCGGTCATCCATGATACTGGAAGAGTGCCTTGCGTCGATCGCAATGTGGTCAATCTGGTTGACAATCGATTGACCGGGAGATCTCCATGCACCTATGTGGAAATTGAGATGCGGGAACTGTGTACTAGTTACCACAACGTATCGCCCCGCAGCCTTACCTTCCTAGCTTGGCATTAAAATCGCCTAGGACAATCTTAATGTCGTAGCGAGGGCACTGCTTAAAAGTTTTGTCCAGGAGCTCGTAGAACATATCTTTGGTGTCGTCATCTTTCTCCCCTGTGGGAGCATACGGCATTAGCCTTGATGCGGATTTGTCGCGAGACGTTCGCCCACATAGTTAAAGCTCGAGACTTTTTGCCTAAGTCTGCCTCCAACAACGAAACCCGATCCAAATGGGCGCTGGGTCTCATGTCGATAGCAGTCACAGCTTTTCATCTTTCTTTAGCCCGACCCATCCCACCGCATTTCTCAGATGGCAGTTACGTCTGCCTTGCAGTCGTTTGTCCGCTAGTTGCTTGGCTGCACGTGGTCTGTTTTGGGACCCAACATTCCACGTGCAGATCCGGAGCTCGTTGTCCTTTTGTCGTTTGCATTGGTCGTCGACAGTTAATCCGTCCCAATCCGAGGCTTGTTTCTGTTTCATAACTGGTGTTTCTTATAGGCCTGAGCTACGAATACGTCATAGTAGCCCATATAAGGTGTTCACTAAGTAGTTCGGCCTGACTGGAACTGTGGACGCCACCGTTGATTCCATCTGGGAAATTCCTCCGCTGCCGTCCGGATGCAAGGAGAAGTGCCTTAGTAGGAACACTCCTTCCCACTCTCTAGTCTGCTTCCCCCAACGAGGGGGGGAGGGGGGTTTGAACCCAATCTCCAGTTGAGGTAGGCACCCGGTGTTCACCACGGGGAGAAGAGAGTAGGAGTTGATAGATCGAGGTTGGTCTACAAAACCCGTGGATGCTTGTATCCTCTTGAGTGCACATGTCTATCCTTTGACCAACTTACTACTAACTTACTATTTACTACCTTACTTTACTATTAAAAAATTCAAATTTTTCTAAAACTCTTTGCCGTCGGCTGTCCATACTGCTGTGAATAATATACGCCTTGGTTTTTAAAAAAATCTTTATCTTTTCAAAAGCTTGCGACATTCGATTTGAATTAGGGACTCGGAGATGAGAAAGTAAATTTTGCTGCAGTGTGGCTTCCTATACTTTATTTAAACCATAATTAATGCTTCAATAGTAAAAACCCTGTACGTTTTTCAATATTTTCACATATCTATACAAATTTTTTTCTTTTTTGGGTGGTCTTAGCGCATCAACGAACAAATCCAACAAGTCAATCATAAATTGTAGACAATTGGCCCGGCTGTCAGAATTCATCTTTCATTTGACTTTCGAATCAATAAAAGTAATTTAAAAAAAAAAAAAAGATTCTCGAGAAAAAGGAAAACGTTTCATTTTCCTTCGTTTCTTTTTCCATTCATTTGGGAATTCAATTTCACGCTTTAACGCCATCCAAATTGGACAATTAATTATTACAATCATATGCCCAACGATTGTAGCCGTATCCAACTGTCAAAGGCGAACAGTAAAAACTGTCTAAAAGAATTGGTTCTGCGCCTATGAACATAGTTTTAAATTAATATTGAATTATAAACTGCTTGCTTACCTTCATATGAACAATATCCCTTTGTCCCGTTTATAAAATAATTAATAATAATATTTACTTCCCCATACACATGTATGTTACCCTCGTAGACATAATAAAAGTCGACCCCTTTTGCTTTGCCCCTAAACATGCAATCCCCATATTCAATACTGACTTTACACATTGTGTGTGCTCAGCTCATGTCCTGACAACAAGGATAACACGACAGAAACATATTCCAATAATTATTATTAGGTATATGTATTGTGCACATCCCTAGGATGTTCGGAACGCGGCTGGGGGTTGATAGGGGTGAAGCGTGTCGAATACGATTTAAGCGAATCTGTGTGTTGTTACACGTCCCGATTATTACGCTATTATTCAGATAAATGTCAAATTTTCAGGGTGTGGTTTTTCTAGCGGCACTCTTACCACTTTTCCGTCCAACACCCCGTGTTGTATCGAGGACAAATTGCTCAGAGCCAATGAAAGTCGAAGGAAATACAGCCAACCATTAAGGGTAAATTTATGTTTTTGTTTGTTACGGTGTGTTTAATTTTCCGGACTCTCCGATGGCAATTGAATCAAAAAGAGCAACGTCTATGTTTTCGGTTTTCCTAGGACACTCGGTGTCACATTTCATGAATTTATTCACGTTTCCGAGAGCGGAACGGAAGTGGAAAACGTTGTTGCTAAAATAGAATTTTGTTCCGCGAGTGTTAGGCTTTTTTTTTCGGTGTGCGGTGTTTTGCTTTTTCTATGGTATGGTATATATGGTTTTGCTTTTTCTATGATGGTATTTTAAAATGGCTTAGGGTGTTTTGAGAATTTTTATATTATATTAATACATTAATAGAAGTATAGAAGGATTCTATTGTATCAAATTCTTCATAAGCTATACACAATCGCATTTTACACATTTTAATTTAATACGTTGAAACTTGCAACCTTTTTTACAATCGATTTCTATAGCAAGCAAATCCATATATATGTCAGTGGCGTTTATTCTAAGGTGCGCAGGTGTTCTCCGCACACCCTAAACGTCTGACCATTTTAATGTACTCCATATTGTCGAGCCTACTCGAGTTGCAGATCACAAAAAATTCTCAATAAAAAATGTTCTCGTTCACTCAGCTGCGTTGCACGTTGCACCATAATCTCAATAAAATGCTTAGTCCAACACCACAGTCACAACACATCACAGCCCGCAGCCTTAAACACCAAACTTGTTCGTTCAGAAAGTCATTTCATTTGCCCCTTCTCAGGCAGTCTCACGGTTCACCAAATCACCAAGCCAAGGTGTTCTCTAGTGAACAGAGCACCTACCAAAGGAAATATCTATACAAAAAAAAAGTGTAACACATTCACAATACCAACAGCCGTTCATAACAGTTCCTGATTTTGTGCGCTAGAAAACAGCGAACGCAGGTTCGATACAATGACATTGGCTCTGGCGTCTGGCCTCTGGATTTAGTTGGATGTTGGACCACCACCACAAGTTGGCAGCGGTACTACTCGGCAAGTTGCCCGTCGACGGTCGGCAACCTGCGTTCGTCAGTGAACAGAGCACCAAACCCTTTAATACAAAACAATGTCTTACCCATTCCCAAACATGGAATTGTGCGCTAGAAAACAGCGAACGGAAGTTCGATACAATGACACTGGTTGGATCTGGCTTTGGACCACCACCACACGTCCACACATCGGCTCAGCAGCGGCACATCTATAGCGACCTGCGTTCGTCAGTGAACAGAGCACCAAACCCTTTCATTAAAAAAATATCTAACTAAAATATCTAATGTTTTACAAATCCCAAGCATGGGATTGTGCGCTAGAAAACAGAGCACCCACCAACTTATCAAGTTTGATGAAGACACGAAAGTCAAACGAAAGTCAAACATCCGATAACAGAGGCAATTACATTGAATTAATTCACTTAATTGCTAAATATGACGGGAAATTAGAACGACATTTAGCTTCTGCTGCAGTATTTAAGGGCACTTCCAACAACATCCAGAAAGACCTAATAAATTCAGTTGCAGTCGTTATTTCTGATCATATTGACAAAGAAATAAATGAAGCGCTATTTCTTGCTGTAATGCTTGACGAAGCCACAGATATCACAAAAAAGGCTCAATTGTCAGTCGTTTTCCGATATGCTGATAATAAAGGTCAAGCAAGAGAGCGGTTTTATCAGTTCTGGAATGTTAGTGGTGATCGTACTGCAGCCGCTATTTCTGAAAAATTGATTGATTTAATCAAATCCAAAAATTGGGGAACAAAGCTCGTAGCTCAAACTTACGATGGCGCAGCGGTTATGTCCAGTCATTTAAATGGAACCCAAGCCAAGGTAAGAGAGGAGTTCTCAAATGCAATTTTCGTACAGTGCAGTGCTCACGTGTTAAACCTTGTTTTGTCACAATCCGTGCATTTCCTTCACGAAGTCAAAAAATTTTTTTTATAACCTTGTCCGGACTATCATCTTTTTTTCCCAATCAACAAAAAGAACTGTTTTTTTGGAACAGATTGTTAAGCGCAGACTCCCATCAGTTGCGCCTACGAGATGGAACTATTCTTACTTACTTACTTAAGGTGGCGCTACAGTCCGGGGTGGACCTGGGCCTCAGCCAACAAGCTTCGCCAGCCAGCTCTGTCTCTAGCTAGCCGTCTCCAGTTTCGCACGCGAAGTTGGTTGAGGTCCCCTTCCACTTGCGTGCGCCACCTGAGTCTCGGTGCTCCTCTACCGCGCCGTCCCTGCGGTACTATTCATTTCGGCTTGTTAACGTGGTTCATACTCATATCCATGACCTTGCACTGCTGTTTGAAGAAATGATCGATGATCCGATTACTTGGGGTGCCGATGCGGTACAAGCAAGAGGATTTTTACAATTTTTAAATACTTTTAATACTGTTTTTCTATTCAATATATTTAATGATATCTTCTCTTTCACTGATGTTTTGTTTGATGTTTTACAAACAAAAGCATTTAATATACAGTATAGTTGTGATCAAATCGAGATTACAAAAAAGCGCATTTCAAATAGTAGACTGCAGTTTAAAAATTTATTCGAAGCCGCCAAAAATGTTGTAAGCCGAATTCCGAAACGAGGGGACGATTAAGAAGCCTTTGAGCTGCGATACCGACAAATATATTTTGAAATTATTGACATATTTTCAACTCAAATTGATGTAAGGTTCAAGTCATTGGCAGACCTTAATTTTTTAGAATTGTTAAATTCAAAAAAATTTAATATTTATGAAAAAAAATTCCCAGTACAAGCTTTCGAAAGTCTTAAAAAGTCATATGGTCCCTTTTTTGATTTTGTTAAGCTTAGAAATGAGTTAAATGTTTTTTATTTTAATGCTCAATTCCGCAGCATTTTCATTAAAGATATACCTGTGATTCTCCAGAATATGGAATAATTGAAAGAATCGTTTTCTGAAAGCTTCAAATTAAGCTCATTAATTTTAACTATACCGACAACCAGCAGTTCAGTGGAAAGATCATTTTCTGCACTGAAACGGATAAAGACATATTCGAGGAACTCGATGCTTGAGGAAAGATTGTCGGAACTAGCCTTGATTTTCATCGAGAAAACCTTACTTAAGTAAATAAAAAGCAAGGACTCTTTCTATGATGAGGTATTGAAAATTTTTGTTAAGAAAACAAAACGTATCGAACTCACTTACAAATAGTTTCTACCAACAATTTCTTATAATACCTAACTATGAAAAAAAAACAACAAACAAAAATATAAAATGTAAAAAAAAAAAAAAATATTAAAAAAGCAAAAAAAAAAATACAAAAGAAAAAGAAAAAATGGGATCTTTGTCTATCACGTCCTCGTCGTGGTCCTGGTAAGACTGAATAGACTAGGTACGATGCATTTTCTGTAACAAAAAAAGTGGAGAACACCTTGCTGAAAGCATCACCGCACGTCACTGATATATATATGCATATATATGCTTGTTTTCGATAAGAGTATTATAATTCGATGCAGAACAGAAATCTTGTATTAGTGATTACTTTAACTTAGATAAGGACCAAAATGCAGATGCGAGGTTTTCTCTTCTTTCTTTCTTAACCAAAAAATTGTGTGCAGATATCTAACCTGAATTCTCGAAACTTAAAAGGACTTGAAAGCGGGAGATCCGAGACTAGACATAAATACAAATAAATACGTATGTGACGCCTCTAGAAAAGACTGTAAAGAAAGTTTTGTCTCGAATGCGCTTTTGCCGTTCAAATTAGAAAACGCCGTTCAAATTAGAAAATGCTGTTGACAAATTCATCGAATTTCAAAGCGCTGAGTGGAACAACGCGTTATTTTTTCGACAGAAAGTGAGAAAAGCACTGGCGGATACCTAAACCATAAATTACTGAATAACTATATTCAACTTCGGACATGTAAAAGCTTTGCCCACAAGCTGAAATTGATGAATTTACCCATTTCCCGACATTTGTTTACTAATGTGAGTAAATGCATGAATTCGTCATTTCCATGCAATTTCGTTTCGCAGCTTTTACATCAGCTGATCGCGTAAGGTAAATTGTTGTTGCATCTTCTTACACGTATTCACCGACATGGAAATTTAAAGCTTTAAAAACGCTTTGAAGGCTTTATATAAAACGTAAACATATGGGTGTTGGAGGGTAAGAGGGACGCAAGTTGAACATCTAGTTATTCAGTAATTTGTGCCTAAACCAAACGCACAACATATCCGCTTGAAATTGAAGAACGGAGAGCTGATCCGTGAAAAGAGCGTCCGAGATAAAAGACTCTCAAACGACCTCTCTAACATGCTGTAGCCAATTCTGAAAAATAACAAAAGCCGTAAGAACACTGAACACCTTGAATTCCTGACGGCCGATACTTATTCCGGTTGTGGAAAGCTGTAATAGCAATCGTTACAATTGGGTTAAAGGAGCACTCGAGCACTCGCGCCGTTAAAAATGCCAACGCCGGACCTAGTGACCTTAAAACGAAACAAGTATGAAAAGTTGTACATACTTCAACAGGCAACAAGAAAACTTTAAATAAGTTACCGCTTGAAAACTTGAGTTACCGCTCTGCACTCGTCTCGGCTGCACGCGCTCCGCTATCGGTCCTTGTTTTTTTACAAATATTAATTACATAATCGAAAGTGCAGTGCAAAATCAAAATAGTTTATTCTCTGTTTACCATTCACCAGTGAAAACCATAGTGCTCCGCCCAAATTATAAAAATCACGCACGGTTCTAAAATTAAAAAAAAAAATCCATTCAGTGCTTGTGCAGTGCTAAAAATTAACCACCGCATCGAATTAGCGAAAAAAAAAAAACAAAAATCATTCAATCACCCATCAAGTGTCACACTCGCGCCGCTGAGCTACAATCTTCATCTCGCGTGCATCACCCCTCCCCCCATCATCTATATACAACACATAGCCCAGTCCACATTATCAATTTTCTTGCCTTCTACTGTTTCCCTTTGCCTGTCGCTGCTGGTATCAACACTCCAATGCACGGTTGGAGTGCCGCTGCCAGCAGTGGCAATGAGCGTATAGCGGATTGTTGATGATTTTTTTTTGCTTGAATTTGCCACACAATGCTATGTACAGGCATAGTACTTGCAAAGTATTGTTGTGGTGTTTCTTTGCGAGGATTTTCACGCAACAATCCAGCTTAGTGTTTGTCGTTTATTTATTGTTTCCGAGCAGTTGTATTGTCTTGCGCAGATGAGTGACTTCCGTGTCGACATTTGCAACATTCGTGGGCTGCGGAAAAACCTAATTGCAGCGTACGTCCATGTCTGTACTTACAGCCCAGCTGTTTTGGCGCTAAGTGAAACTCAGGTATTAGGCATAGATCCTGTAACAGGTCAACCCGATCCGGGTTTTAAACTCCCTGGTTATCGCTTAGAGCCATTATTCTTTCCACATCGTGGCCTCGCCATTTATATTCGTGATGATATTGTCTACCATATTCCTCCACAACTCAACACCTGTTCCAACCCGGAATTCAATTTCATGTGGATAAATTTCACCGTCCGTAGACAAACAATTCATTACTGTTTCGTGTACAGAAGCCCTAACTTGGGCAGTGCATTAACTTGTAATGAGTTTGATGCTCTGTCCGACTCCATCTTAAGAATTGTTTCCTTGAATCCTAATAATGAAATCGTGATTACGGGCGATTTCAATATTCACAATTCTAAGTGGCTTCGACATTCTGGTCAGACAACACCCGAAGGAAGGTATGTTGAGATCTTTGCCGCGTTAAATAACCTAACGCAACTTGTAAACGAGCCTACACGGATACCCGACATTAACAATCATCCCGCCAACACTCTGGATTTGTTTCTTACCTCCCATCCCGATAAGTACACAGTGAATGTACTGTCTCCTCTAGGCTCGTCAGACCACTGCGTCATATCAGCCACGTTCCTATTGGGTAGTCAACCTAATAAGGAAATTACTCCAAGAAGAACAGTGTGGCGGTACGAGAAAGCCAACTGGGACGGCCTTAATAACTTCTTCAGTCGTTTTAACTGGTCTTTGTGCTTTCTCGATGACAACGTAGATGCTGCTGCTGATATGATAACTAACACCATTCTCCTTGGTATGAGATCCTTTATCCCTTACAGGATTAAGAGTATCAAACCAAAGGAGAACTCGTGGTTTGACTCGAGCTGTAAAGAGGCGATTAGGTTAAAGGAGTTATGTTTTCGGTCCTACAAGACCAACCCATCACAGGTAAACCGAAAAAAGTTTAAACAAGCCAGAAATGATTGTAATGCTCATATTCGCCGTGTCAAATTCCAATACGACCAAAAGCTGAGGCAGAAAATACTACATTGTCCCAAGGGTAGTAAAAACTTTTGGTCTTTCGTCAAAAATGTCAAAAACTGTGCCTCATCTTCCATCCCAACACTCGTTTACAATGACATTCCAGCTGTCACCTCTCTAGACAAAGCGAATCTACTTGCAGCGCATTTCGCTGCTAGCTCCATGCTCCCTGATTCTGCAATGTCCCCGCCTACACTTGAGCGCGTCGAATATACCATGGGACAAATTCACTTTCGCGCTCGTGCAGTCAAAAGAGTACTTCGAGATCTAAACATTCACAAATCCGCTGGTCCAGATGGAATATCCCCCATTGTTCTGAAGAGGTGTTCTTCCGCGCTGGCAAAACCATTGTGTAAGCTTTTTCATCGGTCCTACTCCTCAGGTCTCTTTCCGAGTAGATGGAAAACAGCATTTGTCCAGCCCGTCCCTAAAAAAGGCGATTCTTCTTCTCCCTCTAGCTATCGTCCAATTGCACTTACCTCCCTTCTTTCTAAGGTCATGGAAACGCTGATTAATTATCAGCTTATGAAATATCTTGAAACACGAAAACTTCTTAATGACCGGCAATACGGTTTTCGTAGCAAACGGTCCACTGGTGATTTGATGGCATATCTCACTGAAAAGTGGAATCATTCCTTGCATCTTCTAGGTGAAAGCAAGATTGTTGCGCTTGATATTTCAAAAGCATTTGACAGAGTTTGGCACCAAGCTCTCTTGTCGAAAATGCGTGCATTTGGAATCGACGAATCTCTTATTCAGTGGATTAGTAATTACCTTTCGAACCGTTCAATTCAAGTTGTTTTGGATGGCTTCAAGTCCGCAGTTCATAAAATTAACGCTGGGGTTCCCCAGGGCTCTGTTTTGTCTCCGACACTCTTTCTCATTTTCATTAATGATCTCCTGTCTGCTACAACTAATCCAATCCACTCCTTTGCTGATGACAGTAACCTCAGTTTTTCATATTCGTTCTCGGTTCCGCGCCCCTGCTCTTCGGACGTTGAATTGGAACGGCAGCGTATGTCAAACTCATTAAACTCTGACCTTAACAGCATTGTATCATGGGGATCTCAAAATAGAGTAGAGTTTAATGCTTCTAAAACTCAATGCTGTCTTCTGTCATTGAAGCAAAACCGAAACACCCAGCCATTGTCCATGAATGGCACTTGCATCGACGAAACCGAAACGCTTTCCATTCTCGGTATGTGTGTCAATAACAACCTTAGTTGGAATGACCACATATTCGACGTCGCCAAGAACGCTGCGAAATGCCTAGGCTTCCTTAAAAGATGCAAGAAGTATTTCACCCCCTCTGATTTGGCTATCTTATATAAGGCATATATTCGCCCCAAGTTGGAATATAATTCCCATGTCTGGGCTGGTGCTCCAAAAACAGCACTGCTTTTGCTAGATAGGATACAAAAACGCGCGTTAAAACTTGTTGGAGACAAAAACATTGCGAAGTCTTTTGACTCATTAGAACATCGACGTAATGTATCTTGTCTTTCACTGTTTTATCGCTTTTTTCACAAACAATGTTCCATCGAAATAGCCAATTGCATTCCGCCCCTAAAGACGTTCCACCGTAATACTCGCCAAAGATCGAATGCACATCAGTTTACCCTCGAGCCCACCTTCGGACGCACAGTAAAGTTTAGAGGTTCTTTCATAAGCCGTACAACGCGAATGTGGAATGTTCTCCCACGGTCAATCTTTCCTGCGCAATACAACTTGCAACTGTTCAAAACAAGAGTGCATCGGTACCTCTCCTCCTTTTCCTCTTCTTCTAATCCTTTCCGCTCGTGAGATGTGTAACATTAAAAAGGGTATCCAATCCCTTATATTCGCGAGTGCATTATAAAAAAAAAAAAAAAAAAAAAAAAAAATAAAAAGGAAAAATAGCAAAAAAACAAGTGGGAAAGTGCAACAGTGCGTGTGTAAAAACTTCAGTCCGTCTACGACGGATTGCAAAATACTCTACCCTATCAAAGAAGGAAACTGCTACGCCTCGAAGTGGGCAGGAGCAGGGTATAAAAATAATAGCTGTTGAATGCTTCATATACTGCTTCCTGGTTTCAATACACAATGGTGCGGAATGAAGAAGTGAGGTACCTGGATTGTTAGGGTTGATCTCCTCCATGTGTCCATGAGCTTCGTATTCGTCCATAAACTTAACGTAATCCCCTCTCACTTTAGGGTATTTCCTTAGACGCCTTTCTAATGCGAGAAAATAATCCATTGCAATTTCTTTGAAGCTTTTTTCTCGAAATTGTAATCTAACAATAAGGCGGCCAGCATCGGTTCGTGCAACATTTTGAACAAAATGGGTCTCGCAATATCTCTCTGTTGGTGTCAGTTGTTGTAATCTTGGTGCGTTGTTGTAATCTTTAAGTCTCCAAAATCGCTCGAGAAGCTCGTCAGTAGCTTTTTCCTCGGAAAAAGATTACCACAGATCGCTGCGCTATAGGACTGATCTTCGATTTTTCCAGCTATTACGCAACCAAATGTTGTATTTTGTAGAATAGGCAATTTGTCCTCAATACATATCTGTTCCGATCGGTTAATGTGTTGGTAAAATTCTGCTCCCAGTAAAACATCTATCTTGCCTGGTTGGTCAAATTTGTCGTCTGCTGAGTAGATATTCTCAGGTATAGATCAGGTTGCAGTATCTAGAGCGTGTGCGGGCTAAGGTGCCACAATTTCAAGAATAATAAATGCCTCTATCCTGCAGGTAAATTTTTCCACCTTCGATTGTAGTCCAAAGCTTTACTCGTCGCGTTGTGCTTCGGGTCCTCCTGCCTTTGCCTTCAATGCATAGTGATGATGGAGTTGGTGAGAGGGCTAGTCGTTTCATGAGCCTCTCCGTTATTAAGTTGATCTACGACCCAGAGACCAAAATTGCTAAGCCTCACATGTTCTTCCGTTGCTTGCCACGATGAGAACTTAAGCTATTTGGCTAAAAGAACGTATCCTTTCTTGCTGTTTACTTAATTTATAGTAGCTACGGTTGATGGGGAGCCACCTTCATTCGATGATTTTCCTTGATCATCTGATGTCTTCTGGTCCACTGTCCCAAATGTAGCAGGGTATTTTGCTATCCTGTGCATTTAGTACAACTTAGATAGCTTTGGAGCGATCAAAACTTCCCGAAATCACTAAGTAATTACGCCAAAGGTAATTATGCCAAGAAAATTTTTCCATAAGAGAAATCACGTCAGAAAGTGACTTCTATTTTGTGAGTAAGTGCAAGAGTTTGTCTATGACAAACTTCTATATACCCGACCCTATATACCGTGTGACACCAAATTAATATGTAACACCAATTTAAAGTTTTTTTGGGCTGATTTTGTATGTTATTTGTATAGGCCACGCCCCTAAAAGTGGGCATGGGCTAAAATTCAAAATGAAGAATTGTAATTGCGTTAGAATCATAAGAAAATGCGGTAAAAGCGAAAATTATTAAAAAAAAAAACGTTTTTTTCGATTTAGAGTATAATTTTTTTCGATTTAGTTTTTTTTTTCCGTGGGTAGGAAAAACCTTCATAGGCACTACGAGGACCGGCCGCGCGTGCTCATAGTAGTGTGAGATTCTTACTCACTAAAAAATCTCCCATTTTCCGTCAGACTACGACTAAGTTTCCTTAACAAGTAGTTCAAGCTTCTGTAGTAATCGCGTGTGGCAGGCTGCCTTCCAACGAAGGCACCTACACTACCGTCAATTTATGTGGTTTCATCTTATGCTGCTAGTTCTAACGGTCTCATTCGTTGTAGTCGGCGCGTAAGATTTGTCTGATCCAAAGTTCGGATAATTTCATTGCAGATAATTGTTGCATGATCGGATAATTTGTTGCAGTGTCCGCGAAGACGAGTACTAAGTTTGCGAGCAAAGTTTGTTACCTCGTCAGATACGGTTGCGATTCCTAGATCTCGGTGTAGATCACTATTTCTTATGTACCATGGAGCATTAACGATTGCTCTGAGTGTCTTATTTTGAAAAGTTTCTAAAATCGATATATTGCTTCGTTTAGTACAACCCCATAATTGTATACCGTACGTCCAAGATGGTTTTAGCACTTGCTTATACAAAAGCAGTTTGTTATATATGCTGAGTTTCGAAAATCTTCCGATAAGCCAATTCATTTCTCTTAACTTGATTTCGAGCTCGTCGCGTTTCTTTTTAACGTGCGGCTTCCATTTGGGTTTTGCGACTAGAGTGATTCCTAGATATTTCGCTTCATTTGAGTACGGGATTTGTACCGAGTTAATGAATAAAGGTTTGTTGCTTATCTTTTTATAAGTAAAGTTAACATGAGCTGATTTAGTCTAGTTAAGGACGACTCGCCAGCTCTTCGTCCAGTCGCATATTTTGTCTAAGGCGCGCTGAAGTTTCCCTGTTGATAATTCAACTGTCGTATCAATAGCGAGAATAGCAGTGTCGTCAGCGAACGTAGCTAAAATTGTTCCCTCATCGTGAGGAATGTCTCTTGTATAAAGCAAAAATAATATTGGACCGAGAACGCTTCCTTGCGGGACACCGGCATTTATCTCTTTGAATTCAGAGTGCTCATTTTCGTACCTTACGCGAAAGAATCTGTCTTTAAAGGTAAGACTCTAAGATTCTATAGAGTTTTTTTTGTAAGCTAAGCCTTAACTTGTACTTCAGGCCTTCGTGCCACAACTTGTTGAGGGCTTGCGATACGTCGAGAAAAGTACATATCTTTTTCGCTTCCAGAGCTTTTTCGATTTCGTTTGTTATTCGATAGACCTGGTCGATTGTTGAATGCTTTTTCCTAAATCCGAATTGGTGATCCGGAATCAATCGTCTTTCTTCAATGATTGGTTGCAACCTTTTAAGCAACAGTTTCTCGAATACCTTAGATATTATCGGCAGTAGCAAAATAGGTCTGTATGACTTTTTGTCGTTTGGACATTTTCCTGGTTTCGGAACCATTATGACCTCGGCCACTTTCCATTGCCTTGGAACGTATAAAACTCTCATGGAAGCGTTAATGATATAGAGTAGCTTGACCAAAGCTTTTTTCGGTAGCTCTTTTAGAATTTCGCTAGTAATTAAGTCGTAGCCAGGGGCTTTGTTGTTTTTCAGATTATTTATCGATTAAGTGTAAACTTTCCGAGAAATTGGGTTTTTAAAGGTCTAACATGTTAAAAGTATGCTGCATAGTCGATATTGTAGGCGGTCCAATTTTTGTCTTGTTAAAGGTCTTAGGCCGATATTGCTCAATACCAAAATTTTGAGTTCCTATACGCCTTGTCTAACTTGACCAAAGGACATTTTGAAAGAAAATGTGAAATAGAGGTTGTCTCTCATTGAAGTCAGTAGTGGACGTGATTGTTGACGGATTGATCCAATTTTCACACTTTGTCTATGAGACAGAAGAACCAAGCCATGTACCAAGTTTCAGCTTTCTAGCTTGATTTTTGAGGGGGTTGCCGCCCAGAAGATGACGGCAACCCCCGTCGAAACGTAGGCACAACAATGATTAAGCGTTTTCAATGAAAAATATTGCGACCAGAACAGCCGAATAACAACAAATCATAGATTACACCAACTGGTCAAGACACCTTTACAAGAGTTAATTAACGCATACAGACAGACGGACGGACATGGCTTAATCGATTCACCTGTCGGTCTCGATCATATCACTAAAAGGTCTTAGGGGTCTACGATTATTATTTCACTGTGTTACAAACTATGCATTGAAAGTGCAACAGTGCGTATGCAAAAACTTCAAAATACCCCACCCTAAATAAAGAGGAAATTGCAACGCCTCCAAAAAGTGGGCAGGATATAGAAATATAGCTGTTGAATGCTTTATACTAGGTGCTTGCGTAAATTTCGGATGCAACAAGTCCGCCTTTTAAATTAAAAAATCTTTTTGTTTTACTGCCACATATCTATATTTTTTTTAACGAAAAAGTTAGAAAATACTTATATCTACAAATTTTGTTATGTAATTTTCAAACAAATTTCATATACTTACTTACATTTATTTAAAAACAGTCATTTTAAGTTAAACCCCTTAAAAAGTGGGTGTGATCAATGAAAAGCCCAAGCGTTTTCTAACACCTCGAAGACAATTAGAAGACAATGTCACTTACCAAAAATTAGTGCGCTGGCACCATTTTCACACAGCTAAAACTTGAAAACTGCATTTTTAAAAATTATAGAGATACAGAGCTGCAGTGGGCGTGTCAGTGGGCGTGTCTGTGGGCGGATTAATATTCATTAATTATACATCAAACTTAATGTATCCTGGGTAGGGTATAAAAAATGTTGGTGTAATGTTTTTGGAAAAAAACACAAAAAGGAAAAAGGGAAATACGCCAGAACCAATGAAATTATAATTATATTAAATTAAAAGGAAACTAAACAACAGAAAAGGTAAACCTTTCTGGCTTAATTTCCAAATATGGTGTTAGAATAAGACCAAAGAACGCTTTTCCTTTTATTATCCTCTGCAGAGCTTTGGACTATCTAATTTACATGCATTGACCTTTTGGTTTGTGGTCGATCCGTGGTGACCTTTTGATGACCCGTGGTCCTGATCGTTCTGCTTGATCCAGGCGCTGAAAGTGTTTGCCCGCACTTCGCATGACCGAGAAACGTCGGTAAAGCAACGCTGCACCCCAACCCCCATCCCACCTTCGAGCAGAAAAAATTTGCATGTTGCACTCCAAACTTAACTAAGGTAGGTACTGTAAAATAAAGTCGAACGTAGTCGACCTTGTGCATATTTTCAATCGACTTTATATCCACACTATGAGTCACAGAATGCAACAACATTCATACCTATCCCTGGCAGATTTTTTTTAGTTAGCGACAATAAAAGCGGGTGTTTAAACGATATTTTTGAAAAATCGTAAAAATTTTAGGATTTCGGACAAACCAAATTTCATGAAAATCAGATACCAGAATATTTTGAAAAATAATTTTAGAAAATTCTTGAAGTTTTCGAGCTGCATCTCAGAATCTTCAAAATATTAAAGAGCTTCTAATGTTTTTCCGAAAATCATTATTAATAATTCTTGAAATGAGTGATTTTTTTTCCAAATCATTTTGCCTTATAGCATCGGAAATAGTGGTGGGGCACATTTTGTCCCCCGTTTTTATACCCCATCCCATAGGATAGGAGGTATATTAAGTTTGTCACATAGTGAAATGATACTGGAAGGGAAGTGAAATAAAACTGGAACATAGTAACACGGTGAAATAATACTGGAAGACCCCCAAGACCTTAAGGGCGTATGATCGAGGCCGAATTCTGAATCGAATGAGCCATGTCCGTCCGTCCGTCTGTATGTCACATGTTTTTAGACCTTACATTTTGAGCTAGGGTGCTGAAACTTCGTATGTCAGGTGCACGTCGTGCGAGACCACAACCCAAAGACCACAATCGGTCTAAATTATGCAACTACCTCCAGATTTTTCAAAACTGTAAGGCGTTCTAAATGGCTGAAATTTGACATTTAGCATCTCTTAGTGAATATAAGACACAAAAAAGACAAATTTAATTGGTAAACCTTTTCTAGTGGGCGTGGCATCTATTTTAAGGGTAAATTTTCAAATGCAGTTTACTCAGTATTTTTGCTCGAAATTGAAAAAAATTTGCTTAATATTTTATGTAGAAAACGCTTAGTTCCACATTTTGTTCATACAAGACTTTGGGCCCCGCCCACATTTGGAAGCAGAATTGAAGAAAAACCTAAAATTTTCCAGAAAAACTTAATTTCGACTGCCCTTGAGTCTAATTTAGGAAAGCTTAAAACAAAAAAAGTAGCAGGTTAGGTAAACAATACTTTCGATTTTTCACAAATATTGATTTTGAACCAAAAAATTGCATTTTTAGGTACAATTAGGTGTAACTTGGAAATATCTGTGGAAATATCTTATAATTAATAGTTTTTAATTAGGGGCGGTTGGACCACGCCCCTTTTTTGAAGTTTGCATTACTTAAAAAACGTAACGGTCCGTTTAACGGACTGTAACTTCTGCGTACACACTGTAGCACTTACTCACTGGTTTTTTTCTCGATAATACGTCAAAACCGCAGTCGGCGTTTTGGATTAAGTGATTAAAAAGTTACACGTTGCAAACGGGCAGATATTTTCCATTCCTTAATTAAAAAGAAATAAAATCAATATTATGCAAGAATTAGATTTTATTGTAAAAAAAACACAATATTTTCTTCTTTGTGTCTGTAAAAGTTTCCAAGATAAGTGTTTGCCTTTTACCACCACGTTTTGACTTTTTACCATCAAAATTCATGATGAAATTAAACCGTTGTGCACGTATAAAAAATTGCCCTCGTTCTCATTTTTAGCGGTCCGTCCAAAAATGGTAAAAGGACCTCTTATGGTATCGCTACGTTGTCCGCCCAATCGCTTTATGACTTCTGAACGGTAAGTCGTAGAAAGACAAAATTTGGTGTGCATATAAACTGCGGAAATAGTCAGGGAATCCAAAGAGGGCATTTTTTTAAGCACAAATAACGGTTTAATTACAGTATGAAATTTCATGTGAAAATTGACTTAATGTTTTTTAGTGTTTTTTTTCAAGAATTTTAGTAGGCAAGAACTAGAAAAACGAAAATTAGGTTTAAGTAAACTAAGCTTTAATTAAGAAAATAAAACTTTTCGAAAATATCAAAACGTTTTTGAGAAATGAAGAGTCGAAAATGCATGATGTTTTTCAAAGTGTTGGAGGCCATAACTTTAAAACGGCCTATCGCTTAAAATCAATATTGAAGACACGTATAAAGCAATTTAAAGTCAACCAAGAGCTTGGGTTATATTTTTCGAAAACACTTTGAGTACTGCAGTTTTAACGCATTTTCGAAGAAAAATCCCAAAAATGCATGAAAAAACGTGTGTCTACCCTTCCCCCTTTATCTCCGGTGCTGTTTGGGGGAATTCTATGAAAAAAAATCACACGTATCAGAAATAATTCAAAATTTTAAAGAAAATTATAGCGGGTTTTCTAATTTCAAAATCTTTTGAGACTAACTGAAAAACATAAAAGAATTTTCAAAAACAATTTTTTTAAGTCTACTAGAAGCTTAACGATATAAGCGATCCTTTTCAGATTCGGTTAAAGTAAAAAGCTTACAAAAAGAAGGAAGGCTGCGTTAAATTTTTTTAAATTTTCGTTTTTAACCTAAGTTTTTAGAACCCTATTTAAAAAACGAAATAAAAAGGAGCTTGTTTTACCGTTTGTGCATAAACCGGTGGTCATAGAATTAAAAAAAAAGACTTTCAAGGCTAGTGCTTCTGGTTGTGCTATTGGAAAAAAGTCTAACGGGAACTGGAAAAAAACTTCAAAATATGTGGATTTGAAATTTAAAAAATTATTAAAAAGGTCGCATGCCTCCCCCTCTATCGCCCAAACGGTGTAAAGTATAATTTTAAATTAAACTCGGGCATAGTCCATCTTCTTAAATTTTATACAAAACTATAGCAGACTTTGATTATTCAAAAACTTCGAGGATTTAACTGAAAAACGTGAAAACATTTTCGAAAACTTTTTTTTAAAGATTTCTAGTTCCCTAACGGTTATGGCCATCTTGTTTATAGATTAAGCTGAAGTATGTAATGTTTAAAAGGCAAGCGAACTGCATCAAAAACGTTTCAAAATTGCCGTTTTCGACCCTAAGTTCTTAAGCCCATTCAAACAAGCGAAATAAAAAAGAGCATATTTTTACCGTTTTCTCAGAAATCCATGTCCGCAGAAAGTGACGAATTTGAGAAAAGTGAAATTGATCAAAAAGTCTAACGGTAAATAAAAACAATCGAAATTGCTGTTAAAATCGAAAGCGGTTTTAAATTATAAAAGTCCTAAAAGAGGCCATGGAAGAGTATGTCCTTCCCTCTATTTTCGTAACGGTAAAGCTTTTTGCCAGCCTTTTTTAAGAGTATCGAAACCCAACATTAAATCAACCAATAAAAGAACAGTAGGAAACAGTTCAGAACCCAATAGGAACACTACGAAAAAAGTATATTACAGGCTGTAAAATATATCCAGAAATAATTTTAATAAATAAATAGAATGTTGCACAAACTGCGCAACATAGATGACTATAACCTTCAATAAAAGCCGACGGACCGTTCCGCGTATGTCTTCATACTTGACGGTCTTTTTCTTCACGAACTTTATTAGTGTACCGAATTTCATCTTTCTACAATACTCACCAATTAAAAGTTTCAGGTGCGGACGGACGTAAATGATTATTTTTCCATTTTTGGACGGACCGCTAAAAACAGACTGTGTCAGAGGTTTTCAATTGCCTGGTTTTAAAATTAACTAAGCACGTAGAGGTAGAGAAACAAAAAACTTAGGTGGAATGTGAAGCCGTTTGGGTAGTATTTTATGATTTGAGTAGGTACACAGGCGGAAAGGTGTACCGCGAAAAGCTGCAGCTAGTCCCAGTTTAATACTGAATGCGAGTGGCACTTTGAAAAGTTTTTCGAGATATGACTCTGGTAGGGTTTGTCAGACCCTCGCAGAGGTAGGGACCACCAGTCTTTTTTTTAGATAACAAAGATAGAACTCGAACCCAGACCTCGCGCGTAGTGAGCACTCACACTAACCAGTACATCACTTCACCCACAGTGTGTATAGAATTAACGCGAACGCAATGAAGTCAAATGTGCATGCTTTGCTTTTATACTCGACAAACGCATGTTCATAAGCTAAGGCGGTGTAAGTAAACACAGCCACCGCAGATGAATATGAAAATCACCGCAAATGAATTGTTTTCACACTCCACTAATTTACAGATGGTCAGGAGGGAGGAAGAAGGTTTCGTTTTCTTATCATAGTGTAATGATAGTTGAACTGCTGCACATTTCAATTTTGTCGAATATCTCTTGTTTTTGGCTCATTTGAACTTATGAGTACAATTGCGGTGTTTGCGGTGTTTTTCTTATTGAAATGCGGTGCCGGTCTTAAAATACTCAAGCACGGGTGAGTTTTTGAACTTTTATGACCGCATTAGTGGAAGTCTCTACGTGCAATTATTGCGACGGGGAAACATTAAGTTCGTGGGATCAATGAGTTAATGAGTAGAGTAAACAGAGCATTATAGTGCATAAATTATTGTAGATCCTATAATAAAATATAAAATAAAATATAATTAGCTCCAATCCTAAATAACCACAAAACTTTTAAGCCATTATTTTCTATTATTGCAGCGATTATAGGTAACTTTATTCTCAATCCCAAGCCCTTGCCAATAACAATGAACGCAATCTAAAATAATTTACCCATTTTTGTTTAACTTTTAAAAAGTTACCCATTATTAATGCAACCATCGTAATGGCTGTGAAGCAATTCTTTAAATTGCTTTTATTCAAAGGCAAAAAAACATGACAATTGCCCTCGAATTACATTCCTACCTCCTGTGAGATTTATTATTAATTGAATGCGCTTGGCTTGTTTCGTTTAAACAATCAATTTACCCACCAAACAAGACGGACACGCAAATAAGAAGCAATCGCCAATCACGCCAATAGGTAAATTATTATTTTCTCTTTCTTTCCAGCAACAATAACAATTCATCTACAATGCATATCTCTACTGTAAATTCAATTTCACCATTTTTTTTTCTTATTATTTTTGTTGGCTTAGTATTGCTACGTGCATTGCAATTCGACCCTCACCATTGGAATAAAACAAAAACACAGCCACACAATATGGCCACCCTGTGTTTGCAGTAAATTTCTCTATTTATACAGCACAAAAAAGAGCAAAAACTGCTAGAAGGCAGCTTGAAAAAAAAGGAAAAAAAGAAGTTGATTCATTGGGTCCCTAAGTGTGTTATTAAGTTTTCGACAAATATTTAGAAACAACATTTCATACAAGTGTTGAGTTCGAAGCCAATACAACCAAACACATCCACCATCGGATGCGGGTTACTTCCATTTTTAAACGAAACCCTCGGCCAATAGGAATGGCGCCAGTCAGGTAGAGATAGAATTGGAAACACCCATGATGGGTGCGCTGGGCACAGAAGATGGAGTGTGTGCATCGGTGTGTAGACATTTTGTTTGGGACTTCGGCAAGAGTGTGTTGGTGATGAAGGCGTGACCGCAACTGAAACCTAAAATTGATTGCTAACAAGGCTCTAACAAGCCGGTTCAAGATTGTTTACCGCTGCCACTCCTCCTCTGGTGTGTATTTCGCCCTCAAATGACAAAGCCAATCAGTCGTGTGTCCAAACAAAGTGACTTTTCGAACACAGAGAGCATGTTCGAGCACACCAACACAGCCATATAAGCGGGGAGCGTGATTTGGTTTTTCTGATTTTCGCGCCAGAGGGAGGTTTGGTTAGTGTTGGCCGCATGTATCCACAGTTTGATTAGCGAACGCTTAGTTTGCACACAAGCCGACTCTGCTAAGCTTTACCGACGGAAGTTTTGCTTAACAAAAAAAAAGTTCGTGGCCCTTAATCCGAACCCTGTGGGGGTCGGGCGAGAAAGAGAGAAAATCAACGTGCACCCATACCATTCCGAAAACCAGCCAACGATCGATCCGTAGATCAAACTTTTCAACACCCTGTTGGATCGCTCACAATAGCTGCACACAGGGCGACTCGACCGTGGCTTCGGCGGAGTCAATTTGATTTCGTGTGATTTGTGTTTGCCTCGTTTTTGGCGTTCGAATGTCGACTCTCGGTGTAAATAGATGGACACGACTACGTCCACGAGCTCGATGACGATAACAACAACGACAATGGCGGCGATGACGAGTGGAGCAGCTCTTGGTGTCCTGTTCTCGTTCGGTGGTTAGTTTTGTTTACACGGTCGCACTCGGAAAACCTGTCCTCGGTTCATTCTTTCGCGTGTTGAAGTCGAAATAATGTGTTTACAATACTTGGCGTAGGTTCGACAAGAAAGTGTATACCACAAAGTGTTTGAGAAAAAAAAAAATAAATTTAATAAAAACAATGCCGCGACCATCCCGTGAATCGTACGGAGATCAAAAGCCCCCGTACTCGTACATCTCGCTCACCGCGATGGCGATATGGAGCTCCCCCGAAAAAATGCTACCGTTAAGCGATATTTACAAGTTCATTACAGATCGGTTCCCGTACTATAGAAAAAACACCCAACGGTGGCAAAACTCGCTGCGGCACAATCTCAGCTTCAATGACTGTTTCATCAAAGTTCCTCGACGGCCCGATCGGCCGGGCAAAGGTGCCTACTGGGCGCTCCACCCGCAAGCGTTCGATATGTTCGAAAATGGCAGCCTTTTGCGACGACGGAAACGCTTTAAGTTGCACAAAAACGACAAGGACCTGCTCAACGATGAGCTGGCCGCTCTAGCCAACTTAAATCGATTCTTCTTCACGACCAACAACAATCCGGCTGCCATGTGCCCGCCACCGATGGCAGCCGAGCCAGCGATTTATATGCAACGCCTGCCGCCCATGGTCAGCTCGCCAGTGCGTCCAATGTCACCGCTGCAGACATGCACCACCACCGCTCTCCTAAGCCATGACCGACCGAAGCGAGCGTTCACCATCGAGAGTCTCATCATGCCGGACAAAGAGTCGACGGCGTCCAGCGACAGCATCACAGTGGATGATAGGCCGCCACCGCACGCCGAGGACGATGAAAGATTCTCACAGCGACACGTGCCATTGCCTCCGCTGCATACGATAGCGGCTGCCAATTTGCCATTCCTGCATTATCCCAGCGCTGCTGCGCCAGCCTCGTTGGGCTACGACCTGCCGATGCATCCGTTGCTGATGATGGCAACACCACTGGGTGGATTCAATCCAGCTGCGTACTATCCGGCCAACATGGGACTGTCAGCGCACCATGCCGCGGAGGTGAATCATCGGCTGCGGACAGTGTAGGCGGACGTACGAGCACCATGTAAATATCCATATGTATTTAATTTTAACTAGAATTTATTGTAAGGAGTAGGTATTGTGTGCTGTGTAGGTGTATAGAGATAGCTGCATGACCATGTACACTGGAATCGTGTGGGCTTTGGTGGTGATTTTTCATTAATTTGTTTAATTAGGCAGAGTGTTTGCAGAGAGATGCTCGTTAGCGGTAAGTGAATACACGCGAATGTGGCTCTCTTATAGGTGGTTAGGTTAGCAGACTGGTTGGAGGGAATCCTAACAAGTTTTTTTTTTTGTTTATCGGTAATAACCACGTAAGACTTAGAATTAATGGTCCATTGCAAAAAGGTATAAAGTTGTCGATTAACTGTTCATAATTTTAATTATTTTGAATAAGGCCAGCGACATTTTTCCAAGTTGCACAAGTATTTTTTTGTTTAGGATTGTATTCCATGTTTTGTGAATCTCATGTTTTGCTTCAGATGGTTTTGAGTTAAGGTGTTTTCTCTTGTCGAGATTAGAGTTTTTTTCTTTCCTTTTTGTACCACTCTTCGTTTCGTATATAAATGCTTACTGCCTCTATCTCTGAAAGCCAACATCTTTCATCTTACGGTATTAATGCTCAGGTTCCAAACTTTGCAATACTCAGCTAGTCTCTAAAGATGTAGACGGTTTCGTCTGCAATACATAAACGCAGGGATTTTAGCTCAGTTCAGATAAATCACTCTACTCACAAAAAAGTTTAGAATGAGTACAAGTATTGAGTAGGTATAATGCAACCTTGTTTCACTCCCATTACTCATTCATCAAATATAAGTTTGCCATCCGATAATATGTATGCTTAATTTTTTAATAGAAATTCTAATTATATAGAGTCTATAAAATTTAGCCTCGCGTGGTTTTAGTCCAATGCTGCATGGAAATTCACAGAGAAGGTGTATAATTTCTTCTGTTGACTTTTATAAATCTACTATAATCTACAGTCTACTATAGGTTAGTGCATTATTCCGTTTCCACCGCGGATTCGCCATTTACGTCCGCAACCTGGCCTACCAAATTCCACAACATATTAACAACAGCTCTGATCCCACATTCAGTTTCAAGTGGTTATAATTCACATTTCACAATTCATAATTCACATTTATAATTCACAAACAAGCCAGAGTAGCAGGAGTCCGTAAAAACTTCAACATACAAAAATCCGCTGGTCCAGATGGCATTTCCCCCATAGTTCTGAAGAGGTGTTCTTCCACGCTGGCAAAACCACGGCGAAGGCTTATCTATCTGTTACTGTTTTCTATTTGTCCTACTCTTCTGGTCTCTTTCCGAGTAGATTGAAAACCGCATTTGTTCAGCCCGTCCCAAAAAAGGCGATTCAATTTCTCCGACCAGTTACCGACCAATTGCACTAACATCCATTCTTTCCAAGGTCATGAAAACGCTGATGAATAGTCAGCTTATGATGATATATCTGGAATCATGGAGGCTTCTCAATGACCGTCAATACGGCTTTCGTGGCAAAGGTCCTCTGGTGATCTGATGGCTTATCTCACCGAAAAGTAGAACCGCTCCTTGCACCTTCATTGTGAAAGCAAGGTTGGTGCACTCGATCATCAGACACTCTTGTCGAAAATGCGTGCATTTGGAATCGATGCGTCTTTCATTCATTGGATTAGAAATTTTTGTTTGAACCGATCAATCCAAGTGGTTTCGGACGGTTTTAAATCTGATGTTCATCATATTAATACTGGTGTTCCCCAGGGCTCAATTTTATCTCCAACATTCTTTTTTATCTTTTTAAATGATCTCTTGCCTGCCACATTTCTCAATTCATTCTTTTGCTGATGACAGCAATCTTAGTTTCTCATATTCGTTTCATTGCAAGCGCCCTAGTCCTTTGGACGTTAAAAGGGCACGGTTAAGTATGTTGAACTCATTAAATTCCGACCTTAACAGCATATCAACGTGGGGGCTTTTAAACAGAGTGGAATTTAATGCATCGAAGACACAACAATTACACAATTGTAAACTATTAATTACAAATTCTAATTACAAATTATCAATTACAAGATATTTCCACAGATATTTCCAAGTTACGCTTAAATGTACGTAAAAATGCAATTTTTTGGTTTAAATTCAATATTTTTGAAAAGTCGAACCCTAAAAGGGGGCGTGGCTAAAACCTTAATATGAACGAAATCTGGACTGAAGTCTCGTTTAGCTAACCTGTAACTTTTTTGTTTCATGCTCTCCTAAATTAAACTCAAGGCCAGTCGAAATTATGTTTTTCTGGAAAATTTCAGGTTTTCTTCAATTCTGCCTTTAAATGTGGGCGTGGCCCAAAGTCTTGTTCAAGCAAAATGTAGAACTAAGCGTTTTCTACATAAAATATTAAGCAAAATTTTGTAAATTCTATCTAAAAAATTTACCTTTAAAATAGATGCTACGCCCACTGGAGGAGGCTTACCAATAAAATTCTTCTTTTTTGTGCCTAACATTTATTAGGAGATGCTAAATGTTAAATTTCAGCCTTTAAGTACGTCTTACAGTTTTCAAATCTCTGGAGGTAGTTCTGTGTGTATCTTTGGGCGAATATTAAAAATTTTTACACTTGTACTGCTTCGCATGACGTGGACCTTATGCAAATTTCAGCAACCGCGCTCAAAATTTAAGGCCTAAATCATATCACATACTTCTAAACTGCTACTACTTTCGGCTGACCTTAAGCCTTGTTAAGTGTTGTGTTCTTGAATAAGAGAAGTGGGAAAGTGCAACATTGGATATGCAAAAGCTTCTATCCATCTACGACGGATTGCAAAATTCCCGACCATACCAAAAAGAAAACTGCCGCGCCTCCAAAAAGTGGGCGGGATATAATAATATAACTGTTGAATGATTTATACTAGGTGGTTGCATATATTTCGGCTTTTTTTCTACTTAACGCTACGCCCACAAAAGTGTGCGGAGGCACATACAATATATACATAAAAATTAGAAAATGCTAATATCTACAGCTTTTGTTGTATAATTTTTTGTCAAATTTCGTATATATTTATTGAAAAACAGTAATTTTAAGCTAAAATCCCTTAAAAAGTGGGCGTGGTCAATGAAAAAGCTAAAATTTTTTAAACCTTAAAGACAATTATAAGGCAATGTTACGTTCCAAAAATGAATGCGCTAGCGCCATTGTAACATGGCTAAAATTTGCAAAATGTATTTTTTTAAATTAGAGACCGTCGCACATACAGGCCTGTAGTGGGCGTGTCTGTGGGCGGATTCAGCTTATTTTCAAACTTGATCTGAAGGACTAGACAAGTTTGAAAATAACAAACTTGTTATTTTCAAAACAAAACAACAAAATTTCAGCTCTCTGCCTTAAAATTTAAGGCCTAAAAGTTCTAGGGCTAAAAGGACGGACGGACGGACGGGTGGACACAGCTTAATCGATTCTCCTGTCGGTCCCATTCATATCTTTAAAAGGTCTTAGGGGTCTACGGTGATTATTTCACTGCGTTACAAACTATACATCAAACTTAATATACCCTGAGTCGGGTATAAACTCGCGGTTAAGTTCGTTTCTAATTGCCAGACAATTCAGCAAGATAAGACAAAAGAGACTCCCTGCTTGGCTACTTGAACTAGGCTTTATAAGTTTTTACGGCAAAACTGTTGAGTAAGCTGGTCTCGAAACCTATATATATAAGCTAGGTAGTTACATAAGATTATTCAAAAAAGAGATAAAAATTGGTCTTAACCTCCGTTTTTTGGTTGTGTATTTCGCTGAGAAATCTTGGAACTGAGCGAAAGATTATTATTCTGGTTAACAGATTTACAAGTATGTGTAAGTGCCTGCTAGCTTGGTTTTTGCGATTATTGAAGTTACAACATCTCTCCCCCGATAAAAAATAAAGCTACTTATCCATCTTCTGAAGACTTCATTCAAAACATCTAGTCGTTTGGGTGGTGCTGTATTGAAGCTGCGCGGTTATGAGTAATTGGAACATCAATCACCGGAGGGTCAATCTAGCTTTGAATCAGCGTATCTTGCAGTGTCTCTACGGATTGAGGCGCAACGCTTCCCATGCCACATGATGCATGACACGGGGTCGGTAAATCAAACATTTTAGTGATATCCAAATTGGACAAACTTGCCTTCGGAGGTCTGCGTTGATTTATGTGTCGACGCCAAGTTCTATTTCCTATTTGCACGGCATACATGGCAGTACCAGTTTTCTGAAGTATCTTGCCCGGTATCCATTGTTTCTGATTTCTGCTATAGTCGCGTGCATATATGGGATCATCTGGTAGAAATTCTTTATTTCTGGCACCATGTCGTCTGTTAAACTGCTCTTCCATACGTTCGTTCCTTCCAAGCAACTCCGGTTCAGGTGGCTGGAGTAAGTCAAGGTGAACCTTAATTTGCGGCCTAAAAAAGCTTCTTCTGACGTTATGTTGTTGGGAACTGCAAATGAGGCGTTGACCGATAGCACTGTAATAAAATTTGGAGATGATTAGAGGTATCTTGGTTTTCCCTCTATAATTTTTTTCTGGCCCGCTTAAGAATGTCTACTCTTTTTCTGCTTGGCCTTTTGATTGAGGATGAAAAGGTGCTGTTCTAATGTGTCTGATTCAGTTTTTGGTGCAAAACTCTGTGAAC
Organism: Neoascia interrupta; assembly: GCA_947623515.1. Classification (NCBI taxonomy): domain Eukaryota; kingdom Metazoa; phylum Arthropoda; class Insecta; order Diptera; family Syrphidae; genus Neoascia; species Neoascia interrupta. Next base: position 56,042,825 of record OX392464.1, on the reverse strand, counting down.
GTTAATTGTGTTCCATTGTCGGAAACTAATGTATCTGGTATCCCAAATCTGACGAATACTTCATTTAAAAGGGATGTTGTGGCGAAAGTTGTTGTTGACTGCATTATGAAAACCTCCGACCACTTTGAAAAGACATCAACGATGACAATAAAATTTTTGTTTTTGTATGGACCAGCATAATCAATGTGGACTCGGGGCCAAGGTTATGTTGGAATGGGTCATGATGATAGTGGAGCCTTAACTGGAATTGCTGCAGCTCTCTCGCAGGCATCACATTAACGGCCAGTCTGAGCGACATCCTTGTCTATACTTGGCCAATATACGTAGCTGCGAACAAGCGCTTTCATGCGTACTATTCCTGGATGTCCAACGTGTAACTGCTTGAGGAACTTTTTCTGTAACGAATTAGGGGAATTACTACTTTGTCTTGCAACATTATACAGCCTTGTGTCTCGCTAGGACCCTCACGTCGATTGTAAAAGAACTTAAGATTCCCATTTGTTACCTCCGGCTATGATATGTGCGAATGAAATGTAGAGCCTGCTTTAGAATTGGATATGTGGCCGTCAGTTCTGTTTTGTCCGGAAAGTAATTGGTAAGCTTTGCACGTTGTTGAGGTGAACGCGGTTCACCTCAGCTTCCATATAAACGGTTGCTATGACAAAGTCCTCTTCGCTGTTGACCCGTTGGTGGTTTGTGAGTCGGGACAATGCGTCCGCGTACCCAAATTTCGACGTTTTGACGTATTCATATTCAATTGAAAATTTTGCTCGGTAGCTAGTCGTGAAGAGCCGTCCAGAAATTGGTGCATGATGACACCCCCGATTCCGTTCTTAAATGCATCAGCTGCTACCATGATTCTTCATTGGATCAAAATGAACTAAAAGCAGGTCAGACTGAAGTGCTTTTTTTTGCCTTCGCAAAGGCAATTTTGCATTCGTCTGACCAGACGAATTGATCGTTATGTAGCAATTTGTCACATAGGTGCACGGATTTGTCTTAGTTCTCTTTAAATTGTGCATACAAATTTTCATCATTCCCAAAAATGAGCGTACCTCGGTTGTGTCCGTGGGCTCAGGCATTTGCGCAATTGGCATTGTCCTTTTTGGGCCAGGCCTTTAGCCGCGCTGATCGATGATGGTTCCAAGGTAGCTGACTTGGGTCGTATTTTACTCGAAATCCCCGTTCGCTGATAAGCTGCAGCGTTTCTTCCTGTGCTCTTCTAATGATTTTGCTGAAACTATGATGTCGTCAATATAGCCCTCAACACCCTCCAATTCAGCCGACATATGGTGTTCATGGTCTTCTGGAAAATCGCTGGTACCGGCTTAGTACCGAAAGGGAGTCACATGTATTGGTACAATCCTCCGTGTGTATTAATAGTCAAATAAAGTTGTGACTGGTCGCAAACTTTGAGCTGCAGATATGCATCAGAAAGATCAATTATGGAGTAGAACTTACCTCCAGCTACCGCCACGAAAATGTCCTGGGGAAGATGTAAGGGATGTTGATTTGACTCGAGTGGGTTATTGAGTCCGGTGGAAAAATCGCGGCATAAAAGCAGCCCACTGTGAAAATTCAATCTTTTTTATTACTTGCAGCTGTTCAAGACGATCCAGCTTCTTGTTTATTATTGGTAGTGAAGCGTAAGGTACACTGAGGAGAATATTAAATTCATTCATGTTTAAATCAAACTCGAATAACCCGTTTTGGCTTCGATTGAGTTTCTGTTTAATTTTAATCGAAACCTATTAAATCATCGTAGACTTGATTTAAACATGATTCTGTTTAAATTTACTTCATTTTGTGTTTGACTTTAAGGTATTTGTGTTTGTTTTATTCAAACCTTTTCAATTTTGTTTCAAATAGAATTGTGATCATTTTTTTTTTCAATTACTTTCGTGTTTAACCCAAAAACGTTTCTCAATAAAACTGATTCTGAACTAGTAATTTTTTTTTGCAATCGTTTATTGCACAATACATAATCACTTTTCCATAAAATTATATCACAATATATCAAATTATTTTTAGGAAGACAATTTTCACAAGGAAAGACTTTCTGCTACTGAGGACCTCACAATTGTTTGTAAAAAGCCAGCTGGTCCATCCATAAAACGAAACCATTGATATTAAACTAGAAATAACAAAAAACATTAGAAATATTGGTCGATTTCTCTATAAATATAGATGTATATTAGTATAAATACATACATTTTATTTCTTCTAAATAGGAGCTGTCCTTGAACACAACAAAACCGCAACAGCTTGACTTAAAAAATCTATTTTCAATAAATTTTAGCAAGCAAACAAGACCTTTTCCCTTAACAGATTTACTTAGAATAACTTTTTCAAAGATGAAGCGACAATGGCGCCAACACAACACAAGAAACTCACAGTTACACATTTTTGTACTTAACTTCGTTACGGTTTGATTTAAATCGATTTAAGTTTAAGTGTAACTTTTGTGTTTAATTTCATTCTTTTGTAAACAAATTTTAAAATTTGTTCAAATTTAAGACAAACAAGTAAATGCGTTCATTACTTCAGTCTTATTTTTTTGTCCAGTTTTGAACTTATTTCGTTTGTGTTAATTTCAAATCGATTCGAGTTTGAGCATAATATTATCTGTTAGATGCCATTTTTTTAATCAAGCCAAACATGAATGATTTTGATTTAAACACGATTATCTTTTAATCATAGTTCTTAAGAGTTTAAATAGATTTCAATTTGCATTGAACCAAGCTCTATTTGTTCTTTTCAACATGCAGCCAAATATGTTTCTTTTTGAATAACTCATAGTTGAGTTTTCTCAGTGTACTGGCTGCTTATGTCGATTTGAAGTCGAACTGGATGACCCCCCAATACCTAAAGGGCAAATGATTGAGACCGAATTGAAAGCTCAATAAGCCATGGTTTTAGGCCTTAAATTTTGGGCTAGCAACTTAAAACTTGATATCTGTTCTTTCTGTAGGTCCCGAAGCAGTACACGTGTACATATTTTCGAAATCCGCTCACTAACACGCCCGCTTTACTTGTTAGCATCAAAAATCAAAGTTGTCGTGGGAATCTGAAATTTGGTATGCGATATCCAGATGCTTAAAACACTTGCACTATAAAATGTTGAGATATGTGCGTTAGCTATCAACTCAAATTAATAAACTTTTTACCGCCCACTTTTGGGGACGTTTTTTAAGTATTTATAAGTAATTTTTTTATATAAAAATGCAATCGACACGTGCATACCTACCATTTCTGATTAAAACTATGAACAATAAAACGATGGTATTGAAAAGGGGTTGATGCCACGCCCCTTGTTTAAGGAGGGTAAAGAATTTCCATCCTTAACTATTCTTCTTAACTCCTTATTCTTAAGACTAAGGAGTAAGTTAGTAGAAACTTACTCTTAGCCAGTTAGTAAGTGTATTGTATATTGTATGTCGTATATTTTCAAGTTTTCCATTCCCTTCCCGTTACCATTCATGCATCATTTTAAATAGAAAAAAAAAAAGAATTTACTCTTTATAAGTTTTTGTTTGATTTTCTTTAAAAGGGGCGTGGCTTGTCCAACTCCCTTAACCAAAAATGAATTTTTTGGTTCAAATTGAATAGTTTTGTAAAAGATGGGCGTGGCCAATATTTTGTATGAACAAAATCTAAAATAGGGTCCTGTGTACTTTATTTGGTAAATTTTCTTTATTATTTTTTCCTTAGTACAGCCAATAAGCAGTTGAAATAAATGTTTTTCTGGAATTTTATAGGTTTTTTTTTGAATGCTGCATCTAAATGTGGGCGTGGCCCAAAACCTTGTATGAATAAACTATAGAACCAAGTATTCTCTAAATAATATATGTCGTAAAAATTTTCTGATTTGGAACAAAAATATTGAATAATTTGTAGGTTTGTAGGTTTACTATTTAAATTGGTGTCCCGCCCACTAGGGGCGGCCTGCCGATTTCGTTTTTACTTTTTTTTATCTTATGATCATTAGAAAATGCTAAATGTCAAATTTCAGATTTTCACGACGTCTTACAGTTTTGGAAGCACTGAAGGTAGTTGCACATTTAGACCGATTGTGGGCGGACTCAAAAAATTTTAACACTTGTATTGCTTCGGATGACAGAGAGCCTACGGATAAAATTTCAGCTTTCTAACTCAAAACTTAATGCCTAAAAATTGGTGACATACGGACGGACGGGCATGTCTCATTTAACTCAAAATTCGTTCTCGATCATATGCTCTTAGGCCCATTTCACACATACCCGCGGCTGTCGGCTAACCGGCACCAGCCACCCGGTCGTTGGGAATACATTCTTATGAGTGCGTTCACACCTGCAAACCCGTTTTCCCATACAAAAAACCGGGTATGTGTGAAATGGGCTTTAAGGTCTTGGGGGTGTATCGTTATTATTTCTCAATGTCACATTTTCGCCTGTATCAATAACTTCATATACTCCATTCCTATAGAATAGGGTATAATAACAAACGGGTTTTTTGTTTTCAATTTTTATACCCCTTCCCATAGGATAGGAGGTATATTAAGTTTGTCACATAGCATTTATAACGCGGTGAAATAATAATGGTAGACCTCCAAGACCTTTAGGGCATATGATGGAGACCGAATTCTGAATCCAATAAGCCATGCCCGTCCGTCCGTCCGTCTGTATGTAACATGTTTTTAGGCCCTAAATTTTGAGCTAGGGCGCTCAAATTTCGTACGTAAGGTTTACATCATGCGAAGCAGCACAAGTGTTAAATTTTTTGAAATCCGCCCAAAGACACGCCCACAATTGGTCCCAATGTGCAACTGCCTCTAGAGCATTCAAAACTGTAAGACGTCACAAAAGGCAGCAATTCGACATGAAAAAAGAAAATTTAATAATTGATAATCCCCCTCCACTAAGCGCGGCATCTATTTTAAGGGTAAATTCTCAGATGCAGTTAACTCAATATTTTTACTCCAAATTGCAAAAACTTTCGCTGAATATTCTATGTAGAAAACGCTTAGTTCGGCATTTTGTTCATATAAGACTTTTGGCCACGCCCATATTATTTGGAGGCAGAATTGAAGAAAAACCTCAAATTTTCCAGAAAAACGTAATTTCCACTGGCCTTACGCCTAATTTAGGAAAGCATGAAACAAAAAGAGTAGCAGGTTAGGTAAACGAGACTGCAGTCAAGATTCCGGTCATATAAGGTTCTTAACCATGTCCCCTTTTAGGGGTCGATTTTTCAAAAATATTGAATTTGAAAAAAAAAAATGCATTTTTAAGCACATTTAAGCGTTACTTGGAAATACCTGTGGAAATATCATATAATTCATAGTTTGTTATTAGGGGCGGTTGGGCCACGCCCTTTTTCGAAGTTTTTATTGCTTATTAAATGTTAAAAAATGACAACGCCATCAGCATTTTACAATGTGGGATAGGATGGGGTATTCAACGGTCCGTTTTACGGACTGTAACTTCTGCGTACACACTGTAGCACTAACTCACTGGTTTTCAAATCATTTGACCGATGCTATATCGGAGATAGTGGAGGGGACAACATTTTTTTCACTATTTTTTTTTCGGAAATACGCCAAAACTACAGTTCTTAAACCGTTTTACCAAAATTTGGTTTTAGCCTTTGCTTAGGCCTTAGCTGCTTCATATGTAAGCCCAATATCGGCTTTTCAAGCAAAGTTATAAAACATTTTTGACGTTAAACACGTTGAAAATTGGTATCTATTTTCCATTCCTTATTTCTTAAAAACTTTTTAATATTTTGCAAAATTTCGACTTTATTATGAAAACTCAATATTTTTTAGTGCATTTCTTAATTTTCTTCTTTCTGGCTGTAAAACTGTTTAAGATAAGGCCTAAACACTTTTTGTCTTTTTTACCATCAATATTCAATGTGAAATTAAATCGTTATACGTGTATGTTAAAAATGGCCCTTGTACGCATTCTCCTTTCTTCACGGGCTTTATAAGTGTATCAAGTTTCATATCAAAGATCCTCATACAATAAGAGAACCTTTTTTAAATTTTCGAACGGACCGCTAAAAATAAGAAATTTTACTAAAAAGTTTATCTACTCGAACTATGCACAAAAAAAATCATATATTGTGCCTAAGTAGGCCTATCGCAGGGGCGGGGGGCCTACTCTATCCATTTCAAAAGAGTTCAATATTCGTTAGCAAGTGAGATTGTATACAAGTTACGTCTGCACAGTCAAAGAAATCCCGAATTTTTTGTTTATATTAAAAAAAAAACGCTGATCAGCAAAAATATAATGTTGTTGGATTGCAACCTTGTTGTATCCCATTCAGGATATCAAGTTCTCCAGGAAAATAGTCTCTTTGTAAATTTTTATCTGAAACTAGTCGTTGAGATTGAGCCTGAATCTAAGAATGGTCGTGATGGGAACAAGTTTGAGATTTTGGTAACTGATCTCAATATTGTTAAGAACACTAATGATCTTCCAAAGGAAATCTTTTATGCCCCTATCTATGGTTTTCCACTTGTCGACCTTGAATAAACTCTCCTTAACGCATTTAATTTGGTCTTAATTTTGCATTTGCCGATTGGTATATACCCTAAGTAGTGTTGTTTAATCAAATAATAATATTCTTTCTAGCTTGATCTCAAGCGCAATAACATTGATCGTATGCTTATTGGCATATACCTAGGCATATTGGCATATAGGCACCAACACAGACTCTCTCATCAGGGTTTCATACCCGGTGAAGCTTTTTCAATAGGTTAACACTTTGCCCTTTTTTAAATGGCTATAAAGATAAGTCAATGTTTCGTATGAAAAACAAGAGACAGGGGCGTTTGCATAGCATCATAAGCTTCCAGGACGAGAATTAAATTAAAGAAAATATAGTTAAATTCAAAATTATTACTGTTGTATTACCATTGCTTATTATTGGACATAAATAAATCACCACCAAAACTACATAATACATTCCTTTAATTTTGAAAAGTTCGAAAAATTAAATTATAACGTTCCTTTATATTAATGTAGCTAGAAAACATTTAAGAACTTTATTTCATTTTCACCTGTAAAATCTTTTTAGCTTAAACATGTAAAGATGTGCCAAATCTTCATAACAAAAATGTTTGCAATTTTTTAATTATTATAAATATTCTCTTTAATTTGTGATCATGTCAACATAAAATGCTTGATTGACTGCTTGTTTTTTTATTTAATTTTTATTAAAAAACATGTAAATATTATTAATTTAAATAAATATAACAAAAAAACTTTATAAAAATTATAAATAAATATATAAATAAAAAATATCCTATTAATGTGTAAGCAAAATGCAATGTTTGAAGTGTGTAATATAATTTAATATTTAATTTTAAAAGCAAAAACTAATAAACAAAGTTTCTTAAAAAAAATGTCTTCTTTCCGTAGCAAAGTTTGAAAAATTTTATTTTAGATTATGGAAAATGTTCATCTTTAAGCAATCAAATAGGAATGATATAATAAAGCCAGTTCACAAGCTAAAACTTGCACCTATGCGATTTTCACGTAGGTGATATGTATAAATGACATTTTCTACGAAATAACAATAAATATAATTGACTGGTAAGTTTTATTTGAAACATTTTGCAGCCCTTTCATGTGGTGCTGGTGAGAATAAAGAACACAGACTGGGTAAGAAAAGTAAGGGCCCGGCTCGTATAGTTTTATTAGATCTATTCAATTTAAAGGTAAATACAGTAACCGCTGCTCATTCTTATGCTTAAAAAAATACCAAAATTCATATAGATTCTAGGCCATGCATAAAAAATTCTAATATCTGTAAACGCTATACAAATAAGTTTGAATTAGACGATTTATTTCAGTAATATTAAAATTTATTATATTTTACTATCGAACTGATTGATAGCAATGAATTAATGATTGATGAATTGATTGAAAGAAACTTCACCCATAAGAAGGGAATTTTTGTTTTGAAAATATTTCGCCTGATGGCAATATTTATAAAAATAAATTGATCCTGTTCGCAGGAAAACACAAAAGTCCATATATGGGCTAGCCACAGACTTTACCATGCCCCAACATCAGATTGACAAAGATTTCCAGACCTCCATATTCCCGGAACTTTTCTAAAAAAAATCGACCCACTCCTACACAGATTCATCAAAAACCAGTGGGTAAGGTGGTAGAACTTAATCTTAGTTCCTAATTCGTCTTTCTAATCATTGCACTTTTTCAAACGAAGATCATGGCGATAAATTCCTGCCTCGTCTTATAATAATTAATTGATATATAACAAGGACATACGAATCCTTTCAAACAGTCAATACCATTGAGTTCCTGGAATCAGTGTCTATAAGCTATTAATAGACCGCCGATTTATCTCTTTAGGAGATGAAAGAGCAATTCAATATTCACCTGTATACTAGGAAACTTGCGTGTATTCTCATCAGAATCTCCTTAGGTATATAAATCTCCACCATGGACATGCAAATTCATGCTAAAACTGTATAATAATTTAAAGGACAAACCTTATATGGCCAGGTGGTAAAACTTATCTGCCAGCGCAACATATTTGGCCAAAGCTGAATATTAAAAGTAGAACAGAATGCTTATCGCTGGTGTTCATATCTGTGTCTTTATCTCCAAGTTCAGCATATACGGTAACATTTATAGTAAATAATCATCAGAATGTGTTTTTGGAGTTGTGTCTCTGGCTTAAGGTAAGCTACTCACGCATGAAGGAAGATTGGGGAAGTTTGGACCTTTCAGCCTTCTTCTGCTTGGGTCAAACTCCGATGCCTTCTGCTTAAGTGGCTTTATTGATATTCAAACAAATTCTGGTTAAGCTCAAATATAACGTTCACTCGGAAGGCGATAAGGGGCCAATGCCTCTGATGATCTGACAATTGACTGCTAACATATCACCGTTTTTGAGGCAGACCAGAAAAAGCGTTTTTGAAATGGGATGCCCCTTCCATGCACTTAGCGAAACTATAGCTTCTGTAGAGCTGTAATTGGACCTTTATTGTGGGAAGAGCAATGCGGCTTTCGGCCTGGCAGAGGCACAACCGACCAGCTTTTTACTCTGAAGGTTATTCTTGAGAGTGCCGATTTGAAAATGAGAGTGCAGATTTTGAAAATGTTTGGACTATGACCGCGGATTCCTCAGAATAAACTCTGGAGAGCTAAGCAGGACTATGCACTGAGTGGGCCTCTCTTGAGAGCCATTCAGTCTTTGTATGTATGGGAACTGCAGAAGCTGTGTTCGGATAGATGGCGTCAAATCCCAAGCTTTTTGATATGTGCGTTTGACTTCGCCAGGGCTGTGTTCTATCGCCCCTCCTTTTCATAGCATATATGAACTGGATGGTGAACCGCAGTCTTGGTGAGGAATCTTTCGAAATGGTGGTGTGAGGATATGAGCCATCTGCATTTTGCAGATGATTAAGCTATCCTGGTATCGTTCGAGGAGGAATTTCAGCGAGCACTGGATGGGTTTTGCGGCCATATGTGGCGAAGCTGGGATGAAGGCAAAAGTGGGCAAATCCGAACTGATGATGGTTGTTTCCGGAACTCCTGTGCCGTGTAACCTGCACATAAATGGAGTCCCATTCAAACAGGTAGAGAAGATTAAGTATCGATGGGTTCTTTTTCACGTAAGATGGAAGGAGTGATACTGATCCTGTAGGATTTGCCAAGCTTGTGCAATGTCAAAGGAACTGAGCCAGCCTTTCATCAGGAAAGCTGAGCTTGGCTAAAAGCAAAGATCTCAGTTTTTAATTCAGTATTCGAGGGTTGGACCCTCATATATGGTCATTAAATTTGGGTAATGACCAAAAGAATTAGATCGCAGGTACAAAATTAGATTTACCGAAATTAGATTTGTGAGGTGCGTTGCTGGTGTTACTTTTAGGGATAGAGTGAGAAACGTCAGTATTCGTGGGAGTCTAAATGTTGAACAGCTACTGCTCCGTGTGGAACGATCAATTCTTCGATGGTTTGGACACGTTGTTCGCATGCCCACCGACAGACTTCGTAGGCAGGTTATGTTAGCTGAGATGCGAGCACGTCGCCCGCCTTGTAGGCCTAGAAACTGATGGTGGGATCAGGTAAAAAACATCTACGAGACCCGTCTGGGGTCCTGCCTGTGTCTCTTGAGTTGGGGGCGGATGATCGGGAACAATTGAAGGATCATTTAGAAGCCCTGGCTCCGCGATCCTTTTAAGGATAAGCGGTCACCGAAAATGATGATGATGATGGAGCTGGGCTAAACTTAAAAATAAATTTAAAAACCTGATAAGGGACAAAATATTTTTTTTAGTTGATTAATGATTCATGAATGGTAACGGGTAGTGAAGGAAAGAAGGAGAATAGGAATAGGAATATGAATGGAATAGGAATGGAAAGAAGAATAAAAATAGGAAAAGGGTATACCGCGTTACCGTCTGTAACGGACCGAAGCTATGACATACGCACTGTTGCATTTACTCACTGGCTCTTTTTGGTTCCAAGCATATTCTCGTTTGAAAGTCGAGCTTTGAATTAAGTCACTTTTGCCCTCGGAGAGTGTAGACATTCGACTTGCGTCGATGATCACAAGGTCTAATTGGTTGCCTTATCCTGAGGCTGGAAACCTAGTACTGCTTATAACATAGTGTTACGAGCTGCTGCAAAATCTATTAGCCGGTAGCCTTTATTTTTTGTTACGTGCATCGTTGAGACTGTGTTTACCAACTTCACCACTGAAGATGTCTCCTTTCCGACCTAAGCATTAAAGTCTCTGAGCACAAAGCGTATATCATAATCCAGGCAGGCTCCGTTCACTCTATCTAGGAGGTCGTAAAATTTTTACGTCTTCGGTAGGGGCGTGTGCGAATATAAGGCTGGTGTTTTGGAAAGCGTCTTTGATATGGATCACCGGCTTAAATGCACTGACTTTTGACCTTAGCCGATTTCCCACGATAAACTGCATCCTTACACATGTAGTCTATTATGACAACTATAATTAAAGTAAACGCCTAGTTCTTTTCTTCTCATTATACCTTATCTTATCGATTGTATCTCCTGGATAACAATAATGCCCGCTTTTAACCGCAAGACGACAGAAGTTTTTGAGTTGAAGTTGAGTTTTCGATGAAGTCCTTGGGATTTCAAGAATTTTAGATGACAGTCATAGAAGACAGTCATGAAATGAAGTCAATTGAATGAATCACAAATCACAAATTTTTCAGTGAATGTAGATCCGGGGTTAACCTCGGCTTAACTCACGGATAAACTCTGGAGAACAGTATGAACTTCTTTGAATATTTTCTCTGTGTTGAATGGCATTCGATTTGCGTGTTTTTATAAAAAAAATGAGATTTGAGAACAACTCTAATCTTTTTTCCTGTTTTTTTTTTTATATGAAGTGAGAGTTGGGAGAGCCAATAATTTCGAGAGTCGAAGATTTTGACAACTTTGCTGACGGAGTTTACTCTGCACTGAAAAACTGCTCGCTGAGTTTACTCCAGACAGAGTTGTAAAAGACTGCAATCGTTTGAATTAGAAAATCAATTGACTTCTCATCTCGGATTTTTCAATTCCTGAATTCACTTGGAAATAAAGACTTCAATATTAAAATCACAATTCTTTTTGAAGCATTCTTTAGGTTGCATTCAATTGAATTGAACTCTTTAGAAATACACTGCATTCTTTGCAGTCCCTTTGAAGTCACCTGCATTCAGTTGAAATCTTTGGGACTTCAAATATTTTCGATGAAGTCTTTGGGACTTCACGAATTTTCGATGAAGTCCTTGGGATTTCAAGAATCTTAGATGACAGTCAAAGAAGACAGTCATGCAATGAAGTCAATTGAATGAAAAACATGAAATACTTTCCAAGAATTCAGGGATTGCAAAACAAAAGATTGCAGTCTATTACAACTCTGACTCCAGATTCGTTTTGTTATGGCATTAACAGATTTTGCTTTAAGCTAGGCTTAGGGTAGTAAATCATATAAGGCATTACTTGTGTCCTGACTGTTTACAACACCGTCAAGTCTTATTTGTGAATTCGTCCGCTGCATTTCCTTTTTCTGATGCCTTTGAAATTGACTTCTGAGACGCCATTTTGGACAAATATAGTGTTGCTATTCTTTTCCTGTACAACACTCACTCTTATGGGTTCAATAAGCCAAGGAAGACAGGGAAGACAAAGCCAGTAGGTACCTGGTGATACCAGTTACAACACTGAGTCACCAGGTTGACGCCGATCAGTACCTACCTTTTTTCTATACGCTTTGCGTTCGATCCTTTTGCAAGAGTGCATAAATGAAAATTGAGCTAAGGCCTCTTCCTTTCCGCCACATATTGGAATACAAGCGAAAGTACAGGAGCTAAAAAGTTTTCTCAGCTCGCACTCTGCTTTCTGTTAGTTCCTTTGGCGCTATATGCAGGTCAGGGGTGCGGGTGTCCCACTTCTAGAGAAGAAGCTGCGTATTGCTAAGATGCGAATTCTTAGGCACCGATTCGGCGATTTCCTTTGTCGCCATGGCGATGAATCTGCAAATTCATCATAAGAACGCCCTATCTCTTGAAGCTCCTTGGCAGAAATGCGTAGTGCGCAGTCAATGGTCTGAAATAGTCAAGCTTCTAGACTTTCTGATCTTCTTCCCTTACAGAGTTAGATTCCCAATTACGAATTCGAAAAACCCGTTACTGTTGTATATTCCTGGCCGGTTAAAAATAATTTCATCTACCTTGACGCGCAGCTATCCTTGTAATCGTCCTGTGACGATTTTGCTTAATATGGTTCATCGGCGGGGCATGGTCCCTCACCTATTGCGGGTAATGCTCTGACCGTTGATCTACGGTGCACATGATTTCTTCTCAATGGTTAGAGCATTACCCGCGATAGGTAAAGATTACATAGATTATACCCTGCTACCTAATTTTTTTTTACATTTCGTCCTCTCGTATTTCAAGTCCTCTCTGAAGGGTGGAAGGAAGTTGAATAAAAACTGAATAAAGAGTGATTGCCTTGTACAAGAAAACAAACTTTCTGTGAAACGGCTTAAAATATGTAACACAAGAACAACTCACTATTTGTAAAGTTATTTTCCGAACTCTGCTTCTACAAAAATATTGACTCTAACGGACGTCAGGATAAACAATGAATAAGTTAATATTTCCGAGCGATTCGCAAATAATCGCCTTGATTACCCATAATTGAATTGCAATTACGTTTCGCTATTTTTCCTTACTAACTATGCCCTGATTATATGTTTGTTATCCTCGTACAATATTGAATATTCCCAACTACCCCAATAAACTGCAAAACTCCGTCGCAATGCATTCGAAATCGCACCATGAATAAAAAACTTTATAATACTCTGGCAATTGGAATGCAATTGCCTGCCCCGCACTCTCACGAAGGACTCTACTTGTAGAAGGAAAGTAGAGTACTTCTTGTCCGAAGGAAAATCAATAAAAAATCTCTTCAAAACAAAGCAATTTTCTTCAACCAGCGCAGAGAGGGCAAAAGGACTATAGCCTTCGTCTTCCCCCACCGACCAACCAACATATAAAATTTCAAATCAAACAAAATGAAAAACTGTTTACATAATTAATTTGCCCAGCAAAAGAACAAGAACACTCAAGAGGCGGAAGGACGCAAATGCTTCCGCACCTCTTTTCTTTGCACCCTTTCATCTCTGAGGAAGTAGAGTAAAATGCCTACATGTGCAAGTAAGACCTGTAAAGTAGTAGGGAACACTGAACCTCATGCTTGGATCAAATTTCAAACAATTTTCAAAGGATCCGAGGGAGGAACCCGGGGAAAACATTTGCATATCGTGCACCACACAGGACGAGCCAAACCGGATTAAGTGCTTTGTTGCATGTCCTTCTGGCATTTTGTTCTTTCAGCCGCACTTCGATCCTTTTACTCTGCGCTGTATAGTGGGTAGGTGTTGTAATAAATTATCCTTATATTATGCATTATATATCCTTATGAGAGATACACACACTTTTGGCTTGGGCTTATGCTAAGCATCAATTTAAACAACTTGTCAGAGCGCCACTTTTGAGTGATGATTAACGCGCTCGCGATATAGTCCTGTATTCCCTAGTACGCCCCGTTTATTGTGGTTTATTGTTGAACGCCGACGTTTATTATTGTTGTTTGAGGATTAATTGCACTGGGCGCGCGAACTGTATATTCAAATAAAATGCGATATTGTAATTTTAAGCGTTATCCTGTGTATTGTGCACAGGAACCCCAGTGCCGCTCTATATGGGTAGTAGTGTGCATATGCTGGAAAGGAAGAAAGAATCATTTTCTTTTTAATTTATTAAATATTTGAAAATTATTTCAGCTCTGCACGCGATGTTCAAAGTGTGTTTTTGTGGCCCTTGTTAAAAATTGTTCATTTCCGGCTATGGCTACACTTTTCTGAGAAATATGATCCTTGAAAGCTTTTGACAGGCGATTGTATATAGTTGGTAATCTGGGCGCTAGCAGGTAGTTTAATCTGATGCTGCGTATAAATTTGTTATCAAGCTTACCAGTAGAATCACGACGAGGCAACCGGTGAGCTACGTTTCTGTGAATTTATAAAATATTATGGTGTTCTCAACTTTTCAGGCCCAGACTTGGGGCATCGCCAAAGAGGGGTAGCAACTAAATATTAATCAACATTAAAAAATTTAGAACTCAATTTTTCTTTTCAATCATTTCAAACACAGCAAAGCTTCCCAAAACTCTCCTTATGTTCAAAAACATGTCTTACTTTAAACGAGACACATAAAGTTTCGTTAATTCTCTTGAAGAAGTCGATGTTGAAGCCTGTGCGAAGAGTTTTTCATAAAAATTTAAGCTATCACAGATTTTTAAATTTTTATCCCAGCGTATATTAAGTTTAATGCTTAGCTTATTCAGCAGAGAAGTAATAATCGTAGACCCTTAAACTTTTATCGATGTCCTTACCTTATAATCGAGGCTGAGGGTAGAATTGATTAAGTCATGTTCAGCCATCCGTATGTACTTACGGCCAACTTTAAGGGGCCTTGAAAAAAAGCACTTAATTTAAGATACCCCAGCCTTGACCACGTAACATACACTTTCAAACTAGTTTTAAACAAAAATGCAACCTCTTTTTTTAATTATATCACAAACAATTTAAGCACGAAAATTTGCTACATCTTTTGTTTACACACTGTATGGCTCCGCCCACTTTTGTGGTAAAGAAGCAAGTGCATGTTTTTAGTCAAATGGCACCGTTGTCAGTCTAAAATCTTTACAACAACATTGTATAAAGCATTTTAAGGTTATTTTTTTATCCCGCCGACTTTTTGGCGGCGTTGCAATAGCAAGGGGAGGGTATTTTATAATCCGTCATAGACGGACTGGAGCTAGATTTTATTTTTCAGCCTTTCTAAGAAGTACTTTTTTTTATAAGAAAATCAATAAAGCATGGCTGATAAGGATTTAAGCAGGGAATAAATGTGACTGTGAATTAATTCAGTATAATCCTTAATGGGTAACGATACTTAATTACTTCTCCAGGTGGTCAATGATGCGATAGAAGCGTTTAAAACCCAAGTGGCCGAGAAGTTGGAGTAGTTGGAGTAGTGACCGTCAGCAACCATAGTCAATCCCGAGGGTCACACATACTCTCTCTCTAAATATATAGAGAGAGTTTGTATACCACACAATCACAAAGCTTAGAACCAGTGTTGCCACTGAGAAAAAGTGATTCCGGTCAAATTAGACCGTAAGACCGAATGTAGATTAGATATAGTTTTTATTCATTCCAATCATTCATATTACAAAAAGAGAATATTAAATCTATCTTAAATGACATAGCTAAAAGCCGTCTGCCAATGACTGTTAATAAGTTTTGAATGTTTAAAAATCGTCCTCAATAATTCCTCTTCGGTAAGATAACCCCATTTCACTATAATAAAGAAAGTGCATTCCATTTTAAGCCGATTAGCAAGTCTTGGATTTCTTTAGAACGAAGCTCTGATCTTCCCAAAGCTGAGAGGAAAATTGGACAGATTCCTATGAAGTGTATGATGTTATCTCTTTGTGATGTGTTACACACCGAATTATTAAAATTATAAATATTAAAATTATTATTAAAATTATAAATATTATTATTATTAATTACTATAAAAAAAAAATTCTTATGCTAATACAAGAGAAATGAGCATTAGCTGCAGAGGCTTTTAGCTTATATGCTATATTAAATAATTAAATTGGCTTGGAAATTATGTACGTTTTTATACCCGACCGAGGGTATATTAATTTTAATGCATAGTTTGTAAAACTGTGAAATAATCACCATAGACACTTAAGACCTTTTAGAGATATGATCCAGACCGACAGGTGAATCGATTAAGCCATGCCCGACCGTCCCTCCGTCTGAATATGTGAAGGTTTTAGGTCTTCAAAATCTAGCTAGAGGGCAGAAACTCGGTACACGGGTTGGATCTTCTGTTGCACAAAGTGTGAAATTTGGCTTAATCCGTCAACGGCCACGCCCACTACTAGCTTCAATGTGAGACAACCTCTATTTCACATTTTCTTTCAAAATGCCTTTTGGTCAAGCTAGACAAGTCATAGGAACTTAAACTTTGGTACTGAGCAATATTGGCCCAAGACCTTTTACAAGGCAAAAACTGGACCGTCCACAATGTCGACCATGCGCCCACTTTTAACATGTTAGATCTATAAAAACCCGATTTCTCGGAAAGTTGACTCCAAATCGAAAAAAAAAAATTATATGACAAATATTAAAGATATATATATTTGTAAAGTTTGGTCCATACAAAGTTTTGAGCTCCGCCTACTTTTAGGGGTCGTTTTTAGGAAAAACTGTTTTTTTCCGTTATAATTTTCGGTTTTATCGTATTTTGGGATGAATCTAATGAAATAACAATTAATTGATTTTAATTTTTAGCCCAGACCCATTTTTGGGGGCGTGGCCTATACATATTTTATATTAATTCGGGACAAAAAAGTTTAAGATTTGTTACGGGTATATAGAAGTTTGTCACAGACGAGCTCTTGCAATTACTCACTTGTTTATATTATCGTAGCTAACACTGTTGAGGTAGTAGTAGACTGATTGATCTTCGGCTATAAAATTATGTTGAATGATTCGGAGAAGTGGCATTGTATTTGCCCAAGGATGTACGCTATGTTAATGGTGTTGTTGCAAACCGGCATTTTGGTGGGTCGTCCTACTTAAGAATGTGTTTTAATGGTGTGGTCCAAGCGAAGTCGTGTGAAGGTAGCGGAAGCGGTCATTGCTTTGGATATAAGAATAGGGCAGTTTATGGTGGAGCGGTTGGTGTTGATTTTTGTGTAATGGTTTTGACAGTTCCTCCAATTGTGCAGTTGAGATTGTTTAAGCTGCGGTGCTATGAGTTTCCCTAGGTCAAGCCTGGAGGATATGTTGAACGTCATAAGTGGCGCGATGTTACAGGTCGAGCAGATAATGAATTTTCCTGGAAGTTTTCTTGACAGTTTTGCAGCTTCAAGTGGAGCAAATGCTTCTGCAATAAAAATTGATGTAAATTCAAGCAATAATCCAACTTTTAATAAACTCCCATTTTCTTGAATTGCTGCGAAGGATAATAGAGTGTGTGGTTTTTTAACCGTCCGTAAAGATAATTTTCCATCCTTTGAAATTAAACCCATTTGTAGTTTCAGAAACAAGGCTCGATACGTGCTTTTGTCCGATTCGATTTTCTATTGCTGGACAAAGTTAGTTGAAGAGATAGAGAGATGTCACAACAGGAATGAGGTTAGAAAGTTTTATCAAAACATCAAAAGGTCCTGCCAAGGGTATAAACTTCGAACTGAAGCCTGTATGGACCATCAAGGGAACATCGTTGTAGAATCGCAGTCGGTGCTGAGGATTTGGAAAGACCACTTCTGCAGACTGTATAACGGCGAGGACGAACCAAATACCGCTGTCAGGCAGAACAAACCATTCAACCCAGGCGAAGACGTTACTGACGAAGCATGCGAACGATACCGCCCACCCGACCTGGGGGAGGTGAAAGTAGCTTTTTCTGAGCTCTAGTGCAACAAAGCAGCCGAAGCAGATGGCCTAGCTGCCGAACTTTTTAAATCCGCTGGCGATGAGATGATTAGGTGCGTGCACCAGCTCATCTGCAAGATATGGTCGGAAGAAAGCATGCCCGACGAATGGAACCTCAGCATTGTTTGCCCGAGCCTGAAGAAAGGAGACCTTCTGAGTTGTGCCAACTACAGAGGCATCAGTCTTCTTTACATCGCATGCAAGATCTTTTCTGCTGTACTGTGTGAACGCCTGAAGCCGTTTGTCAACAACCTGATAGGCACATGTCAGTGCGGCTTTAGGCCAGGAAAGTCCACCATCGATCAAATATTCACACTGCGGCAGATCTTGGAGAAAACCCAGGAATTCTTAATCGATACACACCACCTCTTCGTCGATTTCAAGGCCGCGTATGACAGCATCTATAGAGACAAGCTATATAGTGCAATGTCTAGTTTTGGCATCCCTGCCAAACTCGTCAGTCTGTGCAGGATGACGATATAAAATTCACGCTGTTCCGTCAAGGTCGGCAAAGACCTCACCGACTCCTTTGATGTCAAAAAAGGATTTAGACAAGGCGACGCACTGTCATGCGACTTCGTTCACATCATTCTTGAGAGAATTGTGCAGAACTCTCGCGCTAACACCAGAGGTACAATCTTTCAAAAGTCCGTTCAACTGCTCGCACACGCAGACGACATTGACATAATCGGTAGAACAAAGCGTGATGTCAGTGAAGCCTTCGTGAGCATTGGGACGGAAGCAACGAATATGGGTTTAGCAGTCAACAAGGGCAAAACCAAGTATATATGCTGTCATCAAGAAAAGACACCCAAACCGACGTCTTGGACAAAACATCACCATCGACAGCTATAACTTTGTGGTAGTTAGGGACTTTGTCTACCTGGGTTCCGCTATCAATTCAGACAATGACACCAGCGCTGAAATCAAACGAAGGATAGCTCTTGCAAATCGCTGTTTTTGGGCTAAGGAGAGCAACTCTCTCGAGCAACTAAAGCGTCTATGTATAATACCCAGTCCTGCTTTACGGTGCAGAAGCATGGACCCTGTCAAAGGTGGATGAAAACACTTTAGGCTGCTTCGAGAGAAAAATTCTTCGGACGATTTACGGTCCCGTCTGCATAGACGGAGAGTGGAGGAGGAGATATAACATCGAACTCTACGGGTTGTATAGCGACACCGACCTAGCCAAAAGATTCAAAACAAAACTACGATGGCTGGGTCATCTAGAGGAGCACCGAGACTCAGGTGGCGCACGCAAGTGGAAGGGGAACTCAGCCAGCTTCGGACGGCTAGCTATACAGAGCTGGCTGGCGAAGCTTGTTGGCTGAGTAGGCCCAGGTGCTGAAGCTTCGTACGCAAGGTCCACGTCATGCAAAGCAGTACAAGTGTAAAAATTTTTGAAATCCGCCTAAAGACACGCCCACAATCGGTCTGAATGTGCAACTACCTCCAGAGATTTCAAAACTGTAAGACGTTCTAAAAGGCTGAAATTTGACATTTAGCATCTCCTAATGAATGTTAGACACAAACAAGACAAATTTTATTGGTAAACCTCCTCTAGTGGTCGTGGCATATATTTTAAGTTTAAATTTTCAAATGCAGTTTACTCAATATTTTTGCTCAAAATCGAAAAAAATTTGCTTGATATTTTGTGTAGAAAACGCTTAGCGCCACATTTTGTTTATACAAGCCTTTGAGCTACGCCCACATTTTGAGGCAGAATTGAAGAAAAACCTAAAATTTTCCAGAAAAACTTAATTTCGACTGGCTTTGAGCCTTATTTAGGAAAGCATGAAACAAAAAAAGTAGCAGGTTAGGTAAACGAGACTTTAATCCAGATTTCGTTCATATAAAATTTTTACCCACGCCCCCTTTAAGGGGTCAATTATTCAAAAATATTGAATTTGAACCTAAAAATTGCATTTTTACGTACATTTAAGTGGAACTTGGAAATATATGTGGAAATATCGTATTATTAATTGTTTGTAATTAGGGGCGGTTGGACCACGCCCCTTTTCGAAGCTTGCATTACTTATTAAATGTCAAAAAATAATTTACAATGTGGGAGTATGGGGTATTCAACGGTCGGTTTTACTGACTGTAACTTCTTCGTACACACTGTAGCACTTACTCACTATTTATACCCCATCCCATAGGATAGGAGGTATATTAAGTTTGATTCATAGCTTGTAACAAAGAAAAAAAATCACTGTAGACCCCCAAGACATTAAGGAAATATGATCGAGACCGAATTGTTAGTCGAATGAGCCATGTCCGACCGTCCGTCCGTCCGTCCGTGTGTCGGTAGTTTTTAGGCCTTAAATTTTTAGCTTGGAGCTTGAAACTTAATATCTGTTCTTTCTAGGTCCCGAAGCAGTACAAGTGTAAAAAATTTTAAAATCCGCCCACTTTACTTAATAACATGAAAATTCTTAGTTATCGTAGGTAGCTGAAATTTGGTACGCGTTATCCTCGCTTAAGTGTACTGCGATTGAAATTTCAAAAAAAGCAAAACCCACCCCCTTTTGGACGTGGTCATATTTCATTTGCATTTTAATAAACGGTTTTTTTCCGATATATTTTCTTTGAATCAAAAAAACTTGCGCTATAAAATGTTCGGATATGTGTGAAAGCTATCAACTCAAATGAATAAGATTTTGCCACGTCCACTTTTGGGGGCGTTTTTAAGTATAAACCAAATTTTTAATGTGAAAATGCAATCAAGACGTGTGTATCACTTCTGATAAAAAATGAAAACAAAAAAAAGATGTAATTGAAAAGGGGTGGATGCCAAGCCCCTTTTTAAGGGAGAAGATTCTTTAACTGAGAAATTCTAAATACATCATCATCATCATTATTTTCGAATGCCGCTTACCCTTTAAAAGGGTCGCGGAGCGAGGGTGGCTAAATGGTCCTTCCATCTTTCTCGATCCTCCGCCACCAACTCAAGAGACTCCGGCGCAATCCCCAGGCGGGACTCAGAGAAGTTCTTTACCTGATCCCACCACCTGTTTCTTGGCCTACCAGGGGGGCAACGCGCTCGCATCTCGGCTAGCATGACCTGTCTAGGAAGTCTGTCGGGGGGCATGCGAACAACGTGTCCAAACCATCGAAGAATCGATCGCTCCACTCGGAGCATTAGCTGGTCAATATTAAGATTCCTACGAGTACTGAAGTTTCTCACTCTGTCCCTTAGAGTAACACCAGCAAGGCACCTCAGGAATCTCATTTCGGCAGCTTGTACCCGCGATCTAATTCTTTCATTACCCAAATTTCATGACCATAGGTGAGGGTCGGAACGAACACTGAATTAAAAACTGAGATCTTTGCTTTCACTCCAAGCTCAGCTTTCCTGATGACCGGCCGGCGCAGTTCCTTTACTATTGCTCCAGCTTGGCCAATTCTACAGGAAAACTCAGTATCACGCCTCCAATCTTTCGTGAAAAAGACCCCGAGATACTTAAACTTCTCCACCTGTTTTAATGGAACTCCATTTAAGTGCAGGGTATACTGCACAGGAGTTCGGGAAACAACCATCACTTCCGATTTGTTCACGTTTACTTTCATCCCAGCATCACCACAGGCAGCTGCAAACCTATCCAGTGCTCGTTGAAGTTCCTCTTTGGATGATGCAAGGATGGCCAAATCATCTGCGAAAACAGATGGCTCATCCTGATGCCAGCCAATTCGAAACATTGCTCGCCAAGACTGCGCTTCACCATCCAGTCCATATATGCTATGAAAAGGAGCGGCGACATAACACAGCCCTGGCGAAGTCCAACGCGCGCATCAAAAGGACGGGATTTGACGCCATTTATCGTACACAGCTTCTGCAGTTTCCATACAAAGACTGAATGGCTCTCAGGAGAGGCCCACTCAGCGCATAGTCCTGCAAAACTCTCCACAGTGTATCCCGAGGGACTCGGTCATACGCCTTTTCCAGATCTACAAAACACGCATAGATCGGTTTGGCATATTCACGGGCCTTCTCAAGAATAACCTTCAGAGTAAAAAGCTGGTCGGTTGTGCCTCTGCCAGGCCGAAAGCCGCACTGTTCTTCCCGTAACAAAGGCTGGATACAGTTGTGGAACGCGTTTCCAACACCTTCGCGAATACTTTTCCCGGAAGACTCAAGAGAGAGATGCCCCTATAGTTGGCGCAATCTCTCCTGTTCCCTTTTTTGAAAATGGGCACTATAACTCCCGTTTGCCAATCGCTAGGTGCCTTCCCGCTATCCGAGGCCACCTTAATGACACGTGTTAGCCATTTAACACTCTCTTCACCCATTGCCTGGAGCATTTCTGGCCGGATTTCATCAACTCCAGCAGACTTGCCAACTTTTAGCGATTTATTCGCTTCAGTGACTTCGTCTACTGTGGGACTATTCTTCGCCCTTATCTCGTCAGCAGTGGGAATGCCATCTTCAGTGCCCTGTTGGGGGTTGAGCAACTCCGAAAAGTGCTCTCTCCATCTGCGCAAGACATCGCTCTCATTTGAAAGAAGTGTACCGTCCTTGGATTTAACCCCTTGAACGATATTTAGCTTCCTTCCTCTGAGCCGGCGAATGGTCTGCCAAAATATCTTGTTTGCAGATCTGTAATCGTGCTCCAACTTCTCGCCGAACTTTTTCCATGACTGTTCCTTGGCTGTTCTGACTGCCAGATTGGAAGTCCTTCGCGCCTCATTGTACCGGGCTCGAGAAGTTGAGTTTCTACATTGGATCCACGCAATGTAGGTTCTCTTCTTCTCTCTGATGGCTTCCTGAACTCCAGACTCTCTAAATACAGTTGAAGTTAATAGAAACTGAAATTTAACAACCAAGATTTATGACACAATTCGGAGCTTGAAACTGGTCAATTGGGATGGGGTATCTAACCTTCCCACTAGTTTGGTTAAGCTTTGAATACCGAGTGCTTCTCAATGATGGACTTGTAGGAGAAGCACAATTTAGCGAGTAGTTTGCCTGAGCAGTCTTCAATACGTTCGTCGTACGGTCTGCGTTTATGCTTCTTCTGGCTGCTTGGTGGTAAGGCGGTTTTATGATGCTAAGAGTGGTTTTTGGACTTGTCCGCGTAAATACAAAGGCCGCATTCAATTTTTACTATTGCTAAAGATCTGGTGATTTTACATAGAAGGTTTGTATGTATACTTACTTTCTTACATGCTTAATAATTTATAATGTTTGCTCTGACAGCTCTTCTTAGCTCTTCTTGAGATCTAAACAATATGCTTTCCAATTATATCTATTACTCCTAAGATTTTTGAATTATTTACATTTTCTATATTGACATTGTTTACAGTACACTTAAGTTAAGTTGAGGGCAATAGGTATTTCAGCAAACATGAAGAAGCTTACATTTGTCTAAAGAGAGTATTGCACCGGAGGAGGTTGTCAAAGTGATATTTCGTTAAGTGCTTGGCATAGGACATCCTTTGCTCTTGTAAGATCGTTATGTTTGCACATAATGAAAAAAATCATCTGCGTTGCAACAGTGTTCGAGAAGGGAACTTTTTTTTTAAATAGAACTTATTTCATCTAATGATATAATAAATAGAATCACTGGGAAAGGGGAGCCTTGGTATACCATTGTGAAGAGGAAGTGTAAAGGAGAAATGGTTCTTGACTTTAACGGAAAATCTTTTTTTTTTTTTGATAGAAAGGATCTTACTTACATCAACGAAAATTTTAGGGCCAATGCTCCATTCGCGTAACTTCTTCATTAAAAGGTGAACACAAATTTTGTCGAAGGCCTTTTCCAAAGCAAGCGCAAGCAAAGTGACGTGACTTCTTGACGACAAAGCGTTTCATTATGTAAGGATCAATATGCAGTAGAGCGCCGGTACAAACTCTATTTGGTTTGAACTTTGAACGCTACTTGATTATTGCTTATTAAATTATTGGACTCCACGTTTTTCAACTAATGAAGTATGCATCTGATGGAGTGAGAAGCAGAATCGCCTGTTATGCAGCGAATTTTAAGCCCATGTTATTGAGGAGGTGAAATCAAGCATACATTTGGCTTTGCTATCTTTCCTTTCTCTGAAAATAATAACGCTCGGAAAAGAGCGTTTGACCTTTTGTATGCTATTAGGTTGGCGCTGGTGGGGTGCTTGTTAAAAATTCTCCAAGCTTAAACTTTGTCGGCGTTTAATGTTTTAAGAGTAGGATTCCACCATGGCACTTGTTGTTTGGTACAAAAGGAGCTACTTTGGGGGATAGCGATGTTAGAAGCAAATCGTATCGCTTTTTGAATCACAGCTGCTTCTTTATATGCATTAGAGGAGGGTACTCTGTTTGAAAGGAAGTCAAGAGTCTTACTTCGAAAGATGTCCCAATTTGCTAAGTCGGTTTTAAATTTGGGGATTGCTGGGGACTATAGTAAAATTGAACTGGTTGCAATGTTTGTGACAATTGGTCTTCTAGGATTCGCCAGGAAGTACGGGGGTGAAGCCATCGTGAACAACAGGGGATGCCCACATGGGATAAGGGTTTGCGTGTAGAAAAATGAGTGGCAGAATCATCATTTAAAAACATGAGATTGGAATTGAGTATAAAATCCTGTACTATAGCACCTCGAGCGTTTGTAAATGTGAAACCTCAGAGAAAACTCGAGGCGTTAATATCTCCCACAAGCCAAACGGGCGTGGAAACCTGATCTAGAATGTTATCCAGATCTTGGAGGAAAACTTTGATCTGGCAGAATTTAAATTGACATCACTGTGAATTTCAGACTTAGATTTATTTGCAGCCCTATTGTTAAAATGTTTCAATTTATAGCGATTTCATTATGTGGGATGTTTCTCCTATTAAGACGCCAACGCCTTGCGTTGACGTATAGTCCAGGCAACGAAGCAAAAATTTTGAAACATTTAGATGTATAGCAGAAGTAGAGCATATAGTAGTACTACAACGGTAGTACTTCCGGTTCCGGTGATTCGCTGCGAGAGTAATAAAACAGCAATTCCTCTTGTTTGCGTCAAGCCACCTGAACCTTTCAAACGGCGAGCTTTGTTTTTTGGTGACGATGTACTACTTCTATAACACATCTTCTATACTAAAGAATAAATTAAAAGTGTGGTAAAACTACTTCTATATACTAAAAACTACTATATATACCTATACGAACGGTGGGTGCGACCGTTAAAGAGAAGGAGTAATATTTTTCAGGTGACGACGGTATGATTTGCCCCATAGCTCTGGCGTAGTAAGCGCATACACTAACCACTATGTCATGGCAACCCTGACACTTTCTACTGCTACTTTGCCTGAAAAAAAGTTTTCCCATTTTTGGCAGCACACATAACCCTAAATCAACCCCCCATTATCTTCCTCTGAGGCATTTGCTCCTTCCACAATAATACCTAACCTTGCCATCTGATTATGCGGCAAAAACTAGGCATAGAACATCTTTCAGTCCAAATCCACACATTCTGTGACCAATGCATGGGTTGTGGCACCCATCATGTATTTCAATGCTCGCAACCGTGATCCCTATAGCTTATAGGTAGAAGGTGTGAAACAAAGTGTGGCACCAATATTCTGACTATTTCTGTAAGCATTCTGTAACATTGTGCTTTATTTTTTTGATGGTGAAATAATAAATAATAATAGAAAAAAGGTTACCAAAGTTGTTTGCTTGTTAATAGCTTTACTCGTCACTTGTACCGTTTTATTCTGGAAATATTTGCAGCTCTGAAGTGGGTCACATCACCTGGACCCAGTTACCACTCATCCACAGGACATCTTAAACAAAAAATGCACCGGCATTTCATCGATATCCTGTGGATATCTTGTCGGTGCGCGGCTGAGTGGGGTATATTTTGACTTTTGACTCTTAACCTCAAGATTCTTCAGATTTGGATTACGAAGCGATGCAATAAAAGTATATTAGAATATCGTCTCAATCTTTATTTTTTTTATGATAAAAATCACTTAAGTTAAAATTATCAATTTCCCCCCGCTGTAACTTGTTAAGTAATTATTTCGGCGAAAAAATGTATAGTAACTTTTTGGAGAGAATTTCATGTAGATTAATTTAGTAATTGACAGTTTTTTGCTATGACCTAAAGTTTTCGAGATATTTGCCAAAAATTTAAAAAAAAGGACCTTTAAAGCCCCGCCCACCCGTAAGCTCCGCCCCCAT
Organism: Neoascia interrupta; assembly: GCA_947623515.1. Taxonomy (NCBI): domain Eukaryota; kingdom Metazoa; phylum Arthropoda; class Insecta; order Diptera; family Syrphidae; genus Neoascia; species Neoascia interrupta. The sequence goes on along the minus strand of OX392464.1, from coordinate 56,016,609 downwards.
CCACCAGTACTTTCGGTATGCCATTCAGGACACCTTTCTCTACAACTGTGCCAAAATTCGCTTCCACACAAATTATTTCTCCTATTCGGTCTTTTTTGGTCTTCGTTGCCTGGACTAGTAGTGTTATAGGGAAAATTGAGAAAATAACCTTCGTATGCTTCAATGGGAGTAGAACCGAAAGGTTCAATAGGAGTAGAACCGAACGCATAGTGCGTCTCTTAAAGAGATATGACACACTCTTATATTTGCCTGGGGGAGCTTTAAAAATATTTTTTATACCCGACCGAGGGTATATTAATTTCAATGCATAGTTTGTAACACAGTGATATAATCACCGTAGACCCCCAAGACCTTTTAGAGATATGATCGAGACCGACAGGTGAATCGATTAAGCCATGTCCGTCCGTCCATCCGGCTGTCCGTTTGTGTGAAGTTTTTAGGTCTTTAAAATTGAGCTAGGACGCTCAAACTTGGAGTATATCTTGGTTCTTATTTTGTACAGACAAAGTGTAAAAATTAGTTTAATTCGCCGACGGCCACGTCCACTACTGGCTTCAATATAAGACATCCACTATTTGAAATTTTCTTTCAAAATGCCTTTTGGTCACGTTAGACAAGGAGCTCAAATTTTGGTATAGAGCAATAATGGCCCAAAACCTCTGAGAGGGCAAAAATTGGACCGCCCACAATATCGACCAAGCCTACTTTTAACATGTTAGATCTTTAAAAACACGATTTCTCGGAAAGTTTACTCCAAATTGAAAAAAAAAAAAAATTATAACAAATAATTAAGATATTACTATTTGCTAGGTTTGCTCCATACAAAGTTTTGAGCTCCGCCCACTTTTAAGGGGCGTGTTTAGGAAGAAACGGGTTTTTTCGCAATAATTTTTGGGTTCAGCTCATTTTGTCATGATTCTAACGAAGTTACAATAAATTGATTTTAATTTTTAGCCCAGACCCACTTTTGAGGGCGTGGCCTATACAAATAATATATGAATTCGGGACAAAAAAATTTAAGATTTGGTGCTACTCCGTATATAGGGTCGGGTATATATAAGTTTGTCACAGAAGAACTCTTGCACTTACTCACTTGCTTTTCTTTGATCAACATTGGGTGAGTTTGAACAGTGGCATAAGTTGTACCTTTGACTCCGCTGCTCGGATGTTGAAGCGTTCAAGCTCCCATTGGAGCCTCAATCAGGGTTGTTGGTGGGGTTAATGTGACAATAATATGTCGTCATCATCTGTTGTGGGTGAAAAAGAAACAGATTTAGTTTTCATTGTGATGTCTGTGTGGTCAGATGAATAAAATTAGCTGGGACGTTGTGGGGAATGACTGAAAAGAGTGTTGGCTTGTGGTAGAGAAGTTGTTTGCGTATTGTTTTCGTTGCTGTAAAGTGGTGGAAAAGGAATAGGTTAGATTGAATAAGATCAGTAGCGGGAGTCAGTTTGCGTAGGTGTTCATAGCGCATGCGTTTGGTTGAGTGAGATAAAGTATAGGAGTATTTTTTTGCACAGTGTCGTTTTGTTTTTGGTGGAGAAGATTTTCACTAGATTCGAGTGTGTTTGCTATGACGGTAACGGGTACCGAACTAGGAATCGAACCTTGCGGTAAGCCCAGCCTATTTTGATGTCACTTGGAAGCCGAATTAGATCAAATGTGACTATTGCCAGACCTGTTGAAATCAGGTCCGAGTTGGTTTTTGTGGAGGATTTTTTAACATTGACGACTTCGTATTGTTTCAATTCGTTTAATAGCTCATTTTCTGGAATGTCAGTTATGTGTCTGGAAAATATTCTGCCTTGTATTGAGTTGAGTCTAATGTGGCAGACTATTTTAACGGGAACGAAAACAGTTTTAATAACTTTTAATCTGAAAATCGGGCTAATCGGTCACCCTTTCAGAATTTTTTTTTTACAGAAATTCAAACTAATCAGGTATAGCGATGACGATGGTACGAGGATATCGTTAATACGATCCCTGCAATATACTGGTTTGGGCAATAAAGTGGGGGTAAAAGTGTTAAGTGATCTACTGCATACTTGGTGTTGGTCGTGGACTAGATTCAGAGCTCATTAACAGCTAAAATGCTAGACTGCATGCCTAAGGTAGTATACGTCGATGCGGAATAAAACGTCGAACAAACATTCAGACTCAACTCGCTTCCGCAAAACCTAGAACAGAATTAAGCAGTAAATGTGTAACAATTTTCACCTCAGGTGTTGCGACTTAAAGAAATCCACAGAGCAGATTTGGAGTTTTTCAGATTTACTCAATACTTCTGTATCACTTTCCAGAATCCAGATGCGTTATTAACACTCCATTACCGAAAATATTCCCACACTTTTTCTTATCCTCCATTGATTCAACCTTACTTTCTCGACCGCCTTCCATTAAGAGTTGTAGCGCTAAACTCGCAAAACATTTATTATCCCAGTCAGTTCCATTAAGCTACTGAAATAATTTCATTCCAGCTAAGCGATAGCCATTAGCCAACCTCGGGAACCACGCTGCCACCTCAAAGCATTAGCAAATAAGTGAACAATTTTAATTTACAAAAAACCATATTAAACCGATTACCAAACTAAACAAGCCAAACGCAATCAATGCCAAAAAATGTGCGGCTATACGACTACGGTCAGCCTCAGCTAATTAAAGCTTTGATTTTGGGTTTATCGCTCGTTTTATGGTTTCCCTATGGTCTTCTAGAAACCAGCACCATCACCATTATACCGCAGCACTCCATCAACAACAGCGTGTCCAGCACCAACAACGGCAGCAGCTAACGCAATCAAAGAGGTGAGAAAATCACTTGAACCGAGAAACGATCTTGAGCCGCTGCTGCCACCGAGGCAAGCCACAGAAACCGAAAAGATTTTCGATGCTGTGATTTCTGCTTTCTTTATGTTTTGTGTTTTCCACTTCAACAAACATCGATCACCTCCGGAATTAATGGTAGGAGACCAGGCCACTGTAAAACCTGGGATTTCACATCTCTCCAACAGAGAGTTGGATCAGATGTGCCTATTTAGCCATAACGAAACGACACAATGCAGTGAGTCAATTTGTATCTCGAGCATCTGGTATAGATAGACTTTGTAGTAGCATCAGAGAAACAGAGCAATATACAAGCAGCAAAAGAAAAAGAAAAGAAGGCCAAGTCAAGACAGATCGTTTCTGTATCTCTGGTGCGGTGCGGTTCAAGCTTTTGCTTGGTGTCGATGAACAAATTGGTTGGCCATATAATTTCGAGATTGGAACGCGGTCCTCTTTGTGAAACTGGATGGCTGATGGCAGGCTCCCCAAAATAGCCAATTATGTGCAGATCAATTTCGGAAATAATAACAAAGTGATACTAAATCGTTCACACATTTATTCCGACTACATTTTGCTATAGCGGATGGCTAGGTTGAAAATCGAAGAGGAGAATAATTTTAAGCCTTTAGGGCTAACTCGAACTGAGAGTGGAAGAAAAATTGAATATTGAATCCTTAGTATTCAGAAGTTGGCGGCATTCTGGTCCAATACTACAAGTGCCTCGGCATTTGTGCATCATTGGAAGGGTACACCTTACACCAGGATAGTAAGCTTAGGGTATTTTCGGTAAACTTTTGAGAAAAATATGAAAAATATATTACCCGACGTATGGCAGCTATGTAGATTTTGTTCCTTACTTTTAGTGAACCCCTTTTCAACACCAAATACCAAACACCGACTTCGTGTAACGCCAAGTTTGTAAATTTGGGTAGATGTAACAGTTTTTACATAGTTTTTGTGCCCCTCTCAATAATGATTATTTTCGTCTAAGCTTCACTAGTTTTGCTGTGCCGTGTTGCTAAGAAATCTGGAATTTTAGTGGGCATGAGCTAAAAATTAAAATCAATTCATTCTAATTTCGTTAGAATCAAGAGAAAATACAGTGAAAGCGAAAATTATTTCAGAACAAAACGATTTTTTTTCCTAAAAACGCCCCTCAAAAGTGGGCATAGCTCAAAACTTTGTATGGAGCAAACTTAGCAAATGGTAATATCTTTAATATTTGTCATAGAATTTTTATTTCGATTTGGAGGCAACCTTCCTAAGAATCGGGTTTTTTAAAGATCCCCCATGTTAAAAGTGGGTATGGTCGATATTGTGGACGATCCAATTTTTGCCTTGTTTAAGGTCTAAGGCCAATATTGCTCAGTATCAAATTTTAAGTTCCTGTGCCTTGTCTAACTTGACCAAAAGGCATTTTGAAATAAAATGTGAAATAAATGTTGTCTCTTCAATCTGAGAAGTGGGCGCCAGTAGTGGGCGTGGCCGTTGGCGGATTGAGCCAACACACTTTTCACACTATGTCTGTTCAACAAATGAACCGAGCTGTGTACCAAGCTTCAGCTCTCTAGCTTGATTTTGAAGACCTAAAACCTTCACACATACAGACGGACATGGCTTAAACGATTCACCTGTCAGTCTCGATCATACCTCACAAGGTCTAAAGGGTCTACGGTGATTATTTCACTGTGTTACAAACTATGCATTAAAATTAATATACCCTCGGTCGGGCATAAAAATCAAAGGAAAAGTTTTTCGGAATACCCTTTTTTTAGAGTAACGCAGCTAAAAAATCACCCAATATAAGAAGAGAAGAGTGCAAAATGTAAAGGAGTGTAAAATATATCTAGAAATTTAATAAACAAAAACAATTTTACACAAACTGCAAAATAGAGATGAGTTTTAAAAGTCCGAGTTCCGGTAGCAAAATCACCCATTCCAGCGAGCTAGTCCGCACGAAAAGACAGTAGGCCTATCGCTACTCAGAGACCGGACACTCCCTCCCTAACTTCTGGCCGGACGGGTTAGGGAATCCTGTAGTCCTTAGTCCTAAGGGTGGGTTACAGGTGCAGGATGGATGGCTAACGCACTAGCGTCACAACACGATCAATTTTAGTCCTGCAGATCGCAGCAACTTAGATGTGATCGTGACTTCTCGATTAGTCAGTTTAGTTATTGGTTTACACAATCTTGGCTTCCATCCATATCTGCGTGCAGATATTGTTGTAGGTTAGGATTATTTGATCCTTTAATTAACGAGCCCTCATGAAAATGGGAAATATGAAAGTAGAAGCAAGTTCGCAGAATCACTTCAACACCTTCGCAGCTTTTTTTGTGTAAGTACTGAGGTCGGCAGATAACTTTTAGTCACTACCTATTTGTGGAACGAATTCTCGCCACCATTCGGGGAGCTATTAACTGACGCTGTCCCCCTACTCTCAAGCTTGTATACTCGTACAAATAGCTTTAGACGCACACAAATATGCCTGCAGACTATGCCATCAACCAGCCTGGAGTGAAACTAGTTGCTGATCAATTGCGTTGGCTCGAGTGGCCCCCTTCCTGGTCTGGACGCCCATCAGCTCATGCATGACCAGTTACAATAAATTGATAAAAATGTGATGTTTGCTTATGGAAATCACTGCGCTTAGCCAGTAGGCAACGAAGACTGGTTACCTAGCATCGTCGTCGCCTGCTCCAACTGCAGATTAATTCCGCAGAGGCGCGATGCAGTTTTATTATGTGGATTTTATAATCTAGCCTCAAGAAGCAATTATTTCATTTTGCAGCAAGAGCTGAATGCATTACCGCAATTGAAAAGAATTTTCAGTCCTACACACATAATCGAGTTCACCAGATGGCGCCCTCTTCCATGCAAACAGACGCGCATGTTGATCGTGTCGTCGTCATACAAAAACACACTCTTGCCAATATAATGATTTAATTAGACACACGTTATGACAAGCAGTGCAGCGGTATGATATCCTTATTATCTCGAGGCGCACGATCGAAAGACTCAATTTAAATGGCAGCCAGTCCTACATCGAGGGTTTTTTTCCCGAACAATTACCTTAAATTGTATCCATTAATAGGGAGCGAGGAGAGCAAATGGCCTGCCATTGACGTGACAGCGAAGTGATCATGGCATCGGGTAATGCCGAAAAAAGCGTTTTGTGCGCTCAACATAATTGATCTGTCAAAAGTCTCATATGACTTTATGACAGATGACGTGTGGAGTGGTGGCCATTGGCAAAGATGCAAGCTCATTTAAGCTGTGATGTAGACGTCTGTACGGAACCATTTCGTTTGCTTTTTATGTGTTTTCCTTGTGTTTTTATGACTCAACAACAAATGCGTGCAGCATTATTCGTGCGCTTTGTACCTACCTACAATTGAGTTAAAACCAACAGCTGCCAGTGGAACAAAGGTGAATCAAAAACGCAACAGAAAATCGAACCGAAATAAAAAAACCGTGAAAACAGATTTTTGACACATGATTGCATTCATAGGGCGGAAGGAGACTTTTGATATTTGACGTTTGACGCAAGTCAGGTGTCGGGAAAAAGTGGCTTATCGAACGGTTAATTGTGAAGGAAAAAAACCTTGAAAGTTTACAGAGCAAATGAATGAATATTGCGTGAGTTTTCTTTTCGCTGCGTTGCAAATGAGCGAATAATGTGCCTGCATAAAAACCGAGGCAAATTGTGGTGCCGGGCCGGTGACATCAGCTGCCAACTATAAAGCAATAAACGAATTGCAGAGAGAGGTGTAGATAATGTTGGGACACATCAGGCTAATGGAAAGGGATGTTTTAGGAAATTGAGTTACGCCGCTTCAGAAGGAACTGGTAAACTTTTATACATAAAACAAATTAGCTATCAGCCTGGTAAATGGAATCAGATTAGCAAAACATGGACAGACGAGGCGCACTGATTAAATTTCCCCAGGCAACTGTTTTGGTCTGTTTTGTTCGTCATTCATTATTATGAAGTCGTAATTTGCTTTCAGTCATTCTATAAAAAGGTCGTTCGAAAATTACGCTCAAGTCAAGAAAAACGGACAGTGCCTCCTTGAAAAAGCATCTCAGTCACACTCTCAATGGTAGGTTAGGTTAAATAGGGTTGTGGGGGAAAAAAGGCCACAAAGACACTAGCCACTAAAACGGGGAATCAGCTGGGATTAACATTCAGAAGAAAAACATGCATAACATCCAGATCCATCCAGGAACCAGGGGTGTGGAAAGGTAACATCTGTGGTCTTGGTGAATTGAGTGCTTCTCACGACATTCTTCATACGATAAGAAGTCCGAAAGACCTTGGACTTATCTGATTGCATCGAAATCTTTAAAGGCAGTTACGATCGAAAGGTTTTGTACCCAAGATTTGGTTTCTGTCTCCGTTCCCTGCCATGCTTACGGCAAATGGGAAACTTTTTTGTTGCCTCGGCCTTTTTCCCCTACTGACTCTTTGACTCCTCTTTCACCAAAGGCAGTTGTTAAGCTTGTAGATTATTGTGAATCCATAACGCAAGAAGATATCGTCTTTTGGAACTCATCCAATCGTCTGACATTACAAACAATAATTTAGACCAACGACCTACATTTATTGCCGTCAACAAGTTTTCAAGGACTATCACAAAATGGAAGGTTTCGTCAGATAGCACCCTGTCAGAACACAGATACATCGAATTTAAAGTCGATTGCGAAACTCAACCTTTGCAAGAGAGAAGAAGTTCGGGAAAAACAAGTTGGCACAGTTAAAGAGGAGCTTTTCGCCACTCTATTCAAGTTCCACTCAAACTGAGGTCACGACAAGAGGTAGAGCTGTCTGCTCAAGTGCCCTGTTGCGAAAAACCGCCGCAGAAAACTGGTACCTTGGTGGAATGCCGAACTGCAGCATATTCGCAAAGAGACCATGAAGCTCCTGAATCGGTCCTTAAGCACCAACTCATTAGAAGATTGGAATCTATATCGATCGAAACAGAAGGGTTTTAAGACACTAGCAAGTCGAAGAGTGAGTCTTACGAAAAAAATTGTGAGGATAGCGAATCTCTTCAGAGGAACAGACCAAGCAAACTAGCTTCAATAATCAAACCTGACGGCACCTATACTGACACCAAGGCGGAGACCTTCAGTCTTCTACTTGAGACTCACTTCCCGGGAAATCAGATCACCACGTCCACGTGATTTTCAGTGGGACCGGCAACGGTGGCCACTGCAGAGCCAGTGGCTGCACCTAGAATGCGATGACACTATCAATTATCCTATTGCCCTTTGAGAGCTTTAAGTCACCTGGTCCAGATGGAATTCATCCGGTTGTACTGAAACGTTGAAAATATTTTTTGGCTTACATACCCACCCTTTGGCGTATGGTTAAAGACGTTTTCATACCAAAATCTGGTAAGTCTGACTATGGCCTATTTTTGATGTATTTGGATGTGTAATTCAGTCAGACAACTCACGTGAAGAAACACAAGTTCAATGGATCAGTGCAATGTAAAGAACAGGGCGCTGATAACCGAGGCAGATTGTGGCAAGTGCGTCATAACTGGGATAAACAGAGGCTGCCCGCAAGGTATTGTCCTAATTCCCCTTTTATGGTGCATGGTTGTACACTCTCTGCTATGTGCTCAATCTTCATGCAACTTACACACAAGCCTCACGCGAATGATGTCACCTTTCTTTCTGTCGGCTCAAACCTTAGGACTGTGTGCGCTCTCATGCGCAGAGATTCCTTGACTTGATCGATGATGGGTGCACTAGGAATGGGTTTTCAGTGAATCCTCATAAAATTACGTTTCATCTATTTTCGAGAAGGAGGGAGGTCACTGGTGACTGGTTTGACTCATTTTGTGCCTAAGGTTCTAACTATCCCTATGTTAACTGTTAAAGTCAAATATTAAGGAGAAAGCCCTGATAGCAATCTTCTATCGTCCAAGCATATTGAATCCAAAACCGAAGAAGCATTGTCCACTCTCTGGCAATGTTGAGGCACTTTTAGCAAGACATGGGACTTATCTCCGAAAAAGGTTGTCTGGAACTTTACGGCCATATGGTAAGGCCCACTCCTCTCATACGCATCGGTTGTTTGGTGGAGCCGGCTTTCACGGAAACGTGTTACTGCTTATTTTGCCAAAGTCGAAAGAGCAGCTTGTTTGGCTGTACAGGGGCCTTCCCCATCACAACGGGCTCTGCTTTAGATGCTCTAATGGACCTACCCCCCTTGATTTTATTTATCATCGGGAGTAAACGTACGCTGGAAACCATTTTTCGCTTAAGGAGAGGTGGTTTTTGGTACCACACGAATTGAGATTTTAAGGAACTTGTACGAGTATTGTCCGTCGACCCCTGTCTTCTGACGCAATGACCTCAGAAATCCTTTTGCAAAAAAACTACCAAGTCATCTTTCCTCAGGTAATGAATGGCTTCGGCCAGACACTGAGCCAGGGAAAGAATGGCATCGTATTTTCACGGACGGCTCCAAAACCGGACGGGGGTCTGGTGTTAAAGTCCTTGTGAAAAGCAAGAACATTAGACTCCACTACCCCTTAGATGCGTCAAGGAGGAGATTTTCGCTATCCTCATGGCTTTGCGCTATATTGTGACTAACAGGTGGAGGGCAAGAAGCACATGGGCTTGCAGTGACAGCCAAGCCGCTCTAAATGCGTTGCTCAACGCTCTTTTCTCGTTCAAGATAGTGCTCGAACTCAAGCATTCGTTGAACTTAGTCGGAAGGCTAAACGCAGTGAGTCTTTGTCAGGTGAGGTGACACTATGGTGTCCAGGGAAATAAGATCACTGATAAGCTTGCCATACTTCGCTCAACAAAGGCTTTCTCAGGACCAAACTGCTGCGTTTGGCCAGCCTGTATCTGTTGTCACGTGTACCATTGAAACTTGGGTTTTTTGTGAGCACTGGGCTCGTTGGCGTGACTGCGATGGGTGCTGCTAGGCTATGCGACTATGCCTGGACATCTTCAAGGGGTCAGCGTCTTTCCTTCTCTCAGGAGAATCAATTGCAGACTTTTTGTCACAAAGCTTTTGCAAGACACTTAAAAGCGTTAGGCTCTGAGCAAAACCACCACCTGTCCTGCCTGTGGAGTGTAAGAGCGGAACACTTTTCGGAACAGTTGTCCTGACTTTGCTCGCGTCCGGTGGCTGATTTTTGGGGTTAACGTGGTGAGTGCGAAAAAAACTCTTAACATCAAGTACAAAGTCCTACAGTACAGAACATCAAGTAGTTCTTCTACAATAAATGCCATTCTCCTCATCTCTCCACTCCCAACCATATCCCAGTGTTTTCCCTTACAGGGCTGGATCGGTGTGGGCTTAAGCCGCTTCGGTAGCCCTCACCTCTCCACCACCACGGGATCACCAACACACAATTCTCACTGGTACGGGTTTATACTGCTTCGATTACCCCTACCCTACCCCCAAATTCTAACGCGAGTCGCCGGTAGTACGGGTTTACACCGAAAACGGTTACCCTACATCAGCCTCTGCGTGAGAATTCCCCCCTGCAAGGGTTCACACCGAATTGGTTACCCCTGCACCTTCCCATCCCTATAATCCTTAGCAGAGAAGCAACAGGTTTGGACTTATACCGAAATCGGTTGCTCCCGCCAGCCTTCCTCTCATATAGGAACTCTCCTCTTCGACCTCAAGCAACCCCCCCCCCCCCCCCCACCCAAACCTTATGAACAAGGCAAATTTTCATCTGGAGGCCAACAGTTACGAGACCCCCTTCCTTCAGGAAGTCTCTCACAGGCACCCTCTCAACTCTGCTGACAGCGGTTCACACCGAAACGGTTTCCCCCAGCCTTCATTACCCTCGGGTATGCCTCAACCAATCAATATTTGATTGGTGATCCTCGGTACAGGTTTACACCTTCACTGGTTGCCCAGACTCTCCCACCCAAACGGGTAGTCATCATTTAGGTCCTCGGGCTGGTAACTCTGGTCCTACTAGTGGTATCACAATGGACCTCCTTTGGTCTAAGTATTGGGTGGCTGTCCCTGCCCAGAGGGGACAGCCACCCAACCTAACTCTAACCCTAAACTCTCCATCACTGAAGCTCCTTCTCATATTTCTTCGAAAGACGGGTAAACTAAATACATTAATGTAAGGTGCCTGGTTGTATATTGGACCAGTAGTTGTCTCTGAGTGCTCCATCAGATAGTAGCAACCTGCAACAAAAACGTAACGTAAACTAGAATGCCCATAATACATACGGACTGGTGTCTGGTGCACTAACTCACCAATTATATTTAAAATCAACAGCCCCTTGTTTTTTCATGATATTAGTAATGGTACGGCATTACGTGCCATACAGCGCATGCAATATCGGTTCTTTCCGCATATAATATCTCGTATTGTGGCGATGACGGTATTGGGAAAGCCATATCGTTGCTAGGTATGCCGTTTGCGAGGATTGAAGAACGTTTTCAAAAAGCAAAGTAGGTGCATGCTTTAGACTTAGTCATTGCCAGAGAACCCTTTAGTATAAATGGGGCTTAAATGGAAGCCATAAAATTTAATTTCCATAATATATACATACAACTTTTATACAAATGCATTGTTTGAGATTACCGGGCTGAAAGCACATCATTCAAAATTTATTCAATATTCCTTCGTCAACTTACAATTTGCTCACACGCACTTAAGTGCCCGGTAAGACTGTAATTAAGAACAACAATTAGCAGATGTTCGAAAGTGTTCGAAGCTGAGGAGCAAGTATTTTTAAATCATGCGCATATCTCAACCAAAATGCGAATCGTGGAAAATTGAAAACTGGATTCTTTTGTAATTGAGGTTTGGTCTTCGTATTTTCTTAAATGCTACATTGTCGCATGCAAAAATGCTACCGAAACCGACCACCTCATGCAGAATGGAAGAATTCAAAATAAAAATAAGTATAACCGCCCCAATACCGATTATAACCATTAATTCGAGTCATTTTCTGTCAAAACACTTTAAAATACGACTAGGGGCCGTCCGAAAGAGGGCCAAAAAAAAACTAGTTCATATCAGCGGCTAATAAATAAAATCGTAATTCCTCATTCTCACACCCCTTGCGCTGCAGTGGCATGGCCACTAGAATGCCCACCGGGCCCGAAAAGGAACACACCAGCAAGAGCAAGGGGAACCGCACTGTAAGAAACACAATATTTGCATACAGTGCCGTAATCAATTCGAACGATCTAAGAAAAATGCAAAAAGGCGCAATTTTTTCCGGTCGACATGTTGTTTTCTTAGCTAAACCTTTGTACACTCTAGAAACGCATTCCCCCTTGCAGAGGGGCTCCGAGGTGTGCGAGGCGGTACTACTTGGTGTGGGCAATTTTCGTAAATTGCGTGCAGCAAGTTCTGCTTTCTCGTCCCGAACTGGATCCGCAGCATTTAGCCGTAGGTCTGCAGTTTATTTCCCTCGTATGCAGTTTTTTTTCTTCCTTGCTGCACTCGGACCAGGTTGTCCTAATAATTTGCTATGTAAATATTTGTTGTACTACATAAACTCTTTCGCTGAACAAGTCGGCGAGTTGCACGCAATGCTGCAACCGACTGTGACTGATGTGTGCGGCGAACAAATTGTACGCACTAACATTACACCCGAGTTGATGGTTTGAGGGCTCGATACGGGGAGAGAATATCGCTTGAGAGGAATAATTTATTGAAACTTTTACGTAATCGCAGCTCGCTGTGAAGGGGGTAGGTAGAAAATTGTGATGAAATGTCTTTGGGGCTTTAATGCGGTGCGGATCATCGAGGATTTGCTGCAGACTTTCACCTTAGGATGATTTTTCGAGGTAATTTACAGCTTTTTATGGCTCAGATCTGAACAAGTTAAGTGGTTCATTTATCGTGGTTATGACAAATGAAAGGCTTAATATGCACGCAGTCATGAGGACCTCAGGAGTTGTTTTCCAAAGACCTATTCAACCTGCACTAGCGCGCGTTGGTTGGGCTATTCACGGACTTCTGTTTTATCACTACCAAGATTGATGTAAGAGTTTAGCCTTAAGTAAGGTTTGTTTGTCGTTAGCCGACTAATCCAGGGTGTCATTTTGGACCCAACTAAGGTTAGGTATTATTCCTACAATGCCTATAACATAGTTTGCAGCCAGGTGTTATACATGTTAGCTTTGGAGAGCATCTGTGGCCTCACGAGGCAAAACCAGGTACCTATCAGCCCTGCTTTTGGGAATGGTTACCAAAGAGGAAAACAACGGGAACTCTGTGGTGATGATTTTGTATTGCAAAACGATCTTTAGACCAGCCATCGACCTGCTTTTAGGCAAGCGCAACCATGCGCCCTGAAACCAGGTCCAAGTGTCGCACAAGGCAAAAAATTGACTACGGCAGGTGGGAGCCAAGCTGGTACTAACATCATCTGTTACGAATAAAGCTCGACCGATCGGTTTGAGTTTTCGACTCAGACTCATCGGCTCACGTTATTGTTGGAACCTTCGATGAAATCGATGTAAGTCAGAAAATAAGTCGTTATCGCTTTGACATATTTAATACTGCGAAAATGCAATTGAATAAACCGCTCATTGACAACTATAGCATGGAGGCACAACTCTGTATAAGAAGGGAACTAAGCTTTCCAGAAAAGGACCTCAAATCCAAGTTTCAGAGAAAAAAGTAAAGGAAAATAAAATGCTGCCGAGAATGGACATCACATCTTCGGAAAAGAGGACCAGAAGCTACGCGATGTCTCTGCAAGTACCTTTTGCTTAAAGATTCAGAGGAATCAAGTCGGAGAGATTAGGTGCTGTGGTCTCGGGCTCGAATTTGGTTCGAGCTAAGTTTTACATTCGATTTACATTTGTAAAACTTTATTCGATAAAAGTTTTACATGGTCCCACCTACTTGAGGGTCTGACGAGCCTTCCGAGGGTATCCACTTGTCATAAGGGATTCTCAATTCACCGTTCGAAATCGGCAAAATATTTTAGGTCCCCCCCATCCGTGTAAGAACACCTGAAAAGCGCAAAAAGGATGCACGGTTGTGGGAGGTCGTGCGCGATGACTCTTTTAAGCTGCGAGTCCCAGTTGGTTTGTACCATGACGACTGGTGAGGAGAAGTTAGGCATGCTGCAGAAGCCATCCCCGAATGGATATACACAGGAAACACTCGAAGCCAGGGGGCTCGAAAAAAAACACTCAAGAACCCCGCATAGCGGCAGAAATGGCCTTGGGATGTAGACTGCGACACCTCTAAAACAGTTTTTTGGCTGAAGTTAAGGCTAAAAAAGCGGAATGAGGAGAAATTTGCCACAGTTCTCATTCTTTTACCACAGTTCTTCAAAGCGCACTAACCAGTGCCAGTGAACCCTTTTTGCACTCTTGGAAGAAGCGAAGCGAGGCTTGAACATTAAAGCATGGAGGTGCAGAACAATGCCGGAAAGAGTTGACTACGCAAGTTTCGATTCTCGAAATCGACACCAAATCCTTAAAGACTATTTGGAACAAGAACTGCAGTCTAAGCTACCGATTTTAGTGGAGTGTCGGTAATTAGAGAGTACTGGTCCAACGATCAATTCATGTTAAATCTTTCATCTGCGGATAGAATCTGCAAAAGAGCAGCCTTATCCACCAAAGGAAAGAGTACCAGCTCCTAATGCTGAATCAGTGGTTCAGAGCACGGATGAATATAATCTCCCTCTCAGAAGCCACACTCTCTGACTAGGATGATCTTGGCCATACCCTGATCAAGCAGGGTCTCGATCTGGTTCAGTAAGCCGTAGAGGGAAGGAAGGGACGTTGGCAACAGCAGTAACTTAAGCCCACATTAGCATTTAAGGATTGCCTACTGTCAAAGAAACTTTGCACAAGTGACCAGTCATAAGCTCTGTGGCATCATTGTTGTCAGCGACAACGAAGATATTTAAATACTACGCGAAACCTAGGCGCAGTGCAAACTCATAGCTCATAATTCATGGGTATTGAGAGACTAGTCATGGGACTAGCTTGTAAAGATGCAGAGTTAAGTTGAGACTATCTTTATGAGAAAACGTTTTGCGAGACTTGCTGCCTAAAAAGGTGACCTTGGGTATTCGGAAGTTCACCACACTGTTGTCACTCTTTCCGCGTACAGTAGTAGGGATAAACCAGCGTCGAATCAATTGCATGGCCTCATTTACGAAGTACTCGAGCACATATCTGGAGCACACTGATGTATAATGCAAGTTCCATCACACAAGCTTGAAAACACGCAGTAGAGAATATTACGAGAGCCCTCATTAACGTGTTTTAATGCAGCTATTTTTCTTGCTATACTAAAAAGCTATTGCCGCAGGAGCAACAACCTGTCGAAACTATAATCCGAACAGTGGAGTAGCAAATATTAGCGGACAAAATGTCGAAATGAAGAACCGTGTATGGTTCACTTGTTGGGTATGATCGTGCACCCTTTACCTTTGGAACCAGTGAATGAACCAGTGATCTACATTTAACACGATTTAAACGCGAAACATGAAAGGTGCACATCAGCGTTGCTGAACGGGACGATAACTGGCAAACCTACTGGGAACTGGGAGGAACCTACCAAACACAATGATTATATAAGGAAAACTACGAGAAATTACCATACAAAAAGTTTGTGAGACAAACAAAAAAACTCATCATACAGCTAAAAATCACTGGGAAAATCAGGTGGAAAGATCCTCGGAAAGAAGACTAGCAAATACCAAAAGGCGTTTGCTTGTTTCAACCTTTTGTGTATGGTATTTCACCAGCCCTTTTACAGAAGTGGCAAGAAATGGAGCCGCTCCCGCACTTGGTCAGAAAAGCAGAAAGCAGTCTAGGCCTGGGATATTCCAAGCCAGTGATGACCGGCAAAGGTTGTACTTTTTCCAAATTCGGAATAAAAACCCATAGAAACTATAGTCCTATACTAAGGAGTCTGACATCATTTCCGATGTGTAGCCAATATTGTTGAATTGTTAATTGGTATGACGGATGTGGCTGGATGTGCTCTGGTGAGTGTTGTTGATGAGTTGGCATGTCCGGTAGTGGTGGCTGTGGGATACTGATGGGGTTGCTACGTTCTGAATTCTCCCGTTCGATTGGTGGGGCTTGAACGTATACACAAATGCGGACTGTGGACTTCTGAAATTTGCCAACACGAATCTGCTACCCAAGTTGTCGGGTATGTATTGGTATACCGAGGCCGACCAAGGGGCGCTGTCTCACTGTGAGTGAGTACTCATAGAGAACTGATGAGTGTCAACATGACCATATGAGGCAAGCCTTAGTTGGCGGTGCATTTAATGTTATCGAGATGGATCTGATTATAATGGAGGCACCAGCCTTTAAGCGGAAAGATGCGGAATATGTGGAAAGGGTAGCTGCTTGATGGCGGAGGACTTCTGCTTCTGAGTGTCGGGAAAGGATGCCTCCCTCGAATGGCGAAGTACTAGTAGTAGTTGAAGTATTAATGGTTGGCGAAGTACAATGGTCGAAGTACTTCGGTACTTGGTGGAAGTACAAAAGGTTGTCGACGTGACGATATGGTGGCTAGGCTAGACTCTTTATGGCCAAGCACTCATAGTTTAAATACTGAGCTTGAGGTGTCAGAGTGGTGCTAGGTACTAACGTGGTATAGGATTGGCGAAATGGCGACGCGGCGGTATAGAAGGCCAGTATCGTTGTAGTGGAACACTGATGATTGTTGAGGGGCGCCACTCCGGCTGATGAATTAATTGCTGGGATATGACTATTGACTTGAAAATATATGGGTTATGCGAATTGAGCAAATGTTAAAGCAAATGGTATTATCATAAAATACCATGTTGCTAAAAGTTATGGGAATATTGCTGCTATATTCTAACGAAGTGACATGATAATCGATTGCAAATGATTGAACATTTATAATATATGAACATTATATTTTGTATATGATGAACATTTATAAGGGGCGTAAAGCTATCGCCTTTCAGAAAACAAGTGCTGGCCCTCGGCACAGAATGTGACAGATAAGAAAAGGCAACATATAATCCCACCAAGGGCTTTTTTTAAGCGCATATGGAACTCTCGAGCGGTCATATCACATATGAAGCACGGCCCCAACAAACATACTCTCGAGAGATATGCTCTACAAATCAAGAAAAACCTCTTAAAAGACTCTCGTTAAACTCTTGGATACTCTCAGAACATAATTTTTTTCGATTAAATTTAATTTTGCTCTCATAGTACTCTCGTTAGAAGGGTAAAAAGCTACCAGAGTAAAAAAGACGTAAACTTCCATTATGAGAGCATATTTGATTCTTGTTATGTGAGTTCAACTCTCATTATACTCTCAAAGAGTAAAAGAATTATAAGAAGAATCATTATGACAGTCAAAGTATCGAATTTCTCATAAAAATACTCCTTTCAGCCTAAAATTCTTGTTTTGAGACTAAAAATACCTATCTATGTCAATTCAAAAATCAATAATTGCGCTCCACTATCCGTCAAAAGTATTTTTGCCAATGTGTAGTGTGCTTGCGGTCACAAAAGTTTTTTAATTATTTAAATGCATTTCTTTATGGACAATAAAGTGTATCTCTGCAGCGCAAATCGTCATCATAAACATATTCAAGGTATGTGGTTGGACAACACGGATTGACCGCCTTTTTCTAAACACAAAAAAACTCACAGTCAACTCCGATGACGTCAGATCTACATTTACTTTAGCGAACAAATGTCATAACATGCGTGTGTCGCAATCCTTATATTACTTCATTCATGTGCACACGGCAGTAATGTCAAAACAGAAATAGGTCTTTAAATAGTATGAAAAAACGATATTTCTTAATTCGAAAAACAGTTTATTTACTCTGATTCGGGGTGACAAAGGCAATTTTATTCTGGTTATATGGGTAAAAGTGTGGAAAACAGCCAATCTACTCGCACGAGGAGAGCTAATATCTGTTAAAAAATAGCTCACAAAAAGCGAATGACTCTTTAAAGAAAACTGTTTTTTGCCATTTAATCTCTCAACTCTTAGGGTTGCCAATTAGTGATAAGTCAAGGTATACGCATATAGTTGATTTGCATCCGTTTGTTATAAAAAAAAAATTAATAAAGATATTTTTTTTTATACCGACCAGTTATTATTAAAGCCGAAAAGTTAATTAATCTTTTTTGTAGGATGGTTAGAGCTGTATTCTGGTTCTTATTATGCCCTAAAACTGGAGAACATTTTCAAATGTATGGTTTGTAACAGTGAAATTATCACCGTGTAATCGCATCCTAAGCATTTTTATTGATTGTGAGCGAATACATAATCGAACATCCATGGACTGACATGGCTCATTCGACTCACATTTCGGCAGAGATCATATCCTTTTACATCCTTGAGGTAAAAAATACATTCACTGAGAAAAATATTAAATCCATTCATGTTTAAATCAAACTCGAATACACCCGTTTTGGCTTCGATTGAGTTTCTATTTAATTTTAATCGAAACCTATTAAATTATGCGTTGACTTGATATAAACATGATTCTGTTTAAATTTACTTCATTTTGTGTTTGACATTAACGTATTTGTGTTTGCTTTAATTAAACCTTTTCAATTTAGTTTCAAATAGAATTATGATCATTTTTTTTTTCAAATATTTTCGTGTTTAACCCAAAAACGTTTCTGTTCGAAATAAAACTCATTCTCAACTAGTAATTTTTTTTTGCAATCGTTTATTACACAATACATAATCACTTTTCCATAAAATTATATCATTTTAAATTTTAAGTAAGACAATTTTCACAAGGAAAGACTTTCTGCTACTGAGGACTTCACAAAAAAAAAAAAGCCAGCTGGTCCATCCATAAAACGAAACCATTGATATTGAACTAGAAATAACACAAAAAACATTAGAAATATTGGTCGATTTCTCTTTAAATGTAGATGTATATTAGTATAAATACATACCTTTTATTTCTTCTGAATAGGAGCTGTCCTTGAATACAACAAAACCGCAACAGCTTGACTTAAAAAATCCAATTTTCAATAAATTTTAGCAAGCAAGACCTTTCCCCTTAACAGATTTGCATAGAATAACTTTTTTCAGAGATGACGCGACAATGACGCCAACCCAACGCAAGAAATTCACAATTACACATTTTTGTACTTAACTTCTTTACGTTTTGATTTAAATCGATTTGAGTTAAAATGTAACTTTTGTGTTTAATTTCATTCTTTTGTAAATATTTTAAATTAGTTCAAATTGAAGACAAACATGTACGTGTTCACTTCAATTTTATTCGAATTTGTCCAGTTTTGAACTTTTTTCGTTTGTGTTAATTTTAAATCGATTCGAGTTTGAGCATAATAATTTCTGTTAGATACCATTCTTTTAATCAAGCCAAACTTAAATGATTTTGATTTAAACACGATTCCATTTAAGTCATAGTTCTTAAGAGTTTAAATAGATTACAATTTGTATTGAACCAAGTTGTATTTGTTCTTTTTGAACATGTAGCTAAATATGTTTCTTTTTGAATAACTCATAGTAGAGTTTTCTCAGTGTTTTAAACAGTGAAAACGCGGCAACCCTGGTGCGATGAGCTATAATTTATAATTTCTTTTTTAAACTGATTATTTTGGTGGCGCTTTGTTTTTATCGAAGTAAAATGTTAACTTTTTGTGGGGTGCCGTGGCGTAGTGGTTAGTGTGTGTGCTTGCTACGCCGAAGGTCTGGGTTCGAATCCTGCCATCGTCACCTGAAAAAAAAGACTTGTTCTTTTTCACGGTCCCCACCTCCGCGAGGGTTTGACAAGCCCTCCGAGAGTATCATTTGTCTTGAAAAACTTCTCAAAGTGCCGTTCGGATTCGGCAAAAAATTGTAGGTCCCTTTGTATGTAAACGAAATTAACACACCAGCATACATTGTTGAGAAGTTGGCCCTGGTTCACCTCGAGCTGTTGCGCCACTCCATTTATTTATTTATTATTTTTAAAATGTTAACTTTAGCAGATACATTTTAAGTCAATAATATTGATGACAATGGTTTACCATCAAACAGCGCATTGAGAATAACAATTTCTTTTAGAAGAATATCTTGTTCTCTTTTTTACTTTAGATATGTCCTTAAAAAATTAAAGCATTTTGGGCACACAAAATGATAAAGATGACACGAAAATTATTTATTATGTTTCTCTCTCTTTCAAACAAGATAAGTTCTTCACACTACCATAACAGAACATATTGTCTTATTGTGAGACCGAATATCCCTTGCAAGAAGAGTTTATGACTTTTTATCAGAACAAACAACTTGTAAAACTCTCTTAAGCGCTCTCGTAGTACTCTATGAGAGGCAAATTCCAAGAGGCAAGCTCTTGGAGAATACTCTCATAAGACTCTCGTAGAGTGTTATGGGAGGAAAAATGTTAGTTGGGGGAAATACTTAATGATGCATTTTTAATTATAAAGAAACGAAGGCTAAGATCACTCTTAGGCAAGACGGCTTAGATAAATCCTTTATGGATGGATCGATATTATTTTGTATGAGGATCAACTAAAGAGTCGATTTTAAATCCTTATTTTCAAGTGATGCATAGTCCCGCACTAGTGATCAGCATTTGCAATCGAAAAATGTTATGTGTGTTGGCTTAAGTCATACATGCGATCATTTGCCATTGTTTAGAGGCAGCTTACTTCGCCAAGCTGCTCACCATAACAACAAAGGTTCTGCACTTTCTTTAGCTGTTTTGCATAAGTCGACATTGCTCCTTGTGCAAATAAACACTTATCATCATTCATTGCCATCTTTTCATTTTGATCTCCTTCCTTAATGATAAAAAATTTACCCACTTAATTTAGCTTGTTCCCACTTTAATCATGTCCGAGCTTTGAACGAACCTTTTACAATGAACCTCCAAAAACAACTGCAACCACAAGTCTGATCTGCTCTGCGCTCTGGCTCTATAAATATTGGGACTCAGCTATCCGCTTTTAACTTTGCCGAATCAAAGCCCAACGTAGAAAAATCACTTGATACCGGCGTTTTGAGCTTCTAAATCCCGAAAGCGACTGCTGACAGTGCTGCTGGTTGGAGGGGCCCCTCTGAGCTTGACGCCCATTGTTAAGAGTTACAAGTATAAACGTCAATCAAAATTCGAAATGGATCTCGCGATGCAGTCACACCATTAGCTGCCATTGATCGTCGGCTTTGTTTCTGCTCGCGCGGGATATGTGTGTCGGTTCCTTTCTTCGAGTCATGTGTCTATGCATACAAGCTGCAAGTATCTGTTAAATGTTTAATCATCGCTGTCGAGCGCTGTGCCCCCAGGGGGTGGGGGGAAATTGATTATAAAACTAATATCGAGCGAGCGTCAAAAGCGTTCGGTGCGTGAAATGCCGAGGCTGCCCCGACACAGGTAGACACCTTGGCAGGGGGCGCCCCCAGTCAATGATGATGATGACGAGGACGATGAAGACGGGACGCATCATATATTATGTAGCCCGACGCGAGAATAGTGAATTTGTTTCGGCAAGTGGCCACGATGAAAGGCCGATCGGAGCGCTTTGATCTCGGATAAGTATATGTATTTTATTTTCTATTATTTCCATCATTAACATCGATCCGGTGATCTATTCAGGTGGCAGCTCTTCGATGCACACCAAAGAGTGGCTGTGCTTTGTTGTTATTTTTGAATTGTGGACTTGAGAAAGGTTTGTGTGTTGTGTTGTGTTTTTCTGTTTTTTTTTGGGGCGGGTGCTGCATTGTGCATAATTGTAGTGTGATTAATAATTAAACAGCGTTTACACACAACAACAACAAAACTTGACGTATGATGAGGTCGCAATTAGCCGAGAACCGAATGCCTTCAATGGGAATACAAAGCCACTTTTGAGTTTTGAAATGGTTTACGTTTTGGGATGAATTGAACTCAAAGAGGAGAAGAGGTATGTAGTAGGAGGAACCGTCTTTCAAAGAACAGACATTTCGATGAACAATGAGGAGAGTGTTCAGTGAACCGTGTTTATTTATTTTCGTGTTATGTGTCTTTTGAACATGAAGGCTACACCTTGACATGGTCAATCAACAGTCATACTTAGGTATATGAGACCATAAGTATTTGACCATATTTATTTATTTGTATGAGACCATAAGAACACACGCATAATATTTTATACATTCAACATATTTCAGGAATGTAATTTTATATTGTGCAGCATACACTTTTGTTTTATTTCAAAGGAAAAGTCGATAGTTTTAGCTCCATGAATTGAATCTAAATTGAATCCGGGATCAATGGTTTTCGGTTCAATTGTTGCATTTGCTGTATTGAACCTAACACTTTTGTAAATAATTGCAATTTTCGTTCCTAATGTGCAAATCGCGGCAGAAATCTACACAGTGAAAACTGTAAAAGCTTCAATCTCCTGAGAGTTTATCAAAGTTATGTGGGTATGGCTACAACGTATACAAGAGGCATAGCTCTGGGGAGTAAACCTAGCCGACAAGCTTTGTATCCGACTCAGATCAATCTACAAGTGGCTATAACGCTGCAGCATGATCAGGGGAATATCGTTTCATTCCGCTATAAAGCATACGAAAAAATGATTTCTAGCTGCAGACAGAGGCGATGGTAGCTCAAATTGCGCTGTCAAGTGGAATGAGCAATTTAACTTCCTTGATTTTCGCCAAGCAAAGTGAGAAAAGGCCAAGTTGAGTTGGTTGGAAAAATGTTTTAAGTCAAAGAAAGCTTTTCTGTCTACATAGCTGCTGAAAACTTAGCATTGTTATACCCGACGCATTGTATATTAGGTTTGATGTATAGTTTGTAACGCAGTGAAATAATCACCGTAGACCCCAAAGACCCTTTAGAGATATAAATGGGACCGACAGGAGAATCGATTAAGGCATGTCCGTACGTCCGTCCGTACGTAAATAGCTTTTAAACCTTTAATTTTAAGGTAGAGGGCTGAAATTTGGTGGGTTAGCTGGAAGTCCAGTCCTTCAGATCAAGTTTGAAAAATAGCTGCATCCGCTTACAGACATGCCCACTACAGGCCTGTATGTGCGACCATCTCTAATTTTTAAAAATACTTTTTCCAAATTTTAGCTATGTTACAATGGCGCTAGCGCATTCATTTTTGATATGTAACATTGCCTTGTAATTGTTTTTGAAGTAGCCAAAAAAGTTTGGCCTTTTCATTGACTACGCCCACTTTTTTAAGGGAATTTAGCTTTAAATGACTGTTTTTCAATAAATATATATGAAATTTGACAAAAAATTTATGACAGAATATGTAGATGTTAGCATTTTCTAACTTTTATGTGTATATTGTATGTGCATCCGCCCACTTTTGTGGGTGTGGTTTTAAAAAAAGTGTTTTTTTAAGTTAAAAAGGCAGAGTTTTAGGCCGAAATGTATGCAACCACCTATTATAAAACATACAACAGTTACATTTTTATATTCCGCCCACTTTTTCGAGGCGGCAGTTTTCTTTTCGGTGTGGTTTTTTTTCGTGGGTAGGAAAAACCTTCATAGGCACTACGAGGACCGGCCGCGCGTGCTCATAGTAGTGTGAGATTCTTACTCACTAAAAAACCTCCCATTTTATGTCAGACTACGACTAAGTTTCCTTAACAATTAGTTCAAGCTTCTGTAGTAATCGCATGTGGCAGGCTGCCTTTCAACGAAGGCACCTACAATACCGTCAATTTATGCGGTTTCATCTTATGCTGCTAGATCTAACGGTCCCATTCGTTGCAGTCGGCGCGTAAGATTTGTCTGATCCAAAGTTCGGACAATTTCATTGTTACAGTGTCCGCGAAGACGAGTACTAAGTTTGCGAGCAAAGTTTGTTACCTCGTCAGACACGGTTGCGATTCCTAGATCTCGGTGTAGATCGCTATTTCTTATGTACCAGCATTAACAATTGCTCTGAGTGTCTTATTTTAAAAAGTTTCTAAAAAAGATATATTGCTTGGTTAAGTACAACCCCAGAGTTGTATACCGTACGTCCAAGATGGTTTTAGCACTTGCTTATACAAAAGCAGTTTGTTTTATATGCTTAGTTTCGAAAATCTTCCGATAAGCCAATTCATTTCTCTTAACTTGATTTCGTCGCGTTTCTTTTTCACGTGCGGCTTCCATTTAAGTTTTGCGTCTAGTAAAGTTAACATGCGTTGACTTAGTCTCGTTAAGGACGACTCGCCAGCTTTCGTCCAGTCGCATATTTTGTCTAAAGCGCGCTGGAGTTTCCCTGTTGATAATTCAACTGTCGTATCAATAGCGAGAATAGCAGTGTCGTCTGCGAACGTAGCTAAAATTGCTCCCTCATCGTGGGGTATGTCTCTTGTATAGAGCAAAAATAGTATTGGACCGAGAACGCTTCCTTGCGGGACACCGGCATTTATCTCTTTGAATTCCGAGTACTCATTTTCGTACCTTACGCGAAAGATTCTGTCTTTAAGGTAAGACTCTAAGATTCTATAGAGTTTTTCTGGTAAGCAAAGCCTTAATTTATACTTCAGGCCTTCGTGCCATACCTTGTCGAAGGCTTGCGATACGTCGAGAAAAGCGCTAGTACATATCTTTTTCGCTTCCAGAGCTTTTTCGATTTCGTTTGTTATACGATAGACCTGGTCGATTGTTGAATGTTTTTTTCTAAATCCGAATTGGTGATCCAGAATCAATCGTCTTTCTTCAATGATTGGTTGCAACCTTTTAAGCAACAGTTTCTCGAACACCTTAGCTATTATCGGCAGTAGCGAAATAGGTCTGTATGACTCTTTGACGAAGAATTCTATAATTATCTTGTACCGCATAAGGATTGAGCTCCTCGACCAACGGTTCCCCGTCAAACGGTTTGAATGTTTCTTCTAGGTAATCTGCAAGTAAATCCGCTTTTTCTTTGTCTTCTCTTGCCCATTCGCCGTTGGCTTTTCTTAATGGCGTAGAGTGTGCTATAGGCTTCTTAACGGACTTGACTGCTTTCCAAAGGGAGTAGTTCGAACCTTTATCGGCAGTCAAACTTTCGAGGTAAGCAGTAGTCTCGCGACTTTTAAAATCTTGAAGTTCGTGCTTCAGTTTGTTAGAAAGGTGGTTCAAGATTGTCTTATCCGGGGGTGCTCGCGAACGTTGCTATCCCTTGCGCGCTCTCCTCTTTTCGCATATTAGCTCTTCTATTTCACGCGGATATATTGTTCCGCTGTTCGATAATTCGGACCTCCGAAAAGAAGTGTTATTCCACGCAGCGCTCTGAATAACTCTCACAAGTTTATCTAATTCGTCTTCTATTTCAAGTGGCGTTTTGAGCGGTACATTTAAAGCTATGTTTTGTTTGCAGTATTTTCTAAAGCCGTCCCAGTCGGTGTTGTTGTTAGTTAATCTAGGCGCTCTATTCTTTTTCGCTAGGCTTCCGCCGATTTTCAAAAGAACTGCCGAGTGATCTGAACAGAGATCAAAGCGTTCTTCTACGTTCGTAAGGTAACGAGGTACCCCCTTGGCGATAAAGAAGTCGACGAGATCAGGTATTTTATTTCTGTCGGTTGGCCAATATGTTGGCTTTCCCGTCGATAAGAAGATCACGCCGCGTTTTGTACTTGCTTTAAAGAGGGCTCTGCCTCTTGTTGAATTAAGTATTATTCGCGTTAAAGTCTCCGCCGATGATAAAGTTTGACCCAAGTGAATCAAAGAGCAGAGCAAGATCTTCATCTGCCAGCCGATACTGTGGAGAAAAATAGCTCGTCGCGATGTTGTAATTTATGTGACTTAATTTTACTGAGACTGAGGTTATTTGCATAGAGCCAAGTTCTATTTCTTCGTTTTTGGAGTGCTTAATGCAGTCTTTAATGTAGAGAGAATTTTGTGAAGGATGATGCGCGTGATAGTCAATGTAACCTTTTATTTTGCGTGCTGAACCCTTTTTAAAGTGGGTTTCCGAAATCAGGCATATGTCTACATTATTCTTCCGTAGGAATACTTCTAGTTCGTCAATTTTTTGCAAAAGGCCGTTTGCATTCCATGTAATTATTTTGATTGGCTTTCCCATATTCATGATTTTTTATTAAATGCTTTTCGAGGTTTAAAGTCGAGCTCCCTCATTTTGTTGAATATTACTTGATTAAGTTTCGCCTGTTGCTCAAACTTTTCTAAAATCATGCCTAGAATTTGAGAGACCGAATCTGATGCGGCCGATTGTGGCTTACTTTCACGTGACGCGACTTGAGCGTACGATCTTGGACCAACAAGTGTGGATTCTCCCTTTTGACTCCGGTGGTAACTAGGACGAGCGACGGTTTCTTGCGCATTTTGAATTTTGCCTTTAATCAAACCCTTACCCCTTGTCGACTTAGGGGTTTTTGGCTTATCTACTTTAGGAGGTTTTAGGCTTGGGCCCTTATTTTCACTATTTTTCTTCGGAGCTTCATGTCGTTTTTGCAACTCAATGGCAATTTCGCAACCTCGGTAGCTCGCTGAGTGACTTCCCCTGCAATTGGGGCAAACCGCGGGGGCCAGACTGCTGGCATTGCAATCCGTCGAGAGATGTTCGCCGGCGCATTTTACGCATCGCGGCGTTTTCTGTCAGTACGCTTGCGTGTGTCGGAAAGTGGGGAACTAGTGGGGAACTAGCCTGTTGCCCTTCCGCTTGGGCTCGATTTTTACCTTGATGTTAAAGATTGATTTAATTTTGTAAATTTCGTTAATATTTTCAGTTCCATCAAAAGAAAGCATAAAAATTTTAAGGGCCGCGTCGAACAACAGCGGAAGCTTTGCCTTCGTCCGTACGTTGCTTCTCTTTCTTTATTATGTTCACGGCGTCAAGAATTTTAAAGCCTTGGGCTTGAACGTCTTGTATTATTTCGTATAATAACCCGCAGCGGCTTTTCGAGGTGATTTTCATAAGTGAACCATTAGATTTTCTCTAAATTTAACTTTTGTGACAGTGACCGATAGGCATCGACGTTAACTTTCCATACGTTTTTTCGAAGTGATGTTAAGTTATATTTCGTCCCAAGAGTATTTTTAAGGATGTCTCAGCAACTTTCCGTAGTTCGCGATCCCAACGACATTTATTGCAGGTAGTCGGCGGTTTTTTTCTTGGGGTATTCCTGTCGCTTTGTTTGATACGACTGGTGTTTCTTCTTTTTTGCTGCACGGTTTCTACTTCATGTGAAGAAGTAGAAACCGTGCAAGTTCTTCCTCGTCCGTCTTGTATTCACATTGACGTTTCGGCGTTTCCTCGCATACTATAGTACCACGGGGGTTCCTTAAGGCTTCATTTTCTTTACGTAACGAATCTACTTCGCTTTTAAGCTCATGGTAGAGACGTTCCATTTCATTAAGCTTAGGTCCATTTCATTAAGCCACGGAGTTTGTTGTTTTCCGCTTCAAAGCATTTAATTTTCGCTGAGTCCTGATTATCCAGCGGACCTCCTTTCCCGGAGACCTTCGATCCAGCTGGTGGATATCGAGGCACCCTTGATTTTTTCAAAAAGGGATTCATAAGCAATAAATGGCTCTCCCCAGAATCCGTAGAGCCTACCTCCGAAGAGGGTGGATTTGCCAGTAAAACTGGATTGCCACCTGGGGTAATAAAATGTTTTGTTTTGTCCATTGCATAGTTTGTATGCGCTATGTGCTCGGTATACGGAGGGTGGATTTTAGTCGCCTCTTACGACAGGCATGCCTTACCTCGGGTATATTCTAACCCCTACCCGAAGGGGTGTGGTCCAACATTTTGCAATCCGCCGTAGATGGACTGAAGCTTTTGCATACGCACTGTTGCACTTTCCCACTTGTTATACCCCATCCGATAGGATAGGAGGTATATTAAGCTCGTCACATAGTTTGTAACACGGTGAAATAATAATGGTAGACCCCCAAGACCTTAAGGGCATATGATCGAGACCGAATTCTGAATCGAATGAGCCATGTCCGTCCGTCCGTCTGTCTGTATGTTACATGTTTTTAGGCCTTAAATTTTGAGCTAGGGTGCTGAAACTTCGTACGTAAGGTCCAAGTCATGCGAAGCAATACAAGTGTAAAAATTTTTGAAATCCGCCCAAATCGGTCTAAATGTGCAACTACCTCCAGAGTTTTCAAAACTGTAAGACGTTCCAAAAGGCTGAAATTCGACATTTAGCATCTCCTAATGAATGTAAGACACAAAAAAGAAAGATTTAATTGGTAAACCTCCTCTAGTGGGCGTGGCATCTATTTTAAGGTAAATTTTCTAATGCAGTTTCCTCAATATTTTTGCTCAAAATTGAAAAAAATTGCTTATTATTTTATGTAGAAGACGCTTATATCCACATTTTGTTTATACAAAACTTTATGCCACGCCCACATTTGGAGGCAGAATTGAAGAAAAAAAAACCTAAAATTTTCCAGAAAAACTTAATTTTGACTGGCCTTGAGGAAAGCATGAAAAGTAGCAGGTAAGGTAGACGAGACCTTAGTCCAGATCTCGATTATATAAAGTTCTTCACCACGCCCCTTTAAGGGGTCGATTTTTCAAAAATATTGAATTTGAACCAAAGAATTGAATTTATACGTACATTTAAGTGTAAGTTGGAAATATCTGTTGTTTTGTAATTAGGGGCGGTTTGACCACGCCCCTTTTCAAAGTTTGCATTACTTATAAAATGTCAAAAAATAACTATGCCATCAGCATTTTACAATGTGAGATAGGATAGGGTATTTAACGGTCCGTTTTACGGACTGTAACTTCTGCGTACACACTGTAGCACTTACACACTGTTTTTTTTTATCAAATTTCATATTATATTTATTGAAAAACAGTCATTTTAAGTTAAAATTCCTAAAACAGTGGGCGAGGTCAATGTAAACGCAAAACTTTTTCTGCTGCCTCAAAGACAATTATAAAGCAGCGTCACATACTAAAAATCAGTGTGCTAGCATGATTTGACCATAGCTAAAGTGGCGATGGTTTAGGGATAACCGAAGCAGTATAAAGCCTTACCAGTGAGAATAGTGTGCTGGGTGAAGAGGTGAGGGCAACCGAAGCGGTATAAGCCCACACGAATCCAGCCCTGGGAAGAACAATGCTAAGTGGTGGGGAGGGGAGAGACGAGGAAAATGACAATTACTGTAGGAGAACTACTAATTACGTCCCGTGTGGTGTGAGGGACATAAAGGATATCTTTCCCTTGCGTCGAGTTTTACTAGATTTAGATCTTTGGTTTACTATTGCCCCTTAGTGAGAGTTAGCCTTAAGGATTGGAAAGTGCAAACCGTAGGGTAACCGTTTCGGTGTAAACCCATACCTCAGGTGACTCAAGTCGGAATCAACCTTGGGGGGGGGGGAGGGGAGTAAAAGTGGTAGGGGCAACCGAAGCGGTATGAACCCGACGAGCTGCCATTAACACATCAGAATTGTGTAATTCGAAGTTTTTCCCACTAACAGAGCTTAGAAATTGAAATCTCACCATTGTAAAGAAAAGTCTATACGAATCACACCAAAAAATAGAATTTATCGATTTATCTTCCGGATGGACTTGGCCCCAGGATGACCGGTGATTGATGATAATTGTAACCTAAAAGCTAAACTTGACTTGTAAAAAGCGTAATCTATGTTTTAGGAAGCCATATCGATATGAATTAGGACTGAGGTGTGTCCTTGTGGATAGTGTTTCGTGGACTGGTTTATTTTTGGTATATGTACAAAAATCTACATTTAAGGCAGTCTATACCAGATAATAGCTAACCTTTTCAGAAAAAAAAGTGCTTCAACCTTTTTTTGACTCTTGAATTTTGGTTATTCATCAGTTTCTATTTACCTCAGTTTTTGTCCAAGATATGGCCCAGATATTTAGCTCCGTTAGAGAGAATTTAGTTGCAATCATTCAAAGTAGAATAATAAATTAGAGGAATATATATTCTCTTGATACTAATTAGCTATACCCATTGTGGTAGCTCTTTTTAAGCACTTTGTATATAAGCCCCCTAAGAATGTTTAGGTGCAAGAATATGCTATACCTCCCTGCATAGCTCTGCTTTCAAGGTAATCAGAATATGGATGAATTTACCCAACAGTTTTGCCAGACAAGACATGAAAATATTTGACGTCCACCAGTCTAGAAATCCAAGGATTTCGATAAGTCCTCCTTTACAACAAATACAAGGTTTAAAGCAATGTTGCTTCAAAAATAAAATAAATAGAGTGGCACAACAGCTCGAGGTGAACCAGGGCCAACTTCTCAACAATGTATGCTGGTGTGTTAATTTCTTTACATACAAGGGGACCTACAATTTTTTGCCGAATCCGAACGGCACTTTGAGAAGTTTTTCAAGACAAATGATACTCTCAGAGGGCTTGTCAGACCCTCGCGGAGGTGGGGGCCGTGAAAAAGAACAAGACTTTTTTTCAGGTGACGATGGCAGGATTCGAACCCAGACCTCCGGCATAGTAAGCAGACACACTAACCACTACGCCACGGCACCCCACTTGATGTGCTTCCGCACCACTGTTGCTTTAACGAAACATAAAAAAATATGAGTAAGATTATTGATGACTACTTCAGTTGTACCTACTCTAATTTTATAGATGATCAAAAAGTCGTTCAGTTTTTTTTAAGTGTCAGTCACAATATGGACGTAAATAAATTTTATAAAAATAAAAAAATTAATATTTTAGAATATAAAATGCAACAAATTTTGGTAAGGAAGTAAGTAAGAGAAATTTACGTCCATATAAGATCCAATAAAAAGCCTAACAAATAATCTACAATGGTTTTCCCTTTTAAATTTTTCAGAAACAATAAGCGGAAGCGTGTACTAAAATCTGATAGAGGCGTCACAAAAATGTCAATTGCGACTAAACGACGAAGAAGAAAGAAGCGCAAGCTGACCAAACAAGAATTAAAAAAGAAACTCTATCTACAAGACCTGGGCAAAAAATTTCGTGTAATTTGAAAATATTGTGGATTTGTTTCGAGATGTTTAAATTTGATAATGTTAAGTGTGTGTTAATATAGACAATCAGTTTTTAACTAACAATAAAATTTATTATTTGAAACCCTTTGAAATCTATTTAGAAAGACTTGTTTTATAAAGTCTTCATGGTAGAGCTACAACAACTACAGTCCGCTGTATTTCCCAATAGACATAGGCACTTTAAGCCGAGCTTGAAAAATTGTTTCGAGTTCTTTTCGAAGGTTTTACTATCCAGAAGTTTAATTTGGAAGGCACTTAAACCGCGAAGGCTACAGTCTCTCTATCTCTTCAATTACAACATCACAAGCAACACAGACCTAGATTTTGCGACTTTATTCTAGTCGCATAACGATTGCATATGCGTTATTCGGAAAACCGTTGATGGCTGAAAATGAGTAGCAGAAGAGTTTCTTCTCAACTGAACTTTCTCCTAAATCGCAAAAAAGTCATTTAAAGGCCGCGATTCTCCTTATTGTGCCATTGTAGTATCATTCCGTAGGGCTGAGTATCGTTTACAAATCCTGCTTAAAGCCGCGTTGTAACAAGGAACAGGAATAGAAACAAA
This sequence comes from Neoascia interrupta, assembly GCA_947623515.1. Classification (NCBI taxonomy): domain Eukaryota; kingdom Metazoa; phylum Arthropoda; class Insecta; order Diptera; family Syrphidae; genus Neoascia; species Neoascia interrupta. The sequence continues at coordinate 55,985,328 of OX392464.1, read as the reverse complement.
CAGAAACAGAATTTCATACATTAGCAACGCAAAAAAGCATTCAGCGAATTTAGATTTCAGTATCTAATGTATGGGATTCTGTTTCTGTTTCCTGTTTTACGTTGTTTGTGGCAACGCGGCTTAAGGCTGTCCTATGTTCCCATGGCTTTGAGAGAAGTCCGAGGGATATTCATTTCCAAGGCAGGGAAGGCTAGCCAAACTACGGCAAAGGAGTATAGACCCATAAGCCTGTCTTCATTCATGCTCATGACGATGGAGCGGCTTATTGACGTGTATGTGAGAGAGCTGATTGGTGATAACTATTTAATAAAATCACAGCATGCGTTTATGAAAAGCAGATCGGTTGACACTGCACTACAAAGAGTAGCAACAGTGGTAGAAAAATCCTTGGAACACAAGGAGTACACTTTGGGTGCATTTAAAGACATAGAGGGGCTTTTAATAACAATGAGGCAGACGCGATACTGCGCAGCTTAAGAAACGCTCACCTCTATAACAGTCTATGCGACTGGATCGGGCTCATGTTAAGCACACTAATGATAAACAGTTTAAGACGAAGTATGCACCAGATGGAACTTCAGCAGAGGAATACCGCAAGGAAGTGTCCTATTTCTGCTTATATGGAACGTGGTAATGAACGAATTGCTAAAAGCCCTGGAGAGGAAAGGCTTCATTGTGCGCGCATACGCAGACGATGTGGCAATCCTGATCCTAGGTGAATTCCCATCAATCCTCCAGCGACCAACTCAGCTACGCACTTCGTATTGTTGGAAACTGGGTTGAGGTTCGAGGACCGGGAATAAATCCCTCTAAGACGGAAATCTTGTTGTTTACCAGGAAAAGGGTTATTCCACCCTTTAGGACACCAAGAATAAGGGAAATGGATTCACCGATATCCAATTCGGTCAGATTGGAATAATATAGAAGACCGTGTTTAGCGGGCATACGTTCGGCATACGCCTACTGCAGAACGTTCGGCAGCATGTGGGGACTGCAACCAAACATGGTACACTGCGGATGTGTACAGCGGTTGTAAGACCCATCCCAATGTACGGTGAAGTAGTATGGTATGGAAGCCGACAGAAAGAAAGTTTCATCTCTCTTGCCTCACCAAGGTCTAGAGGGCAGCCTGCATGGGTATAACAGGGTCCCTAAGGACCACACCCACCGCAGCACTAGAGGTACTACTCAACCTCACCCCCTTGGACATATACTGCAGCAGCAAGGCAGCTAAAACAGCTGTCCGCCTAAGGGAATCCGGGCTGTGGTCCTCAAGACCTTATGGACACGCCTCTGTGGAAACTCAATGAGTTGCCTCCATAGATACCTCAGTCACGGATCACCTTGCTACGACATTTGCTTTGAACAGGAGATTTGCTACTAGAACACCAGTAAGATCTAAATGGGTATGTAAAGACCATCACAGGAGATGACGAGATACCGGCACCGGCGCAGGCATCTTCTGTGAAGCTTTGGCAGTCTTTTCGGATGAATGACGAATGCAGCATTTTTTAGGCGAGGCTGGCAGCCATAATCGGAGCTGCCAATCAGCTAAAGGAAACACAGGCCCGTAAACAAGATCTTTACCAGTATACTCTGACTCTGACTCTAATTGCCGCAAGCGGCAATTAAGGCATGGAATCAGATGTAGTGAAGTCAAGGGCTGTGAAACTATACAGGGAAATTTTGGACGAGTTATCACTTGACAACACTGTAACTCTGTGTTGGGTGCCAGGTCACGCCGATATCCCGGGAAACGAAGAAGCGGACAAGCTTGTAAGATATGGGTCTGAGATGAATGTATCTCTAGCCCTCAAATCCTTAAGAACTCCGCTGAGGTCGATAGCAAGCAGGATAGAAACTGAATCCTTGAGTAGAACTAACCTACGTTGGACAAAACTTGATACGCGCAGACAGACAAGGAAGCTATGGCCAGCGGTAAATAAAAAGAGATCACTATTTATGATCGGATTAGCCCGCAGGGATATCCGAGTACTCACGGGAATCCTCACGGTTCACATGCGCTGTGGGTCTACACGCTGAGTGGCTAGGCATACCGTATAACGATTTCTGCAGAAGCTGCAAAGACGTTGGAGAAATTGTATCTGTTCGCCACCTGCTTTGCAAATGCCCACCCCTAAACAGCATCAGGCGTAGTATCGAAGATCTAAATAATGTAGATCTAAAGGACCTCCTATATGATTTGTACACAAATCCGAATGGGTCCAAGAGAGCGGCACTCTGAGCTTCTTACAGCGGTTTATTTCTGTTTTCTGTTTGGGGAACCTTCTTAACATTCCAGGTGTTAAGAAGGTTCCCCAAATGGACACAATGGACCCAACTGCTGATCTTAGTGAGCCGTGACTATTGTCGCAAGGACATCCATCAACCTAACCTTACCTAACCTTATCTTTATTGTGACTTTATTTTGGGGCGCGGCATCAAATGTAACTAAGAAGTCGCAGAATAGTCGCCAACAATATTTAAATTTTTATCTGTTGCAGTAACAAATTACATTGCATTACGAAATCAAAGAATGTGGAACTTAAAATACATTTTATACCCAATACTGGGCTTATTCATTTTTGATCATAGTTTGCAATAAAGTGAATTAATCACGCAAGCCTATTAGACCTCTTAGAAATAATGATCACGACCAACAAGTCGACCAAAATGTTACTAAAATGCTCGCAATGTAGTATTTGCAGTAGCAAAACAGTCCGCCATATTATTGAAGAAGAAAAAGAGAAAGCGGATTTTTTTTTCGAATACATCCAACGGTCCGCCGCGTCGTTGGCTGACATTCAGAGCAAGTGCGACAGTGCGTACGTAATAGCTTCGGTCCGTCGGCAATGGACCGCGTTATACCCTATTCCTATTACTATTCTCCTTTCCATTCCTATTCTTCTTTCCAGTCCTATTCTCCTTTCCATTCCTATTCTCCTTTCCATTCGTTTATTTGCTTGTTTTCCATCCCCATCCCGTTACCATTTGCATCATTTTAAGTAGAAAAAAAATTATTCTTTATAAGTTTTTGCTTACTTTTTTTTTAAAGGGGAGTGGCATGTCCAGCCCCAGGATGGGCGTGGCCAAAAACTTTGTATGAACGAAATCTGAAATAGTATCCGGTGTACTTTATGTGCTAAATTCTATTACTTATTCTATCCTCAAAGTAAAGTAAAGTTAAAAAGCAGTCGAAATCCATGTTTTTCTGGAAATTTATAGGTTTTCATGGAATTCTGTCTCTAAATTAGGACGCGGCCCAAAGCTTTGTATGAACTAAATGTAGAACCAAGTATTTTCTACATATTATATTAAGCAAAATATTTTCGATCTGGAACAAAAATATTGAATAAATTGCATTTGAACAATTACTCTGTAATTCGATGCCAAAAATGTAATTTTCCTGTTAAAATTCAACAATTTCGTTATATCAATTTCTAAACATGGGCGTGGCCAACAACTTTGTAGGAACGAAATCTAGTAAAGAATCTGGTGAAGCTAATGTGCTTAACACTATTTCTTATTCTTACTTAAGTTAGGGTAAAAAAGGGTTTTCTTAAATGCTGCGTCCAAATGTGGGCGTGGCCTAAGACTTTGTATAATGAAATTTAAAAAAAATGTTATCTACATAATATATTAAGTAAAAATTTTTCGATTTGGAACAAAAATATTGAATAATTTGCTAGTGAAAGATGACACTTTCAATAGATGCCACGCCCACTAGGGGCGGTCTGCGGACTTTTTTTTTTCTGACTTGTGATCATTACGACGTCTTACAGTCTTGAAAGAACCGGAGGTTGCTGCACATTTAGACCGATTGTGGGCGTGTCTGTGGGAGGATTCGAAAAATTTAACAGTTGTATTGCTGCGGATGACAGAGAACTTACGTACAAAATTTCAGCTTCAGCTGAAAATTAAAGGCCTAAAAACTGGTGACATACGGACGGACAGACGAACGGACATGGCTCATTCGACTCAGAATTTGGTCTCGATCATATGCCCTTAAGGTCTTGGGGGCTTATCATCATTATTTCTCTATGTTACATTTTCGCCTGTATTAAACTAAATATACTCCATTCCTGTAGAATAGGGTATAGAAAGTTTCGTAAGTTGAACTTCGACAGACAATAAGCAAACTTAAAATTAATATGGCCCGGGTTACGTCCTGATCACTGACGAAATCCTGAAAGAACAACAAAAAAAGGCGCTAGTCTAGCTCCTTTATATCATAAACACTCCTCTTAGACACCATGCTTTCCAAGGCAAAGGAAAGTTGCTGAAGTCAGAATGGTTTCAAAGCCGGGGATAATGGCAAATGACAAAAAATCGTATAGGCCCATTCAATTCTGCTTGTAATATCGAAAGTATTTGAAAAACTTCTGCTGAAGCGATTGCAACCAATAATTGCAGAAAGACGCTTGAGATCAGATCATCAATTCGGTTTCAGACAAAACCATTCCACAATAAGCCAAGTCTACAGATTAACACAAGAAATTAGAAAACCCTTAGAAGGGTACAATATATGCTCAAGGAAGTGCTTTCCTTGACGTATCGCAAGCCTATAAAACTACGGCAAAACATGCCGGAAGATGATGTTTAGAATATTGAAAAACTTTCTCGAATACAGACTCTTTCGTGTAAGGTGTGGTACTAAATACTAGTTTTTCTAGCAAAAAAGAGCTGGTGTACTCCAGAGATGTGTCCTCGGCCCGATCATGTTTCTGTTCTATACAAGAGACATACCTCAAGATGATGAGACAGTTATGGTCACGTTCACGGACGACACGGCTAACCTGGCAATAGGTGAATCACTCGAGTCATCACCGAGAAGACACCAACGAGGAAGACTTGGCTAATGTTTCTTTACAAAAAAATGTCAACGAATGTCAATTTTACGTACAGAAGGGTTGGCATAAGGCTCTGTTCATAACCTCTGTACAGATTCCTTATGAAAACGAAGCAAAAATCTAGGAATGACCCCAGAAGTAAGAAGCTTCCCCCAAACGCTAAGAAGAAGCGTGACGAGCTCTAAATCGTGAGCTATTGTCAGATCATCATGCACAAAGCCTCCGCCACGCAAGTATTAACGTCCACCGCAGCTCTTGTTATTCTTTCTGCGTTTTAAAATTCGACCTTGTCCAGTCATAACATTACCCTATGTAGTCAGAAGAGTTCTTGTATTAGCTAAGCAATTATAGGAGAATGGGTAATAGGAGAAGCTAATTAGAGCAGATACCTTTATGTTCGGAGCTCCAAATTACCCTGTTTTCCTTGCAATCATTTGTACATTGTTAAATGCGTTTAAAATGCAACTCTTCTCTTTTTGCCAAAATGTCAGACTGTATATACTCCAAACGGTTTTGAAGTTTCCTTTGTAATCGCGTTCAAGAGAATTTTTTCACAGCGGAACAATTAAACCCCTTCTGGAGTTGCTGCTCCTCGATTAGGCGCCTCTCCAGGTGGCGGATAGGAGAATGCTCAACAGATATACTGGGTACCGGTATGGAAAATCCGGGCGGACCAAAACAAACTAGTCGGCCGAATATTAAACACCTCTTTCTCTTCAAATATGCAAACAGAATGGACAATAATTAGATGCATGCCACATGCCAGACCTGCTAGTTATATTCTTGCTTTTTGTCTTAAAGGCATAAGACTTGCGGGGATAAATTTTGGTGTTTCTGTGCAGAGTTTTCATGACCCGTAGTGGCTCATCAGCATTTGCGTGTTGGATCGAACATTAGTTTTCCCATATATCTTTTCTTTCCTTAAAATCTTTTCCCTCGCGATTTTCTAAGTTCGCGAGTGAGGGTATTTTTAAAAAACCTTTTTGAAACTTTATAAAAAAAAAAGTTTGTCAGAATGATCTCCTTTACTGAGCAAGTAACAGTTATTTCATGGCATCGCTCAAAGTAATATTTTATAACTGATTTGTTTAGGCATTATGTATTTTAATTTAACACAAGGACACAGACCACAATTTAAGAAAATGATCCTTATGCCTACGAATACTTATCTAAATGCATTAAATGCTTGAATGGTTTCCTGTCCTCTGATTTGTGAATAATTTTTGCAGTAGCACACTAACGTGCAATTTTCATCAGAGTGTGTAGAGAAATCACATAAGGAATCAAATGGTGCCAATGCACACCTAACAAGATTTCTTTTATTGTCGGTCATTCATACGCCTGGGAATGGAAATGCAATAAACCAACACACTAGGCAAGTGAACGATCATGATAGTGGAATCCAAATTACGTAGCTTCTTCAGAATTACCATTCGAATGCAATTTCAGTTCACGAGCCGAGCCACCGACCATCGAGCCAAACACAGTAGTTAATGAAGGGCCACATTGTTTCATGATTAAAAAGTTTTTCCAATGCAGACGTTCCTTTACAGCCCAGTGTGAAGGCATGGAGGCATGTCCCACATGACTATCATCGCCAGTCGACGACCACGATGTGTATACATTATTCGTCGACACAAAACATCGCGAGTGCTCCTGCCGCGTCGCGCCACCCCTACGAGAGCACCAAAAGCGCTAAGAAGATAAAGCCAGGTAAGCGTCTTCAAGTCCAACCAAACAATCTGTGAACACTTTGAAAGGTGCCATTTATTTTATCCTCTATAGGTTAGCGCACAATCTGACGCGGCGATTAGCCCAAGGGATGCGCGCTCATACGGGGCACTGGGGCGGCAGCAGGCAGGACGGGACGCAAATGTGGAAGTCAATTTTCGTAAACCCTATTGAAGATTTGCCGAGCTAATAACAAGATCGTTATATCGGCTCGGAATGGTGTGTATTGGTCGACTCTGAGCTGTACCCGCACACATGCATGCCGGTCATCTCATCTTCGATGGTTTTACCACTGGTTTGGAACATGCCGACACTTACCTCGTCGTTTAACTTTGTAATCTCATCTCTCGCGCATAGAGAAATTCAATGCGATTTGCCATCCGCGGGTCAGTGTTGGCTTTGGCTGCAGCGGCACATAGGATGAAGCGCGCGCGGGCAGGGTGCAGGCTTATGGGAGCCTTTTGTTTTGCGACCGCGGAATAACACGCTTTAATAAAGTAATGGGGCCCTAGTTGGGCGATCACTCATCATAACACCACGGACTCGCGGATCTCTTGATGGCTAATATGCGCAATAATAAATGATTATGGAATGCCATACTTGCGGTGCACAAAGGAGGGCCGATGCCTAATGTATGGGCAGGCAACATCATGGCATACGTAGCATATATTGTGCGAATTTAGACAGCCATTGTTGATTATTGTTGAAAAAAAGTGCCTGTTGGAGCGCAGTGTTGATCTGTTAAGTAGCTGATAGTTGGGATCTGCGCTGATTCGCTTGGATGAAAGCTGAGACCAGGATAGATGGAAATGGAACCGAATCAAGAAATTTTAAGTCTTTTATCAAAGTCTTTTAAGCTAGGTAGGATGAAGTTAAGAAGATATTCCGATGAGTGAAAACCACCAGCCAGAAATTATGCTGCAGGTACCTGACCAACATTGGCATAGTTGCTTTCTCAGGGCTCGGTTTGTATAAAAATATTACCCAGACCCTTACTCTAACTACGCTAACTACCTACATACATGGGCCAGATCAAAAGCTCCCATGCACATCGAGCAAAACTAATCGCGATTATACCTATTTTCATTTCTATCAGGCAGTTGTTGAACTTGTAGAGTACTGTGAATTTAAAGGGTAAGGCCTCATCTTGTGTTGCGATGCTAATGCTCAGAATACTGTTTGGGGCAGCAGCAAATGTAACGCAAGGGGAGACCGTCTTTTGGAATTCATCCTATTGTCTGACAACACCATCAACAATGTGGGTCGTCGACCTACATTTGTTACTTCCAGGAGACAGCAGGTAATTGACCTTACCCTGTCCAACAAATTTTCCAAGACGATCACCAATTGGAGGGTATCGCCAGATGGCACCTTGTCAGGTCACAGATACATCGAATTTCAAATCCGCTGTGAAGTTTTACCTTTGCGAGAGAGGAGAAATCCGAAAAAAAACTAATTGGGCACACTTTAGAGAGGAGGTTGGCAACTCTGTTCAAGTTCCACTCAAACTTAGATCAAGACAAGGGGTGGGGACTGCTGCTCAACATCTGAATAGCGTCCTTACCCTTTGCTTTGAAATAGCGTGCCCGGTTACGAAACCCCCTAGCAGAAAACCGGTGCCTTGGAGGAATGCCGAACTACAGCGCATTCGTAAAGAGACTAGGAAGTTCCTGAATCGGTCATTAAAAACCAATTAAGTAGAAGACTGGAATCTACACCGATCGAAGCAAAAGGATTTTAAGAGACTTACTCGCAAGTCGAAAAATGACTCTTATAAAAAATTTTGTGAGGAGATTGAATCTCGAAGTGAAACTAGTAGGCTGACCAAGCAAACTTGCTTGACAGTCTCAATCCTGATGGTACCTACACTGAGACCAAGGCAGAGACCTTAAGTCTTCTCCTAGAGACTCACTTTACGGGAAATCAGATCACCACGTGCTCTTCAGTGATACTGGAAATGGTAGCTACTCTAGAGCCAGCGAACACCACGCGGCTAAACTGGTTTATTGCATCCAGAGTGGTGACTTATGACGCTATCAAATATGCGATTGCATCTTTTGACAGTTTCAAGTCATCTGGTCCAGATGGAATCTACCCAGTTATGCTGAAACAAAGTCTAAATCAGCTGTGGACCATGCTGAAAAAAATATTTACTGCAAGCCCCGCCTTGGCTTACATTACCACTCTTTGGCGCATTGTTAAAGTCGTATTCATATCAAAACCTGGTAAGTCTGATTATAGCCCAGCCAAATGTTTAAGACCCATAAGTCTATCCTCCTTCCTGCTGCAAAGCTTGGAGAGACTGGTTGAGCAGCGCGTACGTAAGGTTGCTCTTCGATTACAACCTCTTTCTGAGATGCAACACGCTTATCAGCGCGGAAAATCCTGCGAAACTGCGCTCCAAAACCTTGTTGGTAGGATTGAATGTGCTCTTGACCAGAAGGAGTACGTGCTTGGCGTTTTCGTCGATATTGGGGGTGCTTTTGATAACGCGACATTCGATAGCATGTGCAACTCAGCCAGACAATACGGTGTACATAAAACATTAGTTCAATGGATTAGGGCAATTCTAATGCACAGGACGCTGATAACCGAGGCAGATTGTGGCAAGTGCGTCATAACTGGGGTAAACAGGGGCTGTCCGCAAGGTGGTGTTCTGTCTCCCCTTTTATGGTGCATGGTGGTAGACTCTCTCCTATCGGCTCTTAACCTTCCTGGAACCTACACACAAGCCTACGCGGATGAATCCTCTTAAAACTACGGTTGTTTTCTTTACGGGAAGGAAGAATGTCACTGGTCTGACTCAACTTGTGCTTAAAGGTGTCACTATCCCGATATCCAATGAAGTCAAATATTTGGGAGTAATCCTTGAAAGAAAACTTCTTTGGTCCAAGGATGTTGATTCCAAAACCGAAAAAGCACTTTCTTCTTTCTGGCAGTGTAGAGGGGCTTTTGGGCAAGACATGGGGCTTATCTCCGGTAAGGGTCCACTGGATTTATACGGCCATGGTAAGACCACTCCTTTCATATGCATTGGTTGCTTTATGGAACAGGCCTTTGCGGAAACGTTTAACTGCCTCTTTTGCCAAACTCCAAAGAACGGCTTGTCTTGGCCTTTCCTGAAGACCATCCGAAAACCATCTTTCGCTTAAAGAGAGGTGGTTTTTGGTATTACACGCATTGGAATTTTAAGGAACTTGTTCGAGAATTGTTATTCGACCCCCGTCTTATGGACATGCTCTCTGACGCAATGACCCCAAAAAACCTTTTGCGACAAAACTACCAAGTCAACTTTCCTTAGGTAATGGAATGGCTTCGGCCAGACACTGAGCCAGAGAAAGAATGCATCGTATTTTCACGGATGGCTCCAAAACCGGACAGGGGTCTGGTGCTGGAGTCTTTGTGGAAAGCGAGAACATTAGACTCCACTACCCTTTGGTAAATATGCGTCCGTCTTCCAAGCGAGATTTTCGCTATCCTAATGGCTTTGCGCTATATTGTGACTAAGAGGTGGGGGGGAGAAGCGTATATATTTGCAGTGACAGCCAAGCCGCTTTAGATGCGTTGCTCAACCCTCTTACCTCGTCCAAGATAGTGCTCGCGAACTCAAGTATTCGTTAAACTTAGTCGGAGGGCTGTGTGCCTTCAAGGTGTGAGTGCCGAACACCTTGAAGAGTGCCTCAGCTGTGTGAGTGCCGAACACCTAAGCTCTTCATCACTTAAGCTCCTTCTCGTTTTTCTTCGAAAGACGGGTAAACTAAATACATTAAAGTAAGGTGTCCGCGTGGTAGTACAATGGACCAGTAGTTGTGTCTGAGTGCTTCATTGGATAGTAGCAACCTCCGACAAATGAAAAAAAAATATCTATTTTCATTAGTGGAAAGCACTGCCGCATTAGTCATGCCGAAGCTTGTGGACTAACAGTGCGGCATAGTGTCAACTATACGCTTCGAAGGGTCAAGTAGTCAGTAAGAAACGACTTGGGATTCTAAAGATTACGAAGTTTTCTAAATTTTCCCGATTCGTTTGGGTTAAATATTGTCTTTGTGCGTTAAACTGATCATTAAAACCTGATCCGCCGTAAAACTAGCCTTATTTGCGCCCATGCCGCAAACTTATTAGTATAATGCCCTAGCCACGATATAGAGATTTTCTCAAGCGATTCTTATGCCGAGCTAGGAAGGGAGGGTATCATGGGTCACAAAGTACATGTGGGAAAGTAAATTTTCTGCACTACACGACCTCCGATAACGGATTTAGACTGATCGACTTTCCTGCTATACGTTGTTTTAGTAAGTACACAATTCCCGTATATCAACATCTGGCAAAGGGACATGGAGTTCTCCCGCTCAACCAACCGTCAACCAGAAAGATCACATTGCGGTCGATGCTAGACACTCTTCGAGTGTCATGATCACGAATGTCCGAAATTTTCGAATGGCTAAGATTGACTCGGATCACTAACTACCTCCATTGAAGCCAACGTAAAGCATGTAGATATCGCCAAGAACTAAAAAATTGTGTAAGAATGTTCGACGTCGGCAGGCTATAGTCGAATCACAAGGTGATTCTCCAATCAAGTCTCTCAAAACTTTCTACCAAGTCATGTGCAGCCATCATCAAGTGTCTTAAGGTCTTGGGGGTCTACGGTGATTATTTCTCTGTAATACAAACTACGAATAAAACTTAATATACCTCCTATCCTATGAGATGGGGTAAACACTAGAATTTGCAACAAAAAAAGAAAGCAAGAAAGAAAAGCTATACAGAGCTTTCGATGTTACTACCTTCTTCACTGACGGGTTCTAGATGAGCTGCGTTGTGGGTGCCTCGGAATCTCTGATTATATCTCTAAATTGTACGCACTTACCAGATACAGCCAGTATATTCCAAGCCCTTCTGGGGTTGCTGCTTCTCAATTGGTCGCCTCTCCAGATGGCGGATAGGGGAAAGCTCACCAGATATGGTGGGTACCGGTATGGAAAATATCCGGGGTGGATCAAAACCAACAACAAACGAAAAATCCAGAAGCGTCTGTGTCAAAATGAGCGGCTGGTCAGAAGAGTCACCAGAGTTACCCAGGCGTCTGTTACCTAGCCTGGGTAACAGACGCCTGGTCGGCTGAATACAAAACACCTTTTTCTCTTCCAATATGAAAATAGAATGAACAACGATGAGAAACATGCCAAACGCATGCCTACTGTTTCTTTTCTCCGTAAAGGCATAACACTTGCGGGGGTAAGCTTGGTGTTTCTCTGCAGAGGTTTCATGTTTGGCTCATCAGCGTTAGTTGGATCGAGTGTTTTCTTCTATCTTTTCTATTCCCAAATTCTTTCCGCTCGCGATGTGCTACGCATTTTAAGAGTAATCATATCCCTTGATCACGAGCATATTATAAAAAAAAATATGGCGGATATGGAAATGCTCATATAGAGATGCTGAGTAACGTGTGGTGGTGGGACCATAGTATTAAAAAAATCCGAAGCGACACGTTAAAAAGCTACTAAGGCTCATAAGTCCTTTCGATGGTTAGGGGCCGAATAAATTTTTTAGTCATATAGAAAATTTTATAATTTTGTGTAATGTAATTTTCTGCCGAATTACAGCATTGCTGGAGACTTTGGTTTAAGTATTTTCCAGAAGCGCTCTTGCGGCAGTTCCAGTTAAACTTCATAAGGGTGTTTAAATTCAAAGGTTTCATACTATCACGACAAGTATTTCAATTTCAATCAATGTCCAGTGCAGATTCTTATAAGACATATAAGAGAACATGACATAGTAGCAACAGCAACTACTGACAAAAGTCATTTCACACCTTCAACCGATCAGAGAACGTAATTCGAATAAAATTTACGATTTTCACACATTCACCCATCTCATTCATTGCAGTGTGCTACTTCAGGTGCAGCATACAAGAACGTATTAAACAGCCGGGACTAACAATATTGGCGACCCATGGTGCTCATCATAAACGTGGTTTGGCTCACACCCCGTACCCATTGGATGACCATTTTGTATGCAAATTGAAACTCGACTCGGGATGTATTATAGACAAACCAGTGATTTTTATGGCGATTCTTATGGCAGCGTTTTAGTGTTTTGTGTACTGGATGGACGTTCTACACGTTTAGCTTCTTTAAAGTAGAAACCTATCGCCAGACTCAAATTCACGTTAATTAAAACGATGTTGATGGGCTACTGTTGGTCGGTCGGACAGTTGAAGCAGTGACTGTTGAACACATACCTACGAACCATACGACCTATGCGATACACCGATTGATTGGAGGGACTAAAGGACCCAAGGCTGCTCAGAAAGACGATGAAGAATCACTGGAAATGTTTTGCACATTTGATTGTTTTGTGGATGGTCCTTATGTTGGTGGGCAGTTGGATTTTGCATGCCCGAGCACCTCTTGATGGCAGTTAATCAATTTTTTGCTTCGGCTAGTAAAATGTGTCTATGTAAAATCGATAGACTATACGAGAAGGTATCTATATATCAAAGTTGTAATAGTGGCAACAATGACACTTTTTCGATATGGTTAAATGAATTTTAGATCATTCTCTTGTTTGGCATTTTTGGAATAAAAACATTACAAAGATACAGCAAACGTGTAAGTTGTGTAAATGCTTTATTTTATTTTCAAATGATTCGAAAGGAGGAGTGATCAAATGGGAGGTATTACTTTAGCTTGGCTTTGGCAAACGAAATCTGTCTTAGAGCAATCTCTTCAATCACGTTCTATACAGTGACAAGAGATGGCTGGTGATGGTAGTAGAGGCATATGTTTTAACCTACTGAGGGTTCCTCTCAGTATAAACCCACTGACTGTCGTCTCCAAAGGTGGATTCGAGGGACTTTCCTCAGACTTTTTAAATCCAGACACCTTACCAAACCCTTAGAAGTTAAGGATTGTTGATCGATTCCGAGGACTAGTAGGTATATTTAGTTTGTTGTATAGTTTGTAACGCAGTGAAATATTCACGGTTGACCCCTAAGACCTTTTAGATATGTGAATGGGACCGACAGAAGAATCGACTAAGGCATGTCCGTTCGTCCGGCCGTCTGCCCGTCCGTCCTTCCGTCTGCATGTCACATGTTTTTGGGCCTAAAATTTTAAGATAGGGTGCTGAAATTTTGTACGTTAGGTCCACGTCACGCGGAGAAGTACAAATGTAAAATTTTTGAAATTCGCCCTAAGACTCGCCCACTATCGGCCTAAATGCGCAACTACCTCCAGAGACTTAAAAACTGTAAGACGTCCTCTGAAATTTGACATTTAGCATCTCCTAATGAATGCTAAACACACAAAAGAAAAATTAAATTGGTACCTCGTCCAGTGGGAGTGGCATCTATTTTAAAGGTAAATGTTCAAATGCAGATAAATCAATATATTTGCTCGAAATTGAAAAAATTTCGCATAATATTTTATGTAGAAAACGCATAGTTCTACATTTTGTTAATACAAGACTTTGGGCCACGGCTACATTTGGAGGCGGAATTGAAGAAAAACCTAAAATTTTCCAGAAAAACGTAATTTTGACTGGCCTTGAGCCTAATTAAGGAAAGCATGAAATAAAAAAAGTGGCAGATTAGGTAAACGAGACTTCAGTCCAGATTTCGTTCATATAAAGTTTTTAGCCGCGCCCCTTTTTAGGGGTCCATTTTTCAAAAATACTGAATTTGAACCAAAATATTGCATTTTTACGTATACGTTCAAGCGTAACTTGGAAATATCTGTGGAAATATCTTATATTTCATAGTTTATAATAAGGGGCGATTGGAGCCCCTTTTCGAAGTTTGAATTACTTATAAAATTTTAAAAAACAACAATTCCATCAGCATTTTACAATGTGGACAATGTGATAGGACGGCCCCTTTTACGGGCTGTAACTTCTGGGTACACACTATAGCACTTACTCACTGGTTTTTTTTAGAAAATGTCCTATGCTAGATTTAATTCCTAAGAACTTTTGAATCCAAGCTCATAAGTGGCAAAATTTAAAATAAGCATTTTTCGGGAGATAATAAGAAATAAAATTATCAGATTTATAAAACTACTCTCCATCCTAGTTTTTGTTCTTAAAAAAATTGTACCCAGGGAATTTTTAAGTATAAACTTTTCTCGACTGTGATGTATTGGTTGAAGTGTAGCAAAGTATGTACACCAGAGTACCTCAACACCGACATACACATGTACATTAAATGGAGACCAGAATTCAGATCACTCGGGCGGCTTTCACCACTCTTCATCCAGACACTCTCTAATTCGTTTCCCAACAAACTAATTATAAATGGATAAATAAAATAAGAATATTTTCGAACTTGTTGTTTCCTTGGTAACGCAGAACCTACATCTCAACTAACAAATTTCGCAGATGGAAATCTAATACTCCGTGCATTTATTGATCTTTTTTCCAAATAATTCGTTGTTAAGCATCACCAGGGTTACCGATGGGCGACATATGTCGCCAAATGGCGACTTTTCTACTATCGTGACGCTTGGCGACCACATTTCGAAATAAGCGGTTTTTGGAACCTTTATTTTTAAAAATAGGCGAGATTGGGACGCATTTTTAATTTTCAAATCAGTTTTTCATACAACAGCCACAAATTGACTAATTCACTAAACGAAATAAATTAATCGAATAAATTTTCTAGTCAGCAGTAAATCCGTCTTCTGTAAAGGAAAATTGTTTCCTTTGAGACTAATGCCAGAAATGAGTTTTTCAGTAAATTTAGATCTGGGGTTAATTTCTCCTAAGCTCACTAAATTTGGTAACTTGATCCCAGAACAAATTTTGGAGAACAGTATGAACCTGCATGAATGTTTTTTCTGTGTGGAATGGCAGTTGCCCTTCGTGTCCCTATGAAAAATGACATCTGAGAACAACTCGAACTTCTTTTCCTGTGTTTTTCTATGTGAAGTGAGATTTGGGAGAGTTAATAATTCCTTGAGTCGAAGATTTTGACAACTTTACTGACGGAGCTAACTCTGCAATGTAACTCTCAGTTTTTTCTGCTAATAGCAGGTATGCCGGCTACGTCATGTAAGATTTCTGTAAAAAAAATCTGTAAAATTTAGGCATTAGTGCATTTTTTTAAGTGGGGCGCATTTTTTGGCTCGGGCGACTTTTTTGTCAACATTTTTAAATTGTCCATCGGTAAAGCCGAGCATCACTTGTTTGTCGCGCCTCTTAAAATTCGTCTAATCAAATCTTTACAAGTACAAGCTTTACCCACTCGCAGTACTCAGTGCGGCCTTTTTTGTAGTTGACTTCTTCTTCAAAATGGCATTCTTCTCATGGCCAAAAACCAAAGTTGCTATTGACATTTGGGATTAATATAAAAAACCAACGCAAACAAATTATTTATGATGACACACTTTGCTCACACCCAATCTTGGACCCCGAATCCGACAGTGGGCCCATCACAAGTGAGGGCAGTAGCGCCACAAAGAATCCCTTGAAGAGGAAGGCCTTTAACATACAGGTAAGGATAAGCGCTGAACAGCATATTACATTTTTTTTAAGAATTGCCAGGAATACACCACGAGTAGAGAAACTTGCCTCCGCAGCAGCGTTACCAATGGACAATTTGAAAATGTCGTCAAAAAAGTAGCCCGAGCCAAAAAATGCGTCCCACTTAAAGAAAAAACGCTAATTCTTAAATTTTACAGAAAAAAAAAATTCGTGACACGATAGAAAAAAAAGTTTATCATCATTTGTCAGAGGTTGCTACTATCCGATGGAGCACGCAGACACAACTACTGGTCCATTGGACTACCACGCGAACACCTTACTTTAATGTACTTAGTTTCCCCGTTTTTCGAAGAAAAACAAGAAGGAGCTTCAGTGATGAAGAGCTTAGGTGTTCGGCACTCACCACGTCAGCCCCAAGGATCCGCCACCTGATGCGAGCAAAGGCAGGGCAACTACATAGGAAATTTTCCGATGTATGGTCGTCCTCTCCACACGACAGGTGGTGGTTTCGCTCAAGCCTAGCACACTCAAGCGCTTGGCGAAAGCTTGGGGGCCCGTAAGGACACCTACAAGAAGTCTGCAATTGATTCTCCTGAGAGATAGAAAAAAAGACGCTGACCCCTCGCAGATATCCGAGCGTAGTCGTTTAGTCTGTCTGCACCCATCGCAGTCACGCCAACAAAGCCCTGTGTTCAGCCTAGTCTGGTAAGCTCATCAGAGATCTTATTTCCCTGGATACCAGTGTGACCTGGAACCCAAACAAGATTCACTGCATTTAGCCTTCCGACTACGTTCAACGAATACTTGAGTTCGAGCACTATCTTGTACGAGGTAAGAGGGTTGAGCAACGCATTTAGAGCGGCTTGGCTGTCCCTGCAAACGCATATGCTTCTCGCCCTCCACCTGTTAGTCACAATATGGCGCATAGCCATTAGGATAGCGAAATTCTTTCCCTGG
The DNA here is from genome assembly GCA_947623515.1 of Neoascia interrupta. NCBI lineage: Eukaryota > Metazoa > Arthropoda > Insecta > Diptera > Syrphidae > Neoascia > Neoascia interrupta. The sequence goes on along the minus strand of OX392464.1, from coordinate 55,968,307 downwards.
CTCAGAGTCTGGCCGAAGGCATTCCATTACCTGAAGAAAGTCGACTTGGTAGTTTTGTCGCAAAAGGATTTTTGGGGTCATTGCGTCAGAGAGCATGTCCATATGACAGGGGTCGAAGGACAATTCTCGAACAAGTTCTTCAAAATTCCAATGCGTGTAGTACCAAAAAAATAAAAAAAATACTTAAAATTGTAGTCTCAGAGCCGCCCCTCACTTGATACCAAAATAGCAAAAAAGAACAAAGAGTTAAATGTGGAATAAAAACTTGCTTGTTTCTAAATCTTTCAATAGCGACCTTCAACTTCTACATAAGTATTAAAATATTGATTTGAGAATCAGACAAGACATGATCATTCCTAACACAACATGACGTAGGCGGCGCACCTGCTGTTAGCAGAAAAACTGAGAGTTACATTACAGATTAGCTCCGTCAGTAAAGTTGTTAAAATCTTCGACTCAAGGAATTATTAACTCTCCCAAATCTCACTTCACATAGAAAAACACAGGAAAAGAAGTTCGAGTTGTTCTCAGGTGTTATATTTCATAGAAAAACGCAAAGTTCCACTCCCATTCCACACAGAAAAAACATTCAAGGAAGTTCATACTCTTCTCCAAAATTGATCTGTGATCAAGTCACCAACTTTAATGAGTTTAGGAGAGACTAAGCCCAGATCTAAATTTACTGAAAAACTCATTTCCGGGGTAATTCACAGTTTAACTGGGAAGCTCTGATGATATCGAACTGAAAAACCCGCCCTAAGGAGGGGTTATCCGCTCTCCGCCCTCGAGTAATTAACAAGGATCTGTTCCTCTAGGTAGGGAGTCGTCTCGTCGGGGTAACCTCCCGGCCCTTTCAACCTAACTCACCTAACCATTTAGCTATTGGGAATTGGGATAGAATTGTAGTGTGAATAAAACCCGAGATTATTATTATGGATTGTTCCGGTGCGGGCTGTTCCTATAAATGTACTTTTCAGCAGTTCATTTTAAATTCAATCGATGGATCGCCGGATCTCATACCGGATTATACTAAACCGAACATGGCTTCTTATCAAGCTTAACTCACCCTGAGAAATAGGCCCTTAAATAATTTGCAAGGAAATTAGTTCACATTTATCCCGTCTTCAGCAGGGGGTAAACGTATACTAAGAAGCAATCAACATAACACTTAGCGCGACAGTTTAATAGTTGTTATGCCATATCAAAACCTCATCTACAAACGCCGCGGTTCTCTCTAATATCACCAAGAAATTTTCCCAATTTTGGTCGAAATCAAAAGAAAATCAGTTCTCACACTCACCGCGTCGGACTCTTGACCAGGATGAATTATGGACTTGATCAAATGTGGCGCAGCAGTCTCAACAATTTGTCTAATTACCATAAATTATGATGGATGACTCCATCTCGTCGGCATCGATTTATCGCATCACCTACATAGTCAAAGCTTAGCCTAGCGGCATTTGACCAGAGGCCATCATTTGTTTGGTCATACACTCTCGCTCTGACGCGCATAGGAGGTGTATGCGCGATTCCTCGAATGAAAGAGCGCGCCTTTGGAATCAGCCGCACGCCAGTAAATTAGCCCAGCTAACTACTTTTAAACAAATACAATTAATTAATGATCCGTGTAGGGCTGTTCGCATTTTGGGCTCTCGGTGCCCCGAAACAACACAAATCCAAACAAGATAAATGATGTGAAATTTGAGGTCCATATCGTGTGTGTGTGTGTGTATGAGGCCTCGGATTACCGATCAACAATCGGATGAATGTGGAAACAAGAAATCTACAACAATGGAAAAGATGTTAAACAAAACGCCGAAAATAGCCACTTGTGCGAGTGGTGACCTCCTGCGCTTCATGGGTGCTCTGATCACATAGTGCGCGTTCTATACCCCCATTCAGGGGTGCAAAAGGTGTGATGACCATGCTGTTGGATACAAATTATCACCGCAGGACGTCTTAGAAAGCGGCTCCTTTCACATGTCGGGACGCTGGGAATCCATTATGTGCCATGGATCGTATATTGCTTCCTCCCTTTAGATATCGGCCAGAGTTGGATGGGATTGTGTTTGTTCGACAAGGGATTTGGAACCGAAACTGCACACTTAGGTGTTGAATCAATCAAGTTTGTTTAAAGGCATAGAGGATTAGAAAAAGGAGACAAAGGAATAAATTTAATTTGTTTCTCACCTGTTGTGTGGGGGATTAAATTATGCTGGATGTAATGATCGCTCTTTGTGTGTGGGTTTTTCAAGGTTAATTACAGTATAAATGGTTTAAATACAAGTGTTTGAATTGCACGATTTCCGATATATAATAATATAATAAACTAAAAATAAGTGCAATGTTCATTAAAAATCTATTAGAGCAGAGTGAAACTTACGCTGGCGCTTATGCATATGTTTTTAAATAGATGTTGCATTGTGAGTCGTAATTTATAGAAATAAGAAGAGAATAAGTTTTTTCCAGTAATTTACGTGCGGCGGGAGGATGCTCATCAGATTGCTTGAAGTCGCATTTATAGTAGGTACATGTGCATCTGAGGCTTAGCAAAATCTTAAAATGTTGGTCTTCATGGTCTTTATGTCAGAGTGAGTCAAATATTACAGAACACACTTCGAATTCAAAGCACCGACTAAAGATTCGCAAATCCAAGCCTATTCAAATGCAAATAACAATCCAGTAATTGGTAGCATTTCAATCCTGATTCGATGTGACTTTAGCGGCGAAATATTTTTCACAAAAAGGATATACGGAATCGTGCATTATTTCCTTTAAAATAGCCAGAACCATGCAGGCGCACCTACACGCGGGATATCATTGATAAACATAAAAAACCAGATAGGTCCTTACGTTGATCCCTAAAGCATATCTATCCTGTTTTAGCGAGATAAATTACAAGAACCTTTGACCGCTACTTTTTGCTGCTAGGCAAAATGCCACGTAGGCAGAAGTTTGGTGGCCGTCACCAAATCCGAAGAAATTCTTATATTTCAAGCAAAAAATGCCTACGCTTAATTTGACAGATTTTGAGAAATCGAGCAACCGCAATCAACCCTTATCGAAGTGAGTACTTATATATCTTACTACTGCAGAGTAGCAGTTGCGAATCTCTGAGAAACCAGACTGATGATCCCCTTCCCCTATCCCCTATATAATATCCCCTATAAAATCCCCTATATAATAAAGCGCTATGTGCGTAAGTATGTCACGTACAGTCGCCAAATGACAAGTCTAATTCGTGTGACTCGGTAGCTCACTGGGAGAGTGTTCGGCTCGCGTTTCGTTGGTTCGGAGTTCAGATCACGTCGAGAGGCAAAGGCAATTTTTTTTTTAAATAAATTCTGCAAAGTTTTTATTTACTTGGGTTCATTGAAGCTTCTAACATGTTAGTACCGAAAAACGGAATGCTTCACCTTTAAAGGATTCCTTCAACTCCTGCCCACTTTTTCCAGAATTCTTTGGGCTCATTACAGTATTACTTGGGTTCATTGGAGTTCCTCGCCTGGAAGTACCGAAAAATTATATGCTTTCCCTTCATAAAGGATCCCTGAAAATCATGCCCACTTCCTCCAGAATTCTTTGAGCTCATTACAGTATTACTTGGGTTCATTAGAGATCCTGGCCTGGTAGAACCGAAAAATGATATGCTTTCCCTTTGTAAAGGATCTCTCCAGCTCCTGTCCAGTTCCTCCAGAATTCTTTGAGCTCATTACAGTATTACTTTGATTCATTGGAGTTCATGGCCTGGTAATACCGAAAAATGATATGCTTCTCCTCTATAAAGGATCCCTGTAGATCATGCCCACTTCCTCCAGAATTTATTGGGCTCATAACTTCGGTTCATTGGAGTTCCTGGCCTGGTAGTACCGAAAAATTATATGCTTCCCCCTTATAAAGGATATCTGAAGATCCTGCCCACTTCCTCCAGAATTCCATGGGTTCATTGGAGTTCCTGGTTCCTTTTTTAAAGGATCCTTCCAGATCTTGCCCACTTCCTACAGAATTCTTTGGGCTCATTACAGTATTACTTGGGTTCATTGGAGTTCCTGGCCTGGTAGTACCGAAAAATGATATGCTTCCCCTTCATAAAGGATCCCTCCAGATCCTGCCCACTTCCTCCAGAATTCTTTGGCTTCATTACAGTTAAAGTTGGGCTCATTGGAGTTCCTGTCCTTCTAAATTATAAAAATAAATAAATAGAGTGGCGCAACAGCTCGAGGTGAACCAGGGCCAACTTCTCAACAATGTATGCTGGTGTGTTAATTTCTTTACATACAAGGGGACCTACAATTTTTTGCCGAATCCGAACGGCATTTTGAGAAGTTTTTCAAGACAATTAATACTCTCGGAGGGCTTGTCAAACCCTCGCGGAGGTGGGGACCGTTTTTTTCAGGTGACGATGGCAGGATTCGAACCCAGACCTCTGGCGTAGTAAGCACACACACTAACCACTACGCCACGGCACCCCACCCTTCTAAATTATAGGCTTCGACTTTATAAAGCGTCCCAGCAGATCCTGCCCAGATCTTCTGCTTTATAATACCGACAACGGAGCTTCTTTTATAAAGCTGAAGCATATAATTTTAAGTTAAAAGTAAAAAGTAAAAAAGTAAAAATGAAAAGTAACCAGTGAGTAAGTGCTACAGTGTGTACGCAGAAGTTACAGTCCGTAAATGGACCGTTGAATACCCCATCCTATCCCACATTGTAAAATGCTGATGGCATAGTTATTTTTTGACATTTGATGAGTAATACAAACTTCAAAAAGGGACGTGGTTCAACCGCCCCTAGTTATAAATTATTAATTATAAGATATTTCAACAGATATTTCCAAGTTGCACTTGGAAACGTAAAAATGCAATTTTTTGGTTCAAATTCAATATTTCTAAAAAATCGACCCCTAAAAAGGGGCGAGGCTAAAACCTTAATATGAACGAAATCTGGACTGAAGTATTATTTACCTAACCTGATACTTTTTTTGTTTCATGCTTTCATAAATTAGGCTCAAGGCCAGTCGAAATTAAGTTTTTCTGAAAAATTTTAGGTTTTTCTTCAATTCCGCCTCCAAATGTGGCCGCGGCCCAAAGTCTTGTATAAACAAAATGTGGAACTAAGCGTTTTCTACATAAAATAAGTTAAGTAAATTTTTTTCATTTCGAGCAAAAATATTGAGTTAACTGTATTTGAAAACTTACACTTAAAATAGATGCCACGCCCACTAGAAGAGGGTTACCAATTAAATTTGTCTTTTTTGTGTCTTACATTCACTAAGAGATGCTAAATGTCAAATTTCAGCCTTTTAGAACGTCATACAGTTTTGAAAACTCTGGAGGTAGTTGCACATTTGGACCGATTGTGGGCGTGTCTTTGGGCGGAAATTTATGGCCTAAAAACATGTGACATACAGACGGACGGACGGACGGACATGGCTCATTCGATCATTCGAGAATTCGATCTCGATCAAAAGACCTCTTATGGTACCAGTACCACTTCGTTGTCCATCCGTCCGTTCATCCAATCACCTGCTAACTTCTGAACGGTAAGTCGTACACAGCAAAATTTGATGTACTTTTAAACTACGGAAATAGTCAGAGAAACGAGAGTAATTTTTTAAGCTCAGATAATATTTTACCCAAGAACAATTTTACTTCGGTAAGGCTTAAATTTTTGATTTTAAGAAGTTATTGTTTCTATAAAGCCTCTATAACACTTGCCGATTATTTCTAAGCCAGAAATTTCTGACACAATTTGTATAAGACCTTAAAGAAGCTACAACGAGGTCTTACAGAGGGATAAGATTCTGTTAATCTCCTCTGTTACTTTGTAAGAAGTCTACTACTTCTATAAGGCCTTATAGCAGCTTCCGTACTTCAGTGCAGAATGTGAACAATCTCTATAAGGCCGTATAGAAGTTTCGGAATCACTATACCTGTAGCAGGCATTATGTTACAAGCTTAACCGAAGCAGATACTTCTATAAGGTTTCTTTCTGCAGAGCTTAACCGTGTGACATGCTTTGCAGAAGAACTTACTTGTATATGGTTTCCTATTGCAGGCTCCACCGAAACTGTTGCTTTCATAGACTTTCCTGCTGCAAGCCTTAGCGGAACTGTAACTTGTATAAGATTTCTTATTGCATGACTTATAGAGACTGTTACTCTAATGTAGAGTTCTGTTGCAATGTTTCTGTTGCAAACGTAACAGAAAATGTTACTTGTATAATGCTTCCTGTTGCAATCTTCGCAGAAGCTGTTACTTGTAAAAAGCTTTCTGTTGCAAGCCTTATCGAAACTGTTACTTGTATAAGGCCTCCGGTTGCAGTCATAACAAAAACTGTTGCTTGTATAAAGTTTCCTATTGAACTCTTTCCTATTGAACCTCTATAAGACCTAACAGGAACTTTATACAAACACCGGTTTCTGTAAAGCCTAACAGGAAACTTTATACACGGCTGTTAGGGCTTTAACAGTTTCTGTAACTGCGCCAAATTGGCTTCTCTGAGGCCTTATACAAACTATTTTGCGGAGGGGGAAATAGCTTGTATATAACCTTACCACAACAGAAATGTTACTTGGGTAATTACAGTTTTAATTTTATGGGAAATTCGATTAAAATTTATTTCTGCATTTTTTTTTTAGAATTGTAGCAGTCGTACCTAAAAACAAAGCTTAGGTCTAGTAAGTTCAAGTTAGTCTAGTAAGACTAGTAAGTAAGGTTGGGTTAGGTTGAAGTGGCTGTTGGGTTCAAAGAACCCAACTCACTTAGATCTATGTAGGTCCATTGTGATACCACGTCGATCTGGAAAAATTGCCATTTCGTTGAACCATTTCGAGCTACTAATGAAGCGTAAGCGACGTTTTGGGTCAGTCATATTAAGATCACTAAGGTCGTTATAGACGAAAGCTCCAAGCTGAAGATTTCGGTTGTCAGAGAGAGCGGGGCATGTGCAGAGAAGGTGGAAGGTGGTCTCTTCTTCCTCCTCATCCATGCAGCTCCTGCAAAAATCGTAAGAAAAGACACCAAGCCTTGTCGCGTGCTTGCCTATCAGACAGTTTCCTGTAATAGCACCGATTGAAGCACTCATGTGTAATCTATTAAGAGCTGTCAAACTCCTATAGCGTTAAGCATCTAGCAGGTATTTAGTAGGTTTAGACAGGTACTACCACTTGTCCATCCGAGATTTGTTCTTTCTATTTCATCAAATTTTATCATGAGTTTGCACGTCGAAATTGGAGTAGTTCCAAGTTTCGCGAGTTTGTCCGCCTTACAGTTACCTGGACTGCCACTATGCCCTCTGGCACCCAGCACAGGAGAATGTTGAACTACTCTGACATCTCCTTTAGAAACGAACGTAAGTCTTAGGCTACTTTAGAGTTTATAGAACCCGATTCCAGGTGGCCGCCTGACTGTCAGAAAATATACAAAGCGTTATTCATAAGCCATGACGAGGCTTCCTTAATTGCCATGATTTCAGCTTAGAAAACACTACAATGATCCGGAAGACGGAAACAGAGACTAAGATTTAGTTTTTCTGAGAATACACCCCCACCTACCCCATCATTTGTCTTTGATCCATCAGTGTAGAAGTGAATCAATTCACATTCCAAAGGCGCACAGTCACACCAAGAAGACCTTGAGCTTGGGGGGATAATTGTGTGGAAGTTCTTGTCGAATTTCGAATTGTAGCTGGGGTATATAGTGAATGAAGTCTTTGTTTTTAAGGGGGATTTGAATGTGTTCAGAATAGCGGAATCTATCTCACTTTGAGGCGAGTGGCCGTGATAGAAGCTGTTTGTCTGCTGAAAATAGCATGGGAATAAGATGCAAGACGGTGTCTAGTACTGCTGAGGTGCGCAGCGCTCCGCTTATATATAAGCAAACTGACCTTTGGATCTGGAGCGTTCCATACATCAGTATCGATCTGACAGCCAAGATATATAGACAGTGGGTGGTACGGAGTTGAAGTCCCCACTTGTTGTCGATGGCTTTTCTGCAGGAAAGGTAAGAGGACAAGTTCAAATTTGTGGGGGTTGACACCCAGTCCACAACTGTAAGTCGATCTGGTAAGCTTGTTAACAGCGTTCCGTAGGAGTTTTTTAAGGGTTTATGTGCTTCCCCAAAAGGGCAATCGCAACGTCATCTGCACAAGCGAGCACTCTGCAGCCCTTTCCTTCCAGGATAGCCAGCAGTTTGTTCACAGCTAGATTCCAAAAGATTGGGGTAGGACTCCACCTTTCGGGATTCCTCTGCTGACAGATCTTCTGGTAGTTCGCCTTCCTTAAGTTTCCAAAAGGTTAGCTCTGTTCTTGTAGTTAATTACAAGTTATGATCCTGTGATCAGACACAAATGAAAGGACCATCTTCTCCTGTTTGTGTCTTGAAAGGAGGGAACAGTTTATTTCTTTATCAATAAGAATACAAGCTTTTGGAATAAATGCAATAATGACTATTCATAATTAGCTATGCACTCTGGCAAGACAGTACTTAAACTTTTAATGGCTCCCGAATCGTGCTCAGTTCCAAGGCCTCCGAGAAATAATCGTGCCCAGTTCCAACTATAGACATAGTGGTGAAAGGTAAAGTTTTATTATACCCCATCCCATAGGATAGGAGGTGTATTTAGTTTGTCACAAAGCTTGTAAAATTATGAAATAATAATCGTAGACCCCCAAGACCTTAAAGGCATAATGATTGAGACAGAATTCTGAATCGAATAAGCTATGTCCCTCCGTCCGTCTGTCTGTGTGTCATATGTTTTTAGGGCTTATATTTTGAGCTAGAAAACGAATGAAGCCTTATGCGTGGGCTTCTTGTCATCCGAAGCAGTACACAAGTGTGAAATTTTTTCAGATCCGCTCACAGACACGTCCACAGTCAGCTTACATGGGTAACTACCTCAAAACTTTCAGACGTCGTAAAAGGCTAAAATTTTACGCATTTCATTTCTTATTTATTGTGAGAAATAATTAGATTAGATATAGATTAGATAAGATTTTTATTGTTTAACCGTATTAAATTTTAACAAATTGTTTTATAAAAATCTGTTGGCTTGGTCTTGCCGTCTGCCTGGTAGCAACATAAAGTATCAAACTTAAGTGTCTTTGGTCTTTAGAAAAGGGTAAAATCGAATTCTCTAAAATAATTCATAAATTATTCTATCACGATAAGCTAGGGCCTTTGTGCAGTAGAGATGCAGCTTCTTAACGTTGCACTCGTTGAGATGCTGTAAGACTTGCTCCGGCTGCATTACATCAGCTCCGATGATATGCCTCCTTATTTCCCTAAGGACTGGACATTTGCCAACAAAATGATGAACGTCTTCTCTCTCTTGCAAGTTGCAGAGTCCACAGAGCACCGGTAGGTTAATCCTATGCGGTATAAAATTGATTTTAAGGAGTTCGCCTCTCAACTTAAACACCGTATTTATCTCCTGCGTGCTAAAATTGTAGTGAAAGTAGTTTTTTTCACCTCGATCATAATAAAGGCTACTGTAGATCATTCTGTGAAGTGAACCACGAGCTTGCTCAATGAATGATTTCCTAGCGTGACATACAGCTGAGTTTTCCAACCACCGCTTACTGGAAACTGCAGGTCTAAATTGAACTCCCTACCCAGCTCCAGCCATTCATGGAACCATCCTGATTTGGTACGGATCGCATGCATCGCAACGATTTTTGGCAATCGGTGGTCCTGCATATTTAAAACCTGAAGGATGTAGTCCACATGTAACTTCATGGTTTTAATGAAGAGAGGTGGTAGACCTGTTTCAACCATTAACATGTAGTTGGGTGTGTTGGGTGGAAGATGAAATGTTCTTTTCGACCGTGTCAAATTTCTTAATTCCCCAAACTTGGGCAGCATAAAACATAATTGACTCTGAAAAAAGTTTGAATTTGCTGCTATGTGAAATATGTTGATTTCCAAAGCACTTGCTCCAGGCCATATTTATTCCAGGCCTTTCTTCGCTTTTGTAAGTTTTTGTTTAAAATGTAGCTCCATGTCCAAATTTTTCGTGAAATAAACACCCAGGTACTTATTCTCTTTCACAACCTCAATTGAAACATCGTTGTAGAACCATTTTTCGTTCCGGTTGTATCTTCCTCCTCCTCGCCTAAATATCATCACCTTTGATTTTTCGAGGTTAACCATCAAATTCCACAGGGTGCAGTAGTCTCGAAGCCTGTTGATCATGAGCTGCAGCGATTCCGGAGAGGCAGCCATGAGCACTATATCGTCGGCAAAGAGGAGAGCTTTAAAAATTAGTCCTGCGAGCTCCAACCCTCCCGGCAGCACGTCCACTAAATCATCAATGAAAAGGGCGAATAAACTTGGGCTTAAGGAACATCCCTGCCTTAATCCGGACGACGAGTCAAACCACGCTGACAATTGGTCTCCACTCCATACCGCCGCCTTCGTACCTTCAAAAAGTTTTTCTATAATCCTTCCAAACTTCTTTGACATCCCTATGCAGTACAGTTTATAAAGCAGCGCTTTACGATCCACGGTGTCAAAGGCTGCTTGGAAGTCGACAAAGAAGACGTACAGTTTTATTTTGCGTTGAATATAGGATTCTGCTATACTTTTTAAAACGAAAATATGGTCGATGGTCGAATACACAGGTCTTAACCCCGCTTGATGTTCCTTCAGCAGTTTATTTTCCTCAATCCATGTTGATAATCGCCGCTGTAAAACATTGGTGAATACCTTGTAGGAGGCATTTAAGAGGGAAATACCTCTATAATTGACTGGGTCCGACATACACCCTTTTTTGTGGGTCGGAAAAATGATTGCTTCTCTGAAACGTGCTAAAATCTGTCCAGAATCCAATATTTTGTTGAATATTTTGGTTGGTGAAGCTTGGTATTTCCACATAACTTTGAGTTTTTTCCATCTCTAGAATCTCTGCAGGAAGATAATTTCATCGCCAGTGACTCATGGTATGCTTTCTTTTTGGCCCAAGAGATCCCCTTGAAATGTGCATTGGCTCTTAGTTATCTTAGTTATCTTAATTATCTTTCATGATGCCGTCATTAAATTGTCGAAACAGCCTCAGCCACGAAAAGGAGATTTTTCTAGCTTTATAACATTCTTTGTCAAACCACGGTTCTTTATAATGTTTCTTTCGATAAGAAGGCCGCCTTAGTACCTCATAAATGTGTTGTATTGTGTGTTCTATAGCTTCGAGTAGTATCAAATAATTGGGCATGATTTGGGCATGAAAAAAGCATGGTTATTACTCCAGTTCAGCCTGGGTAGCGACCTCATTTCAATTTATTTCAATTTCATTGGGATTAGTGATCACCGTGTTTCCTTATGTACAAATAATAGGCTGGTGATCTGAGTACGTTTCTTGCTTTACTTCAAAATCCGTGACATACGCTCTTCATTCGCCTCTCAGCATGCAGTAGTCGATAACCGATACGCCTTGCTCTCAAATAAATGTGTATTCACCATGATGATCAGCGTTACTCGTTCCGTTGAGTATGCGAAAGCCGAAGCTTTCACAGAGTTCACAGAGAAGTCACAGAGTTCTAGCGTTGTTCGTACCCTTGAGTTAACGAGACCGTCCTTAGAGTTCCTTGTAACGAGCTCATCTTTGTTAGCTGTTCCACTCTCCTTACCAATTCTTGCATTAATATCGCCAATAATCATCACATTTGGGTTTTCGCAGCAAAAAAGGGTTTCTTGGATCTTTTCAAAGTCGCGATCCCAATGGCTAAAATTTATATATTCCGGAATGATGAAGAAGTTTCTGTTGTCGAAGAGCAGTTTTTCGATTATTGAATCACCTATATTTTTAAACTCAGAGACTAAACTTTGTAGGTTTCGTCTAAAACCGAAGAAACATCCACCACTGGCTCTTCCTCGCACCCTATGTTTCACCGCAGAAATCCATTTAAAACAGTAATTGGAGAACTTGCTTTCGTATTGCTCAAATTCCTTATAGACAAATGTCTCATATAAAAATATTATATCGAATTCATTAATAAATGTGAAAAATTCAGAAAAAATTAACTTGTTTTTTAATCCACAGACATTGTAAGATAAAATTTTAAAATAGTTCAATTCAACATTAATATTTTTACTATTAGGGCAGACGGCATTACAATTAAAAAAATTTTTTGGTAATAGTTTTGGATGCACTGGCGCGACCCATTGCGCTTCCACCACAATTGCTTCCTTCTAGATCAGCTGTCATCGGCGTTGATTCCGTCACTGTCATCAATGATCTGGCAGCCAGCATCCCTTGCAGAACTGTCAAGCCGCTATCAGTTTCTCCGATACATCGCAGCATATCACCTTCATGAAAAAATTGTTTACCTCCCAGTAAAAGCTTATGCCCTCGCGCCTCGACATTTAAATGTTTGTTTTTTAGCGTAATTTCCTTTTTTAGTGTGAACAGTTTAGCTCGCCTTTTCCTTGATAATAAAGTGAAATCTTTGTCAATTGATACACCTGTGCCCCGTAATTTGTTTTTTCTTTTTTCTTTTAATATGCGAGTGACATCACCTTTGCTTTGTAGTTTGACAACCACATTAGCAACATTGTTTTTTGACTTTAACTCCCGCGTATTTACCACCAGACCCGCATCCGATGTATGAAGAAGCTCCAGACATATTTTTCTTGCGCTTTCGGCGGCGTTACAGCCACTTTCCACTGGTATATGAACCACCACATTGTTTTCAATCGCTTTTCGTTCAAGGGCTTCAACTTGGTACTCCAGCGAATTGCATCTTTCCTCCATTTTTTGCAATTGGTTCCGTAGTGTACTGTTGCTCGTTTGAAGATCTTGCATTTCTCTAGAAATCGCTTCAAAATCATCTTTTGTAGGTAAATTTGTGAGAAATGAAAAATAAAAATTATATCGCTTCCCCTCCTCTAGTGGGCTTGGCATCGAGTTTTAGGGTTAATTTTTAAGTACACTTTATTCAATATTTTTATTCCAAATTGAAAAAATTGTACTTAATGAAAACCAAACTGCTCGCTTTTGAGCCACGCTTATATTTGGAGGCAGAATTGAAGAGAAACCTTAAATTTTCCAGAAAAACATTATTTCGACTGGCCTTCAGCCCAATTCAGGAAAGAATAAGAAATCTTAATTAACGCATCTTAATAAGAAACGAGACTCCGTTCTTGATTTTGCTTTTTGAAAGTTTTTAGCCACGTCCCTTTTTAGGGGTCGAATTTGCACTTGAGCCAAAAAATTGCATTTAAGTACTAAAGTAAATTTAAGCCAAAGTACATTTAAGCGTAACTAAGAGGAGATATGAAGGTATATTAATATTGAAAATTTGTAAAAAGGTGGTCAGCCACGCCCCTTTTAAAAGTTTGAAACAACCACAAATGCGGGCTGTGGTACATACTATATGTTATATGAATGAAGAAGTTAGAAAATGCTTATATGTATCATCAACTCTTTTCATACAATTTTTAGTTAAATTTTATATAATTCATGAAACAGTAATTTTAAGCCGAAATCCTTTAAAAAGTGGGCGTGATCAAAGAAAAGGCCACACTTTTTCTGCTACCTCAAAGACATTTAAAAAGCAATGTCACATACCAAAAATGAGTGCGCTCTTTTTTCAACACATCCCCTTAAACTATCATAGACATTACGTTTCAATACCTTCAAGACCTTCTCCCATCACAGCGTCTTTGATTAAGCTGTTCTTGTTCCCCAATGCCACTATTAAAGGACCACAAAACACCCCTCCGACTGCCAAGTGGCTTACTTTTCTATAATTTATGTGTGAAATCAAAGAATAAATAACACACCAGTCCACACAATACAATCCTCTCAATCGGCAAGCTGAAAACATAAAATCCACACGTTCCGATTCTATTGACCGTAACCTCAGCCATAAATACTGCTTCACCTTTTTTGCTATTTTATACGTGCCGAGTCCTTTTTGCGGCACACAACCCATTTGGCGACCGTGTGCAACTTAGTGCCCAGATGTCACCCCCTTCGACTGATGTACCCACCGCCCGCCCGCAGATGTATAACTCAACAAATAACCACCCATTATGGAGCAGTAAAAACCACTTTCTTAGTAAACAATAACAATTGCAATGACTCGACGATTTGTCCGACGGCATGCGGTTTCAGGAGCCCCCTGTATACGGGATGCTGATGCGTGCGGGAGGGGGAGATTTTAAGTCATAATCATTATGATCGAAATAAATCAACCACCCCACCTCGCTCGGTTGGTGAAGTTGTAGCACTTTTATTCGATTTTGATTGCATGGGGTTGCAAATGGACTACTTGTTGGCAAGGGGGCTGCCCTGATCGTCTTGAGTGTGGGGGACCATAATGAGAATTACCGTAAAGAGTTAACGAACCAAGGGGTAGTGAACTTGTTAGCCGAAGGAAAATATTTGAAGGCCTGTACGAAGGTACGAGTATTGCGATGCACTTTTTGCTGTTCTTTTATTATTTTCAGTTTTTATTTATTGCCGTTTGTGCAAAGTGAGGGGTGGTTCAACAATTGGGTGTAATTTTTCTTGTTCTTATGGTTTTGGTGTTGTAAAAAAAAATTGTTTCTTAAGTTTTTTGCTTTTGAAAGAATGTTGATTCATAGTTTTGAATTTTAAAAGTTTCCTTTGTTCGCAAACATAAAAGGGAAACACAGCTTGAGTGAAACCTGAGTTATTATAGATTGGATGATTGTGCTTTTGTCTAGAAGAAACTTTTGCAGCGATGATGGTCACATTTTGCAAAATGTTAGTATTCAGTATACATTTTTTATAGGACTGTAATTTTTTTTTAAGAACGTAAATTACTCCACTATTTTATTAAAAACGCTAATATCGTGTCGATATTTAAAAAAAGCTGTCTATAAAGTTTTTGAGATTCAGTAGTGTAAAGGCAATGACGAGTCTTTAAAATAAAGAATAGATCGTTGCGAAAAATCGCTTCAAGTCTCCAACCGTGCGTCGTGCACGAAAGAAGACTTTATATAGTGGACGTAAATACCACATGCGCTAATTTAATTCGTTAAGGGTTTATCCACTAGCAGTTTCTCCAAAGCTCATTGGAGTTTTCCTAATGTTATAATCCAACTATTTTGACGGTAGCGAGGATCGCCGCATATTGGTGCGTGGCTACAGTCGTCATCTTATCTCGACGTACCTATATGAGGCTTTTGTAGAACAAGGCCCATAATCTAATTCTTTGAACCCATGTTCAAAAAAACAAGCATCTTTCTTTGACATAAACAGATATGCACAATTCAATCCTGACAAAAATCACGTTGACTGTGATATGGCTAAGATCAGGCAGTTAGGGTTCTATTATATGACACCTCTATGTTTTTAAATCGAAATTTATGTTCAAGGCCCATGAGTGCATCTGAGGCATTCATAGGCCTTGATCTGTTTATTAAGAGAGCACACCTTCACGAATTAGTAAAGCTAGAGAGGGAAATAGGGCAAGAAAACGCTGAAGGTTTGAGGCAAACTAAGAAACTTTCATAAATTATTCAAAGCACGAAAGAATATGGCCAATATACAAAGTGGGCATAACTGATGGTCTCAGCCTGGCGTCTCCGAGACGAGAATAATAAAACTCCAGTTCATTTGACGCTATCCTTTGGTTTGCCTTCCATAAAAGACTTAAATACTTTGGCAAACCGAAACCAATATATACCAGTCAAGGAAATACTGCCAATTGAATATACTCTTATACCTGGATTCCTTTCAAAGATTCGAAATAGTGCTCTAAGATAAGACTTTGGAATGAATCAAATTCAAAAAAACTATCAAAATAGTTCACACTGACAATTTACAAGAACTCAGGCAAAATGAATTACTTGGAATACACTTAACAGATAAATGCTTATCACGCTATAACTTCCTTTAAGGTCACATTCCCAGACCGCTAAACTGCACTGAACGAAAAATACCATTCACGTAAGAGAAAAAACGTTTGCCACAAGCGCGAAAAAGGGCCAAGCGTTAAGCGAGGTTGTGGTTATATATTAACAACCTTTTCGTTGTAGCTATATCCTTTAACAGTGACCAATTAAAGATTTTGGGACAATATAAAAAGTGTTTGCAACGCATGATACTCGACATTCTTCCAAAATTATAGAGCGTTTATCACAAACGACTTTATCTTTACTAGTTACGACAAAGCGCATTTGGGGTACACCCATGGGAACAAAACGAACCTACATTTGCCAACGACTCACTTGTATGGCAAACAGATGGATCCAAAACAAATGAAGGGGTTGGAGCCAGAGTATACGGTGTACGTGCACTAAAACATTACTATTCGCTAGTATGGATAAAAGCAGTTCCGTATTTCAGACCGAAATACATGCAATTGAACTTTGCATTCGAGAGAGCTAATAACAAATAAGACCGTTTACATTCTCTCTGATAGCAGGGCAGCTCTACTCACAATTAACGCCTTTGAGATAACATCAAAGAGATAACATCTGTGACTGTCTTTAAATCCTACAAATACTGGCCAGCACGAACAAGGTTCACCTGATCTGGGTGCCAGGCCACAACGGATTTGAAGGCAACGAAAAAGCAAACGAACTAGCCGGAAAAGGATCCGCATCCCAATTCTTGATGCCAAGACCATTCAGCAGGCTACCAATTAACACCATAAAAAACTGTGTGAAAACCTGGCTGATCGAAAAGAAACTCAATTTCTGAAGGGTAACCGAAGGAAACAGGCAAGCCAAAGCTTTCATGCCTAACAGCTCCTACAAAAAAACGAAACAGCTACTACAATTAAGTAGAAGTCAGATTCGATTGCTCACAGGGCACTATCGAGTTAGAAAACACCTGATGACCATGAGGATAGGGCAAGACAATACATGCAGACTATGCACCAAGGACACAGAAACAACAGAACACATATTATGTGACTGTAACGTTTTCTAGGTAAGTTCTACCTCAAAGCAGCGGACATAACTGCCAGCATACCCAAAGAGCTAGCCGGCTTAATAGCAAACTGCGGCATCATGGATGAGTTATAAATGGGGGACATCACAATAGGCCCACTGGTGGCCCCAGTAATCTGGGATTTACTGTACCACCTCCCCCGTACAATCAACAATCTACAAGATAAGACTTTTCTGCAAAGGCAAAGTAAATGTGGTATATAACCATAAAAACATCAGTTTTAAAAAGGATTTTCAATGTGAGCAGGAGAATCTCTAAGAGAAAACGAGTATCTCTACGTGCTAGGGACACAATAGACCAATTATAGATCGCTGTATCGTTCATGGATCGTTCATGTATTAATGTTATCTCATTTCTGCACAGGTGACCTAACGGTGGTGGAGGTTAGAGGGACGGACGAGAACTACACGGTAGCGTCGGTCTACATGCCATTTGACGACGGTACCTCGGTCCCCCCGGAATCTCTGAAGACGCTAGTGACAGCGTCCGAACAAGGTAAGAAGAACTTAGTCTTAAGCTGTGATGTCAATGCCCATCATACGATCTGGGGAAGCTCAGACATTAACGCCAGAGGCGAGGTTCTGTTTGATTTTGTCCTTAGCTCCAACCTTCTAGTATGTAACAGGGGAAATGATCCCACCTTCATTACAGCGAATAGGAGGGAAGTCTTGGACGTGACTTTCGTGTCTCAAAACAGCTCTGTTCAAGTAACGAACTGGAGAGTATCTAAGCAGGCATCACTATCAGATCACTGCTGGATACTCTTTGAGATACAGGTAGGCTCGCAGGCTAGGAAAGTTTTCAAAAACCCAAAAAGAGCAAACTGGGTGAAGTTCAACAAAGAACTGCGGAGGACTATCTCCCCCTGCCCAGACAGAGATCTTACTACCGAGCATGAGATCGACGATACAGTCGAATACATCACCGGGATGATCTCCAGCTCTTTCGAAAAATCCTGCCCAAACAGCAATACAGAAGGGAAACAACGCCCTCCCTGGTGGAACTCCAAGATCGCGGAGCTCATCAAGAGCTCAAGATCCAGATGGAACCTTGCAAAAGAGGGGCTCATCGAATGGACGACCTATAGGGAGAGCGTTAGAATCCTGAAAAAGGAGATCAGATTCGCCAAGAGGAGCTCATGGAAGAATTTCTGCGAATCAATCGAAACAACAACTGAAGCGTCCCGACTGAGAAAAGTCTTATCCAAAGCGCCTATACCGCTATCTTCACTCAGGAAGACTGAGGGCGATTGGACCTCGACACACAAGGAAACGCTGGATTTACTGGCGGAAACTCACTTCCCAGGGTGCTTCGATACCTATGAGGATTACGCTACAGTAGCGCAAGGCTCGCGGAAAAAGATGAAGGACGAAAAGATCAGGGCTATAACCGATGTAAAAAGGCTGGCCTGGGCGATCAACTCCTTCGATCCCTTTAAAGCACCAGGGATGGATAACATCCGACCAATAATGCTCCAAAAAGCAGGGGAAACTATCATTCCATGGTTGAGTAACGTATACAAGTCCTGCCTAAAGCTGTGCTATATTCCCAAAGCTTGGAGAGAAGTCCGAGTGATATTCATCCCCAAAGCAGGGAAGGCAAACCACTCTACGGCAAAGGACTATCGACCCATAAGCCTGTCCTCATTTATGCTCAAGACGTTGGAACGGCTTATTGACGTGTATGTGAGAGAGCTGATTGGTGATAACTATTTATCAAAATCACAGCACGCGTACATGAGAAGCAGATCGGCTGACACTGCACTACATAGAGTAGTAACAGTAGTGGAAAAATCCCTGGAACACAAGGAGTACACTTTGGGTGCCTTTCTAGACATAGAGGGGGCGTTTAATAACATTGAGGCAGACGCGATATTGCGCAGCTTGAGAAACGCCCACCTAGATAGCAGTCTATGCGACTGGATCGGGCTCATGTTAAGCACACGAAAGACAAACTGCTACCTAGGCGAAGTATGCAGCAGACGAAACGTCAGCAGAGGAACACCGCAGGGAGGTGTCATATCTCCGCTTATATGGACCCTGGTAATCGACGAATTGCTGAAAACCCTGGAGAGGGAAGGCTTCACTGTGAGCGCATACGCAGACGATGTAGCAATCCTGATCCCAGGTAAACTCCCACCAATCATCAGTGACCGACTCAGCTACGCACTTCGCATTGTTGGAAAATGGGTAGAGGGTCGAGGACTGGGAATTAACCCCTCTAAGACGGAAGTTGTGTTGTTTACAAGGAAAAGGGCAGTTCCATCCTTCAGCAACCCGAGAATGGGGGGAGTGGAGTTACCGTTATCCAGATCGGTAAGATACCTGGGCGTCATATTAGACTCCAAACTCAACTGGAGGGATAATATAGAAGATCGTGTCAAGCGGGCATACGTGGCACTATACGCCTGCCGCAGAACGTTCGGAAGCATGTGGGGACTGCAACCAAACATGGTACACTGGATGTATATAACGGTTGTAAGACCCATCTTAACTTACGGTGCAGTTGTATGGTGGAAGGCTACGGAAAGAAAGTGTCATCTCTCTAGCCTCACCAAAGTTCAAAGGGCAGCCTGCATGGGTATAACAGGGTCCCTAAGGACCACACCCACCGCGGTACTGGTGGTACTACTCAACCTCACCCCCTTGGACATATACTGCAGCAGCAAGGTAGCTAAAACAGCTGTTCGCCTAAGGGAATCCGGACTGTGGTCCTCAAGATCTTATGGACACGCCTCTGTGGAAACTCAGTGGGCTGCCTCCACAAACACCCCAGTCACAGATTACCTACCTATGACATTCGCCTTCAACAGGAGATTCGCTACCAGAATACCTGAAAGAGGTGAATGGGAAGATAAGACCATTACAGGAGACGACGAGATCGCCGTATATACCGACGGCTCTAAGATGGACGTCGGAACCGGTGCGGGCATTTTCTGTGGAGATTTGGGTCTAGGTAAATCTTTCCGAATCAATGACGACTGCAGCATTTTTCAGGCGGAGCTGGCAGCCATAATCGAAGCTGCCTCCGAGCTGAAGAAATACAGCCCCGCAAACAAGACCATCACCATATACTCTGATAGCCAAGCGGCAATTAAAGCCTTGGAATCAGACGTGGTAAAGTCAAGGGCTGTGAAACTATGCAGGGAAATTCTGGACGAGTTATCACTTGGCAACACTGTAACTGTGTGTTGGGTGCCAGGTCACACCGATATATCGGGAAACGGAGAAGCGGACAAGCTTGCGAGATTTGGGTCTGGAATGAATGCATCTCTAGCCCTCAAATCCATAAGAGTCCCGCTGAGTTCGATAGCACGTAGGTTAGAAACATGGTTAGAACTTGATACGTGCAGACACACAAGGGAGCTATGGCCAGCGGTAAACAAAAAGAGATCACTATTTTTGATCGGACTAGCCCGCAGGAACATCCGAGTACTCACGGGAATCCTCACGGGGCACTGCGCTGTGGGTCTACACGCTGAGCGGCTAGGCATACCGCATAACGATTACTGCAGAAGCTGCAGGGACGTTGAAGAAATTGAATCTGTTCGTCATCTGCTCTGCGAATGCCCAGCCCTAAACAGCATCAGGCGTAGTATCCTCGGCAGCTACTTCTTCAACGAGCTCGAAGATCTAAATAATGTAGATCTAAAGGACCTCCTAAGATTTGTATACAAATCCGGATGGGTCCAAGAGGGCGGCACTCTGAGCTTCTAACAGCGGTCTATTTCTGTTTTCGTTCCAGGTATTAAGAAGGTTCCCAATGGACACAATGGACCCAACTGCTGGTCTAAGTGAAGCCGTGACTATTGTCAAAAGGGCACCCATCAACCTAACCTAACCTAGATCGCTGTATTGTAAAACCCCTTACCAAAAACTGCCTTAACATTAAAAAAGGGTGGACGCATCAGCGGACGGATTTAAAAATGATTTCTGTTTGTTGTGTTTCGAAAATTAGAAAATATAGAGATGAAGTTTGAAATTCCTAGCTTAAGACTACCGACATACAGACGGACATGGCTCATTCAACTCTGCGAGTTCTGTCTCAAGCAAAACTGTAAAGAACTTAGTGGTTTACGGTCATTATTTGTTAGTGCTTTAAATAATATGAGTGAATCTTATAGCCAAACTAATGAGTTAAATCTTATGGGTTTGGGTAGACTATGATGGGCAGCGACAAGTACTCTGGTCTCATTCTCAGTTTCATTCCGATCGTTCTTGTAAAGGCAAAATTATCAACAGAGGTATCAGTGCCAGCAATTGCAGGAGTTTTTTTTTTAGGCCGGCATGGGTAGAAAACAAAATAGAGGAAGGCAAGAGACAGACTCGTAGACGTTCTAGACGACTAGAACGATGCTTAGAGGAAATATGAGCCCTAGCTTTTTTTTATAATTGACGCGCGATCAAGGGGTTTTATGGCTACCCTTAAGATGCGAAAGGATTTAAAAAAAAAGAAGAGAAAAGGAGTTCTCCATCCAACACGCAAATTCTGATGAGCCAGTACGGATCATGAGAACTTTGCACAGAAATACCAAAGCTTACCCCCGCAAGTGTTATGCCTTTACGGAGAAAGCAACAATATATCGCATGCATCTAATGGTTGTCCTATCTATTTGCGTATTGGAAGAAAAACAAGTGTTCAATATTCGGCCGACCCTAACCTGGATAGCAGACGCCGATCAAGAAGCCGCTCATTTTGAGACAGACACTCCTGGATTTTTCGTTTGTTGAGTAGTGTGCTCAAATTGTTGTGAAGACTCAATAACATAGTATTTCCTACTTTCCGACCAAAATAATTCTCCTACATATTTTTATGGCAAGACCTTGCCTGCCAGACAGATTAGGGGAGAGTGGGGCTTAAAGTAACTCTTTTTACTAAATCGCTCTGTGTGTCGGCAGTTTTTAAGCCTTAATTGAAATTTGACAACCAATCCGTGACTGAGGTACCTATAGAGGCATCTGATTGAGTTTCCACAGAGGTGTGTCAAAAAGTTCTTGAGGACCACAGTCCAGATTCAATAAGGCGAACAGCTGTTTTAGCTGCCTTGCTGCTGCAGTATATGTCCAAGGGGGTGAGGTTGAGTAGTACCTCCAGTGCTGCGGTGGGTGTGGTCCTTAGGGACCCTGTTACACCCACGCAGGCTGCCCTTGGATCTTGGTGAGGCAGGAAAGATGTCACTTTCTTTCTGTAGCCTTCCACCACACAACTGCAACGTAAATTAGGATGGCGCTTACGACCCCTATATAAATCCAGTGCACCAAGTTTGGTTGCAGTCCTCACATGCTGCCGAAATTTTTGCGGCAGGCGTATAATGCCACGTGTGCCCGCTTGACACAATCTTCTATATTAGCCCCAAGGGCTTGCTCAATCTTCCTACCACACTCAACAATGTACTGTCGGCGAAGGATCATAAGCCCGTGGACCACCAAAAGTCCCAAATGAACATGTGGCCCACTTGGGTGGGTTGTAAGTTCAAAAAAAATTGTGAACTTATAACCTGCCTGTGTGGGACAAAGGTCCACAAAATCTTTGGTCATAAATCCACAATCTTTTAACGGAAATGGGCCATAAGTCCAGAATAATTTTTGAAGGGAACTAAATTTTTTTGCAGCAAAGCAAAGGTAAAAAAAGAAACAGGCAGGGGTTGCATGGGGGCGGCACGCCCCTCCATACATATTTGACTATGTAGTAATGTGTAGTCCTTACTACATAGTAAGGACTACACCCGTCATCATAAGACATACTAATCTCATAATCTCATAATCTCATATGAGATCTATCTATCTGAGTTTTCTCCCGCACTTGGTCTCCTTCCTGTCACCGGATTTCTCTACAGAATCTTCGGAGTGTTTAGGGAGTAGCTTTTCCTCCCTTTCCATTGAGATATCCTCTCTATCCGTCATAGAAGATGACGCACTTGACAAGGCCCCTGCCATGTGAAATAATTGAAGGGTATGCCGGTTTATATGCAGAAGACGAACACTTTTATCTCTTCAGCGATTCTTAATTCTAAGAGGAACCCTTTCGTTTTAAACTATTATACTTCTTACCTCTGTTACCTCTAGCCCCGCTCTCCCCTACTCCAAGCAGGGGCCCTATGAAATAACCGCGACACACCATCTGATCATCTTCGTCGTGATTACCGTGTTCTTAATCATCACTTCGATTTTCAAGGGAGTTGATGACGGTCTACGGCTGAATATCATAAATTGCCAGAGCGGGACTTACAGGATTAAACCTGGCTTAAAGACCACCACTAGTGAAAGGTTTCTTTACTTGAGGCAAATGTCCTTCGATAGGGCGGCGCCCTTGAAACTGTTATGACGAAAGTCTTCAAGTTTTTTTCACTGAAGCAACGAAGCCAACTCAAACATTTTCTCCCATGTTAAAAGCTTGTTGAAGAGAACGTTTTCGTTTAAGTCATGCCTATTTTGCCTGCATAATATCGAAAGTGTTTTGTATGCGTTATGAATGCGTGCTGCAGTCTCAAACAAAATAATTAGTTAAGTTTGATATTCTAAACAATGTAAACAATGACGTCGATACTTATTTTTATTGTGTGTTTATTTAAAAACAGAGTCAAACGTTACTTTTCAATCAACCCTTTAAGACACGAAAGTGCTTATCTCGGCCCATCAACCCACAGTCAGCAATTCAAAGCAAATTCAATCAGGCAAAGTAGAGTAGAACAATTGATTTCTATTCGGCATTCATAAAAATCAAATTCCAAACAACCTGTCAAGCACCTTCAACCGATTCCCAACCCAACATGCCACGTCATGCGATGATGATGACTATCGAATTTCAAAGGAATCTATTCGTGAATATATCCGATATGTTCAAAAACACACACATTACCAGATTGAGAGCCGACATCAAGACTGAAGCGCCCTGAATAAACAAATTAAAAGATATTTCAATATTTATTCAAGGGGAGCCAATCAACCGAGCGACGATCGCCATGCCGGGCCACCTTTTTGCTCCGCCACTATCCCGCACTGGAATGGGGATGGGGTACTGCACAAAAAGAGAGTCAAAGTTAATTTGAAATCGAATCACATTAATCTTGTAAAGAGATTCCGACAGCATCATCACATCACCTCCGCCGCCGTCGCCGCCACAATCATCATCACACGGAAGAGAAGTGACCGCCTCAAACGGAATTGGAATTGTGCTGCACGAGATCAATGGGTCCAGCAGCGTGATGACTCTTTAATACAAATCGTCCCGACGGGGGGTGCTGAATCGGTATCTTTGATTCGAAGTGCGCCCTCCCGCTCGAAAAGTGCTTGGCTAGAATATCGCCCGCGAAGATTTATGACCCTGTTTTAACATATAGAGGGAGAATTGGAAACGGCTAAAACAATTAAAATTTAAATAAACTTATGATTTGAATCTATATAGCTCGATGTGCTTAGAGCTGGGAGATGTGATTCCCGTTTCATCAGGAAAGGCCTTGAGTGGATCTTCACGCCCTCATAAACCCATTAACTTAACCTACTTTTCCAATCTCCATTTACATAGGTATTAGTTTTGGTAGGTTAATGGGTAGGACTCACCACGGGTCAGAGACTTGGCAGTTTATTGCCCATCAGTCAAACCCAAACAGGCTTTGTGTCAGGTCTGTAGTAAGCTCAAACTTTTTGGCAATTTTACTCAATAAACTTTAACACAAATTTGAGTGCTTCAGTACTTTAACGCTTATGACTTCATGATGACTTTCATTGAGAGCATTAGAAGCAATTAGTCCGTCTTTACAGACGGCTGTAAGGTAGACGCGCGGAAACAGATGCACGCATCCTCTATATATAGCTCTGGGGTTAAGAAAAATGCAGGACCAATGTCGACTGCAGTGTTTTTCAGCGGAGCAAGCGTTACTGGCTCGAAAAAACTGTCACTATTTACTCTGACATCCAAGCCGCTATAAAGATTATGGAGTGAAGTCAAGGGATGTGAAACCGTGAACTTAGCGATCTAAGCACTACCGACTCAAAGAGATCGGTATTATCAGTATTTACCAATAATACTGATAATAGAATCAAGAGCAAGAGCAAGCAAGAATATTCACATAAATTGAACCTTTGAAGGGCTGTGGTTCTACACGCAGACCGAATAGGCAACTTTGAATAGATTGAATCAGTTTGTCACCTGCTATGCGAATGCGAGAACCCAAAAAGTATTAGGCGAAGGATCCCTGGCTCCGCACAGACAAAACCTTCTTCGATTGGCTTAAAGATTTAAGCTATGTGGAGCTGAAGGATCTTGACAAGGATTGCATACAAATCCGGATATGTCCAACAGAGTGACTCTTTTAACTTTTAACACACGGTTTCTCTTAATTTTTTTAAGTGCTAAGAAGGTTTTAAATCGACACAATGGTCCCAACTATAGTTTTAGTCGTCTTAAGTAGCACACTCTGGAACCATCAGCATTGAATTTTGAATATTGAACTTAGGAGACACTCAAAATACTCTCCAGTAGTACTAATGGTCTAACAAGGTATAATCATCGTCTATTGGTCCCATTAGTTTTGTAAAGGTGGCGCTTCAAACGTTTCTAGCACTGAAGTAATAAGGCTTAAAGTGCTGATAAGTTAGATTTCATAGCATGCAGTTTCTTAAGACGTTTCTAGCACCTATTTTATAACACAATAGGTTTAACACATCTGAAGTACTTCTTTTCACTTTTATACAGCCCTTAGGGGTTTTGTAAGGGGCCCCGTCACTTGTACGAAACAAACTTCAAAAGTCTTAGATTATATGAGGTGGTGCTTTAAACGTAACGGTGGCTTTATAGCCAGAGCTTCTGTGTTACTTGTTAGCTAGTGTCACAGACGCTTTCATCAATCGAGCCTTGCCTTAGTAAAAGAACTACAATGAGCAAGTAACTCTGGAGTTGGGATTCGATACGATTCATTTGAATCGCGGACGAAACTGAATTTCCAACGTTTTACTCGAATTCAAAAAGAGACCAGACTTATGCTCGATACGCTTGATAGCTTCACGAGACATTGTAGTACTGAGGGTAATCCATGCGGAATATGCTGCACGAAGTAGCAGGCATCTTTGGAGCACCTCGCGGCATCGAATTTACGGAGAAAGCCTGACCTGCACGGACCATAGGTTACCACATATCAAAACTGGTACGCGTACTCCTCTGGGGCACTGCAACCGAACAATTTGGCAGCGTGCACTCTCTATTGGGAAGGACTGGTTAGCGCGTTTGAAGATGATTAAATGAGGACTTAATGGCTGGAACTTCTACGACGAGTTCAAGCGCATGAAAACTGCTCTTCATGCGTACAGGTGTTCCAAGTGACATTATGGGCAACAAAATGCTGTAGGTTTTCCAAAAGGCTGGGACCCCCAATTCTTAGAAAATGCGCAAGAGGTGAGTCTTAGCATCGCATACAATCCAGCAGGTGCAGGTGTATACGAGCTGGCGGGCGAGTTGCTTACGGGCAAGAGGCATACAAATATAAGAGAAGTTGACAGTGAGGCTTAATCGTGAGCATCAGGAAAAAGGGCGGACGATGTGATTTAGGCAACACTAGTTGGGAGTTCTTATGCCTAAAATTATACTCATTTTAGGCATAAGAAATAAGACTCCAAACAATTGTGCTTTTCCAAAACATGCTGACATTTCTAAATACCGCGTATTTTTTTTTTTTTACTTTCTGTAACCAAACCAATCTTTTTCGCCAAACAACTATTTTTCAAGACCTGTCAAGGCATTTGTGTAGCACGGAAGACGCAACCTTCTTAGTGCAGTCAACGGGCTATCGAATCAATTTGACCTCAATTCAAAGTTTTTTCTGACCGATTTGATTAATCATTATCAAAAAAACCAAAATTTATTAAATTTTAAGCTACAAAGTCAAAGCTGATGACTTCACCACTCTTTGCACTGCACCGCAACACTTAACAATTTCGAAAAGTGTAAAACAAAAAAAAAAACCAATGCACCTCCTCTTTAAAATCGATTTCGGTCCATCACAGCCACCACAAAAGTGTAGCTTCTTACCTCTGGCAGTACACATTACATTCCCGCACCGCAACCGCTAAGGTTCGTAGGTAGTATAAACTTCTCCATCAGATTTTGTGCTCATGGAGCCACAATGTCTGGAGCGATCCTGCACCAAAGAGTCGCAACTTTTTATCTGTTCACATGCCTCGAAATGGGCTCGTTTTCGTATATTATTCCGTACACCTTTCGAGGGCAAAAGACTGACCGCATTCGCAAGAGTCTCACCAATAATATACACAAAGCATAAATCATGCTGTTATTGAAGTGTAAGTGGAATGGGAATGCGTGCATATGTGTGTTTGTGCAGTGTCGGCTGATATTGTGGGATGATGGGTAGTAAAATTTTACAACTCTTCCACAACACCACCCGTCCAATATGATGATGTCGATAATGACGACGGACAGCAAAAAGGATTATTTGTGCACTCAAATGGCAGCAGCTTCACGAAACCTCCTCACGGGTAATTACTTGCAACAGTGACTTCACTTGGGCCGATTTGGTGTGCCAATGCCGCGCTATGGTGGTGTGAGCTCTAAAATTGGCTCACGGGTTTTACGACCAAGTTTGGGCTTCTGATTTCGGATTTATGTTTGAGATCCCAATATGAAATGGTGTTGTGCTGGTAGTGAGATGTATTTTTGTCGGTCCATTATAATGACGAATGCGCATATAGTATATACTTTATGAGTTTGGTTCTTATATAGTCTGGGAGAGCCAAGGGGCCACTACTATACAAGCCGATAAATACTTACAATTGTGTTCTTAGAAGCCAGGCGTCTATATTGAAACAAAAATCATATTTTAAATTTAGTTACAAAATTATTTACCAACGAAACAAATAAGCCACAACATTTAATAACTTAGCACAAATCGACAACCACAAAACCGCTCAAAATGGCCATGAAAGCGTAGCTACCTGTACCGACCTTCCCATAACCTACTTCTGAACAAAAAGTAGCAACAAATTAAGTCAAAGTTTTCGATGGGAACTACAAATTTGTTGATATCATTGAGCGATCAATTTATCTACTGAAGTGTAACCATCAATCAATGCTGCTGCTTTCCACGGAATTCGGTTTGAGTAATGATATCGATTTGTAAAGTGATGGCCAATCTCCTGCGGTGGTATGGTAGGTAAATTCTCACTTGAATTGGCACGATATGGTTTCTTTTTAGATTGCTGACAGACTTGTGGATTTCGGCAAAAAATTGGCTTCACATTTCAAGTATGATTATCGGCACCTCCCCCAAAAGCTAAGATTCCGCAGACACATAGGCATCGTCTGATACCTCTGATGGTGTGGTGGTGGCCAAGAGTGTGAACCTGTTGCTTAAACACATAAATGAGTGTCAATGTCATATTGCCATATCGGATGTATCCGCATGCCATTTAATGGACAGCCATTAAATGAACTAAAGATTAAGAAAAAACAAGTTGATTCGTCCATATGAGTTCCATGAAATTAGAGCGATTCAAATTCCGATTGTCGCAGAAACCTTGACAAGTAATGACTCAAAAAAGTGACGAATTAAACTTCTACATTGTCAGGAAAGTCCTGCGGGGGAAATGCAGATTTGAAAGAAACTGCGCCCAGGGGTGTTCGCAAACTGAATCCTGAGTGCCTTTTCTAATAAAATGGCAGAAACGAATCCGAGTAAGAGTTACTAAGACCCTTTTTTTCGGGGGCAAATCCCAACCCCGAAAGCAACCCTTTCCATCTTTTCGACGCATCCCTCTAATCCTTTTCCATCCAACCGTTAGTGTGCTCTTACCTACAGGAGAAGTAATAAAAGCTCACAAATCATGATAAATGGACAACCTAAAGGATGTTTTTACTCCAGGTGGTACTGGCGATACCCAAAATCCACCCGCAGTCTTTTCGACTACGGTCGGGGCACGGATTCTGGGGGCCCCAATATTAATTTTTGATATACCTGACTCTTGCAACTCGGTATCCGACTCGCTCGGAAATCTGAGTATGAGTGAGGCTGCTGAGTGAGTAAGTGTACTGCTATTGACGCGACGACCCGGAATACGCTTGTGGTTGAACGGACTCCGGAAGAGGCGGGCTCCGAGGTGCGCCTAACTAAGGATCGGTGGAAGAGGAAAAGGAAGCGGCAGATCGAAAAGTCGCGCAAAGAAGCTTCACGGGCAGAAGGCGCTGCTAATTCGGTCGGCTCTTCGGTGATTTCCATGTAGCGGGACAGGTCGGAAATCTCACCAACTGAAGCAAATCTGTCCTCTTCATCGGTCATCGCCTTCTATTCTGATGAACCGAAAAGCAAGACTAAACCTCAGTTCATTATGAGAAACACAACCCCCCTCGCTCATGTGTCAACGTTAGACGCCCATGTGTCTTCGAGTGAGTCCGCCAGTACTTCTCCCATTGATGGGCGCAGTACTGGCGGACAGAAACTGGACGTCGCGAGCACTCTCATGGGCTCATGAGTTCTGCAAGCGCACCAACTGTTAGTGCTGCCGTTGCACTGGTGATGGATGCTTGGGATGTGACGTCAACAGGCTGCAGCACTAGCGGACAGAACTGTATCGACGCGGGCGGTCCTGATGGTCGGTGTGCCATTGGTACAGCACACTTTGAAAGCACGACAGCTAAGGTGGGAGATCAGAGGCGTTCTTATCGGAATGCTGCTGTCTCCTCTTTATCAGTTCAAATTGGGAAAGCAGGTAATGGCAACGAACACTGCAAAACTCAATTGCTGGAACTTTGGGCAACTAATGCAAATTGAGGCAACCAATGCTTGCATTCAGGTGGAAGGCTGTGGTTTGAAGGACGGAACAGACCTCATCGCAGCACACCTCTGAATGGCTACGCAGTATGGTGTCGACAATCCCTCCCCTTGGGATCTCAAATTTTGAGGTCAACAAGCCACCTAAGCTAACGCGTGCCGTCTGCTGAATCCCTGGGAAACTGGGGAAAACGGCGGATTTGCTGAAGCGTTTGCGAACCCAGAATCCTAACCTCGATACAAAAGCCTTGGTTGTCCGTTCGCATCGAGCAAATGAAGATGGTAGTTTTTTTGGTCGTGGGCATGGACATGGCTTCTGCCGAGGTCATCGAATCTAGGTGCGACATGCGTTCGTATCTGCATTTTGGTAGGATTCACCTCCGTTTCAATGCCAAACAGGGCTAATAGTTTACGTAACCCTGAGTCTACATCCATCATGTTTACTCAGATTAACCTTCAGCACTGTAAGGCGTCTACTGCTCACCCAAGTAGCAGGCTTGCGGAATGTAGTACAAAAAAACATGCATAAAATCCATCCAGGAACCATGAGTGTGGAAAGGTAATCTGTGGTCTAAGTGGCGTGAAGCATCACGCCACATTCTTTACTATAAGAAGTCCGAAAGACCTAGGACTTGTCTTATTGCATTGAAATCTTTAGAGGCAGTTATACGATCGAAAGGTTTTGTGCCCAAGATCTGGTTGCAGCCTCTTTTTCCCTGATGCCATGCTAACGGCAAATGGGAAACTTTTGTTGTTGCCCCGGCGTATTTCTCCTACAACTCTTTTACTTCTGCTCCACCAAAGGCAGCTGTTGAGCTAATGCTAATGCTCAGAATAATGTCTGGGGCTGCAGCAAATGTAACGCAAGAGGAGATCGTCTTTGATTTAGGTCAATGATTTAGGTCATCGACCTTCATTTGCCAGGAGACAGCAGGTAATTGACCTTACTCTGTCCAACAAGTTTTCAAGGATCAAGTTCGCCCTTTGCAAGAGAGGAGAAATCCTAGAAAAACCAATTGGGCACAGTTTGGAGAGGAACAAGGTGTAGAGATGTCTGCTCAAAATCTCAACAGCATCCTAAGCCGTTGTTTTGAACTCGCGTGCCCACTTACGAAAAACCCTCGAAGCAAATCGGTACCTTGGTGGAATACCGAACTGCAGCGTATTCGCAAAGAGACCAGGAAGCTCCTACATCGGTCTATGAGAACCAATTTTGTAGAAGACTGGAATCATTATCGATCGGGGCAAAAGGATTTTAAGAGACTTATTCGCAAGTCGAAAAATTACTCTTATAACAAAATTTGTGAGGAGATCGAGGTAAAACTTATAGGCTTGTGAAAGTTCTTTAGAGAAACAGACCAAGCAAACTCGCTTCAATACTCAAACCTGATGGCACTTACACTGAAACCAAGGCGGAGACCTTCAGTCTTCTTCCTGAGACTCACTTTCCGGGAAATAAGATCACCACGTGCTCTTCAGTGCGGTACCGGCAACGGTGGCCCGTGCAAAACCAGCGAACACAACACAGCTTAGCTGGAACATTGCACCTTGAATTGTGACTGCGATGACGCTATCAAATATGCTATTGCATCTTTTGAGAGCTTTAAGTCACCTGGTCCAGATGGAATCTACCCAGTTATGCTGAAGCAACTGTTGCCCACGTTGAAAATAGTTTTCACTGCGAGCCTTGACTTGGCTTACATACCTTCATTTTGACGTGGTTAAAGTCGTTTTCATACCAAGACCTGGTTATTCAGACTATATCCTAGCCAAAAACTTCAGACCCATAAGTCCGTCTTCCTTCCTGCTGAAAAGCTTAGAGAGACTGGTTGAGCTGCGTGTGCGCAAAATTGCTCTTCGATTGCACCCTCTTTCTGAGATGTAACACGCTTATCAGCGCGGAAAATCCTGCGAAACTGCGCTTCAAAACCTTTATGGTAGGATTGAATGTGCTCTTGACCAGATGAAGTACGTGCTTGGCGTTTTCTTCGATATTGAGGGTGCTTTTGAAAACGCGACGTTTGATAGCATGTGCAACTCAGCCAGACAACATGGTGTAGATGAAACTTTAGTCCAATTGATTAGGGCCATGCTAATGCACATGACGCTAATGACCGAAGCAGATTGTGGCAAGTGCGTCATAACTGGGGTAAACAAGGGCTGCCCGCAAGGTGGTGTTCTGTCTCCCCTTTTATGGTGCATATGGTTGTAGACTCTCTACTATCGGCTCTCTATCTTCCTGGAACCTACACAATCCTACGCGGACGATGTCGCCGTTCTTTCTGTCGGCTCAAACCTAGGGACTGTGTGCTCTCAGGCGCAGAGATCCCTAGACTTGATCGATGGATGATTGATGCATTATGGATGGGCTTTCAGTGAGTCCTCTCAAATCTACGGTTGTTCTCTTTACGAGAATGAGGAAGGTCACTGGTCGGACTCAACTAGTGCTTAAAGGTGTCACTATCCCGATATCCGATGAAGTCAAATATTTGGGAGCAATCCTTGATAGAAATATTCTTTGGTACAAGCATGTTGAATCCAAAACCGAAAATGCATTGTCCACTTTCTGGCAGTGCCTTTTGGCAAGGCATTTGGCTTATCGCCGAAAAAAGTCCTCTGGATCTATAAGGCCATATGGTTAGAGCACTCCTTTCATACGCATTGGTTAATTGGTGGAACAAGCTTTCGCGGAAACGTCAATTTGCCAAACGTCAAACTGCCAATTTTGCCAAACTCCAAATAACGGCTTGTCTTTGCTGCACAGGGGTCTTCCTTAGCACGCCGGGCTCTGCTCTGGATGTTTTGATGAACCTTAACCGTGTTTGCAGTGACAGCCATGTCGCTCTTAATGTTTTGCTCAACCCTCTTACCTCGTCCAAGATAGTGTTCGAACTCAAGCATTCGTTGAACTTAGTCGGAAGGCTAAATGCAGTGAATCTGGTTTGGGTCCCAGGTCACACTGGTATCAATGGAAATGAGATCTCTGATGAGCTTGCCAAAGTAGGCTCTGAAGAAGGTTTCTCAGGTTTCTCAGGATCCGGACCTTCCTTAGGCCTGCCTATATCTGTTGTCACGTCTGCCATTGATACTTGTGTATCTCGTGAGCACAGGGTTCGCTGGTGTGACTATGCCCGCACGTCTGCGAGGGGTCAGCGCCTTTGCTTCTGTCTCTCAGGAGAATCGATTGCAGACTTCTTGTAGGCGTCCCTACCGGCCACCAATCTTTTGCTAGACACTTGAATGTGTTAAGCTTGAGCGAAACCACTACCTGTCCTGCCTGTGGAGAGGACGACGATACAGCGGAGCACTTGCTCTGTAGTTGTCCTGCTTTTGCTCGAGCCGAACACCTAAGCTCTTCATCACTGAAGCTCCTTCTCATCTTTGTTCGAAAGACGGGTAAACTAAATACATTGATGTAAGGTGTTTGCATGGTAGTACAATGGACCAGTATTTGTGTCTGAGTGCTCCATCGGATAGTAGAAACTTCCAACGAAAACGAACGAAACAAAGAGTTACCGAGAGCCTGTCAAATTTACGGCGGCACTCAGCATGGAAATGCAAACTTTCAAGATTGCCCTTGCTACTTAGAAAAGTCAGCTTGATTCGGAAATGCTTTCAAAAAGCACGAGGTGTAGGAGGCAACTGATATAGGGGGGATCCTCAACCAAGCCTTTAGCTACAAACCTAACGTCTAGGAGACCCAGGTCACAAGACGTATTCCTCTATTTACCTGACTACTTTTACTCGTAAGAGTGCAAAAAAAAGGATTCTTACGCAAAAGAATCTGTGTTTTAAAAACTTAACATTTTCGGCTCAGCAGCGCATCGTGTGAACTTAAATTCTTTGCAGCAACAAAGAATTGTTCGGTTTAGTTTTTCTTGTCGAACTTAAGTGTGTAAACTCGGCTTTAACTGTTGCCCTCCTCTCACCTTTAACGTTAAGAAAACACAAAAATGTAAATGATCCCGGGACCGTGTCTTCTAATTAACTAAATCAAAACAAACTACAAAATCATTTTGAATGTCTAATTACAGGCCGGCACAACTATTTATTTACATTTGTTTACGAGTCAGGCTTGAGGGGTTTCGGAAAACGTAGCTCACTAATGGTGGAAGCGGGATTGGTAAATCGTTAGTTAAAGAGAAGGGGCCCCGCTGACGAAACAAAATATTAAATCTGTGGTTTGACGGCGCAAATATAGCTTCACCAGAAGGTGAGAGCAATGATTTGGACTGAAGTCGGGCTTGTTTTTGAAGCAGTTAGAAACGATGATGGATCTTAAAATACAATCTACCTGTAGCTGTTAACTCCTTCCTGATGATTGCATCCTCACCGTTTGAAAGTCTGAGATAATTACCTTTTTTGAAGAGTCTCCGCCAAAGTGCACACCTTTTTAGTCAATTTACTGATAATTAAGTAACACGAAGTTCTTTTAAGACCATTCAGAAGGCGAGTTTATTGGTACTCGATGTTGATTATAGATATAAGATACATACTTAAAGTAGCATTGAGTGGCCGGTATAGTGTTTTAAAAAGAATTTAGGTTCACGAACATATTTTCATTAAATTTTGTTTTATTTTGCGAAATATTGACTTTTGAGATATTTATAAATGAGAGACTCGTAATTCAACTTTAAAGAATAAAATTATTTGATTAAAATTAACAGAATTATTTTACTCATGTCATGGCAGAAAAAGTTAATAATTAGTTCAATAATTAAGAGTTTTATAAACTTAATAATTAATAAAGGAGGAAGGAGAACTATCACCACAAAAAGCAGGAAATCGTGAATTGTCGGATCTTTTTTACGAAAAGTGAAAAAGTAGATACCTTCATTTGACTCGTCTCACGGAAAGCAGTTTTCAATTACCTGAGGGCCGGCGTATTTAATGCAGTCCTCGAGGTAGAAGCGTGGAAAAGAACAACATATTTGGTCATTTGGGGTATTTGGTCAAATGGCGAAAATTGGAAACTTGATCCTAGCTAGGATTGTTAGAGCCGGCTAAAAGTTCTCCCAAATCTAAGCATCCAAGCGTTTTGTGCTCATTGAATAGTTTGCAGCCAATGGTATGACGGCTGCATTTTAACGAAGTCTCGCTGACACAGTGTCGGATAGTGATTTTGGCCTTACCACATTTATGCGAGGTTATAAGGTAGAAGACTGCCTTCCCAATTAAAAACTTAGGAAAATGAAGAATATTACAGCAAAAAAGATTCTTTACCGAATTGTGGTCCGCCGCCCTTTTGTACTTAAAGAAATATAGCTTGTCATCAAGAGCAACTAAGAAAGTAAGGTATTCTTTCTTCGTTGCACCCAGACAAGGGTGCCTCAGAAGGCAGGAAGCTGGCTGCGGTAGGTATTCGCCAAGCTCCAACCGACTCAAGCAGTAAGCAAACGTTCTTCGTTTGGCATCCTGAACTTAAACCAGGAGGAAAGGACCACTTGATTTAGGAACTGAGACGGAAGGGCATCCATTTGTATCTTCGACAGCTTGGAATGGGCTTTTCACTTGAGGTTGTGAGACAGAAAGCAGAGTATTGCTTACCTAGGACCGAACGTACCACTGGCGGCAACGTAGTGTTGTGGCTCATACCGAGACTTTTTGTTATGGCAATAGAGACTTGGAGCGACAAAAACAGTCCTGGTGTACGCGAACTGGCAGAAAAACTGTGTATCGACTTAAATTTTTTTCAGACAAAGTATGAAACGTGTTATGATCCCCCACAACCATGTGGACAAATGACTTGAATATAAGACAACTTCAAATTCAAATGTTATTTAAACAGACTTTTTAACCAAGTTAGACCAAGAGTTGCTTATTGAATTTGTGGGAAAAAAAACCTTAAATATGACAAAATTGGACCGCCCATACCACAGACTATGCCCACTTATACAGTGAATATCATTAAAAATTTAATTGCGAAAAAAAAATTTGTGACAAATATTAGAGATATCAACATTGTCTAAGTTGGTTCCATACAAAGTTTTGAGTTTCGTCCACTTATAGGGGGCGTTTTTAGCAAAAAAAAACTTTTCATTATTTGCTTAAGTTTTGAGCAAATGTCCATCCGGTCGTCTGTCCGCATGACAAATATTTTTGGGGCTTAGATTTTACTTAGATTTTTTTTATTAAAACTGGTTTGCTTCGTACCTAAAGGAAAGAACTCAAAGAATAAAATTAAAAAATAAATTTAACGATAAGATGGGAATGCATTTTGGGGTGCCTCAAGGTTCAGTGTTGGGGCCAATATTATTTCTTATATATGTGAACTCCTTATTTCACCTTAATTCTAGCAGTGTGATGTAGCATTTACATACCTACATAAGTAATAATTTGTTTGTGTCCAAAGTCAAGCTTAACAGTGACCTAGAACTTTAAGGACAATGCTTTTCAAAGCACGAGTTTCTGATAAGCAAAAAAACCAAGCTTATGATGTGTAGTAGTCTTTGAACCTGTGAGCCGGTTGACTGTGGTGTCGTTTTTCACTCTGCTACCTGTGAAAAACTGTATATGTCCCGTCATACTTGTGGTAAAAAGAATTACTATGCAAATGCGTTCTGTTCATCAACATGTCTTAGTTTTAAATACCTATAAGTCCTAATTGACAAAAATTTTAACTGGAATTTTCACGGAGCTAAGCTTAAAAAAGAGCTATTGTCAGTTACTCGAAGACCTAATTGTTCCAAAAAAGTTTTATCAACAATTTACTAAAGACTCGTGCACTCGAAGCTTCAATATGGTATATCCAGTTACTTACTTACTTAAGGTGGCGCTACAGTCCGGGGTGGACCTGGGCCTCAGCCAACAAGCTTCGGCAGCTCTGTCTCTACCTAGCCGTCTCCAGTTTCGCACGCGAAGTTGGTGCTCCCCTACCGCGCCGTCCCTGTGGTGTGGATTCGAAGATATTCCGGGCTGGGGCGTTGGTGTCCATCCGCTCTAGATGACCCAGCCATCGTAGAAATTGCGTTTTGACTCTTTTGGCTTAGTCGGTATCGCTGTACAGCCCCTACAGTTCGATGTTATATCTCCTACTCCACTCTCCGTCTATGCAGACGGGACCGTAAATCGTCCGAAGGATTTTCCTCTCGAAGCAGACTTAGGTGTTCTCATCCGCCCTTGACAGGGCCCATGCTTCTGCACCGTAAAGCAGGACTGGGATGATGAGGGTCTTAAACATGGACACTTTCCTTGCTGGAGAGAGGGCTTCCTTCTCAATTGCCTTCTTAGCTCAAAGAAGGTTTGATTTCAGCGCTGTTGTCTTTTTCTGAATTGATAGCGGAACTCAGGCAGACAAAGACCTAACTACCGCAAAGCTATAGCTGTAGATGGTGATGTTTTGTCCAAGACTTCGGTGTTGGGTGTCTTTTCTTGATGATAGCATATGCTTGGTTTTGCTCTTGTTGACTGCTAAGCCCATATTCGTCCCAATACTCATAAAGGCTTCACTGACGCTTTGTTGTTCTTCCGATTATGTCAATGCTGTCTGCGTATGCGAGTAGTTGAACGGACTTTTAAAAGATTGTGCCTCTGGTGTTGGCGCGGGAGTTCTGCATAATTCTCTCAAGTATGGTGTTAAAAAAGTCGCCTGGCAGCGCGTCGCCTTGTCTAAACCCTTTTTTGACATCAAAGGGGTCGGTTAGGTCTTTGCCGACCTTGACGGAAAAGCTTGAATTTTCCATCGTCATCCTGCACAGAATGACGAGTTTGGCTTGGATGCCAAAACTGGACATTGCGCCGCAAGATTTAAAGGTTAGGCAGCTAGGCCGTCTGTACCGGCTGTTTTGTTGCACTTGAGCTTAGACACAGCCACTTTCACTTCCTACAGGTCGGGTGTGGACATTGGTCATGGACATGGTTTGTCGGTAACGTCTTCGCCCGGGCTCTCTTTTTCCTTCGGCAAAGCCGATGTTCCTCTCTCCTCCTCTGCTCGTAGAGCTCGCGAGCAGCTCTAGGCCTTCTGTGCAGGGCCACTTGTACGCTTCCTGTTTAGCTGCATGCGCTTGCCGGCACTCATCGTCAAACCAGGGCCTTCGTTGTGGTGGCCGTGTTATACCCAGCACTTCAGAGGCGGCATCTCTGATGGCATTTTGGCAATGTTGGCAATTTTGGCAATCAATACTTGATGCTGGCTGTTTGATACTTGATACCGGCTGCTGCCGATTTTGAGAGACTCGGTTTGAGAAGGACCTGGCGATCTCTTGTGATTGTAGTCGGCCAACGTCAAACTTCCTCACAGTATTTCCATTAGTTGGCGTTGTCGGTCGGGATAACCACATTTGTATTTTGGCTAAGGTAGTTAGCCGAGTCAAAGGATAGACTGTTCGTAGAGATCGCGAGCAGCTCTAGTCCTTCTGTGCAGCGCCGCTTTGTATGCTTCCTGTTTAGCTGAATGTGCTTGCCGGCATTCATCGTCAAACCAGGGGTTTCGTTGTGGTCGCCGTGTGAAACCCAGCACTTCAGAGGCGGCGTCTCTGATGGCATTTTGGCAATGTTGCCACTGGCTAACAATATTTGATGCTGGTTGCATAGGACTTCGTAGAAGGTTTTGAGAGACTCGGTTGGAGAAGGACCTGGCGATCTCTTGCGATTGTAGTCGGCCGACGTCAAACTTCCTCACAGTATTTCCATTACTTGGCGCTGGTCGGGATATCCGCAGCCGTACCTTGGCTACAACAAGGTAGTGATCCGAGTCAATGTTGGCCCCTCGGAAAGTTTGGACATCCATGATACTGGAATGGCAATATGGTCAATCTGGTTGACGGTTGATTGATCGGGAGCTCTCCATGTCCCTTTGTGGATATTGAGATGCGGGAACTGTGTACTTGCTACAACAACGTGTCGCCCCGCAGCAAAGTCGATCAGTCTGAATCCGTTATCGGAGGTCGTGTCGGGTGCTTTCGGCTGTGCTTTCCGACTGTACGACCAAAGATGCCTTCCCTTCCTAACTTGGCATTTATTACTAGGACAATCTTAATGTCCTGCTAAGGGCACTGCTCATCGGTTTTGTCCAGGAGCTCGTAGAACATATCTTTATTGTCGTCGTCTTTCTCCTCTGTGACGGCATGCGCGCATATGAGGCTAATGTTAGCGAATTTAGATTTGATGCGGATCGTCGCGAGGCGCTCGCCCACAGGGTCAAAGCTCAAGACAATGGATCTACCTCTACCTTATTAATATAATGTTCAATATTTTGTCCTGATGACAACGCCCAAGAACTTATATTTAAAACTACTCTTTCAAAAAGGAATGTTAAAGGATTTTATGGCTCAGGATCGTAAAAAAGTTAAAGAACCATTTTTTAATTTAACATAAAACATAATAAACATAAACATAATTCCTCTTCCAGTCAATATTGTGTTTCACTCTGAGCTCTGCCAATTCGCCAGAGACGCTCACCTTTTGCCGATTTTATTAAGTTCAACTTAGAGGCCTATTAAAGACCAAAAGGTGTTTGCGGCACAACAAACAAAATTTCGAAAATCACACCTACCGACCAACACGAACCGAAGATGAATATCTTATGATCGTCTATCGTCCACCGAGCTCAGATCGCCCCCTCACCCGCGAACCCAAATGGCATATCAACAGCACCCCGACCACTGCTCCACTCCTAATTAGCCTCAAGTGCAATAAATTTTGGAAAAGCCGCTGTAATGAAGCACAACCCGACCGAACCTTGTCCAAACCAGAACACTGTTCGCTGGATCATTTATGTGCAGTCCTCTTCGTGATAAAGGAACAAGCATCCGCAGTCGAGCCTCCGGATCGTGAAGGATATGCGTGCGGCTCGAAAGGAATCACGGTCGTAAAAAATGAATATATCCTCGTCATAAAAAAGAAGATAATGCAGAGAAGGGCATTATTAAAATCAACGGGTTAAATACATCCTCGAGAGGGAAATTGGGTTTGTTTGGTTTTGGATATAATTACAGTTTACCCCTTCATTAGGTGCATTTTTCACGATTTGATTGAGGTGCGGCGCGGTATGGTTGCGCACTGGTGTGTTTTTAAACATAGGTTCCGTGCACGGTTTTATGATTGTGGCCGGGGATTAAACGTCCTTTTGTTTGGATAGATGCCCTGTGTGTGCACCGCCAAGTAATTGCGGTTAAAGTTTTAATTTAGTGTAAACAGACGAATCGTGAGTGGTTCACAATTAGCTGACCCATCGTAAGCTAATTTAATCGATGCCGGGTTTTGGCTTGTAAATATATTTACCTTAAGGTATAAGTCATGCGATAATCTTTCGGCTTATGGCATCTAGAGATGACTTTGATGAGGTTATGTTTGCGCCATTTGATGTAGGCCATGGCAGATGTTGGTGTAGATTCTTATATTCACCTTTCACAACTTTTTATTGCCTCAGCTAAGATTGTGGTGCTTAAGAATTTACGAATAACGTTTTTGAAGCACCGGAATTTCAGCATATATCTTGGATCTCAATTATATATTTGCATAATCCTCTCTCCTCAAATAATCAAACAATAAGGGATCATGACTCCTGACCAAAGGTGAAGATTTCAAAAAAGTTTAGGTAATAAAAGACGGTAGTGGAGGGTAGAACCATCTTGATGTAGAGCAAAAGATTTCCCAGGCCCAATTAGTAATAAAAACGCTCAATTTGTTAAATACGGCGGCAAAGAAATATCTGGCTGGTTATCCGTTCAGATTGCTGATGTTTTAGCCTGCACGTTGGCAGAACTTTCGGACTCACTATAGCGATCATATTGACCGACAATATAAGTCTAAAATTGCACCTATAATAATCTCTAAGAAAGATCAGATCATAAGAAAGATCACACTCACGCAAAGTATGATAGTCTCTAAAAAAAAACCACTCGGGGTTCGAACCAACGACATCCGTCAAACTAGCCTGCCACTTTTTCATATGCATTAACTTATGACCTCAAACTAGCCGTTATTTCCCTTAGTCTGGGCGGACGACTATTCCCACTTACTGCTTTGACTTACCTGAAATTTAAACATCAATGGGGACTTTAACGTGAAATACACTTTTTTGTAAAAGTGCACTTATTTTTCTAAAAGGGGTCTCATATTTACCTCACAAACATTGAAGGTAGAAGACTCTATAATCCTTGCTGAGACTACTTTGATGATTGCAGCAGAGTTGGAATAAGATTGTCGAGATGATCTTTTAACCTTGTAAGGTAGGGAAATCAGTCTGTTCTTTAAGGTTTTCTAAAGACGAACGTATATGGGCTTCTCAAAGTCGATGCCGAATTGTATGTAAAGCAATGGTCGAGGAAAATTGTTTGTTGATAAAATTTTATTAATTTTCGTGACCAGAGCCACACCGGTGACGTCCTGCCTATAGTTTTAGTAAATTGATGAGGGTCTATTTCCTCCTTATTTTAAAACAGGAGATTCGTTTCCATCAGATAATCAAACAGACCTTCACCCCGATCAATAATATTTCCCATGGAATAGGATGGTTACTCTTCTCGGCCTATCTGATACCCTTGTGAACGGGTTTGTCTGATCTTGGCTCTCTTTTGTTGCAGGGAAGTTGGGGTTCTACTTTTCACATTCCAGTCTGACGCAAGCGACATCCGCATCGCTGAGATTATAGGTACAAGAAAAATATTTTTCTGTCTAGAAATACAGGCCCTAGCTTGCGCCTCATAATCTTCTGGTTCTCCGAAGACTCCTGCTTAGTCTGGCATTTCGGCAAAGAAAGCATAAAAGTCATTCGCCCCAACAGTTTTGCTGTTGTAGGTATTCAAGGGACCATGGCTAGTGGTTGAGGGGTAATATCTTTCCCAGCCTCCTGTAACCGGAGCATATGGTAAACTGTAGTTGCTTTCGGACGATGTTAGCTGTACCATCCAAAGCATTATTGCTAGTTATCACATTTAACGCCTCTGCAACTGTGATATCGCGACCTTCCGAGTCAGAAGATTGATCACCACCGACCTGATTCTGAGGAAGTTTTGCCTAAGAGGGACCATCCAATTGCTCAACCAAGCTGGAGTCTAGATTACCATCCTTTTTGAAGAACATAAAGGGACTCATCAGCCCTCACAAGCTTCTTGCAGCGAGGTGCATAATAGACTTCAGGTTCAGTTTGACTCTTCACCTTTTCTAACCTTCCATAATCTCGTCAGGAAGTTGGGATTCTGTACTTCTATAAGCCGAAGAATGTCTTTCAAGTTACTTGGAGCTGGGGGAAGCCGGAGTCTTTTGTAAGGTTACTTCCAATGGAGCGTTTAAACACAACTACTGGTCCATTCTACTTCATGAATGGTATATGAATTTAATTTTCCGGTCTTTTGAAAAAATACGAGACAGAGCTTCAGTGATGAAAAGCTTTGGTATTCGGCACCCACCACGTCAGCCCAAAGATGCGCCGACTAATGCGAGCATAGGCAGAGCAGAACAGTAACAGAGGAAGTGTTCTGCTGTGCCTTCAGTTCCTCCACAGTCCAGAAAAGTGCTGTTTTTGCTCAAGCCTAACACATTTAGCATGTAACAGGAGCTTGGTGGCCTGAAAGATGCCTACAAGAAGTGCAGTCGATTGTCCTGAGAGGGAGAAGGACAGACGCTTACCCTTTGCGGAGGTCTTATTCTGCTTGCACCCC
The DNA here is from genome assembly GCA_947623515.1 of Neoascia interrupta. Classification (NCBI taxonomy): domain Eukaryota; kingdom Metazoa; phylum Arthropoda; class Insecta; order Diptera; family Syrphidae; genus Neoascia; species Neoascia interrupta. The sequence goes on along the minus strand of OX392464.1, from coordinate 55,926,007 downwards.
TTGGAGGCACACTAACGAGCTCTGTGCTCCTGATAAACACAAGTATTAACGACAGACGTGTCAACGGATACAAGTACAGAAGAAAACTTTTTTTGTGCATAGCAAGCTCATTCAGAGATCTCAAATTTCTCTGGATACCAGCGTCACCTATGAGCCAAACAAGATTTATTATATTTAGATCTCCAATAAGCTTAGCGAATGCATGAGTTCGAGACTATACATAGAACGACTTGATAGGAGTGCTTAGAGGCGCTTTAAGTTAAAAAAAAAATTTTTTAGATAAGCCCATGGCCATTAGCAAGACAAAATTGTTCGCCCGGAATACAGACTCATTATGACTTTAAAAGCAGTGTTGTCATATGGTCTTACTCTCTACAAACCCTCCAGCAGCAGACCTTTGTCCAGTTTTGACGCCATCCATAAAAATACGAAGGCATTCTTTCCTCTCAGTCTGGCCGAAGCCATTCCATTGCCTGATGAAAGTCCACGTGGCGTTGTAATTTCGTCACAAAAAGATTTCTGGTGTCATTGCGTCATTGCATAATCCAGGGGATGAAAGGTCAATTTTGCCCATGTTCTTCGGAACTCCAATAGAGGCTGATCAAGACCCAGAGGACCGTTTTCAAAGATAAGCCCCATATTTTGCTAAAATTGCCTCTGCACTGGTTTTTGGATCCAACGTGCTTAGACCAAAGAAATTTTCGATCCAAAATAACTTCCAGATGTTTGATTTTATTGAATATCGGGATAGTGACACATTTAAGCAAGACTCAGACCTCCTCTCTCGAGCAAAGAGAACAAACCTCCCTTCTCGTGGTTTAAAGAGCCTAAGGATCTGTGCGTGTAGGCTGTGGCCGTAGGCCAGGAAGGTTGCGTTCCCCTTTTATGGGGCCATCCTCAACCATGCACCAGAAAACGGACGCAGAACACCATCTTTTGCTATTTACCCCAGTTAAGACTCACTTGTCATAATCTGCTTTGGATGTCAGAGTCCTCTACACTAGTATTGCCTAATCAATTGAACTTATTAGTTTTATCTATTCCATGTTGTTTGGTTGAGTTACACATGCTATCAAAGGTCACGCATTATCAAAACCGTCCTTATAATGGATAAAAACCCGCGGCACGTACTCCTTCCGCTTCCGGGCAAGAGCACCAGCACATGATTGCTACTAAGAAGATTTTGGAGTGCCGTTTGGCAGGGTTTATCCGAGCTGATAGACACGTTGCATCTCAGAAAAGAGGATATGCTCCAAGAGCAAGCCTGGGCACGAGCAGCTCAACCAGTTTCTTTCAGCTTTTCAGCAGAAAGGAAAACAGACTATAATGAGCCTGAAACTTTTGGCTGGGCTGTATAGTCTGACTAGCCTGGTTTTGGTATGAAAACGACTCTAACCATATCTACGCTCAGAGGGTGGGTATGTAGGTCAACACCAAGCTTGCATTGTGTTGTGTTACATTTTGAACATAGATGCCAAGCTCCTCTTTAAACTGTGCGTAATGCGTTTTTCTCGGATATCGTCTTTCTCATAAAGTGTGAAGACACTTGATTTGGAATTCTATGTAACAGACAGCACCGTCCACTTATCAAAGCAGGTCAATTTATCTGCTCTCTGCCTTACTGTCGGCCTTAATAAAAAGAAATAAATAGACCGGCGCAACAGCTCGAGGTGAACCAGGGCCAACTTCTCAAAAAATGTATGCTCTGTGTGTTAATTTCTTGACATACCTACAAGAGGCCCTACGCTTTTTTGCCGAATCCGAACGGCACATTCAGTTTTTAAATTTTTCAAGACAAATGATACTCTCGGATGGCTTTGTGAGGTCCTCGCGGATGTGAGGGTTGTAGAAAAAAGAACGAGTTTTTTTTAGGTGAAGATGGTAAGATTCGAACCCAGACCTCTGGCGTAGTAAGCACACACACTTACGACTACGCCACTAAGGCCTGAGCCTTAGGCAACAGTCTGGAGGTAATACAGTACCTAATGCGGGGCCGACCTCTGAGACTGCCGACTTAATTGATTAATTCTGCTGAGATCTCTTTGCTGCAATTCAGATACTTTTTAGATGGCACCTTTTGATGCCAGCCTCTATTCTTAAAAGTCAGGGGCGCTGAGCCCCTACTCTACTATCCTTATTGTCAATGATACCAATATGCCATACGGACCTTCCAAAACTCACACAAAAGCTCAGAAATCGTTCAAAATATTTAAGCCTTCTTCGGGGCTTCTAAGTTGTTAGAATTGAATTGTAAGTTATTAGTTGCATGGCCCGTCTTGTGTCCTGAATATCATGGAATTTGGGTATGAATGGGGTTCCCTCTCGCTAAGAGTTGATATACCTCCCTGTTTGAAAGCTTTCCTGAATCTATACCTGACTTTTCACAGCAGGACGGGGACGCTTCGCCTTAGCATGTGGAGTACCCCTAGTGTGTCCTATTTATTGAGCTCTCACCTGATGTAAGATGTCACTCTCTCGAAGAGTTTCCTTGCATGATTGACAGACTCTCGGTCACTCTCGTTTCAATTGCTTCCATTCTTTTCTATTAAACAGTCAACTCAGGCCTGTAAATAAGAATCTTGAAACCCGTATGATACCAGCCGATCATCCTTCAAGGTGGGTTGCACTAGCATGGAGTTGGCCACGTCTAGGCCGACCTTCCTTATCACTATTCTAAAACATACCAAAGGACAGGCGGTAATATTAGAACGTCGTTTAAAGGCCTAAAAACCGTTTAGGCTTTTTATATCGCAGATCTGCGATTTCCATAAAGATAAGCTCTAGGATAGGGCTTTTTTCATAATTTGTCCCCTACCAAAGGACTTTGCCTGGAACATGTGTAGCGATGGCTTCCGTAATCGCCAAATGATCACGATTAGCACCTCAGATTTTGCCAGTCATATGGCACCTCGTCACGGCAGGCCGCTAAGTGGCTTCTGAGTCAAATTTCATCCTTGAATGTTGAATCGTAGTCTGTGTCCCAGAGACAAATGTCGGGATCATTATCGATGCTTAGCTTGCAGAGCTGTTACCCATATAGTAACTGTTGCATATTACATATTCTGGATGTTCGCTTTTCTTCCTAAATCTTCAAACTACAGCGCTACATATTACTTACTAGGAAAGAAAAATAAAAAAATATGAAAACCAATTTTGACGATGGCATAAAAACATGTAGCAGTTTCCTCTCCAACCGAATATTTAACCTCACAACGTCCTTGAGGATTTTATTTCCAATAGACGAGCAGAACAAAGCCCGCCTTTAACCCTTTTTGTGGGCACAAATTACAAAATTGCATTTAACCCAATGAAATTGGTTCCACTTTGGCAGCAATTACCAAAGAGCAACATCATCTCAACGCTTCGTTCCTTTTGCTAAACCATCGGATAAAATTAAATCAAACCAACCAGACCCTGCTGACAATAAGATCGGCAATCGTGCCCACTAACTACACAATTATTATACTCCTCGCCGTTCGACGACGCGACGATGAGGACAACGGCAAAGACGGGCGGCAAGGAGCACAAGCACAAGCACAGCGATGCAATTTCTAAGAATTTCAACACGCTGCCGCTGCAAAAATTATCCAGAGGGCGCGATACTTAGCACTCAGATAACCTGATTTGATTCCACAAAATCCCAGATAAATAGAAGACCGCATTCTTCTTTTGCCCATCAACGTCACCCCAGCTCCATCATCATCATCAACGGCATTGCCAGCCCCATGAGCACATGAGCCGAGCCATCACCACATCACCACACTCTCTAAATGCCTGGTGTGTACACCAACTAAATGGGGTACAAAAAAGTACTTACACCGTAAAAACAACAAATCTTTGTTTAAGGACGCCGCCACATTGCGTGTTATCTCGGGAAAAAATCCACATCGTTATTACCTCGACGCACGGTGCGATAGGGACAGACACCGGCGAGCAGAGAATGAGATGCGTCTGTTGGCAGGGGTTCTATGCGGTTGTGTTGGGCATTCTAAATGGCCGCAGTGCACCTCGGATCGGGACAAAGAGCAGCACCACCGCACACAAGTGTGAAACTGAGAGGAAAGAGGACGCGAAACGAAATGCCCCCTCGCACGATTAACATCGAAACTCAACAAGACCGACCGACCGAGCCAGTTTGTCTCTGCGGTTTGTGATGTTCATGATGGCTTCCATCACCATCATCATCAACACCAGGCAACAGCATCAGGCTTTACATCATCGCGGCGAATCATGCTGTTTTGCTTCCTCTGCATCGGTGCTCAAAGGACCTGAGAAAAACTCCAAGCTCAAATTGCAAAATATGTGCCACGCCCACAACGGTGCGGAAACTCTGAAGAGGTGTCGGCTGCTTCACAACATCCGTGCTGCTGTTGCTGCTGCGTTGATCGTTTGGCGAAAGAAGCCGCTCACACCGGGGAACTCGTTTGTCGGAGCAGCAGCAGAGCTAAAGATAGTCTCGGGGGAGGCAAAAGGGGGACTGTTTCAGATACAAAAGTATCTGCACATCCTTCGGCTAATATTGGCTAACACACAACTCATCTCCTCAAATTAGAGAGTGCCCTTCAATAAATTGGCGGCTTGTTGCTTTCATATCTCGCGCGCGGATGGATGGATGCTTGCGACCATGGCAAGAGGAATACCACGCCGCCAAAAACTGTTTTCGAGATCGGTAACAACAACAACAGCAATCAAATAGGAATATCTTTTCGGTGCGAAACGTATCATTATTTCACACCATTGCGGATCGCGGATGCTACTCGAGCTCGTGGTTTGCTTATTTGAGATTTATTTCGTTTTTCATCTCTTCGTCCCTGGGTATACCTACCCTGAACCTGGACGTATGTTTTTGTGCCCATAATATACGGAAACATTTATTTATCCTCAATGCATTTTGTTTTTCTGTTTTGCGTTGGGTATTTATGGGCAAAGGAAAAAGCGATTTTGGCTTCAGCAATTTGGCAGACAAATAGTGGAAGTTTGAGGAATTGGTACTTAAGGCAGTGATGGGTAGAAGGGTTGTATCTAACTTAAAAAGTAAGCTTAACTGTAAATTGTGCATAAGAAATGTCATCAATAATATCACGGGGTTATACACTTTGCACCTTTCTTCTGGATGTCAGGATACAAGGCCATGCTTAACGGCTAAATTAAGGTTTCGCAATGTAGAGTAAACAAATCTAATGGCATATTCTTTTGAACACCGAATCGCCGCACCGAGCTGTCAAATAATACTCGGTGTTCGCGACAATTCCAGCGTGGTGTACACTCGGTTTTATTGTGTACACCGTATTGTGTACACCGTCAAATACGACGGTGGCGAAATTTCGAGTTCGGTGTCGACCCCGAACTAATTTGAAGTTCAAAAAAACATTTACATGAGCACGATTTCGTTCAGATGTATGTGAAAAGAACAATTTGTTTCCACACCAGTTTCACGATTCGGTGTTGAAAAAAATTCGCCATTAATTTAACCCAATTTGTAGGTACACTTGACTTTAAGTAAAAAAAACTAGTGAGCGGGTTCCGGTATCCGGTTATTCCTGCAAGAAATTAGGACGCATACAAAGGGAATTATTTTTGTAGGCACAGGTTTTGAAACTTGATGGTAAAAAGACAAAAAGTAATTCGGCACTTGTTTTGAAAAGTTTTACACCCAGAAAAAAGAAATTTTAAGAATGCTGTGATGGCGACAAAATATTATTTAAAATGTTTATTCAATTTCTATTCGACATTCCATGGCTTAATTAATTATTAAGCCATGGAACTTTCACAGCCTTACAGAAGTAAGCTGCGAAATGAATGCCTTAGGACGCTAGTTTCTCCAATAATGGAAGACTCCTCAATATTTAGTGGGGAATAAACAAACACAATGAACTGCTTATGATGTTAGTTGCAACTTAGGCTTCGCCCTTAGTTTAGAAAAATATTATGTTTGGTAATTTCTAGCATATCTCACAACCAAATATAAAGCCGAAGTCAGTGGTGCTGAAGTTCAGTTTGAATCCGGAATATTTCCAAAGCGAACATCGAATATGAAAATAACTAAGTGAGTAAGTGCAACAGTGCGCATGTTATAGCTTCGGGTGGTATGTAGGCATTCCATTCTTTCGCGAGTGCGCTGGAATTTTGATTGACATTGCCTTTATGACAGAGTTCGTAGAATCCCTCCTTTGAACATGGCAATATCAACTGAGCCGGTCGTGCTTCAATTTCCTGGAGATAGATTCTTTTACATGGAGGTTTTCTTTGATCTTCGTACTTCTTATTCTATCTCGCTTTGTTACTCCTGCTGTCATGCGCAGCAAATTCATCTCATTCAGCCCTACGCTTACGCGATGATTGATGTCGTCATCACAGTTTGCTTTGCTATTGATCATAGATCCCGTACTTAAACTTTTCACACTTGGGAAACACATTTCCATTCAGTTTAATGCCTGGAGTTGACTCGGATGGGTCAGAGAGTGGGCAGCGCAGGTATACTCTCTCTTCTTTTGGCTAATACGGTACCTATTCCCATCCAAAACAACCACCCATATATCAAGTGCTCGCTGCAGGGATGTATGGTCTTCACTTATGATGGCCCCATCGTGAGCGAAGAAAAACTGATGTACTTTTGTGTCCGTCAGTTTTCAATCAAGGACTACAATGAAAAGCAAGGACTTAGGACTTTTCCCTGGTGTACACCGATTTTAATTAGGAACTCATCAGTGACTCTGGAAGGACATCTTACTCTTGTCTTTGCTCATCATACAGATCATCCGCACATAGGCTTGCTTCTGAAACTCCTCGTTTTCTCAGCGCCACTCATATCAGATCTCGTGGTAGACTATCGAAAGCCTTTTCAAAATCAACCAGCACCGTATGAGAAGAACTTTAAGGGCATTCCGATGTTTTTCCGTTATGATCCTTATGATTTGGATTGCATCAATGGTTGATTTGCCCTCGACAAACCCACACTGGTCCTCAGATAGCCTTATTATTTTCCGTAGTTGACTATCTAGTACCCGCTCGACGATCTTCATTGTGTGAGACATCAGCTTGTCAGCTTGTCAAAGATTCGTGTATCACCTTTTCCCTTGAACAAAGGAAGAAAATAACTTTTCCTCGACTTAGGCATTGATGGATCCCCTCTTATTAGTTTGGAGACGAGGGTCGTAACCATCTGGACCCACTATTTCCTATTTTCTTCCAGAACTCTGACGGTATATGATCCGTCCCAACCGCTTTTCGCTGTTTGGAGTAGTTAACCGCGTTCTCAACCTCTTCGACTGTGATGTCTGGTAGTAATCATTCAAAATTCCCTCACAATGCAGCCGCCACCTGTGAGGAATTTTCTCGTCATCCACAAGAAGCTGTCCCTGAGCATTGTTGATGAGCTTTGGCAAACGAATCTGGGCGGTTCTCCTCCTCTGAGCGGCAATTTTGAAGATTTAAGCCTCCAATCAAGGTGCCTTCTTCAAGATCTTCAGCTGCCTGGTGTGTCACAGCAGTTGAAAAAGAAACTTCCTCCAATTCCTAATACAGGCTCTGCATTCTCTTTGCTTGAGCCTGTCCTCGCTTTTTCTTAGCGAGACTGCTGAGGTGTCTATATTCCAATTCCAGGCGAAGCTTTTCATCTCTGTTGTTCGAGGAGCACTTATTCCATGCCTTGAATGCCGCTTTCTTTTCACTTATCACTGGTTTCATCTCATCTTACCACCTTACTACCTTGAAGTCCCTAGGAGTGATTTGCCCTTCTCTATGTACGTTCGCTGTAGGTCATTGATTATAAATAAAATAAATAGAGTGGCGCAACAGCTCGAGGTGGGCTCAAGAGTGAACTGATGAGAATTCGATCTCTGGCTAGTATTACGGTTGAAAATTTATTTCACTGGAACACTGTTTTAAAAAAAAGTGATAAAACAATGGCAGGCATGAGACATTTCGTTGGTGTTCTAGTGAGTCAATAGACTTTCCTATGATTCTGTCGCCAATAAGCTTAAACGCCCGTTTTTTTATCCTGTCCAGCAGGTGAAGTGCAGTTTTCGGGGCACCTGCCCAGACACGGGAGTTATATTCCAGCTAAGGGCGAATGTATGCTTAATATAAAATAGCCAAATCAGAAGGGGCAAAAAACTTCTCTTAAGAAAACCTAGGCATTCCTTGCAGTTTCAAATATGTGGTCATTCCAACTGAAGTTTTTATTGAAACACATACCGAGGATGGAAAGCCTTTTGGTTTCAGCGATGCAAGTGCCATTCATGGATAATGGCTGGGTGACACGATTTTGCTTCAATGACAGAAGACAGCATTGAGTTTTTGAAGCATTAAACTCCGCATGTTAAAAGATCCCCATGATACAACGCTGTTAAGGTCGGGGTTTAATGAGTTAAACATACGCTGCCGTTTTAGTTCTCCATCCCAAGAACAGGGGCGAGGAACCAAGAATGAATATGAAAAACTGAGGGTACTGTCATCGGCAAAGGAGTGAATTGGATTAGTAGTAGCAGACAAGAGATCGTTTATGAAAACTAGTAAGAGTATCGGAGACAAAACCGAGCCCTGGAAACTCCAGCGATTATTTTATGAACTGCAGGCTTGAAGCTATTCAAAACAACTTCAATTGAAGGGTTTGAAAGGTAAAAAATTACTAACCTATTCAATAAGTGTTTCGTCGATTCCAAATGCAGGCATTTTCGGCAAGAGAGCTTGGTGCCAAACTCTGGCAAATGCTTTCGAAATATCAAGTGCAACAATCTCGCTTTCACCAAAAAGATGCAAGGAATGGTTCCACTTTTCAGTGGGATAAGGATCACCAGTGGACCTTTTGCTACCAAAACCGTATTGCCGGTCATTAAAGAGTTTTGATGTTTCGAGATATTTCATTAGCTGGAAATTTATCACCATTTCCATGACCTTAGAAAGAAGGGAAGTTAGTGCAATTGGACGATAGCTGGAGGGAGAAGAGGAATCGCCTTTGTTATGGGTGGGCTGGACGGGCGGACAAATGCTGATTTCCATCTACTCGGAAAGAGACTTGAAGAGTAGGATCGATGAAAAAACTTACACAGTGGTTTTGCCAGCGTGGAAGAAAACCCCTTCTTCAGAACAACAGGGGATATTCCATCTGGACCAGTGGATTTGTGTATGTTGAGATCTCGAAGTACTCTTTTGACTGCACGAGTGCGGAAATAAATTTGTCCCATTGTATATTCGAAGCGCGCGAGTACAAGCGGGGACATCGCAGAACCAGAGAGCATGGAGCTAGCAGCGAAATGCGCTCCAAGTAGATTCGCTTTTTAACTATACCCTTGGGACAATGTAGGTAGTATTTTCTGCCTAAGCTTTTGGTGGTATTGGAATTTCACACGGCAAATATGAGCATTGCAATCAATTCTGGCTTGTTTAAACTTTTTCCAGTTTACTTGTGATGGGTTGGCCTTGAAAGGCCGAAAATATAACTGCTTTAACTTAATCGCCTCTTTACAGCTCGGGTCATACCACGAGTTCACCTTTGGTTTAATACTTTTCGTCCTGTGAGGGATAAAAGATCTCATACCAAGGAGAATGGTGTCGGTTATCATATCACCAGCGGCATCCACGTTGCTATCGAGAAAGCACAAGGAACAGTTAAAGCGCTCGAACAAGATATTAAGCCCGTCCCAGTACCTCCAGACTGTTCTTTTAGAAGCTTTTTACTTATAAGGTTGGCTACCCAAAAAGAGTTTGGCTGATATGACGCAGCGGTCTGACGATCCTTACGGCGATAGCACATTTAAGGTGTACTTCTCGGGATGAGAAGTTAGAAAGAGGTCCAGAGTATTGGCGGAGTGATTGTTGATGTCTGGTAACCGTGTATGCTTGTTTACAAGTTGCGTCAGCTTATTTAACGCAGCAAAGATCTCGACATACCTTCCTTCGGGAGTTGTCTGACCAGAATGTCGAAGCCACTTAGAATTGTGGATATTGAAATCACCCGTAATCACGATTTCATTATCGAGATGCAGGGAAACAGTACTTAAAATGGAATCAGACAGTGCATCGATCTCATAACAAGTTAATGCACTGCCCCAGTTTGGGCTTCTGTACACAAAACAGTAATGAATAGTTTGTCTTCGGACGGTGAAATTTATCCACATGAAGTTAAATTCCGTGTTGGAACACTTGTTAAATTTTAGAGGAACATGGTAGACTATATCATTGCGAATATAAATGGCGAGCCCCCGATGCGCAAAGAATAATGGCTCTAAGGTGTCCAAGATGGTTTTAAAGATATAGGATTAGGCAGATAAAACACAGGCACAATTTGCAAAACTATTTTCTACTCTTTATGTTTTGCAACTGAAATTCGAATTGGATTTTTTCCCAAGTGTGGCAACTTTGCTATATAAAAATGCATCAACAGCAATAAGGCCCAGTTCCAAGCTTCGCATCCCAAGTAAGGCCTGCAACAAGAAGCCTTATACAAATAACAGCCTCTATAAGACCTGCAACAGAAAGCCTTATACAAGTAAAAGCCTCTATAAGGCCTGCAACAGGAAGCCTTATACAAGTTACGGCCTCTATAAGACCTGTAAAAGGAAGCCTTATACAAGTAAAAGCCTCTATAAGGCCTGCAACAGGAAACCTTATACAAGTAATAGCCAAAGGGAAAATATACAAAGGGAAGCCTTATACAAGTAACAGCCTCTATAAAGCCTGCAACAGGAAACCTCATACAAGTAACAGTTTCGGTAAAGCCTAACAGGAAACTTTATACAAGCCTGCTGAAAAACTGTTATCAAGTAACAGCCTCGGTAAAGCTTGCAACAGAAAACCTTAATGCAAGTAACAGCCTCTATAAGACCTAACGGGAACTTTATACAAACACCGGTTTCTGTAAAGCCTAACAGGAAACTTTATACACGGCTGTTAGGGCTTTAACAGTTTCTTTAAGTGCGCCAAATTGGCTTCTCTAAGGCCTTATACAAACTATTTTGCGGGAGGGGAAATAGCTTGTATATAACCTTACCGCAACAGAAATGTTACTTGGGATCTATGTGTAAAATGACCAAATAAGCCTCGAAGATTTCAGATTTGATATATGAAGTGGCACATGTTAGAATAACCATAGATGTGTAAATTTTCTGCTTAAATGAATACTCATCGGATATACGCAACAGCTAAAATTGCTTTAAATTTTTATCTATTATACTTCTTCACGACACATTCTTTGGCAGCATTTTCAATTGACCAATGGACAAAAACTGTAATCTCAATAAGAATCTCTCTCACTTATTTTGAATCGTTTGTAGTCCTCTATTTTAATAGAGATAGCCGCTCTATTTTAATATACCTCTATTATAAAGAATAGATTCTTTTTCGACATTGTAGATGATTTGGGGATTTTTCTTTTATAATCTAAATTCTTTTTTAGACTCTAAGCCATCAAGCACTCAATCATCCGTGCAAATCCGTCAAGTTAAACACCTCTGATGCTCTGGCATTTTTAGTTGGTACTGGCGATCTTGCAACGAGGCCTAATACTGCCCGCCACAGCACCCTCCCGTTCGCACCTCGCTTGGGTAGTTAAAAGCAATTTTCCTCCCATCAAATTGTGCGACTAAAGTGATGCCACAGTTGCCGCTCGCCGGTCTATTCGATGGAAACATGAGAAAACACCTCGAGGACCATTATCAGCATTTTATCAAATTTTCGACACCATAGAACTACAGCCGACACCGACACGGCCGGAACACAAACGGCGAAGGCCAAAACAAGCCAGTAATTTGACTTTGACCATACTTCTATATAGGATCTGGGGTATCTTGTGTCCTGCTTATAATGGTGGCGGAACCCGTCTCGCACCTTTAGTGTTGCGCGGTGTGCTCCGGCTCTCTATATCATGTCCAACGTATTTAGAAAGATGAAAGATGAGTGCAGCGCTGTGCCTCCTCGAAAGCTGCGCTGCTTCGCTTCCTTCGGGCACCGCAACGAGGACGACGACGTAGCATGGCGAAGGGGCTGGGTTGAATGTGCGATTTATATTTTTAATTATTTCCATCGGCCGGGATTTAATGCGCCTATGCTCCTGTATGTCCTACTTGCGGCATGTATAGGCACTGCTCTCTTGTCTGCGGGTTATTTGAGACATTAATTTCAATTCCAAATGATTCGAGAGGTGGGTAATTTTTGGCGAGGTGTCGGTAAATATGATCATCCTATTTGAACGATGGAAACCGGACGCAGATGCTGATGCATTTATGCATGTAGCGTGTTTCTTTTATGGTCATATCTGGAGATTCAATTTAAAAAAATTTCCCTATCCTAGTGGTTGCTTTCATATCAGTTCGTGATTGTTTTAGGTTTAGTTTAGTGATGAGACAGGAAAGGATGTTTCTTGTAGATAAATGGGACATGATAGGTATAATTTAAGCAAAAGCTATTATCACTAAATTCTTACCATCAATCGATCGTGGCATGGAAATGTGTGTTTATAATAAGTATTAAGTCCACACAGTGTATAAATACATAGTTGTCCTCACTAAACAATGAACATTCATTGTTTTCTATTTTGTGTGTAACACTAAACATTTTTCTTCCATCTTTTTATTTTTCCGTATCCACCTTTTTGCACAGTCGTAGATATCTTTTAAAAAATGGACAAATAATTTATTTCTTACTGCTCGCAGTTACTTCACCTATTTCGAAAATCAAATTGTTGGCAACTGTAAGCTTTTCAGGATTCTGGATTCTGTCCCAACCTGCAGCTTTATTAAACTTGCATCTATTGATGATCCTTCGGACGTCTTGCCCCATGATCCTACGATCTAGCTCATTAATCCGTTTTTATGTTTACTCATATCTACTGCAATGGGCGTGTATTACATGACCGATTAAGTAGGTTTCAAACATTTTTTGCCAGGTTTGCTGCTTCGACTTTTATGGTCTGACTTGATTCGATTAACTCGTGTCAGCAACCATTTTCTGTGATTTTTTTGATCTTTGTTGACAGTTTATTTTGGTAAAAGCTGACTTAGTGCGGAGTTGAACTGAGCCACACCTTAGGTTCAGTTTTAGGCCGATTTTGGTGGATGTTCGGAGCAAGTTTCTTTGCAATCTACTCAAATCTGAAGTGTAGTCAAGCCATCTCCGACGCGCCAGACTGTAGTATAGACTACAGACTGATGTTTGTCACGGTTATGAAAAAAATTGTGGGTTGGGTTTAAAACCCCTCAACCGCGTAAAGCCAAAGTCTCAAGATAATTATATACAATCCTTAAAGTGAAAAATAAATAGGCAGCCCTGTCGATTGTTTTGTTTTTTACAATTTTTGAAGTTAAAGTACCGACTTATTACGAAATCTTATTTTCGGGATTGTGGGTTGTAACAATTATGATTTTTTGGTACTTGATGCGATCTTTACGAGACTTAAAAATTGGTGCGTGATTTGAAAGTAAATCTAAAGGGCCAAAGGCCAAGGGTACAAAGCAGAGTTATTTTATCGTCTTTAAAACAAGAGATGAAATGCGTTAATAAAAAACAGATAATTTATAAAAAAAAAACAAACTAACGTCTCATATTCATACAACGACAGCTGCCATCGACGTGATTTTCAATTCCAAATTTTTTTTTCTTAAATTAGACTTGATTTCAAAATAAGAAATTTAAAAAATATTTTAAAATTGAAAAATTTACGGAAAGAAAAATTAATAAAATAATAATAACTTTAAGAAAATTAATTAGTGGAAAAATCCCGCACCAACTTAGAGCTGTCAAAAGATCGAGCTTACCTTGTATTCCTTGAGCCACTGTGCTGCTCTTATCAATCCTCACGCACAGCGTCTTGTGTCATGCGTGTTCAATGTTAGGAATATTTTTAGCCTTTACAGGCAAGTACCTACCTATTAGTGCTGCATAGCAAAACTTAGTGTGCTGCTGACGCAGTTCATAGATAACAACACAGATAAACTCTAATTAAGATGTTTTTTTCAAAAGAGGTGGTCGCGCGCAGGGTTGTAGTGGGCATAGGTACCTGTGGGCATATTCAAAAAAAAATGTATACTTTTTCTGTTGAGCCTTACTTTCAGCCCAACTACCAAATTTGCTCGAATTTCTTTTTACCCTAAAAGATCTTAGCAACATAGCACAGGCGAGACGTCTTCTATGTTAAGCATAAAGACTTTGTTAACAAAATAGTATAAAATAACATTATCGAAAGTCGAACTCCAAATTGAATATATATTTCCTTCCTGAGTAATAATTTCCTAAAAACCAGGCGTGGATTCAGGGGATAATGGGTGCCATTGCCCCCCTCCCGAACTTTGAATTATGAAAAAAAAAATTAGTACATGTAGCTTTTGAAAGAAACAAAAACAAAAGGTATCGTTCATAATCTACGTTTAAAATAAACACGCAAACAACAATGTTGTACAAGAGCGTTTAAGTGGCCCGGGTTTAAAAGATTTAATATCTACTTTCCACTGGCCTTAGCCGCTCAGGACTCAGGCGACTTCATCGCTCCCCCAAGGGCAGGTCATAGTCAGTGTTACCGATGGACAATTTGAAAATGTCGCGAAAAAAAAGTCGCCCAAGCCAAAAATTGCGTCCCACTTAAAAAAATGCACAAATGCTTAAATTTTACAGAAAAAAAATCCGTGACACGATAGAAAAAAAAAATACTGAAATTTGTAGTCTCAGACCCGCCGCTCACTTGATATCCAAAATAGTAAAAATTAACAAGGAGTTAAATGTAGAATTAAAACTTACTTGTTGCAAAATCTTTTCATAGCGACCTTCAACTTCGACATACATATCAAAATTTTGAGTTGAGAATCAGACAAGACATGATCGTCCTTAAACATAACATGACGTAGGCGGCTCACCTGCTATTAGCAGAAAAAACAGAAAGTTGCATTGCAGAGTTTGCTACGTCAGTAAAGTTGGCAAAATCTTCGACTCACGGAATTAATAACTCTCAAATCTCACTTCACATAGAAAAACACAGAAAAAAAAGTTCGAGTTGGTCTTAGATGTAATTTTTATACCCGACCCAGGGTATATTAAGTTTGATGTATAGTTTGTAACGCAGTGAAATAATCACCGTAGACCCCTAAGACCTTTTAGAGATATGAATGGGAACCACAGAAGAATCGATTAAGCCATGTCCGTCCGTCCGTCCGTATGTAAACAACTTTTAGGCCTTAAATTTTAAGGCAGAGAGCTGAAATCTTGTAGGTTGGTTGGAAGTTCAGTCTTTCAGATCAAGTTTGAAAATAAGCTGAATCCGCCCACAGACACGCCCACTACAGGCCTGTATGTGCGTCCATCTCTAATTTAAAAAAATACATTTTGCAAATTTTAACTATGTTACAATGGCGCTGGCGCATTCATTTTTGGTACGTAACATTGCCTTATAATTGTCTTTAAGGTAGTCAAAAAATTTTAGCTTTTTCATGGGCCACGCCCACTTTTTAAGGGAGTTTAGCTTAAAATGACTGTTTTTCAATAAATATATATGAAATTTGACAAAAAATTATATGACAAAAGCTGTAGATATTAGCATTTTCTAACTTTTATGTTTATGTATATGTATGTGCCTCCGCCCACTTTTGTGGGCGTGGCGTTAAAAAAAGTGATTTTTTTAGTAAAAAAGGCGGAGTTTTAGGCCGCCCACTTTTATATCCCGCCCATTTTTTGCAGGCGTGACAGTTTTCTTTTTGGTATGGTCGGCTAATTTGCAATCCGTCCTAGATTGCGCTGTTGCACTTTCCCACTTGTTCATAGTAAGTCTCATCTTAACTCGGAAACTCTGATGATCTCGAACTGAAAAACCGGCCCTAGGAAGGGGTTATCCCGCTCTTCGCCATCGAGTAATTAAAAAGGATCTGTTCCTCCCGGCAGGCCGTCGTTCCGTCGGGGTAACCTCTCGGGTACGCAAAGAAAACACTAGATGGATTTACTACTGAGTAGAAAATTTGTTCCACTCATTTATTTCGTTTTGTGAAATTGTTTTAGCAAGAGGCAGATGCAATAACTTTTCTCAATTTATGACTGTTGTATGCATAACTGATTTGAAAATAAAAAAATTCGTCCCAATTCCACCTGTTTTTAAAAAACGTGTCCAAAAACCGCTTATTTCGAAATGTGGTCGCCTAGCGTCCCGATAGTAAAAAAGTCGCCATTTGGCGGCTTATGTCGCCCATCAGTAACCCTGGTCATAGTTGTCTAGCAGGCGCCTATATACGGGCATTTTAAAGCTGTTCTTAACTAAAGAACCGCCACAAAACCATGAATTCATCTCATTGCCTGCATGTACGGTAGGTATATTTTGTGGGCGTATTGTTAAGGGTATTTTTTTGGAAAAATTATCACCATGATGAGGGACCTATCGAGTCCCTCATGATGAGGGACTCGATAGGTCCCTCATCATGGTGAACATGTCATAGGCAAAAATGACTGGAAATCGCATCTGTAGTCTTGCTCAAATGCCCATCCACCGACAAATCTTTATCGTAATTTAAAAATTCATCACAAGATTTTAAGAAACCGGCGGCGACAAGAAGAGATTAGAATTTTATATTACAGAGCTTTGCGCAGTGGAATTTTATATTACGTCCCTAAAAGTGGACATTTTTCGTCGTGTTAGCCCCCATTTCTGTACACTAAAACTTGAGTTCGTATGCATCATTCAACAATGTCAAAAGGTCTTTTTGTAACAAAGCTAAATTTCAACCTACGTAAAATTATGTAAATAATAAATTTTAAGCATATATATGCAAAATAATGTAAATAGTTAACATTAATTCTTAATGCATTATAATAAGACAACAAAAACATGTAAAGTAATTTCATTCATTTTTATAATTCACATTTTGTCATCTCATTCAACCTTTTAAGACATTCATTGAATTTGAATAAAAGCATGGAAAAAGTAAAGAGTAAAATTCAAACGGCGTTTTTTTTTTTCTTCCTTTTACCGAGCAACAAGAATAAACCATTCGACCAAGCCTTGGCCTGTGGTTTATTGGACACAACCTGACAAACTTTGAGGTTCGATTTTGACCAAGACTTGGCCTGACAGAACCTCCGACTTACAAGAGCGTGATTTGACCAAGCCTTGGCCTTTCACTCTCGGACGTAGGTAGGACGGACGGACTAAGGGAGGAAGACCCACCCTCGTCACATTTTGAAATAAAATGTGAATTAGAGGTTGGCTTACATTGAAGCCAATAGTGGGCGTAGCCGTCGGCGGATTTAACCAATTTTAGCATTTTATCTGTGCAACATAAGAATCAAGTCGTACCCCAAGTTTCAGGTCTCTAGCTTGACTTTAAACGCTTCACGACCCAAACCTTCCTTAGAACTCCACTGAGTTCGAAAGCAAGCAGGATAAAAATTGAATCCTTGAGTAGAATCAACCTACGTTGCTTAGGTAGTTCTACTCAAGTTGCTTACCTATAGAGCCTGATACGTGCAGACACGCAAGGGGAGGTATGGCCAGCGGTAAAAAAAAATGAGATCACTATCTATGACCGAGTACTCACGGGAATCCTCACGGGGTACTGCGCTGTGGGTCTACACGCCGAGCGGCTAGACATACCGCATAACGATTACTCCAGAAGCTGCAGGGACGTTGAAGAAACTGAATCCGTTCGTCACCTGCTATGCGAATGCCCAGCTCTTAACTGCCCTCAGCAGTTACTTCTTCAGCGAGCTTGAACATCTAAATAATGCAGATCTGAAGGACCGCTTCTAACAGCGGTTTATTTCTGGTTTTTGTTTCAGTGTTCCCAAATCGACACAATGGACACGACTGCTGATTTCAGTGCGCCGTGACTTCTGTCACAAGTCATCCATCAACCTAACTTAACCTTAACCTTCCTAAGCCTTGAAGACCTGAAACCTTCGCACATACTGACGGACAGACATGGCTTAATCATTTCACCTGTTGGTCTCAGTCGTATCTTAAAAAGGTCTAAAGGGTCTCTACGGTGATTATTTTACTGTGTTACAAACTATGTATTAAAATTAATATACCCTGGGTCGGGTATAAAAAAGTTCAATAAGACTGCTACATCATTTCACTCGGACTTAAAATACATCATTTTTCATTCTATTTGGCGAAGTGGGACTTTGCGAAATGGGGTAACATGAAACATGGTAACAATGGGATAACACTTGCGGGAGTAATGATGTTGGATCGAAAATCACTTTATTTTTCTATCTTTTCTATCGCCAAATTCTCTCCGCTCGCGATGTGCTACGCAATTTAAGGGTAATCATATCCCCTTGATTGATCACGAGCATATTATAAAAAAAATCTAAACGGAGAGCTTAAAAAGGACGTTTACACGCAGCAGCCGTGTAAAGCACTTTAAGCAACTAAAAGCAGTTTAAGCATAGAAATGTTTCCGTTAAACAGGCAAATGTATGTGTCCGTGTCGACTTTGTTCGTCGAAATATATTCCCGTCTTTAAGTTTTTGCTATAGAGGTAATGTGCCTGGAAGCCTGCTGTAAAATTCAACTATGCAGAAGACAACAAATTTACAGGAAAATGTGGACACATTTTACTGAAACTGGTGTCGAAAAGCACTTTTATTAAATCCAGCAATAAGTGGTGAGCCTGTGTATGCATCTAGCATCAAGGTCTTGCCTGAGCCTGATCTCTGCTTGAGGCGTCTTAGAAGATAAGCAATGACACGTCAAGAGTGGATCGATGACTTGAAAAGTCCAGGATAACGCTAGACTACATTTTATATACAACAAACGTATAAACTAATGAAAAAGTCCCATGCTAACAAACATCGATTGTTAAATGATGGGAAGAAAATCCATTAAAGTGTTGTTTTAAAAATTTACCCTGTTGTTTTACAAATCGATCTCTGAGGATATAGGTAGCCTTAAAATACATCAATTATATAGTTTAATCAGTAATTCACGTCGCTTTCAAAAGTAAGTGCCGCAACTAACAACATATTATAACGGTACATTAACTTCATCATCCCCCTAACTGGCTGGTCTAATTTTATTAATTATATTTTTAACGATGCGTTTTTAATTAAATTTCCCTAATCGCCTGCGCTCGCATCGTGCTGCACGTCGTCATCACAGCCAACAACAGCAGCAGCTCGAACGTGATTCGTTTTATTCCTGAAGCCTGCAGGCTATGCCTGTCTATATTATACACTGAGGCAGGTGATCATTAAACAAGGGAAAATCAATCAGAGGCCATAATGAATTGCATTGCTTATTTAAAGCACATTCCCAGAAGTGGAACCACATCCACACAGCTGGATGATGGTCTACCCAGAGGAAGGCCACAATAATGACCAAAACAAGCAAGAAACTGTTTCTTCGTGTTTGGCTTACCATAACGATAGCCTCGCATCCTCTCGTCATCGGGTAAAAACGAGCAACTACGTATTTGTATTTTTGTGGCAGGCACCATCGCTGGCCGTCATCCCATACTTCTTTGCAGACTGTAAGGCACTGTGAGCTCTTTTCGTTTCATTTTAGCTAATGCTTGCTTCGTAGAACACAGTGGGGCGATTGTCGATTTTAAGTGGTTGAATTCTTATAAAAGCTCGAAAGGCTGCTTGTTCTCAAAACAGTACTCTTCTAAAAGTAAAATACTTGAAGAGTTCTATTTGAAATCTTCTTTTTGAATAAAAACTAGTGGGAGGGTTACAATCCGCTTGGGCGAATCGTTGGATACCCCACCCCAATTGACCACTCATGTCAAGCTCCGAATTGTGTCATAAATCTTGGTTGTTAAATATCAGTTTCATTTAATTTCATTGAATTTCTCAGCTAAGAATCTTCTCCCTAAGAAAGGGGCGTGGCATCCACCCCTCCTCAATAACATCGTACTTTTGTTTACATTTTTTATCAGAAGTGGTATACACGTGTTGATTGCATTTTCATATTAATAATTTGGTTTATAACTTAAAAAGGCCCCCAAAAGTGGGCGTGACGAAAATTTATTCACTTGAGCTGATATTTTTGCTAACAAGTTGATTTTTCATGCTAACAAGTAAAGTGGGCATGAAAAAAAAATTTTTACACTTGTACTGCTTCGGGACGTAGGAAGAACAGATATCAAGTTTCAAGTTTCTTACTCAAAATTTATGGCCTAAAAACTACCGACAGACGGACGGACGGACGGACATGGCTCATTCGACTTACGATTCGGTCTCGATCATATGCCCTTGAGGTCTGGGGGTTCTACAGTGATTATTTCTCTATGTTACAAACTATGAATCAAACTCAATATACCTCCTATCCTATGAGATGGGGTATAATAAAATAAATAAAGCAGCCATAAGTTTTTTTACGTTTTACTTTGTTCATCTGATCTTTAGCATGTCTTTTTTTCAATCTTCAATTTTTGTTACATCATCATATTCAGGATAATGATTTTTATGAATATGAACTCAGTCAAAAAAAATGGTATCTTTCCCAAGAATTAAGCCACCCCACTGTTTATGGAGGAACCACATTACATCATAAAGCTTGAGTACCAACAAAGTAAAGCCGCGCCGATGGTTTCTGTTGTTTAAGTCTTTGCTTTTGGTGTTTTCTGGTTCCTTGTTGTCTGGTCTGGTCTTTCTCATCAAGTTATTAGTGTCGACCATGTTTTCAGGCTCTTAAAAGGAAGAAGTCTTTCGCATATTGTTAATTTGGTTTTGGGCTTTGAAGTTTTGGAAGTAGAGTTTTTTTAGTTCTTAAAAGGGGGATCATTTCTGAAACGTTGGTAATATTTGCAGAACTTGATCTATAAGCTCGAAAAGCTATGGACGTCTTTATTTATCCCTTAAGACGACCAGTACGGTGATATTAACAGCAGGTCAGCAGGTCTTTCAAAGATTACTGGTTTGGTTAAAACAGTGGCACTTTTTTTTTGTCCATCCTTTGAGAGTTTCGTTTCGACAACTTCTCCTTTTGTCAAACAATTGCGGGGACTTAAAGATCCGCGGTCAAAATAATGTTATCCTCTTCTTTAAGATGCACTGGAGCATACCATTTTATGCGACGATTTATTGCTGTAAAATATTTTAGGGCTAACCCAGTTTACCCTGGAGAACTTCATTATCATTGCTCAACCAAGCCAACGGCTAGATTCATTACAAGAACATAAAAGTTATTAAGTAGAAGAGCTTCTTTATTTTCATTACCTTTTGGGACATATCTCAGTAGCAAAGGTAAAGTTTACAATATTTTGTACCTCAAGGAGCATACGCCTTAGCAGAACTCGTTAGTTTGCAACTTGGAGCAATCATTTGGGTTAGAATAGTTTTGGCGGATCGAACAATCAAGATCAATTATGTATTGACTGAGGTAAACGACCGCATAAGCCTGTCGTTGCCAACGTTTCCATATGCCTGTTTCAATTCAGCTTCATTGGCTCTAAAAATTGTCCCATTATCAGTGAACACCCCAGGGGATTTCGTCTTCATGCAAAAGAATTGCTTTTGAATGAGCAATCTGGGTGTGGGTATCCCTAATTTTATAACATTAGACCGTCACTCTTTTCATTCCTTCTCAAAATAACAACCGTTTAAAGAAATCCAAACGTGTGAACGAAAATATGTCCTGAGAACACTGCTCTTCTTGCGGCAGGAACCAAACATCCTTAATAGACACGTTTCTGCTTCAGCATTTTTACGAAGCTAGCAGTTTCTACAACCTTTGACACAATAACTCTCAGTCTGCAACACAGGCAGTATTTTTTTCCATTATAAGAGTCTTCATCCGAAACTACGTGTTTCCCTCTCATAACCGATGATTTTTAACGTGACCGGGAGCCCCGAACCTGGAGGTAGACAGCAGGCCTGATGCACCAGACTCAGCTAACCAGTTTGAGGATGTGTGAGCTACCGTTTACCTCTGGCTAATCTTCCTACATCACTCTCGTAAGGTCCACGTCATGCGAAGCAGTAAAAGTGTAAAAATTTTTGAAATCGGCCTAAAGACACGCCCACAATCGGTGTAAATGTGCAACTACCTCCAGAGTTTTCAAAACTGTAAGGGGTTCTAAAAGGCTGAAATTTGAATCTTAGCATCTCCTAATGAATGTAAGACACAAATTTAATTGGTACACCTCCTCCTTAGGGGTAAAGTTTAAAATTCAGTTTACTCAATATTTTTGCTCGAAATTAAAAAAAATTTGCTTAATATTTTATGAGAAAACACTTAGTTCCACATTTTGTTTGTTCAAGACTTTGGGCCACGCCCACATTTGGAGGCAGAATTGAAGAAAAACTTAAAATCTTCTTAATTTTAAAATTTTAAAACTTAAAAAAAAAAATAAAAAATTAAATTTCAACTGGTTTTGAGCCTAATTTAGGAAATCATGAAACAAAAAAAGTAGCAGGTTAGGTAAACAATACTTTAGTCCAGATTTCGTTCATATAAAGTTTTTAGCCACGCCCCCTTTTAGGGGTCAATTTTTCAAAAATATTGAATTTGAGCCAAAAAAATGAATTGAAGTACATTTAAGTGTAACTTGGAAATATCTGTGGAAGTATCTTACAATTAATAGTTTGTAATTAGGGGCGGTTGGACCACGCCCCTTTTTGAAAATTGCATTACTTTTAAAATGTCAAGAAATAACTTTGCCATGAGCATTTTACAATTCGGGATAGGATGGGGTATTCAACGGTCCGTTTTACGGACTGTAACTTTTGCGTACACACTGTAGCACTTTCTCACTGGTTTAACTTTTGGTCCCTCACCAGCTGCGCACTTTGTGCACTTTCAGCACTAAATTGTTTCTCGCTCTTAGCCAGTGAAATCAATTCCGTACTTTTTCTAGTGTCTTGTTGAAATTCGTGTATTTCTTGCAAAAATTTCTGCACTTTCGGCCGTGAAACCACATGTTGCATTTCAAAGGATCTTCTATCCGGAATTTTCCATGTTTTTCACAGAACGCTATCTTGTACATGGAGAGAGTCCCACTGCGCTCAGTAAACCTTTAGTGTAGGACCCTATATATCACTTGCGCTCGGCTTCTGCATAGATTCCTGACGTGCAAGAATGGTTCAATGTCAGGGGTTTCCTGTTGAGCATTGCGAAGTTTTTCGCTACTGCAGCGCCAGGCTTTTGCAGGTTCTGTTCTTGTTCTCTGGACAGTAATAACTTTGTCCTTTTCCTCTTGTCGCACGCAATACTTCCTTGACGATGCTGTGCCTCGACGTCGTAAGCATGCAACCGTTCGATTCATTTTGCTTCTTGGCCCTCAGGATTTTTAAACTGAAGCAATAATTCTTGGTTTGATAAGATAAACTTTTGACCATACAGGTACTTGTGGAAATGTATTGTCGCCTGTATAAAAGCAAGGAGTTCCCATGTCCTGGTTACACAGCAATTACTCTCTGGTCGGGGCAGAACTTTGCTTATGGATGTATGCTACCAATTTCTCCTGCCCATCGTAAAAAAGCGACAATACTGCGCCAACACCGACATTGCTAGCGTGTTCGTTCACAATAAATGCCTTACCAGGATGGGTAAGATAGTATTGGCGGTCACAGATTTGTTGTAAGATTTGTTTGAACTGCCTTTCCTTCGCATGATGATGATTCTGGGGGTGTCCACTCCGGCATACTCCATCCCAAATGCATTGCTCCGAGTCTTGGCCAACGTAGCTAGAACGTTGTCCCTATCAGGTGCATTTTACTAAGAAAATGTAAAATGCGGGCCCTGCTTGGTTGGTGAAGCTCTGCACAATCGCTGTATGTATCCCATCTTGTTCAAGTTCCAGCATCTTGTTTTTCCTCAAACTTTGCAGCCATTTCCCTGATGCGATGGCTTTCTTGCGAAGCTTTGTCTGCTATTTCCATTATCAGGGCAAGTGATAAGCCCTTAGCGAGGATTTACTTTTCCATTCTTATGTACCTAGAGTGCCTAATGTAGTAGGCCTCCCTACAAGATGTACCTCAGTTCAAAAGCCACAGCGGCCAAGTGTTAGATTCAGACCTTGTAAACTTTGAGACAGACATAAATATCGTAATGCCATACTTCATAAGGCCATTTATAAATGTGCCTTTTTGAGCACATATCAAATATGATTACAAATAAACACGAAGGTTTCAAAGCGCTTAGCCGCAAATCCATTAAAAACTCACTCGCACAATGCATTGTAAGCAACACGCACACACGTTGCTCTTTAATTCAAAGTCATGTGCAACTTCAGTAGTCCCGTGCTAAGTAGCTACCGGATTTCCAGGAGCCATTCTATCCTGAATTTTCGCTACAAATACCTCAGCACATAAAAATCTGCCGCCTGTAGGTAGCTGTCATCCACCTTTAAGTTTGCCGACTATTTACCCAACAATAATTCGACACGAAGCCAAACAATAAGCAGATCTGGCTTGACTTTTGCTTCCAAAAGCATAAACCTACGACCAGGTAAGAAGTATCAAAAGCTAATTTGCCATGGTCTAAAACTGTCATGAACAAAAACGAAAATCACAGAAAGCCGAAGTCACCTCAAAACGAACCGAAAGAAGTAGGTATCTCTACCGAGTGTGCATTATGCTCCGCTCAGTAGGTGAAATCAAAGTCGGAACAACATTTACTGACAACCTGGAAAAAAAATCATCAATGAGCACACACACAAGACAATGACATTTCTCGGTCAACAATAGGCCACCGTAGTGCAGCAGTAGCACTGATGTGCACCTTAAATGTCAAAACAGTTGCATGCCGACGACGATGACTCGGCATGAAGAACTCCAGCACGGACGATGACAAAACGTCGACAATTTGTGTGACAAGTATCCGAAGAGATTTGAATGTAAATCGCACGTAAATGGTTCGGCTGGGCACAATGGATTGGGGACACTGAGTGCCGCCACCTCCTCCGCTGTCATACATTCATTATGTCAGCGTAATAAATGGAGTATTGGGGGCACTGCATACAGGTAGGTAGGTAGGTTCGTACTGCTTCAGCTGACATGAAACCAGACGGGAATTCTATATCACTGTTCCAATGGTGGACGGAGGAATGGAGTCGAACAATACAAGACAATGGTTGCTCTATGCTCTGTGGACTATGGAGGCTTGCTTTCCTGATGTGACACCGATTTGAGTGGCCCTCTGCGCGGTGATAAATTATCGCCCTCCCCTTAGCTGTGCGGTGACATTTGCAATTCAAATTGGCTGTCTGATTTCTTTTATCCCGATAAATGTGCGTTAGAACTACAACAGCGAGCATAGATAAATTTCACAGCTTTTCAATTAACGGGGATTATTTTTTGATTCGCTGGCATGAAGCGTGAAAATACGCGCACGGTCTTTATAGTATTTTGATTATGATCATAATCAGAAAGATAAATGGGAAATCTATTTGCTGCGGCTTTTTTGTTGCTCACGTTATTATTAAAAACGATTTAAGGGGAACCTAGCAACAATTTAATTTATTGCAGTTGCAGTGGGGCACTTTTTGATACGCTTCTCTGTAATTGTAAATTATTGTAAATCACACGTAATATACTTGCAGTGACCAGTGACTACGAACTTTATTTGACTGTTTGCATAAGCTGAATCTAATTGAAATTGAATGCTGACAGTGTTAACTTCAGTTCTATTAAAGCAGTATTCGCTATACTCTTTTGAAAAATATGAATGCGCAAAAACGCTTTCTGCTAAAGCTCAAAATTGATCAGAACTCTTACATTAAAGGGTCACAACGCGCGTGATGACGCCTTTTTAGCGCCTTTGTATGACAGCCACTCTGGAAATCTTTCCATCTGTATTGGGGTATACTATGAATAGTTGCAGACATTTTACCTGTCTCAAAAGAGAGCGGAATGATGAGTCCTTTAATACATAGATAAAATCGATATTTCCACGATAAACCACTTACTTAAACTTTTCACAATTGGGAAGCAAACTTCCACTCTGTTTAATGTCTGGAGTTGGCTCTGCTGGATCAGAGAATGGGCAGCACATACTCTGCTTTCTTTGGGCTAATGCGATACCCATTCCCCTCCAAACAAGTGTTCGGAAATATATTATATACTATCTACACTTAGGATGGAATTACTGATGTACTTTTGGGTCCGTCAGTTTTCCTTCAAGCAGATGTTCAGAGATTACAATGAAAAACAAAGAACTTAGGACGCTTCCCTGGTGTACACCGACTTTAATTGGAAACTCATCAGTGACTCCGGAAGGACATCTTACTCCATGTCTTTGCTCCATCAAAAATGCCCATGATAATCCGCACGTAGGCTTCTGGAACTTCTCGTTTTCTTAGCGCCGCCCACATCAAATCTCGTGGTAGTCCATCGAAAGCTTTTTGAAAATCAACCGGCACCATTGTGCAGATCTTTAAGGGCATCACGATGTTTTTCCATAATGATCCTTACACTTTGGATTGCATCACAGATTGATTTAGCCGTGACAAACTCACACTGGTCCTTTGTTAGCCTTATTTTTTCCGCATTCGATCTAGTACCCGCTCGACGATCTTCATTGTGTGGGACATCAGCTTGATGGAACAGTATTTGTCACAGCTTCGTGTACCACCTTTACTTTAAACAAAGGAAAGGTCCCTCCACTGATTAGGCATTGGATTTCCTGTTTTTTGTTTGGAGATGAAGGTCGTGAGCCATCTGGAGCCCGCTGTCTCCTATTTTCTTCCATAACCCTGAGGGTATCTTATCTGGCCCAACCGCTTTTCGCTTTTTAGAGTACTTAACCGCCTTCCCAAACTCTTTGACTGTGGTGTCTGGTCCTTCTTCCGAAAAGTGTCGCCTGGGAAACTGATCATTCAAAAGTCTCTCACAATACTGCCGCCACCTGTGAAGAACTATGTCCTCATCCACAAGAAGCTGTCCCTGAGCATTGTTGATGAGCTTTGGCGAACGAATCTCCTGGGTGTTTGTCCTCCTCTGAGCGGCAATTTTGAAGATTTTAGCCCTCTTATTCAAGGTGCTCTGTCTAAAATCTTGTGTGGCCTGGTATGTATCAGCAGTGGAAGAAGAAATTTCCTATAACTTCTGATACAGGCCCTCCACTCTCTCAACCTGGGCGCACTTCTTCTTAGTGAGACTGCTGAGGTGTCTTTATTCCACTTCCAGACGAAGACATTCATCTGTGTTGTTCGAGGAGCACTTCTTCCATGCCTTGAATGCCGTTTTTTTTTTTCACTAATCACTAATTTTCCCTCATCTGACTACCATTTTGTTTTTTCGACCTGTTTGCTGGGCATTTTGGCATTTCGAAGTCCCTAGGAGTGATTTGGCCTTCCCTATGCACGCTCGCTGTAGGTCATCCCACTTGTCTTGTGCTCTGCTTTCTACATCTTCGTTTTCGTCAATGATGTTACAGGCGAAGCAGTGCATCCTGTTTAAAAATGCTTCGGTTTTTTCCTTTTCCAAATTGTACCAGTTGATTCTCCCAGATACCTTTGCTTGCTTAGTTTTCTTTTTTGACGGTTCCATAAAAATGACGGTCTGCAGCAGGTGGTGTTGTGTTGCGATCGCCTCACACAAAATCACTTTGCAATCTTTTACCCGTGGTTTAAGGGGAACTGTGAGCTAGACAATCTGGGTCTCATACGCTGCTGTAAGTGATCACGCGCCTGCTTTCTTTGACGAACATGGCTTAAGCCCGATAAGACCATATGGCTTGCGAACGTTTAGGAAATCGTCACCAGAAGAGTTCTTGTGCCATACCTCAGTCCATCAGTCTTCACAGTCCCCGTTAGATTTCCCGATATGTCCGTTTAACTTTCCGCTTTCAAACAAAAGCTTTTCCTTTGGGATCGCCCTAAAGAGATTATGGAAATCTATCTAGAATGCATCTTTTTCCCACTGCACACACCCAACTTGGGGAGCATATGCCCTAAAGATATTCCAAATCTCACGAATTTTAACCAAGAATCAAAACAAAAAATATTTCGTGCCACAGCAAAATATATATTTTTTTTTATGCTGCACAGGTTTGGGCATATTGCTCCTTTGACCCCGTGGAGAAATTTCTTCGCTATTTTCTCAGAAGGGTTTTCAGACTACCAAGTAGTTCGCCTAATTATATGCTTTACCCGGAGATGGGAGTAGCACCTCTGTTTCTGGATACACTCAAACTCCATATCGATTACGTAGTGAAAGTCATGGGAATGAGACAGAACAGACTACCTAAGATAGTCCTCAGCGAAGTAGAGTGTCAAAAGCTGGGAGAATTTAGCAACAAAATGCGACTGGGACCTTCCGATTACGCCAAATGAACAACCGATTGCCGCAAAGAGTAAGTTTTACAGTTTACTGGAGTAAACAGGACACAGGATATATGAAGACTTCGCTGATCAGGCACAGGAATCCATCCACAGGACTTACTATAGTAAGCTGAATCACCATCATATGCAAAGTGAGACTTATTTTCTGACAAACTTCTCAACGGATACAATAAGTACAATATTTTAAAAATAAGAGAAGAACTAGTTTATTTAAAGTATATACCGCACCGCCCAGATCTTCGGATTTTATGCAGTCTTTGCAATCTCAATGACCGGGTGGATGTATTTCATTTCATCAATCAATCACCGTAGACCCTTATGACCTTTTAGAGATATGATCGAGACCGACAGGTGAATCGATTAAGCCATGTCCGTCCGTCCGTCTGTATGTATGAAGGTTTAAGGTCTTCTAGATGAAGCTAGAAAGCTGAAACTTGGTACACGGCTTGGATCTTCTGCTGCACAGGTAAAGTGGTAAATTTGGCTTCATTCGTCAACGGACACGCCTACTACTGGCTTCAATGTGAGTCAACCTCTATTTCACATTTTCTTTCAAAATGCCTTTTGGTCAAGTTAGACAAGTCGTAGGAACTTACGTTTTGGTACTGAGCAATATTGGCCCAAGATCTTTAACAAGGCAAAAATTGGACCGCCCACAATATCGACCATGCGCACTTTTAACATGTTAGATCTTTAAAAACCCGATTTCTCGGAAAGTTGACTCCAAATCGAAAAAAAAAATTATGATAAATAGTGAAGATATTAGTATTTGCAAAGTTTGGTTTACACAAAGTTTTAAGCTCCGCCCACTTTTAGGGGGCATTTTTAGGAAAAAAACTGTTTTTAAAAAAACCGCGTTTTTAGGAAAAAAACAATTGATTGATTATAATTTTTAGCCCAGACCCATTTTTGGGGACGTGGCCTGCACAAATTATACACGGTATATAGAGTGGGGTATATAGAAGTTTGTAACAGACGAACTTTTGCACTTACTCACTTGTTTTATTTTGGTTTTTTGAACTACATCCGCAACACTTCGCTTAATCGCCTGTCAGTCTCGATCGTACCTCCAAAAGGCCTTATGGGTCTACGGTGAATATTTCACTGTGCTAAAAAACTATAAACTTAACTTAATATACCCTTCGTAGGGCACTAAAACGTTAAATCCACATACATTTTGTGTTTTATGTACTGACAACTTTTCAAATTTTAAAATTAATCACATAGCGATTGGTATAACATTAGAGATTGGTATAGGCGCCATAAAATTATAATGCTCCTCATCAGTAAGTTTAGCCACACAAGCGCTAAAACATCAGAGTTCGCTAAATTATGAAAACATATGAATATTTTTTTAAGAAAAACCCATAAAAGTATAAAATATTTTTTTCATAGCTGTAGTTTAGCATAATATTGTTTTATGACTATTTGTATCTCTGATATGTTAAGTCCATTTTATTGCACTGGGCTTATGGCAAAGCGTAAACTATTTATGAAAGTGTTTATGTTAACCCACGTTGTGTCGAATCGATTCAATGCTCTTATGTGTCCTAAGAAAACCTTTTTTCTAATACAAAATTTATCATATTTTTTCGCATTATGTAACTAATTAACAGATGTGGAAATACAGCTTTTTATGGATTAGAGAACAAACTTTTGTTACGTTTTATATTTGAAATAAGTGGATGGGAGAGGAACACAATAATTTCAAAAGATGATTAAAGCCTGTCTATTCTGGCCGAAGCGGAAGTAGGGAAAAGCATCCACTATGAAGCTAGTAATTAAGCGAAATCTTCAGGACTAATTATGACAGCCGAATTTTTAGGCGGTGCTATCGGACATAATTCGAGATCAAAGTCGATAGCAAATGTTACTACTGATCGCCCATTTTCGTAGTAAAATTATTAAACAGCAGTGGAAACATAGTATATACCTAATATACTATGTTTCCACCGGACACAAATCCATAATTGACACAAAAATCTTCAACTAATCTCCAACAAATCTATAGACATTTAGCATACAAATTTCAACTCAGTCGGCAAGTAATTTCAAATATTTCTGCTCTTTTGGAACTTTTAACTTTTTTCGCACACCTTTAGAATAGCTTAAGACTAGAAAAAGAAAACAAAAACTATCCACGAATGACAGATACTTTACAAGTACTTTTTAGCTGGAAGGTGAAATGTCATGTTTTACTCATGTGAAATGTGATTCTCACTGCCTTTTGACAGCCAAGATTGTTAACACAAAAGAGTTGTGCTCGTGTTAATTTAATATCCTTATTTAAGATTAAATGAACAAGATTTAAAAAATTATAACTAGACATTTGCAAACAATAATACCAAAATTTGATTTCAGTAAATGACAGTTATTGATCGAAAACAGCTACACCATCTGTTAATCATTTTTGAAGTTTGTGGCTCATCATGATCTGTAACCTGCGTTGGCACAAAACTAAAATATACACAGATTTCGTCAGTCACTATGCTGAATGCAGAAAAAGAAACACATATTTTCGGTAGTCGATGTCTCAATCTAAAATTCAACAACAGAAAGCCGCATTATACTAACTATAGTCTATAGATAGTTCCTGCTATAATAAAACAAAATAAAAGACTTTACCAATTAAAACTGTTGCATAAGTTACATAAGTATTTTTTAACTGTTACATTAGTATTTTTTTTTTTTAATTTTGTCACTGTGACATCTTTGAATATTTGCCCGATTTTGAAATTAAAATCAGGCAAATAATAAACTTACATCGAGCTTCTTATCTGGGGTTGCTGGTCCCCTATTGGGCGCCTCCCCTTTTGACGGATAGGGGAAAGCTCACCGGATATGGCAGGAAACGGCTAATCAGTCTGATTATATATCTGCTTAACAATAGAGTGATCAATGCATCCATATAGGCGATAGTGCTGTTAAGGTGACTGCCTCCAGAGGAACCCCACAAGGAGGAGTCATCTCACCACTTCTATGGGTACTTGTAGTCAATGAGATACTTAGGGCGTGGAAGGGATTCACGTGGTTGCTTACGCCGATGACCTTGTTATAATGATCAAAGGAATATTCCTACCCACTATCAGCTAACTATTAGGGAAGTCTCTGTTGAAGCTTAGTTCGTGGGCAAAGCAGTGCGGTTTGGGTGTCAATCCACAAAAAAACATCCTCGTGCCGTTCACAAACAAAAGAATCATGCCGCAATTCTCTCTACAAGCGATTGAGGAAACCTCCTCAACTTAAGAGCATGGTATTTAGGGTTAATGCTTGATAGGAAACTAAGCTTGAAACTCAACGTTGAGGAAAGAGTAAGGAAAGCCTCAACCACATTCTAAGCTTGCAGTCGCATTTTCGGGAAAAATTTGGGGTCAGGCCCAAAATTATCCTTCGGATGTACCTGCAATTGTTAGACCTATTCTGACGTATGAGTGTTTATTCTTGTGACAAGCAGCTGGAAAAAGCACAAACCTACGCTACATGACAATAATACAGAGAGCTGCATGTATTGGTACGACATCAGCAATGAGAACGACACCAACCTCAGGGCTGGAGGCAATTCTCGATATGCTACCCCTTGACCTCTATATGCAAGAATCTCCTATCAGAAGCATCTTGAGGCTCAGTCAGTCACCTGCATGGATCCCAAGCTCATTTGGTCATGCGCAGATTCTTCACAGCGTTATAGAAACCTGTGAACTCCCTCCACTGGCTTCTATAATGCTGTGAGCCACTTCCTCCGAACCTAACCCCTATCTTTACTTCGAAAAGCCTTTTAATTGCACGTTTCCTAGCAGGGATGAATGGGAATCGGGGGAACCGCTAAGAAACTTATCGATAGCCATATACACAGATGGGTCAAAAATGAACATAGGCACGGATGCGGGTATCTACTCTGAGAATCCACATATAGAACAAGTGAGTAAGTGCAAGAGTTTGTCTGTGACAAATTTCAATATACCCGACCTTATATAGCATGGAACACCAAATTTTAAAGTCTCTTGGCCCGAACTCATATATTATTTGTATAATTAAAATTTAAATAAATTAATTGTAATTTCCGAAGAATCATGAGAAAATACGGTAAAAGCGAAAATTATTTCTAAAAGAAAACAGTTTTTTCCTTAAAACGCCCCTTAAAAGTGGGCGGGCTCAAAACTTTGTATGACAAATAGTAATATCTTTTACATTTGTCATACAATTTTTTTTTTGATTTGGAGTCAACTTTCCGAGAGATCGGAAATCGGTCGATATTGGGGGCAGTCCAATTTTCGCCTTGTTAAAGGTCTGAGGCCAATATTGCTCAGTACCAAAATTTAAGTTTCTGTGCCTTGTCTTACTTGACCAAAAGGCATTTCGGAAAAAATGTAAGATAGAGGTTGTCTCATATTAACAGCCAGCAGTGGGCGTGGCTGTTCACGGATTGAGCCAATTTTCACACTTTGTCTGTGCAACAAAAGAACCAAACCAAGCAGTGTACCAAGTTTCAGGTCTCTAGTTTGATTTTGAAGATCTAAAACCTTCACACAAACAAACGTACGAACGGACGAATGTGGTTTAATCGATTCACCTGTCGGCCTCGATCATATCCCTAAAAGGTCTTAAGGGTCTACGGTGATTATTTCACTGTATTACAAACTATGAATTAAAATTAATATATAATATATAATTCGCATTATTATATAATAATAATATATAATTCGCAGTGTCTTCCATGCGGAGGTTCTTGCAGTCAAGGAGGCAGCCAGCTTACTGTCAATAAAGGCAATACCACAGGATGATATTACCATATTTATAGGCAGCCAGGCTGCCATAAAGGCAATAGCTGCCACTGAAATCAAATCCGAACTTGTTAAATGTTGTCGCAAAGAGCTGAAGGTTCTTGGCTCACAGCACAATCTAAGACTCTGCTGAGTCCCTGGCCACAGAAACTTTTGAGGCAATGAAAAAGCCGATGAGCTTGAATGACATTGATCAACATTAGAACCTCAACCAGTACAAGTCCTTCAATGGATCAAACCCCCACCCTGTGACCTAAGAAAGCGGGTGGAAAACAACGTCCGGGTAAAAGCAAATACAAGATGGACATCCTTGTCGACCTGTGAAATCTCAAGACAAATGTGATCTTAATATTATAAGTCCCGAACAAACGCGCTCATCAAGAGCAACAGGAAGACTCTGTCGTTACTAGTACGTATACTTACCGGTCACATTCTTTTGAGACATCATGCTATGAAAATAAATCTCGACAATAACGATATCTGCAAAGGATGTGGCGATACGGATTGTTGCGAAGACACACCTCCCTTTCTGTGCCACTGTCCCAGTCTAAGTCAGTTGAGAAAAAGAACTTTAGGAAGTAACTTCTTCCATGGCATTTCAGAACTTTCAAACGCACCTCCAACGTCTCTTTCCAGGTATGTTATATCAACAAGGTGGCTCAAGGAACTTAACACGGCGTAAGAAGTAAGTGAAAGCACCCAAACAGCAAGGATTATCCCCCACTGGGTATCACAATGGGTCACAATGGACCTAAGTGCAATGAGGCGCGGGTTATCTCGCTTCATCAACCCTACAACCTAACCTAACCTAACACTGTACTTACGTCTAGATGTCGCAACAAAAATATATCACTAAAAACAACTATAATAGTGGATATGAAATAGTAGACAAATCTTGGGTTTGCACGCAAATATGTATGAATTCTTTGTATGTATGCGATCTTTTTGATTTCATATATAGACTGGTCACTAGTACAGTGACTAGTATTTATATGAGTACACTAGTACCCGAAGTTCATTGGGTTAATATTTGTGATCATCGAACCCTACTACAAGTATTTTGTCTTTTGAGGCAAAACAAACCTCATATAACCGTCCCCAAAAGTCAAATCACCCCATAGTGACATAATTTTTATATTTAATACAAGAGCCTGGACACTGACCCAATCAACTTAATTGCTTATGACTCCAACATTATGGGTTAAAGCTTCTTAATCGGATTATATCCGAAGCACAACAGTGTCAACTTTCTCGAAAAAAAACAAAGAAGCACTTTAGACATCGTAAAACAACATTTGGCAAAAATATTCTCACCGCCTTCAGCCCGAACAGTCTACACTACAGCATTCACGATCTATCTTCTCCAAAGCGATTCGCAATAAATTTATCATTCATTTGTAGGCAAATAAATTTATTAGAAATGTAAATAAGCCCCAAAGCACGATCATCGTTAAGATCGTTCCACGCTGTATCATTTCAATTTGCATTTATTTGAATTTTTGATTATGACAATCCGCCATAAAATCTATAACAATGGCTTCATTATGGGCGGAAATATGTCTCCGTCTCTCGGCATACTAGCGCACAACGCAAACAAAACCAAGCAAACAAAAAAATGGGTTCGACACATTATTTCATGGCGGCCTGGTCTCACAATCAGATCGGATTTACCACGAGTGTGTGATTTTCTTTTTCATGAGGTTATAAAAATATGATTTTCAGATCGTCCCGCGGGCCATAAAAAAGGGCTCATGCCCACCCAACCCAAAAACCTATAAAAAAGCGAATAAATTTCGAACAGAAAATATCAAAATGTTTGTTTAATGTGCGATTATGGATTTGCATACAAAGGGCGACAGTCTTGACGTGGAGAAAATGGCGATAAGCCATCCATGGTTGCATACAAAGTGCATTGCGCTTGAGTGCGAAAAAAATATCGTCGTTGAAAAAGGATCTAGAACCCAAAGAGACAGAGCGTCTCTTCAATACACGGGATTCCATGGAATTCCGATGCTTATACTCTGGGCAAGAGGGAATCAAAAGAGACCGCGATTGATGCCTGCGGTGAAATGATTCTTCTTTATTACGTTATTATATACTCATATTCGACTCATCTTCAATTCCCCAATGGTTTGGCCCATAACCCTACCGAAATATTGTTCATTCTCCGTTTGAACACCGAAAAACCTATAAAAAATCAACTGTGAACATAAAACCGATCTTTCTTTCGGCTTTTTCGGGTGGAGGATATAAAAAAATGATTTAGATTTGAGAAAAAAAGCGGTGAAAACGTTTAAAATATTCTTTCTTTCGCTCTTTTCAAAATTTGAGGTATTGTGATGGAAGTTATTAGGAAAACTGAGCATAAGACGACTTTTTGAGCAATAAAGCCGAATCGTTAAATGCGATACAAGATAGTTCTGTGGGCTTCGGCTGGTCTTTGTATTTGCAAATTTCAATCAGTTTTAACATCACACATCTTGGCACATCAGTGGTTCAGCCAGCTGCTCTGATGTTCCAAAACAGTTGGTTGACAGAAAGAGACCAACTGAGCATGTAATTGCAAATGAAATGCTGATTTCTTGCTAAAGTGTTCATGTAAAAGTGTGAAAATATTATTTGATGGTAATTAGCAGACCATACAAGGGTGGTTTTCACAAGCAAATTGGTGAATGGAGTAACCTTTCTGTTGCGAAACAATTAAAACGTCTATTAGCAAGACGCTATACAAAAGATTCACAGGAGGTAATGGCTGTCTTCTGAAAGGATATTCGAATCTTGCATTGAGCATGCTTCCCATTTCGGTTGGACCGTGAAATGTTAGATGTTTGCAAACAGAAAAAACACGTTGAAATTATTTCCGGTGGTACTGTTGCGCTAAAGGCGCGTGCTATTAGTATTGTATTAGACATTTACCAGCCATCCCATAATGGTCATTGTAAACTGTTGCCCTAAGTTTTATTCGACGCAAATGCTTCTTTGGTAAGCGAAAAAAAAAGCATAGCCAACATCTGTCGCTTGTGGTTAGGGTTTTTGGTGTGAATTGATGTAAGTAAACGATCTGTTGTATACATTTCTTTACTTCTTACGCACGTATCTAAAATATTTTAAAGGGGCAAAGTTTCTATGACTAAATGTATTTTTTCTAAGAGAAAATATCTCAAACATAAAAAAGTTCGCGCACCAACTCTTTTGTTTCTTGATAGTAATTTTTTATTTTAAAGGTTTTTTTTCTCTTTGTCTGCACAAACTTGACTCAAATATTGATCTAAAAAAATCTTACACCTACGTATAAACATAAGCGGTAATTTCAAAACTTTCGCGGGGGTCAAACAGCAAACACGAACGGTTTATATACAACTTTTTAAGGGTAGTGAATTGGTGCGGTTTGGTTCTGTATACGGAATTGATGTTCTTCGATTTTGTTTTCATTAGGGTTAGGTTTGACAACGTCGTTAACTCTTTTTAGCTATTTTCAGAAATTTTACGCTGTTGTGCTAACGTATAAGCCGATTAAGACGCTTAAGCCTGTTGCTGTTAACAGGCTGTCAATATGTTATCGCCCTTTTGTGAGTCTTACGCACAAAGTAAGAATGTACTTCGGAAATTTTAAGGTGCAATCCTAGTCCTTATTTAGGACTTCCAAATTTGAAGATATGGGTAAATGTGGGAAAAACCTAGTTGTGAAATTGAGCTCAAACACAGCTTTCACGACATCCAGCTTGTTAGACTCCTTAAAAAAGAAAAGATAATATGAATTTTTTATTTTTTTTCGTGGGACTTCATTAACAAAATATACTGAAACAGAAACAGATGAGTTGGAAAGCTTGAGGATCTGAGTTTGATTTGAAATTGAACCGACTTCATAGCCTTTTCAAAAAGCATAAAGTATAATCATCAACAATTTAAAGATCCTTTTTTGAGGATTGCGTATCAATAATCAAGGTCCTAGTCATGTAATTGCCTTTGATAATGTGGGACTCAGACGATTCCTTTCCTTATAGTCTTCACGAAACCAAGTGCGGAGCTAGCGCGACTAATTATGTTGCCAATGTGGCTACGAAAGTAAGGCTTGCTATCACAAATAACTTTAGCAGTTATAAATTTCGTAAGGATCGATTGTAGTCTATAATTGTGGCTTATACAGATTTGCCGAAGGTATGAGAGACATTCGGAGGCAACCTCAGACCGGTGAATACCGGCGAGATATATCGACTTTGTCATCGCTCTAATCTTCCGCAAGTTGTTTAGTTAATTTTAGCACCGCGTGGGTCGGAACACAGTATCGATGAAAGACGAAGTCTCGAATTTTCAATTGCTTGGAAGAATACGCAGTATGGGAGCTAATTACAGAGTCCATTGAAAATGGGCGGTGCAGGATTAATTAAGTACATAGGAGAAGAACATTTGCCGGTTAGAGAATTCATATCAGAGACTGTGGGGTGACTAATATAAGGCTTATAAAGATGCTGGCCCCTAAGACCCAAGCGATACAAAATTATATTTTGTATTGAATTATATTAGTATTGAATATTGAAAAATTACAACATTTTCTACAGACATTATAACTGGTTCATTTTATTGCCAAGAACCTTTATATTACAGCGATGGTAACATTCAATGACAATTGTGCCTAAAATTTCGAATGAGAAGGTTTCACTATGTCATCATCAACATCATTTTCTTGTGCCGTTTATTCTTTAAAGGGGTCGCGTAGCCCAGGGCGGCTTAATTGTCCAGCGTTAGCGATCCTCCACCGCCACCTGAAGAAACACAGGCGTGATCCCCAAGCGGGCTTCGCAGATGCTCTTTACCTTAATACACCACCTGTTTCTTGGCCTACAAGAGGCAATCGTGGTTGGCATGACGTGTTTAGGGAGCCTTTCGATGGGCATGCCACCAACGTGTCCAAACCACCGAAGAATTGATACTTCCACTCATAGAAGTAACTGCTTACAATCAATATTCCTACGAATACAGACGTTTCTCACGCTAAAAACCAGCAACGTAGAAACCTAGGTTCGACAGCTTGTACGCGCGATCTAATTCTTTCGGTCATTACTCAAATTTCATGACCATATCGTTGAATCGATATTTAACATATGTCCGTATAGAGTGCCGAATCAATGTAGGCGGGTCGAAGCAAGTGGCAGTGGATGGTGGAGAAGTTTCAGATGTTAAAGTTGAAGAGAGTTAAGGGTGGTAGGCAGAACGCGATCACTTGGTAGAAGTGTGGGCTATGGTAGATCCAGAAATTGTTTGTGTCCCTGTTGTCATCGTTGACGTTGGAATGTTGGAAGAAGGTTTGATGAGACTTGATGTTTTTGATTTCAAGAATTTCGGCGAATTTTGACGTGTTGGCTGTTTTTGGTTGTGGCTAAGTTATCAGTAATAGCTACAAGGATAGCCACAACATCGTTACTGACAACACAAATTTTATTATGATAGATCTGTTATGTATATTGGAACAGGTATATACTATACATAGTAAGATTTTCGGCGGCGAAAATCAATTTCACTAGAATGGCACCCAACCGATATTGCAATTATTCGAGGTATTTTCCAAATTTCACTTTTAATAAACACACAACGAATGTCTTTATTTATCAAACACTTAGTTCAATCTAGTTCACCGTAACGGTTTTTATTACTTCCACACTCGACGTTCGCTTTTCAAGTATTCCGATTCGAAACTCAAAATTAGGCAACAGGTATCGGCTATTTGTATTTACAATAATTATGACAATTCGTGAAACTTTTACATCACACTAGATGGAGGGCGGAGTTTGACGACTGGAATGCGTTATATTCACTTAAGTCTCCACTGGTAAAGAAATTTCGGGATATTTTAATTATAACGGGTGTCCCATAATAGATTGAATCGAAAACATTTCTATCGCCATATCACAATAGCTTTAGTCCCTACAAGTCACCAAGATTTGACGGCATAATACCAGCCGAGCATCGACAATCGTCCGACTTGATTACCCCCTGGCTGGAAACCATTTTTAAAGGCTGTCTTTCTTTATGCCACATCCCCACTAGATGGAAGCAAATCAAACTGGCCTTTATCCCCAAGGCGGGAAAAAGTTCCCACGTGATCCCAATGATCTAAGACCTATCAGCTTATCATCATTTCTACTTAAAACATTAGGAAGGCTCATTGATCTGCATCTAAGATCAACTATAGACCCGTCTAAATTTTCTCTATCTCAACATGCGTATACAGCAAAGGAAGATCCGTAGAAACGACTCTCCCACCACATACGAGTGCGATTTATTGAGAAATCATTAAACCAAAAAAAATATACGATGGTTGCTTTTTTCTATACATAGCAGGCGCTTTCAACTACATCCATCCGCGCGCAATCACACAAGCACTGGAAGAGTTAAACATAGAGGCGGGACGAGTAGCATTAATAAAACAACTACTTACTAGCAGAGTAATTAATGCCGCTTTAGGTCACGCTTCCTTGAAAAGCTCGACCAGAAGAGGTACACCTCAAGGAGGAGTACTATCCCCTCTTCTCTGAAACATAGCGGTGAATAAGCTGCTACTTATACTTGAAAGAACGGACTGCAAAACGATTGCTTACGCGGATGATGTAGCCATTGCCTTCTCGGGGAAATATTCCCAAGTACTTAATGCAACCTGCCCTCACTCTTCTCCACAAATGGACGACTGAGAATTGTCTGAGTGTTCATGCACAGAACAGAAGACCTAAATTGTCCTCTACACTAGGAAAGACAAAATCCCCCGCATTGTCCCTCCCTTATGTGGCAACAGCCTACCGCCAAGTACCTTGGCCCTATTTTGGACAGTAGACTAAGCTGGAAGTTCAACACAGCTGAAAGAGCAAGGAAAGGCACCACGGACCTCTATAAGAGCAAAAAAGCAAATGGGCACAAATAGGGACTACAGCCTCACACGGCGCATTGGCTCTTCGCAGCTGTGATAAGACCAATGCCTCTATACGGCGTAGCAGTATGGTGGCCCATACTCAACGTCGGCACACATCTCAACGGTTTAAGAAAGGTACAAAGCAAGCATGTATCTGTATTATTGGTGCCCTGAGAACCACTCCTACTGATGCGCTCGAAATCCTATTGAACCTTACCCCCTTAGACATCTTTGGTAAGAAAACAGCTACTTACTGCGCAATTCGGCTTAAAGCATGCTCCTAATGGCGTGATTACGTTTACAGACATGCCAATATTCAAAACGAACAGCATCTCACCTCCACGAACTTGGATTATACTTCAGCTTCATACTTCCCAGAAAAAAAACTTCGAAACCCGAATTCCGAACAGAGACCTGTGGTACGGCGGTAATATACCTTGGTAACGCCATACACTTTTACGCAGACAGATCCAAGATGAAAGAAGGCGTAGGAAGTGGTGTATTCTTTGAATGTCTTAACTTAAATAAATCCCCTCGCCTACCCAACCAATGTAGCGTCTTCCAAGCAGAAATAATGGCAATTAGTGAAGCCCGCTAAAGTGGAACGTGATATCCGCCCGCGATATATTGTGATATCCGGGTGATATCCGCCCGCGAGCCAGACATACACCTGTGCTGGGTGCAAGGTTATAGAGACATCATAGGAAACTGTGAGGCTGATAACTTTGCTAAGAAAGCCACCAGACTGCCAGAAGATGAAATCTCCTGTAATATAGGTACTCCCCTAGCTACCTTCAAATTACAGCTCAAAAATCACAGCATACACGAAACTAACGCCAGATGAAGGACAGGCACCACTTGTTTAACCTCCAAGCAAATCTGGCCTCGCCTCGATCCAAAAAATCAGATAGCTTGATCTCCTTAAAGAGGTCCAAAATTAGCACTGCAGTGGGAATTATCACCGGACACTGCAGGTCTTTGCGCAAAAAGACTAGGTAAGACTGATAAAAAATCATGAATATGGGAAAGTCAATCAAAATAATTACATGGAATGCAAACGGCCTTTTGCAAAAAATTGACGAACTAGAAGTATTCCTACGGAAGAATAATGTAGACATATGCCTGATTTCGGAAACCCACTTTAAAAAGGGTTCGGCACGCAAAATAAAAGGCTACATTGACTAACACTCGCATCATCCTTCAGAAAATTCGAGAGGTGGATCCTCTCTCTACATTAAAGACTGCATTAAGCACTCCAAAAACGAAGAAATAGAACTTGACTCTATGCAAATAACCTCAGTCTCAGTAAAATTAAGTCACACAGATTACAACATCGCGACGTGCTATTTTCCTCCGCAGTATCGGCTGGCGGATGAAGATCTTGCTCTGCTCTTTGATTCACTTGGGTCAAACTTTATCGTCGGCGGGGACTTTAACGCGAAAAATACTTTTTGGGGCTCACGGTGCAATTCAACAAGAGGCAGAGTCCTCTTTAAAGCAAGTGCAAAACGCGGCGTGGTCTTCTTACCGACGGGAAAGCCAACATATTGGCCAACCGACAGAAATAAAATACCTGATCTCGTCGACTTCCTTATCGCCAAGGGGGTACCTCATTACCTTACGAACGTAGAAGAACGCTTTGACCTCTGTTCAGATCACTCGGCAGTTCTTTTGAAAATCGGTGGAAGCCTAGCGAAAAAAAGAGCGCCTAGATTAACTAATAACAACACCGGCTGGGACGGCTTTAGAAAACACTGCAAAGAAAACGTAGCTTTAAATGTACCGCTCAAAACGCCACTTAACTCAAACTCGTGAGAGTTATTCAGAGCGCTGCGTGGAATAACACTTCTTTTCGGAGGTCCGAATTATCGAACAGCGGAACAATATATCCGCGAGAAATAGAAGAGCTAATATGCGAAAAGAGGAGAGCGCGCAAGAGATGGCAACGTTCGCGAGCACCCCCCGATAAGACCATCTTGAACCACCTTTCTAACAAACTGAAGCACGAACTTCAAGATTTTAAAAGTCGCGAGACTACTACTTACCTCGAAAGTTTGACTGCCGATAAAGGTTCGAACTACTCTCTTTGGAAAGCAGTCAAATCCATAAAGAAGCCTATACCGCACTCTGCGCCATTAAGAAAAGCCAACGGCGAATGGGCAAGAGAAGACAAGGAAAAAGCGGATTTATTTGCAGATTACCTAGGAGAAACATTCAAACCGTTTGACGGGGAACCGTTGGTCGAGGAGCTCAATCCTTATGCGGTACAAGATAATTATAGAATAAAAACCGTGTCATTGGCTGAACTTCGTCAAACGATAAATAATCTGAAAAACAACAAAGCCCGCCTGGCTACGACTTAATTAATAGCAAAATTCTAAAGGAGCTACCGAAAAAAGCTTTGGTCAAGCTACTCTATATCATTAACGCCTCCATGAGAATTTTATAGGTTCCAAGGCAATGAAAAGTGGCCGAGGTCATAATGGTTCCGAAACCAGGAAAATGTCCGAACGACAAAATTCATACAGACCTATTTCGCTACTGCCGATAATATCTAAGGTATTCGAGAAAGTGTTGCTTAAAAGGTTGCAACCAATCATGGAAGAAAGACGATTGATTCCGGATCAATCAATTCGGATTAAGAAAAAAGCATTCAACAATCGACCAGGTCTATCGAATAACAAACGAAATCGAAAAAGCTCTGGAAGCGAAAAAGATATGTACTAGCGCTTTTCTCGACGTATCGCAAGCCTTGGACAAGGTATGGCACGAAGGCCTGAAGTACAAGTTAAGGCTAAACTTACCAGAAAAACTCTATAGAATCTTAGAGTCTTACCTTGAAGACAGAATCTTTCGCGTAAGGTACGAAAATGAGTACTCGGAATTCAAAGAGATAAATGCCGGTGTCCCGCAAAGAAGCGTTCTCGGCCCAATATTATTTTTGCTGTATACAAGAGACACCCCACGATTA
This sequence comes from Neoascia interrupta, assembly GCA_947623515.1. Lineage (NCBI taxonomy): Eukaryota > Metazoa > Arthropoda > Insecta > Diptera > Syrphidae > Neoascia > Neoascia interrupta. The sequence continues at coordinate 55,883,152 of OX392464.1, read as the reverse complement.
GGGAACAATTTTAGCTACGTTTGCTGACGACACTGCTGTTCTCGCTATTGATACGACAGTTGAATTATCAACAGGGAAACTTCAGCGCGCCTTAGACAAAATATGCGACTGGACGAAGAGCTGGCGAGTCGTATTGTAGGTTCCTTCGTTGGAAGGCAGTGCTCACACTACTATGAGCACGCGCGGCCGGTCCTCGTAGTGCCTATGAAGGTTTTTTCTACCCCCGGAAAAAAAAAGACTAAGTCTATTCTCAAACGACTTCTGTATAGAAGCTGCCTAGATGAGGAAGAGAAAGAAATTGTACAACACTTTCTCTGTTGCTGCCCGGCACTCGCGTCGTACAGGAAATTCATACTAGGCTCCTACTTCTACGACTACCTAAGCGACCTTGGTGAAACACCGGTCAAAAAGCTACTTAAATTCCTTGAAAAGACGGTCTGGCTGTCATAGAATTCACGTCAACTTATTCCCTTGGTCATATACCCACGTGGCGGTACAATGGACCTAAAAGTATTTAATAAGCCACTTTCCTACCTACCTACCTAAGAGCTTCCATGCTTTGATAGCAGAAGTCATCTTTTCGACATTTTATCTGGCAAGAAAAATGTACTGAATTCCCTGCTTATTTTAAATGCGCATAAGATTTTTCTGAATGAAAAATAAATAATTAGTTTTATATTTCAGCCTGATTCAAGTACCAACATTAATTGATAAATAAATAATGTTAAAAATGTTAATGATATCAATATTACAATCATATTAATGTTCATGTCATATTAATGCTAATAATATTAATGTTTTTAAGATTTCTAAATAATAGTATTTAAATAAAAAAATAAATAGAGTGGCGCAACAGCTCGAGGTGAGCCAGGGCCAACTTCTCAACAATGTATGCTGGTGTGTTAATTTCTTTACATACAAGGATACCTACAATTTTATGCCAAATCCGAACAGAACTTTGAGAAGTTTTTCAAGACAATCGATACTCTCGTAGGGCTTCTCAAACCCTCGCGGAGGTGGGGACCGTGAAAAAGAACAAGTATGTTTTTTCAGGTGGCGATGGCAGGATTCGAACCCAGACCTCCGGCGTAGTAAGCACACACGCTAACCACTACGCCACGGCACCGCACATATTTATTTACTAGTTTTACTTATATTATTGCACCCAATAATATTCTTTGAAAATTATATAATTCTGTAATGCGAATATTTAAGGAGGCTGAAAGCCATTTCCTATTTTGAGACTCGATATATCTACAACCATCCCCTAAACAAAAGAAACTACGAAAAAATATCGAGTTTTTAAAACAAATTCAAAACAAGATTGAAAACAATGCATACAAAAGTCAAACGCTTGCTAATCCGCCAAAAAAAAAGAAGGCTAATCCTGCGAATGGACAATAAAAAGTCACTTTTGGTCTTGCTCTATGCTGAATATTCGTCTCATGCAGATAACATTTAAGTCGGAACTGGTCCTTTGATGTTCGCACAAGGCAAAAGGCCCAACCGTATGCAAAAAGGTCGCCCTGTGCATGTTTAAAGCGGATTCAGAAAATTTTTCACCGGAACCGAGGTTGCCGCAATAATATTTCGTTATGTTATTTAATTAGGATTTTTATTTTCTTAAAAAGGACAAAAAAAAATCGCTTTAACTGCGTATACTTCTTGGGAATTTCCCAAAAATGCGAAAAAAGGTCATTGTGATGCAATAAAATATCTATTTGCAAATTTGTTAATTGTTTTGTACCCAAGCAATATTGATCTACATTTTTGCTTTTACTTTCCATTCTAAGGTAGGTAGGTATGTCCCTACCTAACAAAGAGAGAGGTGTCATAAAAATTTTACGACCTAAACCCGAGGATATGAAAGTGGGCGTTGTGTTGACGATTTTCATCATGCTCATGAGATGAGGGTATAATTAAAGACACATAATAAACTTTAACCTTTCCATTTTAAAAACGCTACTGACCTCCAGGCTTGCGTTTGGTAATGACGCCCAGGGATGCTCAGAGTGTTTTACCTAGCCAAACTATTTGTTTCAAACAAAAATGAAAAAAAAAAAAATTAAGCATACTCAGAAATATAGGCAGAAGCTGCGAATTTGGCTTCAAACTACTGCGTCAAGTAATTTTAGCGTTAGTAAAATAGGTAGAAAATATTAAATAAAAAACGGAAATTTTGTTAAATAGAGTCGAAAGCGGCTTGAGAACTCCGTTTCTTCAGAATTAAGTTTTTCCGATAACAAAACGTTCGATAAACGTTTTTTGTTCTATACTTAATTAAAATTTTTAGTAAAAATTGTCAAAATCCTTTCAACATGACAAGGGTAGTGTTGCCTGTTGGAAATTGTCCAAAAAAAGATCTCTTCTTATAGAATTATCATCTATAAGAATCTTTTTCGTAGAATTATTACAGTGTTCTGAGCATGAGAACGGCAATACAAGACGAGGCCAAACCTGTCGGATGAACATTACTCTTCAAGTTCAAAAGCTGCCTATGGTGAAGGAGGGATTTGAAAGTTATAGGGAACTAGGCAGATGCAACAACCAAGGTTTTGCATTTGCGGTTAGCATGGCAAGGAAAAGAGGCAGCAATTAAGGAAAGTGTAGAACCTTTCGATCTTAACTGCGTCTAAGGGTCTCGATGAATTACGACAAATATGTCGTAAACATAGTCGAGGGAAAGCACTCGATCCACTAAGAGCACAAATGTCACTTCCTCGCTAATGGCTGCTGGATCTGGATGGATGTTATGCATGTTTCTCTTCTAAAATAAGAGGTAAGCGTCTTACAGTGCTGTAATAGGTTAATTTGAGTAAATGTTATTCATGTAGGCTCACAGTGACGCCTGCGCTGTCTGTAAGCACTGTTTGACATTGCACTGGAAATGAAACCCACCAAAATGCAAAATGATTTCCTATAGGCCGAAGCCATGTCTGTGGTCACAACCAGACATTTACCATCTTCTTCTATATGTTGTCGCTCGGCTAGTCGAAACGAAGAATGATCGCAAGCGCTTCAGCACATCCGCTGTTTTCCCAAGTTGCCCATCCCAAGGACCCAGCAGACAGCGCGCGTGAGCTTAAAGACCTCAAAATTTATAATTCTTATGTTAGGATTATAAATTGCACAGCCATTCAGAGGCTTGCGTCAAAGCTGTCTTCACCAAAAGGGTGCCATCCTTACAATCATAGACTTGCACCTAAATGCAAGCATTATGTACCTTAGCAAAGTTTCAACAGTTGAGTTTTTACACTCCGCCGCTCTCATACTTTTGTCATTGCCTGCTTTCCTAAATAAGAACGCATATTTTTCACCTAAGCCACTCTGCGTTCAACGCGTGGTTCCAGTACCACACTGATTATCAAGGCAGCATGTAGGTACAGCACCAGCATCCATCTCTAGTGCAAGGGCAACACTAACAGTTGTGGGTTTCGTGAGCTCATGCATATATGGGAGTGCTAAATATGCATGTCCGCCGTTCATTAGCACAACAACCTTCGATAGTAGCAGGACCTGCTTCACTTGAGACCGTGCGGGGACAAACATATGGACCTGAGAGGGTTATTCTTATAATAAGCTTGGGTCACTTCTACTCGATTTTTGATCTGGTGGCAGCAGAGAAAGCGATGCCCGGTATAGGGAAGGATTGGCTTCAGTTGGTGAAACTTTAACCAACCTGTCCCGTTTTATATGCAATCTACTAAAGAGTCGAAGCGGAGACTACGCCTGCAGCCCGTGAAGATTCTTCGCGCAACTGTCGATCAACTGCTTTCTTTGCTTTTCTTCTACTACAGGGGTATCCTGAGTCGTAGCATTGGTAGCAGCTTACAGTGGATAGCAACCTCACTCATGGTCCGATTCACAGAACGAGTCGGAAACCGAGTTACGAAAATCGCTGGGTATTTCAAAAATGAATTTTGGCTCAGAATCCTTACCCCGATCTTGATTTAAGAAACTTGAATCTGATTTTGGCGATTTCCAGTACCGCTTGGAGTAAAAACATCCTGAACGTTATCCATTCATCCATTAGCTTTTGATATTTTATGACTCCTCCTGTACTAACAGTAACAGTTGGATGAATAGGGAAGGACAAAAAAACAGTTGAGAGGGATGTGTGAAAGTGCTTAATTTCGAGCTCTGAAGTTCCACCTCGAGAAACAAACCAGGGTGAAGCGGAGTCGTCACATATCCCAGAGCTCATCAAAGTTAAGGGTCCTTGCGGGCGTTTCCTGCTTACGCTTAACACGTTTTCCTAGAAACCTTTGCCTTTTACTGGACTGGTCCGACTGGACATTTTTAATTTCCGATTGCATGTATGATCTTCCTTGTCAACTAAGTGAGAGTTATCTCTTTGCACTGCCTGCACTGCCTGCATAATCAGAGATTTCCGGCTCAATAGAGGCATTGTTTTCCTATCAAAAATGTTCCTTGTTTTACTTACCTATGCAAATGCCAGGACGCAGAAGCCTTTCAACTAAGCCCATAAGAAGTTGATTTTGCATATTAGTCTTGCAACTATATTGTTCATTCTAGGGGTGCCCCAGGGATAAATCCTTTCTCCTTCTCTCTTCTTTTTCACTAATTATTTATTTTGCCAATGACTCTTATCGTCATACATTTCCTAGGCTGAACGGCTCCCGACTCATTAGCCTTTAAGTTTCATTTCACAATAAGGTGTTCTCATTAGACCTGCGTCTACCTTTTTTATATGATTTCATGCTTGGTCAAACTATTGTTTGAGGCCTTTTCAAAACTTGGTAGATCAGTAAGCTGGGCTTTCACGGAGCGGGTGGTTTGGTTTTGATTCCCTACTTTGTTCATCTAGAAAAACTACTCGATCTTTTTCGGGGCCCCATCTTAACGTGGATCTCACAAACCCAAGAAACTAGTCTTGGATAATCAGAATCACTCTCACCCATGTTTGCTTATGATACAAGTTCAGTCCCCTAAAGCTTTTGTTTCAATCACACCAAACGCCACAATGCGTCAGATTGATCAAATACCACGAACCTATCGATCATTTTATATGGCGGCGTATACAAACAGGCAACCAAATCTCATGTCTTTAGCTGGAGATAATAGCTCTTTTGTCGGCATATCGCCACAATACCACAAGATTATTAATCTCTCATCTAATTTCTTCTTTTGATATCTCACCCTGTTACACATTAAATGTGATCTTCATGGCATTATCCTCGTGTGTTCTGCTCTCAATTTGGCCATTGTACCTGCTTTGTTCCCAAGTTGTACGACAAAGTGATCTTCGTGAGCACAACAATGTGCCCGGCTTAAGGATTGATCACAGCACCACCGACACCGCACCGGCGCAAACACCTTACACATGACCACCTCCGCTGATCATTGCGGTACACAGCTAATTTTTTTCGATGACGACGATGATCGGGAATCCTTTTTGATGTGGTGTTGTTTGGTTATAGATGCGCTCATGATTTATCTTAAGAATGTGGTCACCTATTGTTCTTGAATGTTTGCCGTCATACACACAATGAATGAATTCCGTATAGCCACAATGGGAAAATGGGCTCAGGAAAACTTCTATGCACATGAAAAGCCCATAGAATTCTTCCATAAAGGCCATAAAGAAAACATAGCACACAAGCGATGGTATAGCAGAGGCGCACTATCCAGGATCGAGGAGATTTTCCCTCGGTGTCGGCGGTGGTGTTGCCTCTATTTGCACAATGCGTCACATTGTCAGGCGGTCACCTTTGATCAGGCGGAAAATCAAAGTGTGTTTTGATTTTGAACGCTCCAACGGTTGTCCAAAGATCCTAACAGGTCTGCCCGGATCAATCTGTGGCGTTGTTGCATTCACCGTGGGCAGATTAATTTCCTTGTTGCACACGCACACACTGCTAGTGTGTGTGTAAGAATAGTTGCAAATAAAACGAGCCGCGCAGAAGCGATACAGAATTCCAAGAATGGCGCGAAATTCAGTCTAACGTTTTACCGCGAAAAAATGTTAAACAAAAACAGAAATAGAGTCCCATGCAAAGAGCCTATAATCCTGTGCAATAAAACTGAAAAATAAACATAAGGCGTTTCGTTTTGCAGACTTCTCAGGATAATCCATAACATTAGTCAAACATAACGCAACGGTCACCGCTGTAAAACAATAAACTTTTTAAAAAGAAGAAAAATTTTGTATTTGGAAAGTGGGCGTTCTGCTTACATCAATCATAAACGGCTGACATTAAGGGATCTCGAAGTGTTGTGTCCTTTTTTGCATTTCTGCTGAGTAACCATGTAATTGATGTCGTGTCAGGTAGGAAGGTCTAATGACGGCAGGTTTGCACTGCAGACAATGCTAGGCATGATGTATATAATGCGAATCCCGCAGGGATCGACTTTTGTTCTGTGGTAAAACTGTGCAAATTTTCTAAATTTTCGAAAACTATCTGTAACGTTTGTTTTTACTTAGAACAGTGCTGAGAATGCATTTAAAAATAACAAAGCAAATGCAATAGTTAATTGGTTCGGTGGCAAACTATATTCTGGCTGCCAGTAGGTGGTAAAGAGTGCACGGCAAGGAGGGATTCATTAATCTTGTTGAACGATTTGAGGAAGAACGTGTGAATTTTTCGCAGTTTTTACGGACTTCTCAGTATTTGGTCCACTTTATAGCTGAAAGAAAAAAACCTTGATTTCCAGGTTTCTGGTGTATCGTTGACTTTCCTTATGACAGTTGTTTTTCAAAGGATACCCCCAAGATTTAGTGCCACTAAAACTAATTTCACAGCTCTGAAGATCGGGTGTTCAGGAAACCATTGTACTTCCATTTAAATTTGCGTACAATGTTGGGCTTTTCATATATGACTATTAATCAAGTTCTATGTTATAGTGTCCTGGGTAAACTGTCATCGAGGAAAGTTGTATACTAATTGTAATTTCGCTTAAGTGCTCGATGCTCTCTCTTGCCTCACTTAAGCTTTTTGGCGCCTTTTTGGACTCTTTTAAAATTTTGAATGGCTATCTGGAAAATACTTTTTACATACATACATGACATTTCCAATAACTGTCATAAATTCTTTTGTCTTTTTTGGCAGCACATTGGACATGGATTTAGTACTGTTTTGAGCATGAATTTCTGGTATGTTCGGATTACGTTTTACAAACGTATTAAGTTTTTTATATTTGCTGTTCTATGTTTTTATTGAATAAATAAGTTTTTGAATGTTTAAATAAAAATATATAATTATTTTCATTACTTAAGTTTAGGTCCAAAAAAAATTTAAATATTTTGAGAGGCTAGTTTCAAAGGTTATTGCTGCCAAATAAAGTAAGATTTAAAAATAAATAAATAAATAGAGTGGCGCAACAGCTCGAGGTGAACCAGGGCCAACTTCTTAACAATGTATGCTGGTGTGTTGATTTCTTTACATACAAGGGGACCTACAATTTTTTGCCGAATCCGAACGGCACTTTGAGAAGTTTTTCAAGACAATTAATACTCTCGGAGGGCTTGTCAAACCCTCGCGGAGGTGGGGACCGTGAAAAAGAACAAGTCTTTTTTTTTTAGGTGACGATGGCAGGATTCGAACCCAGACCTCCGGCGTAGTAAGCACACACACTAACCACTAACCAAGTAGGATTTCCTATATTTTATTATTTGTTTTCTATAATCATAGTACATATTTTCTTTAAAATAAACAACAAAACTTTCTGTAATATACATATATTCAAGAAAATACAGAAGAGATAAAATCTCGGTCTGAGAGACCGTGCGCGAGTATACGCGTCCTGTCAAAACGCGCGAGTACAGGAAGGTTAGATGCCATTTTAAGGAATCCCGAAAAAGTTTTAACAGCATACTACACTTACAGCATGAATACATGATTTGGTTATGAGAGGTTTGCACCGGTTCATGTCAAGCTGTTGCGCCTTCGAACTTTCTAACTTATCTTTGCTTCCAGCCTAACCACCAAATTTATGCTCAACCATCTAAAAGACCTAAAGGCCTTACCAATAAAAGACATTTGCTCAATTTTGTCAGTTTTTCGTTAATTTTTTAAGCTAGTCCCAATCCAATCAAGTGCGAGAATCAATGTTTTTCTGGAAAATTATAGGTTTTTCTTAAATTCTGACTCTAAATGTGAACGTGGCGCAAAACTTTGGATGAATTTAAGGTAGAACTAAGTATTTTATATTAGTTCTACTCTTATTAAACCGAATATATTACATTACATATAAAATATTCGATTTGGCAAAAAAGTATTGAATAAATTGCATTTAGCTACATAAAACATTACTATTTCAATCGATGCCATGGCCACAAGGGGCGGTCTGCTGATTTATATGTTTTTATACCCCATCCCATAGGATAGGAGGTATATTAAGTTTGTCACATAGTTTGTAACACGGTGAAATAATAATGGTAGACCCCCAAGACCTTTAGGGCATAATGATCGAGACTGAATTCTCGATTCATCGAACTCTGAATCGAATGAGCCATGTCCGTCTGTCAGTCCGTCTGTATGTCACATGTTTTTAGGCCTTACATTTTAAGCTACGGTGCTGAAACTTCGCACGTGAGGTCTACGTCATGCAAGGCAGTACAAGTGCAAACATTTTTAAAATCCGCGCAAAGACACGCCCACAATCGGTCTAAATGTGCAACTACCTCCAGAGTTTTCAAAACTGTAAGGCGTGCTAAGAAGCTGAAATTTGACATTTAGCATTTCCTGATGAATGTAAGATACAAAAAAGACAAATTTAATTGGTAAACTTCCTCTTGTGGGCGTGGCATCTATTTTAAGGGTAAATTTTCAAATGCAGCTTACTCAATATTTTTGCTCGAAATTGAAAAAAATTTGCTTAATATTTTATGTAGAAAACGCTTAGTTTCACATTTTGTTCATACAAAACTTCAGGCCACGCCCACATTTGGAGGCAAAATTGAAGAAAAACCTAAAATTTCGTAATTTCGACTGGCCTTGAGAATAATTTAGGAAAGCATGAAACAAAAAAGTAGCAGGTTAGGTAAACGAAACTTCCTTCCAGATTTCGTTTATATAAAGCTTTTAGCCACGCCCTCTTTAAGGGGTCGATTTTTCAAAACTATTGAATTTGAACCAAAAAATTGCATTTTTACGTACGTTTAAGTGTAACTTGGAAATATCTGTGAAATATCTTATAATTAATATCTTATAATATCTTATAATTAATAGTTTGTAATTTGGGGCGGTTGGACCACGCCCCTTTTCGAAGTTTGCATTACTTATAAAATGTCAAAAAATAACTATGCTATCAGCATTTCACAATGTGGGATAGGATGGGGTATTCAACGGTCCGTTTTACGGACTGTAACTTCTTCACACTGTAGCACTTACTCACTGGTTTTATGTATAATCATCAGGGAATTTTAGCTTTTCACGATGTCTTACGGTTTTGAAAGCACTGGAGGTAGTTCCACATTTAGACCGACGGCGGGCTTATATTCCTACTGGCGTAATAAAAGTTTTTCATTGTCCCCCTCTCGCGAGTATCATTTGCCATGAGAGACCTTTTAATTCGCCGTTCGTAATCCGAATTTAAATCTCTTCCTAGAAGTGTGTAAAAACACGTGTAATGCACACAGCCTGCATAGTTGGGAGAAAACTTCTGATCTGAGTTGCAAGTACCAATTATGTACTACTTAAACTAACGATAAAAATATGAACAACTTATTCAAATTAGACGTACTCATGACTACGCATTTTTATGACTACCCTTAAAATGCGTAGCACATCGCGAGTGGAAAGAATTTGGGGATAAAAAAAGATAGAAGAAGAAAGTAATTCTCGATCCAGCACAAACGCTGATGAGCCTATAATGAAACCTCTGCACAGAAACACCATAGCTAACCCCCGCAAGTGTTATGCCTTTACGGACAAAGGCAATAATATAACCAGAAGGTTATTTCATAAAAACATTTGGCATGCATCTAATTGTTGTCCATTCAATTTGCATATTGGAAGAGAAAAAGATGTTTTGCATAGGTATTCGGCCGAGCCTAACCTGGGTAACAGACGCCGACCAGGAAGCCGCTAATTTTGAGACAGACGCTTCTGGATTTTTCTTTTGTTCGCCATACGGCATTGAGCAAGTAGGTTATTTGTGCTCCCGTTACAAATCTTTTCGATCGCGTTCAGTGTAGAGCTACCGATAATAGCTTAAAACTTATACCAGAACCTGCGCCAACGGCCCTGCCTTGTGCCCCAGACTTTGTGAATCCATCTGCACGAAACAAAATACTTATTTTTCAATCAAAGTGTTAGCTTGCATCATGTTTAAGTATGAAATTTTGTTCCTTATAGAGTAAACTATTAATTTAAATAATTTTTAAAAATGTATACCCTCCCTATTTAACTAAGTGCACTAAAGTACCGCACAGAACACGTTTTTTAATTGGTAAACTTTAGTTTAACCCGCCACGAAAACCTGAATAATTAGAAGTGTTCGAAAACAAGAAACTTTATGTTCGGCATGAGGAAACGAGTATTCGAGAATAGAAGAAAATCGTTTTTTTCCTAGTTTCTTATTTTACTAATTTATGAACAATAGAATAAAGAAAATTAAGAATTAAATAAGAATTAAGAATTAAGAATAAGAATAAGAATTGAAATTAAATATTAATAAGAATTAAAAATATTTTAGTTTTCCTACAAAAAATTAAAAATTTGCATTAAATCAAGAATTTGAAAATGCTTTTTAAAGCTCAAAAGTGTTCGGCAACTGCTACCACCATCCTTAACGATCTTGTTTAAATTTTGTTGAAGCACTGTGGGTTAAAATTTTTCAAAATTCCTTTTTCAAGCCTAAGATCTATAAGTCCGTTTAAGCAAGTGTAATAAATAAAACAGCATGCCACACAGTTTTCTCAGATATCTGAGTCCACAATATTCAAAAAAAAATAGCCAATGCTAGCGCAGATGCTGCTAGTATATAAAAGCTAGTATAAAAGCAAGTATATAAAGCTAGTTGCAATAGTAAAAAATCGTAATTGTAGTTTTATGGATTTGAAAAAAGAAAAAAATAGCAAAAAAGTTCAAAGTATGTAACCCCCACTATCTCCGAAATGGGAGGGTTGTATTGAAATGGGCTGTACTGAAAAAATAAAAATGGTCTCCGAGATGTGCCTTACAATTATTTTTTAATCTGACTAAAATGATGCTGCTAGTTAACAACTCGTAACTCTAACTTCTACTTATGTCCACTTATTTTACATCAATCAAATTTGACGCAAGCACATACCAACTGAACGTTAAGCCAATGCACAAAGTTTTTAAAACAAATAAAAATTAGAACAAAACAGGGGGAAAGGTTTCTTGCTACTCTTTTGTCGAGTAATGATTTTTAAAAATTACGCAATATAAGAAAAGTCCCTGTATAGACTTCATCAGAAACAATTTTAATAATTAAATAGAATTTTACATTTTTTTTGTGTTTGAATACTAGGGTGGACGGAGGCTTAAATTTCAAAATCTTTCAAAGGTAACAATATGCCCACTAAAGCAGATATATAATACTGAAGTAGGCGATATTGGTTATGGCCGATTTCCACGTGCTAAAAAACCACCCATTTTTGAGAGGCACATGAAAACTGCCAGAACGCACGTCATAGTAAAGTTTCGCTCTCTCAGTTCCTCCTGACTACAACTAAGTTAGCTTAACAAGGAGTTTACGCTTCCGTAGTGTTTATCGCGTTGGGTTGGTCGCTATCCAATGAATGCACCTACTAAAACTGTCAGTTCGTGCGGTTCAACCCTTTGAACATCGCTAGGTCAAAAGGTCTTGTTCTTTATAGTTGTCGCTTGTTGTTTGCCTCGTTAAGAGTACGGATCATTTCATTGTTGCAATGAACATGAAGACAAGCACTTAGCTTCGAGCAAAGTTTGTGACTTCTTCGTTGACAGTAGCTATTCCTTAGTCTCTGTGAATATCACTATTCCTAATATAACATATGTTTTTAAGATAGTTTTTCAATATTGTACATATCTTCTGGCAAGGTTTGCGATACGTCAAGGAAAGCACTTAAACATATTTTTTCCCTTCTAAGGCTTTTTCAATTTCATGCGCTATTCTGTATACTTGATCTATTGTGGAATGGTTAGGCCTGAAACCGAATTGATGATCCGGGATTAAACGCCTTTCTGCAATTATTGGTTGTAATCGCTTCAGCAGAAGTTTCTGAAAGACCTTCGATATTATCGGCAGAAGCGATATGGGCCTATAAGATTTTTTATCATTTTTATCCATTGTCTTATAACGTATAAGAGTCTAAGAGAAGCGTTTGTGATATAAAGTAGCTTGACTAGTGCCTTTTTCGGTAGTTCTTTCCAGATTTCGCCAGTGATCGGGTCGTATCCTGAGGTCTTATTATTTTAAAGTTTGCTGATTGTCTGTCAAAGTTCGGATTATGACACCTTTTTCATTCAAAAGCTATCAGGTTCCGCGTTGTTGTTTTGAACGTCAGCCAACGTTGGACCGTCGAACGGCTTGAATGTTTCTTCCAAGTGTTCCGCAAACAAATCCGCTCTTTGTCTCTTTGTCTTCTTTTCACCATTCGCCATTATATTTCTTTATTGGGGCCGAGTGCATCATAGGTTTCATTTCATTTCATTTATTGAATATAACAACATACACCTAAGAACAAAAATCTTTAAAACTGGTGCAGTTAAAGACAAGGTTATTCAAATTAGTAGCAATAAGTAACAATAAGCTGATACAAAACTAAACATAAATATTAAAATTAAATAAATTAATTAATTAAATAAATAAAATTAAATAAATGTTAAAATTAAATAAAAAACTATTTTGAATTAATATTCGTAATGATGGACCTAACTGCTTTTCACAGCGAGTAGTTCGAGTTCCTATCCGCCGACAAGCCTTCAAGGTATTCAGTCGTCTCACGATTTTTATAATCTCTTGCGACATTTCTTCAAGCTCGTTTGAGTGGCTGTTTAAGACGGTTTTGTCCGGGGGTGCCCTCGTGCATTGCCATCTTCTATGTGCTCTTCTCTTTTTACGAAGATTATCTTTTTACATCTTTCTTATCTTTTTCTACATAAAATAAGCTTAACAAAAGCCGACGGAACGCTCCGTGTTTGTTTTCATACTTGAAGGTATTCTCAAGTTCACAGTCAGTCTGTTGCTTGCAGACATATTTTCATGCTGGTAGACTTATTTGTGCACTCTGATGCTCAAATATTTGTTTTCTTATGGGAATCCATAAAAAGAATTTTATTTTAACATGAATATCAATATTAAAAAAACTAACGACTCATATTAAGCATTTACCGTCCAAAGAGAAAATCCTTCAATCCATTGTTATGGTGTCTATAAAACTGTAAGTAGTTGCGAATTTTCAATTTTTAACCAAACAAAATGGTACAAAATGGGTGCCGTGGCGTAGTGGTTAGTGCGTGTGTTTACTACGCCAGAGGTCTGGGTTCAAATACCGGCCTTTGTCATCTAAAAAAAAGTAGGTCCTCTTGTATGTGCAGAAATTAACACACACAGCATACTTTGTTGAGAAGTTTGCCTTGGTTCACCTCGAGCTGTTGCGGCACTCTATTTATTTATTTAACAAGTGGTACAAAATAAATAAAACTTTTAAATAATATAATTGAAATCATCATTTGCGTTTTTGATGATTTAGTATCGTCCTTCTTAACACTGATTGGGAAAATACTTTGACTTGAGTTTCGAAAAGAGAAAGGAATGGTTCAAAGAACGAAAAACAGCAGCAGTATTATAATTTTTCATAAAATGCTTACGTCATTATGTCTTCCTTGTTTCTTAAGTTCGCAGTATTGGGCAGTATTTATTACCCCTGTTCTCTTATGGGAGAACTTAGGGAGAGTTGGCACTTATATTCAAGTGTCAATACAATATTATAATGGTTTCCTATGATGGTTCCTATGAAATCATCATAGATCCTGTCATTTTTATAATGTTTGTAGACTTGCAAATTGTTGCAATTTTTGACTTTTCAATATAAAATAATTTTGTATGGATTTAGAATATGGGACGCTCCCCAATATAATAACAATACGTTCGCTTATTCTTAAAACAAAATGTAACTTAATTTACAACAAAATATTTTGTTTATTAAGAAAAAAAAAACAGTTTCTACTACAAAAAATCAATAAAAGCGTTTGCCGTTGCCTTGTTTGGATCAACGTTTCGTCTATTATTTGTCGTCTTCTTCAGGAAGATCGATAAATTGATTGTTTGAATTTTTTTATTTCACCACTTGGAATTTTGTTGTGATAACGAGAATGATTTGATGCTAAATTTAAAACGGAACTATTACGGGTCTATTGCATTTTTATTATTAAGGACTTATTAATTTTCTAAACAGAAGAGATCAAAATTGGTCACAACCTCCACTTCGAGAAAGTGTGTATGGATACTTGGTACGGATATTTAATATCCACGGAAGACGCTCAGTGCCAAGATGGCTCAGTTAATACTACACAACTAACGATTGGAGGTTGAGACCAACTTTGATCTTTTTTGTTTAAAACAAATAAGCCTCCTTGGTCGCACAAATGCACTAACTATAGTATAGGTAATAGCTAAGTAAATAAAAAGTACCTACATAAAAAGTTTTTGGTTTTTTAATTTATTTTGTAGTTTATATAAATTCGTATTGAATTAACCATTTTTTATAAACTTTTAAAAAATAAATTTGAAGCTGAGATCCATTCATCTGCTTCTCAATTCATGTACCTAGATATAAGCACTCAGCGCCGTGGATACCCAATTTGGTGCCTAGTAAAGCGACAAACCTGTTGTCAAAGAAATCCCTAGATCCCTGTCATAAAATATGGACTACCTCAAATTAGCTAGAATTTAAATAGCCCCAAAACGACGAAATTTTATTTAAAATCCACTTTTCAATACAAAAAAATCCACTTTTTAGTTTTTTGAACAAAAGTCCTTAAATTTATTCGTTTGCTTATTTGTTAACTTTTTGGTAACAAGGACCAATTTCTTTGATGTCACGTAAAATTGAATTTATTTGTTGCTTTTTTATAATTGGTTTTTGTGCATTTATTTTTTTCAAATACACACATCAGTGGTTACTTTTTTATCACGTAAAAGATTACACACACACGCACATTATCAACCAATCAAAACAGCAATCGCTTCACGGTATAATATTCAACTTAACTCCTCCCATATTGCATACAAACAGCCGAGCCGTAGGAAAGGAAACTCCTCTACCTGCGCACACAATCGAACAAAAAAGACAATTCAACACCCATACGCTGACAGTTAGCAGCCCCTGGGAAAAAATATACCATCGCCGCCATATTCTACCTTTATACCACCTCCGCGGCGCATATACCAACATCATCTCAACACATTTCTCTTCAGTCTGCAACTTGATCTCGTCGTGGAAACAAGTCTCTCACGAGGTTTACAAAAAAAAAAAAACGGACAAAACTGAACTAAAAAAAATAAATTTATAGTTTCCGGAGTTGAATTAAAAAACATTCTGTGAAAAAGTTGAAGAAGAACTAAAAAGTGCTTGTGTTTGATCCAAGTGACGTGTTGATAAGAAAAAATTATACAAAAAAAAAAAATGCCCAGACCTCTTAAAGAAACATATGGCGATCAGAAGCCACCATTTTCGTACATTTCCCTAACGGCTATGGCCATCTGGAGCTCACCACAAAAGATGTTGCCTCTGAGTGATATCTACAAGTTCATAATGGATAAGTTCCCCTATTATCGTAAAAATACCCAAAAGTGGCAAAACTCCCTGAGGCACAACCTCAGCTTCAACGACTGCTTCATCAAGATCCCGCGAAATACCAACAAAGCGGGCAAAGGCTCCTACTGGACACTGCATCCGAAGGCCTTCGACATGTTCGAGAACGGAAGTCTGCTCCGTCGGAGGAAACGCTTTCGCGTACAGAAGCTCGAAAAGGACATGCTCAACGGGGAGTTGGCAGCGCTAGCGAGCTTCAATCGATTCTTCATAGCCCAGCAGCAGCAGCAAAGACAACAGCCGCCGCCACAGACCTGGGAATACAGCCAGATGACGGTAGCGGGACATCCACATCCGTCGGTCTATAGCCAACACCACCAGATGCACAGCCCGCCAATGTGTGCGATGCCAACGTCACCATCCCCCGAACTCGACCTGGTAACACCATCGCCTGAACCGCAACCAATGATCATCACGTCAACAGTTGCACCCACCACGAGGCCAAAACGTTCTTTTGACATCGAGAGCCTGATCGCACCCGATGCAGCGCCGAAGCTCCACGAAGACAGATTTTGCAAATCCGAGCCGACTGACCTAAGAATATCACCAGCTTTGCCGACGGCCCCAACGCCTCCAACTCCACCAATGATGGAAACTACTGCCCACCAGCCCGCCTACCCCATCTACTCGGGCAGCTTTGTCATGCATCCCAGCCAGACGCAGCACTTGATGGGCACTCCGTCCATGTACGGTCCAGCGCCACACCAGATCCACCCGCTGATGCATCCCCATCATCAGTTCCAAATTCAGCAGCAACACCAGCGTCAACAGCAGCAGCAGGCGGCAGCTGCAGCGGCAGCACTCTTCAGTGACCCACAGTCTGTGTATCGCAGCTATCTTGGACCGCTGCCGGTATTCTAGAACCGACGAACCATTTAGAACTTAGTTTTTTGTGATATGTAGATACGTCCCTAACCATTTTTTCTCTCGTCCTCATACCAGTTCTTTTATTTTTGCTTTTTTATGGTTCCTGTTAAATCAAATCTTGTGTTCATACCTTTTTATGTATACCAACATTGTGTGTAAATGTAAATAAATTTAATCATAGATTTATTGATTAGTGTAATTTATTTGTTTTTATTATAGTTAATTAACAAATTCTGCAATATTGTTATCTTCGAAACCTCTTAAGCTGCCAATGCTCAAAAGCCGCGCGTGTTTGTTAAAAAGAAAAAAAAAAAAACACATCGAATGTAAAATATTCAACAAAGCTAAAATGTTTAAATTTAAATTTATGCTTAAGATATGACAACACTAAACAACAAATAAAAGTGACTTTAATTAAATTAGAAAAATTGTGTTTTAAACATAGTGCTGACAGATTTCTAAAGCTTGGCTCAAGTTGGTGGACTTGTTTTTAGGAATTGTGGTGCTGACGACGCCGACGCACGGTTCTTTGTTGAAATTTTTTTTTGCTATCCGTGAAAACCTCTTGGTCCTACCAAGGCAGACACCAAATTACTACCTAATTTGTCTACTAATAAAGATAACTTAAGAGTTAGAAGAATTGGAAGAACAGAGTGTGATGTAGTGGAGGAGCCTTCGTGAGTATTGCGCCGAATGTGGGTTAAGCGGTCAACGAGGGCAAAACCCAGTATGAGCTGTGATCAAGAAAAGACATACAAAGCCGATATCTCGAACAAAGCATCACCATCGTCAGCAGCTATAACTTTGAGGCCCTATCTCGCCGAAAAGTGGAACCGCTCTTACATCTTCATATTCACCATGAAGAAGGCTGTTGCGCTTGATATTTCAAAAGCATTTGACAAAAGCTTATCGAAAATGCGTGCATTTGATGATCTCTTCTTAGTTGCACTAGAAATTCCCTTTCGAACTGTTCAATGTGATTCTGGATGACTTCAAGTCTGATATTTACCGTATAAATGCTGGTGTGCCACAGGGTTCGGTTTTATCTCCAACGCTCTTCTTAATATTCATCAATTATCTCTTGTCTGCCCCATCTAATTCAATTCATTCTTTTGCTAACACTCCATTTTCCATACTCTTCCAAGGAAGACCCCCGTCCCTCGGATGTTGAAATGGAACAGTTCAGCATATTTAGGTGGGGGAAAGTAAATAGAGTAAAATTTAATGCTTCTAAAACACAATGCTGTCTACTATCATCCAAGCGATTAGAAAACTCGAGCCGTTATCAATGAAATGCACTTGCATCACTATAACCGAAAAGCTTTCCGTACTCGGTATGTGTGTGAATGGCAACCTCCTGGTTGGAACAACCACATATTCGTCGCCAAGAACGCAGTGAAATGCTGAGGATTCCTTAAGCGATGCAAGAAATATTATTAAACTTATGGAAGACAGTAGCATTGCGTGATGTCATTTGACTTCTTAGAGCATCGCCGCAATGTGTCCTGCCTTTCTTTCCTTTATCGTTACAACTACAAAGAATAAATAAATAAATAAATAAATAGAGTGGCGCAACAGCTCGAGGTGAACCAGGGCCAACTTTTCAACGTGTGCTGGTATGTTAATTTTTTTTACATACAAGGGGACCTACAATTTTTTGTCGAGTTCGAACGGCACTTTGAGAAGTTTTTCAAGACAAATGGTACTCTCGGAGGGCTTGTCAGACCTTCGCGGTGGTGGGAACCGTGAAAAAGAACAAGTCCTTTTTTTTAGGTGACGATGGCCTGGGAATATGCAAAACCGGTCTATGCGTGTTTTGTAGATCTGGAAAAGGCGTATGACCGAGTCCCTCGGGATACAATGTGGAGAGTTTTGCAGGACTATGCGCTGAGTGGGCCTCTTCTGAGAGCCATTCAGTCTTTGTATGGAAACTGCAGAAGCTGTGTTCGGATAAATGGCGTCAAATCCCGTCCTTTTGATGTGAGCGTTTGACTTTGCCAGGGCTGTGTTCCGTTGCCGCTCCTTTTCATAGCATATATGGACTGGATGGTAAAGCGCAGTCTTGGCGAGCAATGTTTCGAATTGGCTGGCATCAAAATGAGCCATTAGCTTTTCGCAGATGATTTGGCCATCCTTGCATCGTCCAAAGAGGAACTTCAACGAGCACTGGATAGGTTTGCAGCCGTCTGTGTTGATGCTGGGATGAAAGTTAACGTGAATAAATCGGAAGTGATGGTTGTCCCGAACTACTGTGTAGTGTACCCTGCACATAAATGGAGTTCCATTAAAACAGGTGAAGAAGTTTAAGTATCTCGGCGTCTTTTTCACGAAAGATGGGTGATAGTGAGTTGTCCTGTAGAATTGGCCAAGCTGGAGCAATAGTAAAGGAACTGCGCCGGCCGGTCATCAGGAAAGCTGAGCTTGGAGTGAAAGCAAAGATCTCAGTTTTTAATTCAGTGTTCGTCCCGACCCTCATCCATGGTCATGAAATTTGGGTAATGACTGAAAGAATTAGATCCCGGGTACTAGCTGCCGAAATGAGATTCCTGAGGTGCGTTGTTGGTGTTACTCTAGTCTAAGAGATAGAGTGAGAAACGTCAGTATTCGTGGGAATCTTAATGTTAAGAAGCTTCTTCTCCGAGTGGAGCGATCGATTCTTCGATGGTTTGGACACGTTGTTTGCATGTCTCCTGACAGCCTTGCTAGACAGGTAATTCTAGCCGAGATGCGAGCGCGTCGCCCCCCTGGTAGGCCAAGAAACAGGTGGTGGGATCAGGTAAAGAACCTCTCTGAGTCCCGCTTGGGGCTTGTTCCGGAGTTTCTTGGGTTGGTAGCGGAGGATCGAGAATGATGGAAAGACCATTTAGCCACCCTCGCTCCGCGACCCTTTTAAAGGATAAGCGGCTTTGGAAAATGATGATGATGATGATAGGTGACGATGGCAGGACTCGAACCCAGACCTCCGTAGTAAGCACACACACTAACCACTACGCCACGGCACCCCACACTACTACAAAGAATGCTCCAGCGAAATAGTGTGCTACATTCCACCTCCCAAAGAAGACTGCAATACCTGCGCTGCAAGGAACCTTGCAGCCCAACTTCGGACGGTACCTTTAATAAGAGTTAATTATAAAAAAAGCGACTTTTTCTACCTGGTTTCCGCTATAACTTCAGGCAATGATACCAAACTGATATCATACGAAGGATAAGTCCAGTCGCTGTTTATTTGGGCTAAGAACGCAATTGATTAGTTAAGCCCTCTCTCGAGCAACAAAAGTGTCCATTCATAAGACCCTCATCATCCTAGTCCTGATTTACGGTGCAGAAGCATGAGCCCTGTCAAAGACGAATGAAAAGTCCTTAGGCTGCTTCGAGAGGAAAATTCTTTGGACGATTTATGGTCCCGTCTGCATAGACGGAGGGACACCGACCTAGCCATAAGAGTCAAAATACAAAGGCTACGATGGTCATCTAGAGCGAATGGAAACCAACGCCTTGGCCCGGAAAATCTTCGAACCGAGACTAAATGGGGGGCGCGCGCAAGCGCAAGTCGAAGGGGACATCAGCCAACTTTGTGTGCGAAACTGGAGACGGCTAGCTGGAGTAAGAGCTGGCTGGCGAAACTTATTGGCTAAGGTCCAGGTCCAGCTTAAGTAATAAAGTAACTAAAAAAAGCTACTGCTGGTAGTTAGCTGCTGCCCCTACCCCTCTCTCCCTCTCCACCAATGCAAAAAGACTGAATGGAACTCAGCAGAACCTTAAAGACAAACTTTGATTTCATTTGACCTCATATGCCTGCTTTCTTATGGGGATGTTGTAGCAAGAAGTGTCACACCATCCCATCATTCATATAGATTATTAATCGTGAGAGTCTCGGTACTGCTCTTAAAAAGGGACCTATTGTGCCTTTCCCGATGAAATCCCAGAGCCATATTTTCACTGCAAAGGCAGTGAGGAAGACAAGGATCTTCTCTGGAAGGATATTGGCTATAGGTCTACAGGCCGATGGAATAATTTATTCGCCGACGATATTCTTCCTGAATTAAGGTCTCAGGAGTCTTTCCCAGGTTGGTTTGGGTATAAGATATTAGGTTGGTTTGATTTTGCTAAGCGCAACCAAACCAAACCACTGACATAGCCTTTACATTTCGTAAAAATTTCGTGTTTCCTCCGCAAAAATGGTCAAATGCTCAAATCTTTGCTAATTCTTGTTTTCTTAGGAGGTTTTAATATTTTTTTCGTTAATGGCGAATTTACTGCTCAGACCCAGACTGCCGGTAACTGGATTACAACAAGAGTCAATTGATGTGCTCTTCCTGTGACAAATTGGATGATTTTGCACTCGAAAGCCTCAAACCCAACTGCTTGGAGTGCTGCCAGTAGGACAAAAGTGCGCACGTAGAAAAACGCTATCCGAAAGCAATTTTAGAGCTCTGCACAAATTGTAAATTCCGTACATATCCCCAAGGCCAAGAGTTCATTAAGAGCGAATGTCCAGAAAAGTTTCCAAATCGATGGTTAAGCTTTTGGATCACGGGGAAAACGTCAAGGAAACACTATCAATTACCAAATGAAACAACGACATTGTGCAGGAGTTTTTCGAGACTCATCTAGTTGGCAGTGGTGATTATCTGCAATCTGCAGACCAATCAAATTTAAATAAGTAGGCAATAAAGTCCTTCTGAGGTTTCTTAGACATTCTGGGGAAGAATTTTTTGGAGGAACACTATCCCCGGTATATTAACATGGTTGGATTCGATTCGAGGTAGGCTTTTCGAAAAGTTCTCAAGGAGACTTTAACTGAATCACAATGCCTGAAATAGTTCAGGCCATTTAAGTGGTGTAGTTGCGCCGACTTTAGCTGGACAGTCCGCTAATTCAATGTCGTCAAAACCACAATGGGCTGCTATCCAGCGAAGGATGATAAGATTGCTTTTAGCTAGTTCTTAGCAAAGCGTCGTTCTCTCACAATTCAAAAGAGATTAAAGGTCAACAACAAAGGATTATATGAAAGGCGAGAGGACTTCCCCTTGAGGACGCCGCCGGCCGTGACGTTTAAGCCGAGCTTCCGCTCGGCTTTGGATTATTCTTCCTTTCATTGTCATGATCCACGTTCCTTTGTTTGGCGACAGATTCATGTTGCTGGGAGCCCTGTTTGTTGACTGACTCAAAACATGTATTGTTAAAGGCTCCTACAATCTCCAGGAAAGCCATAGGACAGGTTTCCTCACGGCCAATTGAGTCTTCAATTTTGGTTTCTATGTCATCGTGGCTGTGCCCTGGCTCCGATTTACCCGTTTACGACTTGCCGGGTATATAGAGTATAAAGCTCTACAATTCTGGGCCCCGTATGTGTCTAGCAATCAGTATTTCTATGCTTTTAAGGGTAAAGACCATGAGGCTGAAAGGAAGATAGGGTTTGGACTTGAATCCGACACTTACAAATGTTAGGTAACTGTCTTAGGTAAATATTAAACTGAACATGGCCCATGAGCCAGATGAAATTTGAGCAGTGTACCTGTACTCTTCTGTAAGCGTGCTGGAAATATGAAACCCGGTGACATGGAAGATATATCAGATATGTCTTCCCATAACTGTCTCAATGGTTCTCTTCTAGCCTTTCTTATTTAATTGTTATAGTTGGTGAGTATTATTAGGTTTGCCTTATCGTGATCTTAAGGTGATAGTTTTCCTGGGAAGAACAGTATTCCTCGGTGTCGATAGAATGCTCTAATTTTTAATTTTTAGTGTCAATTGGAGAAGCATGCCCGAAGAATGGAACCTCAGACCTCAGCATTGTTAGCCCGATCTTCAGGAAAGGATACCCCCTGCATTATTGTACCAACTACAGAGGCATCAGTGTTCTCTAGCATCGCATAAAAGATCCTTTCTGCTGTACTATGTGAACGCCTAAAGCCGATTGTCTGCCGTCTGATAGGTTCATATCAGAGTGGCCTTAAGCCAGGGAAGTCCAACATCGATCAAATACTCACAGCTCACACTGTGGCTAACTGATACCCACCACCATTTCATCAATTTCATAGCCGCGTATACATAGAGACGAGCTCCATTCTCCACAGCGCAATGTCTTGTTTTGGCATCCATGCCAAACACGCAAGTTTGTGCAGGATGACGATGGAAAGCTCACGCATTTTACAAAAAATAGACCGTCAAGTACGAAGTCATCCACTAAGCGGTCGGTCGGCTGTTTTTGAAGGCTTTTTATACCCGAACGAAGGTATATTAATTTGAATGCATAGTTTGTAAGACAATTTTGAGTTGTTGCCGTTGTCGATTTGTAAAGTTTCCACCTAAGCATTCATTTTGACTTGGCGCTGTCCCCCTCCGCCCCCCGTAATGGATAGCGGCACAATTGACGGGCTGCTCGTAAATTCTTCGGGTTAAACCCGGTCAAATGCCGGGCATATCTCTCTTGAGTCTGCCGGGAAAAGTATTCGCGGAAGACTCAAAGATCTGGATCTTGATTGTAGATTTGGAAAAGGCGTATGACCGAGTCCTTCGGGATACACGCTGAGTGGGCCTCTTCTGAGAGCCATTCAGTCTTTGTATGGAAACTGCAGAAGCTGTGTTCGGATTAATGGCGTCAAATCCCGTCCTTTTGATGTGCGCGTTGGACTTCGCCAGGGCTGTGTTCCGTTGCCGCTCCTTTTCATAGCATATATGGACTGGATGGTGAAGCGCAGTCTTGGCGAGCAATGTTTCGAATTGGCTGGCATCAGGATGAGCCATCAGCTTTTCGCAGATGATTTGGCCATCCTTGCATCATCCAAAGGGGAACTTCAACGAGCACTGTATAGGCTTACCGCCGTCTGTGGTGATGCTGGGATGAAAGTAAACGTGAACAAATCGGAAGTGATGGTTGTTTCCCGAACTCCTATGCAGTGACCCTGCACATAAATGGAGTTTCATTAAAATAGGTGGAGAAGTTTAAGTATCTCGGCGTCTTTTTCACGAAAGATGGGAGGAGTGATAGTGAGTTGTCCTGTAGAATTGGCCAAGCTGGAGCAATAGTAAAGGAACTGCGCCGGCCGGTCATCAGAAAAGCTGAGCTGGGAGTGAAAGCAAAGATCTCAGTTTTTAATTCAGTGTTCGTTCCGACCCTAATCCAGGTCATGAAACTTGGGTAATGACCGAAAGAATTAGATCGCGGGTTCAAGCTGCCGAAATGAGATTCCTGAGTTGCTATATGCTGGTGTTACTTTTAGGGATAGAGTGAGAAACGTCAGTATTTGTGGGAATCTTAATGTTGAGCAGCTACTTCTCCGAGTGGAGCGGTCGATTCTTCGATGGTTTGGACACGTTGTTCGCTTGCCTTCTGACAGACTTGCTAGACAGGTCATGCTAGACACCGAGATGCGAGCGCGTCGCCCCCCTGGTAGGCCAAGAAACAGGTGGTGGGATCAGGTAAAGAACCTCTCTGAGTCCCGCCTGAGAACGATGGAAAGACCATTTAGCCACCCTCGCTCCGCGACCCTTTTAAAGGATAAGTGGCATTCGAAAATGATGATGATGATGATGAGTTTGTAAGACAGTGAAATAATCATCG
The DNA here is from genome assembly GCA_947623515.1 of Neoascia interrupta. NCBI lineage: Eukaryota > Metazoa > Arthropoda > Insecta > Diptera > Syrphidae > Neoascia > Neoascia interrupta. Next base: position 55,858,925 of record OX392464.1, on the reverse strand, counting down.
TAGACTCTTAAGACCTCTTAGAGATATGATCGAGGCCGACAGGTGAATCGATTAAGCCATGTCCGTCCATACGTTCGTCCATTCGTCTGTATGTGTGAAGGATTTAGGTCTTCAAAATCAAGCTAGGGAGCTGAAACTTGGTACACGGCTTGGTTCTTCTGTTGCACAGACAAAATGTGAATTGGCTTAACCCGTCAACGGCCACGCCTACTACTGGCTTCAATATGAGACAACCTCTATTTCACATTTTCTTTCAAAATGCCTTTTGGTCAAGTTAGACAAAGGAACTTAAATTTTGGTACTGAGCAATATTGAGCAATACTGAGTATATAAAGTTCAATCCAAATCGGAAAAAATTATATGACAAATAAGGATATTACTATTTGCTAAGTTTGCTCCGTACAAGGTTTTGAACTCCGCCCACTTTTAGGGGGATTTTTGGGAAAAAAAAACTGTTTTTTTTTCTGAAATAAATTTCGCCTTAGCGTTGTCACAAGGAACGTAAAACAGAAACAGAATCTCATACATTAGCAACTGAAACATAAATTTGCTGAATGCTTTTTGCGTTGCTAATGTATGAAAATACTGTTTCTGTTCCTGTTTCTGTTCCTTGTGATAATGAAGCCACATGGTATATAGGGTCGGGTATATAGAAGCTTGTCTCAAACGAACTCTTGCACTTACTCACTTGTTAAAATTATTGAAAAGATCTTTTTTGCTCTGATGAAAAGTTTTTGGTTTTTTTTGAATACTAGGATGGACGGAGACTAAAACTCCAAAATCTTTCAAAGATACCAATACGCCCACTATAGCAGGTACATAATACCGAAGTAGCCGATATTGGTTATGCCCGATTTCCACGTGCTAAAAAACCACCCATTTATGAGAGACACTATGAAACTGCCAGAACGCACTTCATAGTAGTAAATTTTCGCTCTCTCATAATACTTCTTGACTACAACTAAGTTAACTTAACAAGTAGTTTACGCTTCCATAGTGTTGATCGCATTGGATAGGTTGCTTTCCAGTGAATGCACCTACTAAGCCGTTCATTAATGCGGCTTCACCCTACGTCGCTAGATCGAAGGGTCTTGTTCTTTGTAGTCGTCGCTCGTTGTTAACATCGTTAAGAGTCTCGTTTAGAGTACGGATCATTTCATTGTTGCAATGAACATGAAGGCGAGCATTAAGCTTTCGAGCGAAGTTTGTTACTTCTTCGCCCACGGTAGCTATTCCTAAATCTCTGTGAATATCGCTATTCCTAATATACCATGGAGCATTCACAATTGCTCTTAGTGTTTTGTTTTGGAAAGTCTGCAACATGGACATGTTGCTCGGCTTGGTACAACCCCAAAGTTGTATACCGTATGTCCAGGATGGCTTTAACACCTGCCTGTACAAGAGCAGTTTGTTATATGTGCTTAATTTTGAAAATCTTCCGATAAGCCAATACATTTCCCTGAGCCTAATCTCGAGCTCGTCACGCTTCTTCTTTACGTGTGGTTTCCACCTTAGTTTAGCGTCCAGTGTCATCCCTAGATACTTCGCTTCATTTGCATAAGGTATTTGTGCAGAATTTATGAACAGAGGCAAATTGTTAAGCCTTCTGTAAGTGAAATTCACATGCGTAGACTTGTTCTCGTTAAGAGCGATTCGCCAAGTCTTCGTCCAGACACAAATTCTGTCCAATGCTCGTTGGAGGTTTCTCGTTGATGACTCGACTGATTCACCTGTTGCCAGGATGGCCGTATCGTCCGCAAACGTGGCCACGACTGTCTCGTCATCTAGAAGTATGTCTCTTGTGTAGAGCAGGAACAGGGTCGGACCGAGGACGCTTCCCTGGGGTACGCCAGCCCGAATTTGCTTGAAACCCGAGTATTCACTACTACACCTAACACGAAAGAGTCTGCTTCCAAGATAATTTTCCAATATCTTAAACATGTCTTCCGGCAAGTTTTGCCGTAGCTTATATTTCAAGCCTTCGTGCCATACCTTGTCGAAGGCTTGCGATATGTCGAGGACTTGAATATATTTTTTTCCCTTCTAAGGCTTTTTCAATTTCATGCGTTATTCTGTAGACTTGATCTATTGTGGAATGGTTAGGTCTGAAACCGAATTGATGATCCGGGATCAAGCGTCTTTCTGCAATTATTGGTTGTAATCGCTTCAGCAGAAGTTTCTCGAATACTTTCGATATTATCGGCAGAAGCGATATGGGCCTCTAAGATTTTTTATCATTTGCGCATTTCCCCGGTTTTGGAACCATAATGACTTCAGCAACTTTCCATTGTCTTGGAACGTATAGAAGTCTAAGAGAAGCGTTTATCATATAAAGTAGCTTGACTAATGCCTTTTTTGGTAGCTCTTTCAATATTTCGCCAGTGATCAGGTCGTAACCCGGGGCCTTGTTATTTTTAAGTTTGCTAATTGTCTGTCGGAGTTCAATTAACGAAACTTTTTTCATTCTAAAGCTATCAGGTTCCGTGTTGTTGTTAAGAACGTCAGCCAACGGCGGACCGTCGAAAGGCTTGAATGTTTCTTCTAAATGTTCAGCAAACAAATTCGCTTTCTCTTTGTCTTCTCTTGCCCATTCGCCGTAGTGCCGAGTGGATTATAGGTTTCTTGATAGACTTAACTGCTTTCCACAGCGAGTAGTTTGAGCTCCTATCCGCCGACAAGCCTTCAAATTATTCAGTTTGTTAGAGAGGTGGTTCAAGAGGGTTTTGTCTGGGGGAGCCCTCGTGCCTTGCCATCTCCTACGCGCTCTTCTCTTTTCACGAATCAATTCTTCGATTTCAAGCGGACATGTTTTACGGACATGCCCGTCGGTGCTAACTGCGTTCTTTTGGGACGAATTGTTGTTCCAAGCAGCGCTCTGAATTGCTTCAATGAATTTGTCAACTGCGGTTTCTAACTCGAAAGGAGTTTTCAATGGCACATTCAAGCCAACACCCTCCTTACAGTCCTTTCTGAAAGCGTCCCAGTTCATGTTTTTGCTAGCTAATGTAGGAGCTCTTTCTATTTTCGCCAGTCTTCCACCCATCTTCAAGATAACTCCTGAGAGGTCTGAGCAAAGATCATAACACTCTTCAATTCGCGTAAGGTATTTGGGGTACCCTTTAGCGATGAAAAAATCGACAAGGTCAGGCTTTTTATTCCTATCGGTTTGCCAATATGTTGGCTTACCCGTGGAGAAAAAGTCCACCCCACGCTTCATACTATTTTTGTACAGTAATCTGCCTCTTGTTGAATTGCATCGTGAGCCCCAAAAAGTATGCTTCGCGTTAAAGTCACCCCCAATGATAAAATTGGACCCAATGAAGTCATACATACGATCAAGATCGTCTTCCACCAGTCTATATCCTGGCGGGAAATAACAAGATGCAATGTTATAATCTAAGCAGTCAATTTTTACAGAAACTGAACTGATCTGCATAGAGTCTAGCTCAACTTCTGTGTTCTTGAAGTGCTTTATGCAGTTCTTAATGTAGAGGGAGGATCCTCCTCTCGAATTTTGCGAAGGGTGATGTGCGTGATAGTCATTGTAACCTTTAAGTTTGGGTGTAGACCCGTTTTTAAGGTGAGTTTCCGTAATCATGCAAATATCAATATTGTTTTTCCGTGGAAATACTTCTAGTTCGTCTATTTTATTCAGAAGGCCGTTTGCATTCCATGTTAGTATTTTAAATAAATGCTTCATATTCAAGTTCTCCTGTAATTTTTTCGAGGCTTAAACTCGAGCTTGCTCAGTTTGTCAAATATAACTTTGTTGATTTTAGTCTGATCCTCAAGTTTCTCCAAGATTACAGCGAGGATCTGAGACACTGCATCTGTTGTGGGCGATCTTGCCTTGCTTTCGTTTGCCGCAACCTGTGCGTATGATTTCGGTGCGACCAGTGGTGGTTTCTCCGCTGCACTTGAACTGGCGCCGCTCTTTTGTGGAGCTTTTACGCCTTTTGTCGACGCCTCCTTTGCCAATCTTCCACTTTTGATCGGCTTTGGCGTCTTTGGAGTCTTTGGCTTAGGAGTTTCAGCAGGTTTTGGGCGTCCTAGGCTTTGATTCTGACCTCTAGTATTTTCCTTAAGAGGTTCTCGTCCCTTTTGCAGCTCTATGGCTACTTCGCATCCTCGATAATTCGCGGGGTTGGTTTCCGTGGCAATTGGCGCAAACTGATGAAAAATAGAAAATAAAATTTAAAGAAGCTACAAAAATTTTAAATTTTAAATTTTTAAATTAAAATTTTTTTTTGTAAAAAAAAAGTTTGTTGTAAAAATCTAAAGGGAGGGTTACAATCCGCTTTGGCGAATCGTTAGGTATCCCATCCCAATTGACCACCGGCAAGCTCCGAATCGCGTCATAAATCTTGGTTGTTAAATTTTAGTTTCTATTAACTTTAATTGTATTTAGAATTTATCAGTTAAGAGTTTCCTTTCTTAAAAAAAAGACGTGGCATCAAAAAGCATCGTTTTTTGTGTTCATATTTTTTATGAGATGTGGAATACACGTATTGATTGCATTTTTATGTAAAAAATTTGGTTGTTGACTTTTGAAAATCGAGAGTAAAAAAGAAGGGATTGAATGGAACTAAAATGTTGCATTTGAATCCCAAGCAGCCAAATTGAATTAAGTGTTATTTGAATTTATATAAGTTTCGCTTGATAAATAAAGGGTTTCATTGTGTAATTATAAAAAGAGAAATTAAGTTTTATTCGAGGAACCCCATGCAAAAAAGATTACATATTCCAATATCAGTTTGCTGTCAGCTGACTGGAATGACAGTTAAGATGCGTTGCCACAAGGAACAGGAACAGAAACAGAAACAGGATTTCACACATTAGCAACGCAAAAAGCATTTAGCAAATTTAAGTTTCAGTTGCTAATGTTTGGGATTCTGCTTATGATCCTGGGGTGGAATCGGCTAAGGTGATTCGTGATTTTCGCACATGTGACCAAACAAAATAATCCGTCTGCGTAAGGTGATCACAAAAAAATTGTTCCTTAATTGCTTATTATGTAGGTACTCCTATTTTTTATTCATGCATGCAAAAAGTCAGCCTTAGTGCAGGCAAAAAACCAACTAACCAAAAAGTTCGAAAACTGGGGACCAGCTTATTTTGACGGTGATTGTTCCGAGAGCTGTCACCAGAAAATTGTGATGATCACAGTCTACGCAGACGAATTTTTGTGATTTGTGACATCACTTATCACAAATCACCTTAGCCGATTCCATCCCTGTTTTACGTTGTTTTTCACAACGCGGCTTTAGGTGTATTTTGTGTTAGTTTCGTGAATCGCTGGTGCATTTAGCGACTCCTGCGTGTATTTTCAAGTGTTTTCGCCACATCACAGTGTCGATAAACCTGAAAATAAATTTAATAACTCAAGCCCGGAATTTTATTATCCAATTACAGATAATAAATACTTGTGTCAATTTTCCCTCCACTAAAGCCACGCTGTCACAAGGAACAGGAACAGAAACAGAAACAGAATTTCATACATTAGCAATGCAAAAAGCATTCAGCGAATTTAGGTTTCAGTTGCTAATGTATGAGATTCTGTTTCTGTTCCTGTTTTACGTTGCTTGTGACAACGCGGCTTAACTCGTATATTGACCACCAAATAGCTGTTATTTTTAGATTCAAATCAGTCAGTTTTGACATAAATATACTGTTTACGTTTTGACCCCATGCAAAACGCAAATTGTTTTTTTATTCATTACGACTGAAAAAGGTGCGGTTTCGCAATATTCCGACCATTCCGTTTCGCGTTAAAAACAGCAAAAAAGTGAATATTCGAACACATCCGCTTTAAAGAAACAAACCTCTATAATCTACTACATTTTTTCGTAGTAGAACTCTTATACTTTCCTTATAAGCTCGCTCTCGCACGCATGACAATGCCGTCGTCAACTGACAGCACCTCCGCAAACCAAACGGGAGAACAAAATTTCATTTTCGTATGTGGCTTGCTTCTGTGTGTTCTGTGATTACGGTGATTAATGCCTTTGTCGTTCCCCACACAAGAAAAAATTCCACAAATCTCTTTCGTCGCAAAGAAGGCAAGAAAACACCTAAAAAAAATCCAGAAAAATGCTCAAGCCGCAACCAAGTGAAAATAATTTCGCGTAAAGTAGTCTTTAGTCGTCGTTGTCGTATCCGAAGTAAAAAACACGCACACGGCTGCAAAAGAAATTCCCCATCCGCCGCGACAGTGTCCAACAAAAGAACACGAAGAGCAAAAGACTGAAAAAAAATCCCCCGAACTGCACTTTTGCAATGAATGGTATAAGGTAGGAAACGATAAAGAAAAAAAAGAACTTAGAAAAGACCTGCAGCTCTAGGCCACAAAACAAAAGAAACTCCTCTGTGCACCTCCTATCCAGCACCAGAAACACCACAACTAAACCATAAGCCAACAGCAAAAGTGCAAAATAGTGAAAAAGTCCAATAAAAAACGACAGAAAAAACATTTAACCCATAACCGAAGGAGGAGGAGGAAGAAAAAAAAAATCAAATTCCCTGTGTACTCATTTGACTCCACAGTTCACACCATACAACCCACCACCAACACCACGTCCCATGTCCCCGTTTCTGTTCCTGTCAAACTCCTCTGCCACCACAGCTTCAAGTCGTAAATTTCCCCAACTGCTCCTTTGCATGGCCCCTGCAGCTCACCTGTGCACCCAAATTAAATTAAATGCAAGGAACCCCAATTAAATTAAGGCCACACTAACACGCACTTCCGCACACACACACACACACACTAACACACAAAAAAGGATAAATCGCTAGAAACTTGAGACCGACCACGCTCCACTATGTTCAGTTTAAGCGAATTGTGCTGCATGTTCTGCTGTCCACCGTGCCCCGGACCAATTGCGGCGAAACTAGCATTCCAGCCGCCAGAGCCCACGTACAAGCTGACCGCCGCCGACGACACCAACATCAAGTACAACCTGCACCTATTCGACCGCGCGGAATGGCAGTACTCGGAGCGGGACAAGTCCAAGGTGGAGGCGTTCTTTACGCGCACATCGCGCGGCAACCTGATCACCTGCATCTACGTCAAGTGCAGCAAGAACGCCAAGTACACGCTGCTCTTCTCGCACGGCAACGCCGTCGATCTCGGCCAGATGAGCAGCTTTTACATATCGCTCGGATCGCGCCTCAATTGCAACATCTTCGGTTACGACTACTCCGGCTACGGCATGAGTGGCGGCAAGCCATCGGAGAAGAATCTGTACGCCGACATTGAGGCCGCCTGGCAGGCGATGCGGAGTAGGTGCGTACCACACAACTCGACTCGTGACTCATGGGAAAAGTTACTAATTCTGTGCCCATTCTCCTCTTGCAGGTTCAACATCAGCCCGGAGAGTATTATCCTGTATGGACAGAGCATTGGAACAGTGCCCACTGTCGATTTGGCGACACGTCACGAGGTGGGAGCGGTGATCCTGCACTCGCCCCTAATGTCCGGCATGAGGGTGGTGTTTCGCAACACCAAGCGGACATGGTTCTTCGATGCGTTTCCCAGGTAAGTTTGAATTGAAGCAGTCCGCGGGGCTTACGAATAGTGCGTCGTTGCCGTAAGAGGGTTCTCTTGTGTGTCTTTCTTTTGTTTATCTGTTGGGCCTGAGGGAGGGGGGACTGTTTGTCGCTTCGTTTTGAAAGAACGCACGCTTCCGCAATCGTACAATGGCATTACTCATTTGGAATTCGCTGGATGCCGTGACGGGGTGTGAGGGTCTGAGTGTGTTTGCGGCTCGCTATCAGCTTTGTTCAACAATTTATCAATTTACTCTGGTCGGTGGTGCATTTGCAAAGAGTCAATCGCAATCGGAGACGCTTTTCAACTGCGGATGTTCTGGGTTGCTGGTGTGAGAGCGCTTTGTTTGCGCGCCGAGTGTATGCGTGGCAGCATTTAAAATTGGTTTGTTGTGCCAGCTAACGAGGCCTGTGCTTGCATGGCCTTGGGGTGTCTTCAACAAGATAAAATTACAAATTTACTAACTACCGTTGCCCATGTTCTCGGTGTCGCAGAGCGTGTGTGCACGGAATATAATCTAAAATGGTTTGAGAGCAACGATTTGCACGCTGCTTTCAGTGAAGCAGACGAAGCGCAAAGCCTTGGTCCTCAAAGAGTGGTTTGGTTTTCCTAGACGTCCCAACCATTAAAATACGCATCTAGTTGATGATTGAAACACCTCCAGGGCCATTTATTCGCCGTAGAATTGAACTCGCATAAAGACCAAGTATTATTTCTCCTTTTCTTCATGCAGCACTCAGCGCCATAAACAGAATCAGTCTCTTAAATCAGGGTTTTAAACTCGTAGAATCACCCAGCCAAAGCTAAAGGTTTTTTCGTAAGCTGTGTAGTTTAAGGAAAGTATACATTGTCTTACTTTTTTCATTTAACCGAGGCTATGGTCTGGAGTAAGCGATCATAAACCTCGCATTCTGAGTGGTCCGCATGTGGGGATCGCCGATTGGAACTTTATTTTTATTCCATTTGTTCGATCCATGAATTGATCTTCTTTTACATTGCCATTTTGAAAGGGTTTGTAGGATCTTTAGCAAAGTGCCTTGAAAAAAACTAAAATCAAAAAAGATTTACCGTGCCCGAGGGTGTTGTCACCGCCAAAAGTTACAGTAGGCAGATTACAAATGGCTACCCTTACAAATCACCTGGATTTTATGACATTTTAATCGTCAGCATGGTCTTAGCATATTGAGTCCTTGCCTCCACATAAGTTTTAAAAGCTGCTTGAACCATGCTATGTCACTAAATCCTGCAGAAAGGTCAAAGAAGTCTTGATACCAGAAGCTGGTAAGACTTCTCACGCAACCTGTAAAGCCTTTTGCCGGAATAGCCTGTCCTTATCAAAGACGCTGGAGAGAGTAGTCGACGTTCACATCAGTATTCCAACATGCATAAAGCATAACGCAAAGAGGAATTGGTACGTACGGGTCTGCCCTCGTTGATTAGTATCGTTGAGAAATCCTTTGACACTAAGAATTCACCCTAGAATCCCTTTCTTGATACTGCAGAAGCTTTCAACAATGTCAGGACGGTAGCAATAAAGGCTGCACTCGGAAAGTTGGTGGGTGACAATAATGCCATTTGCCATTATATCGAGCAAATGCTTAAGAGCAGAGGCTCCTGAAATTGAGTTTAAAGTCATAGCCTACAGTGACGACATTGCCAAAGCAGTATCAGGCAGGGTCGGGTCCTCCCTACAATTAGGGATTTAATGCAATTTCCTCTTAGCATAGCAAGCTGGCAAAGTGGAAAGATAGTGTCAGTCTCGGAGTGCATCTATTGAATACTGAACTAGTACTGTTCACAGAAGGGTGTAAACGGTATGTCTATAAATCTACCAAAACTCAAAGTCGTTCAATTGACACTTGCAGATTACGCCAGATATTTGGGGACGATTTTAGATAAGCAACTTTAGTTGTAGACTGAATATAATAGACCGTGCTAGGAGAGGCTCCTATACTCCTGCACGACTGTCCTTACTACCTTCCGTAAATACAAACTAGGGACTTTAACCCCGGATTGATACAATCGTTAGACCAATTACTATTAGGAAGTACTAGTCTGGTGGAAGGCCTAAGAGTAGCAATACTGTTTTATTAGAGAGAATTCAAAGACTTTTTTGTATTTGCATCACAAGTGCTCTTAGAACAAGTCCTACAGCTTAAGACACAATGCTTAACCTTCTTCCCATTGACATCTACGGGAAGTCGATGGCAGTATAAGTAGCACTAAGGCAAGGGAATCACTGTCTCGTGACAATATGGGCCATGCAAGCATACTAAATGACCATGTTACTATTCCCCTATCATAAAAGTTCTACTATCACCAACGATACGATCTAAGTTGGTAAAGCAATGCCGCGTCTCTCTCTTAATGAGGTTGCCGTTAGATGCGTTACATTCCGGTTCTGGTTTCCTGTGGTATTATAGGCAGCTGCAGAGCTGACGAGCCAGCTACAGAATGTGTTACGGAACCAGCAGCATTCAATAAAGTTTCGCATGTACACCGAGGCCTGCAACATCACCATCAGTACATGTCTTTCTTCCAAGCGTGCCTGGCCAGAGGTCGATTGTAGGTTAACAAGGTGACTCATTTCCTTTTGTAGGTTGAATCTAAGGAAGATAGTTTAGGATCATTGTATGCTGGGGAGACATGCCAGAAGACTTGGTGCTCCCTTTAACGACTTCTTAAAATGAGGAGGTGGAAGAAATCATGGTTCATCTTCTGTTTTACTGTTCCGTCCTATGTAGATTGGAGCTTCGACTTACGTGACAAATTTTAAAACTTTGTTTAAGAAACTGTAGAAACTGTAGGAGTTTTTACATATTATATTAAGTAAAATTTTTTCGATTTTGAACAAAAATCTATATAAATAAAAATGTAAATGTACGTTTGTTCCTTACCGCTAATCTCGGAAAGTCCTACACCGATTGCTTTCAAATTGACGCAACATAGCATTCGACCACGGGCGTGTTTATATATACATAAAACATAAGGAAACAGTCCGATACATGTTGGACCTGAAAACAACTCCTGCTTAACTGAGATTTTACTCAGATAATAAGCAAACAGGAATTTTGTTTTTTAAAAACAAAAAAAAATAATTCAGCTTTTTTGTCTGCTTATAACGAACTTGAAGGGACCGATCAAATTGGCTCGCTTTAGCCGAAGTTCGTTATGAGTGACACGTTAGAAAAAATCATCATTTTCTCCAGGGCGTAGTGTTGTCTCTGTCCCAGTAAGAAACTTTACTAATTTGTGCTGCATTCGTGTATAAACATAACGCAACTCAGGAAAGTACAAAAGATAATAATATCGAAAGGACATCATTTTAACGTTTGAATTTGTAAAACTTCAACGCAGCTGTTAAATTCTCGGGGAAGTCCCATAAAGTTGGGGAAAATCTGTTTGACAGAAAATTTAAAAGAAACTAAATACTGCTAAGCATACACGAAAGGTTAAAAAATAAGGCCCGGAATACGGAAGCCGTTTTAAGCTAAAAATAACGTTCAGATCAATTTTGAAATCTGATATCTCCACAGGTGGTAGATAGGGAAAGGCTTACTAGATATACACTGCTGGTCATACCATTTATGCTCTCTAAGAGCCGGTTTTTCGGTGCCGAGTTAAGCCTAGCTTAAACAAAGATCTGTTAATCCCGTAACAAAATTATTCTGGCGTTAACCTAGCGAGCAGTTTTTCAAGGCAGAGTTAACTCCGTAAACAAAGTTGTCAAAATCTTCGACGCACGAAGTTATTGCCTCTCCCAACCCTCACTTCACATAGAAAAACACAGAAAAAAAAGATCGACTTATTCCTAGATGTAATTTTTCGCAGAAACACGCAAATCAACTGTCATTCCACACAGAAAAAATATTTATAGAAGTTCATACTGTTCTGTTCAGAGTTGATCCGAGATTAACTCACCAAATTTGATGAGTTAAGCCGAGATTAACCCTAGATACAAGTTCACTGAATAACTAATTTCTGGTGTTAATCTTAGTTAAACTCGGAAACTCCGATGATCTCGGACTGAAAAACCGGCCCTTAGAAGCCAGAAATATTGGAACGTGCGTGCTAAGAAGGGTCTTCTATTACAGGTCTTTACGAGTCTCAGTCCCTTATCTGATGTCGTCCTATGGATTTTTCCCTTGAGGTGCGGCGAAGTATCTCCCAGTGGCCCCCGGTACCAGGCGGCGGAATGTGGTTTTTGTGATCTTTTCATTTAGGACAAAAAATTTATGAAAGTTGTTAGAAAGTTGTTGAAATCAGTAAAAAAATGTTCATCAGCCCTCCGACTATATACAAAGGCTAAGATCTGCAGCTCTGACATATTTTCTAAAAAAAAAAATCGTAAACAAAAAAAAATTTCCCCACCACTGTCACCGATGCTGACTCCCTCCGATGAGGCCAAATGATTTGTAGAAGTCGCACGTTATCAAAAATTATTCAAAATATTCGGCGAACTATAGCCACCTTTGAATAATCATCAAATTCTGGTGTATCAAACGTGTCAGGTCTTCTTCGTTTTAAAAAAAAATTCAAAAATCAGGTTTTTAAAATTTTTTTTGAAATGGTTTATAGTTACAGGAAATTCAAAAACCGTCTCATATTATAGTTATCCAGTTATCTTAAAAGCATGTGACCAGAGTCTGAACTTGTTAATCAATCAATCAAGAGATTTTTAATAGTCTTTATGGATTTTAAATCCTGAAAATGTAGAAAAAAAACTAAGAAAAAACGCATGCCCTCACTCACTATAAACTCAAACTATGTCAGCAACATTAGTACGTTTCATTTCTTAAAATTTTTAGACAATCAATTTTTTGGGAACGCGTATCCAGCACCTTTGCGAACCCTTTTCCCGGTTGACGTAAGAGAGGTATACGGTACATCCATGTAGTTTGAGCAGTCTCCCTTGTCTTTCCCTTTTTTAAAAATGACCACTACAAATCCTGCTTGCCAATCACTAGGTGCTTTCCAGCTAACCCAGGCCCCTTTAGTATCTCTTTTTATATCATTTTTATCTTATCTTTTATGTTATTTATCTTTTTTATATCATTTTTTTAAAGTCAGAAATTTCTTCTTTTATTTCTTAATAGAGCTTTTTTAGGGAAAATTTTTCAAAAAATTAATTTTCAAACTAAAAATACTAAAAAAAAAATATTAAAAAAACGTTTAAAGTAATTTTTAATTTTAACTTCAAAAAGCCCTATTCTAAACTGTAGCTCATATGTTTTTTACTTTTTTAGAATGTTAAAAATAACGACAACCACCTTTTTCTAGGAAAAACCTTTTTTTAGTTCTCGCGTGACTGTCCTTACAGCAGGAAAAACGTTAAAAGGCTAATTATACCCTACGCAAGGTATATTAAGTTTAATGTATAGTTTGTAAGGCAGTAAAATTATCACCGTAGACTCCTAAGACCCTTTAAAGATATCTCGTCCGTCCGTCCGTATGTAAACATATTTTAGGCCTTACATTTTTTTAGAGAGCCGTAAATGGGCGGGTGGGCTGGAAGTACAGTACTTCAGATCAAGTTTGAAAATTAGTTGAATCCGCCCACAGACACGCCCACTACAGGTCTCTGCACAGCTCGAGGTGAACCAGGGACAACTTCTCAACTATGTATGCTGTGTGTGTTAATTTCTTCACATACAAGGGGACTTACAGTTTTTTTCCGAATCCGAACGGCACTTTGAGAAGTTCTTCAAGACAAATGATACCCTCGGAGGGCTTGTCTTGTCAGACCATCGCGGAGGTGGGGACCGTGAAAAAGAGCGAGTCTTTTTTAGGTGACGGTGGTAGGATTTGAACCCAGACCCCCGGCGTGGCGTAGTAAGCACACACACTAACCACTACGCCACTAGACCCACATATTATTTTGCGCTTTTATTTTCTTTTAAGACCTTGCGGCTTCTGCTTAAGTTTGTCAAAAAAAAAGTTTTAACAAGGTTTCTTTCAGTGCCACCACGATCGTTGTCGTCAATATTTTGCATTTTTCTTTTCACGTATGCATCACGAGTTATTCTCACAGTTTTGTACATTCCGCACGCGCCTTTGGTCGTCTTCGTCATTAATTTATGACTTTACTTTATGCGGTACGCTTAGAGAAACATCTCCTCTGTTGTATGCCCGAAAGCCTAGTTTAACTTACTAACTAGTCACAGTCTTTGCCGCGTTATAGCATTCTTTTAAGCTGGTGATGGGGATGTACCAATATGTTCCAAGATGAACACAAATTAACAAGCACATAAACTTGTTACCTTGTTGCTGAGTCGATCTTGTAAACTTTTCCGTGCGATGTTATAATTGTCTTCAATTAACTCAAGATCTCGGAACACCTCGCACTACACTGTTTCAAAATTATTTCTTCTATAGAACAAGCACACTTTGGAATTCACTACCTAAATGCAAACTATGAAAAATAAAGTAAATAAGTATCTCCTTAAATCTCGGGGCACTGGTTCAGTGTTATATGTTCGCCTTTCCTGAGAGAAGAATTAAAAAAAAAATGTCGCAATAATCTTTCTGTTTCACCAAATACATTTCAGACTTCAGAGATACCTCATTTTCTGAATTGGTGGTAGTGGCTGGTCATGAATCTTCTGTGTGAAGATATCTGAGAAGGTTTGCCACTTCAAAAAATCCCGGTCAAATAAATACCTTCAAAAATACCTCGGTATTGACATCTTTGGCAGTTGGATTGCAGATGGGTTAACATGTGTTTAAATTTTACAAATGAAAACTGAAGAGAAGTACTCACCCGCCAGAGGAACTGGTTTAAGAGACAGAATTTTAGTCGATTAAGCCTGAATTTTTGTTGACCGCCTCCAGCCGTTTGATTCTCGTGCGGAAGCACCCCTCCACGGTCTTGCAACTAGCAGAATCCCTCGTAAAATTTCTAACGATTTGCTAGATTTCATCCCCAAGGGATCTTTGACTATTAGTCAATTGTTCCATGTCAAAGCCTTTGTCTAACTTGGGTAGCTTGCTGAGTGGAAGATTATTACGGCTCTTGAAAATTGACTAGCAGTGTTTTGGCCCTGGTAACGCTAGTGTACTGAGGCTGAATGCAGGAGGAGATGAATCAACCTGAATTAGTCTTGTCACTGTATAGCTCTGACAAAAGCTTTTATTTGTTTTCAATAAATTGCTCCTTCCAAATATATGGATCGTCTTCAAATCGAACAAATGCGTAGTCTTCCCATTAAAATTCCCGCCTACGTAAAGGAGCGATGTTAGAAGAAGGTCTCCGTTCACCATTTCTCCGTTGGTAAATTCATACATTCGAGTCGAGATAAAATTTTTACGTTTTCCAGGTACTTGAAGGAGAGTGGTGCTTTGCTTCACATCACATTCCTCAGTTGCTTAAAATCAAAGTGTACCATACTCTCTTGTCTCTACTCCGTTCGTTTGCGCTCGCGTAGTGTTAAGGGTACTAATGAATCTTTCAAAGGAGTTAACATTTGTAATAAAAAATTTTACATGTGTAGGAAAATATGTTAAAATATTTTAACTCTTTATTTGAAACTGATTTAAGATAGGACTATTCAAACCGTCTCAAGTCGACAGACAACCATGCATAACTACTTTAAAGATTTTCCTTGCGAACTTTTAAGAACCCCACGCATAGTGGGACCTTTAAGATTGACTCGCTCGGAATTTGAACACATGACCCCCAGCAGGGTAAGCATACTTAAGCCTGTTCTACGATCGGCCTTCATTTAAAAGCAAAAAATGCTTGTTTTTTTGTTTTCTGTTGTTACTGTCACCTACTAACCTCTTCTGCCCAATTACTACGAACATAAGGAAGTGCTCGTCTACGCTAGCTCTAACATTGACGGAATCATGTCGCTCAGACGGATTATATTAATTGGCTTCTGACTTTTCTTTTTATTATCTCACGCTCCGCGGCTACGCCAGCGGTGAACGTTAATGTGATGCGATGATTAATTAATCCATTTCTGTCGAAAATTATTTGAATTCACGAGCTATTAGTCAGTCTTATTGTTGTTATTTTCTGCGCTGATACCATCTGGTTGTTTTACGTTATCCTGGGTAAATCAGTCAAGACCTAATTGATACATGATCAAATTCATATTCGAAATAATCAATCAACATATTCGATTGACATGTAATAACTAATATTGGGTCAGGCAACCGCGACGTACATATTTGCTTAGTTGTAAAAATATTCTATTTGGCTTTGAGCGTAACACACGCTTGTCCTAGATGGATAGCAATAATTACGTACATAATAGATCGTTACCACTGTTGGTAACATGTAATAAACCTTTTCCTGTGGGACTTGTGTAGTAGACTGATTTTCATCTACTATTTTTGTTCAGCAAAGTCTGGCCCCAATTCGATTCACCACATTCTGCGACATCGACGATGACGACCGACGACGACCTCTGTAAATTCGCAGGAATCTATTTCCAACTGGATTTGCCTTTCAAAACTACGTCATTCGTCTCTTATTTAGTGCTCCAGGGAAAGCCAAGGATAGGCGAATGTTGGTCTCCTCTATACATGTATAAGGCAGCGGAAACGCTTGTCAGTGGGAACGATTAAATCGTTCACCTTTCAAACTGCCCACCCTGGATGGAGATCAAGGACACTTATCACATGTTTTGTCGTTACACAGCGTATATCGTTCATCGACCGAGGAGAACATTCGCAGACGGGTGAAAGCATGCAGCTTGGACAACCAATGCAGACGGGGATCTTTGACTGCGCGCATCCATTTCCTAGTGAAATAATTAAAGTGAAACTATCTGTTTCATGACTTCAGGCCGCGCAAGTATGTATTCGAAATTGATTGTGTCTGTTCGTCATATCCTTCTGTTTATAACGGTGGAAGCATATCAATAGAACGGCGTTTTCAGGCCCTCTGCAGAGGGTATATGATGACGGTGTTTACTTATGGGCATAAATATTTAATCAAACAATAACCACTGAGGCTGGGGCATGGGGGAGATAAAGCTGACGCTGTATAGTGTGGCGGAGTTCATTGTGTTCCGCGGATAATGGAATAATGTAGCAAATCAATGTTTGGTTGGGAGTTCTCCTCTCTTGCAGTTTTCACATTACTTTGTGGGCCAGTCTTCTTGTTATGACGCTGGTTGTTGAGTGATTAATTCGTGGCGCATGAATATTTAGTGGGTGGCAAAAGGTCAAGGCTCTTTGCGACACACCAAATGGCGGCATGTCCTCGTTTTCCAATTAAGTTGGCGGATAATTTTATAATTATCGCTATAAGAGGAATGACCTACAACCAGATTTGTGCGCCACTATCATGGATGATCTTAATGGGTCTAGGCGAAAACAATCGGTTAGTAATTTGGGTGATTTATATGTCGGCAATGTTTAATGAAGGCAGTTGTGTTCGTTTTTGGTTGGAAAGTTCTTAAATTGCGGGTGAAATAGGGCTTGAAAGGGGTCTAATTACTAGGTGTTTATTTTTTGTCAGAATGTTAAAGGATGGGGTCAAACAAAAAGCTTCTACCAATAGTTTAAGTATGTTACTATTATTAAGGTGTCACTAGGCTGGGGAAGTACAGGTAGATTAGATTATATACACTGATGAGCCTTCCCGTCGCTCTGGCACTGCGGTTTCTTAAAAATGAGCCTATTGTGCCTTACCTGGTGACTTTCTAGCGCCCTGTTTTCATTCCGAAAGCAGTCAGGAAGACCAGTCTTCTTTCGGGGGATTTCGGCTAGGTTTACCGATTAAATAAATTAAATTTCAAGGATATTACTCCTAGGACGAAGGGGGCCGGACAATCCATGTGCATGTAAAGCGTGTGAATATGCATATAAATGTGAAGAAATTGAATGAGAATGTGAGTTCATAACTCTCAAGACAAAGTATGGGGTCTTATGAAAGGCCAATGCCATAAAGATGATTTTTCAGTGCGCGTTGGATGGAACATTGATCTAGCATAAACGTTGGCGGCTACGACTTTAAACTGGGAAATAGATAAGGTTTTGTCAAGAATGACCGGAAAGTTCAAAAAAATGCATTTTTTTTCAGACGCCTACAAAAAGTCTGCAGTCAATTCCCCTGAGAGATAGGAGGAAAGACGCACACCCCTTACAAATGTCCGGGTGTAGTTGTTTAGTCTGGCTGCACCCATCGCCGTCACGCCAACGAGCCATGTGTTCACCAGAGTATCAATGGCAGACGTGGCAATGCTTCTTGCCCTCCACCTGTAAGTCACAATATAGCGCATAGCTATTAGGATAGCGAAGATCTCCGCTTGAAGACAGATGCATCAGAGGTTTACCAAAGCATCTGGAGCAAAGCCCGGCGTGCTAGCGAAGGCCCTGTGCAGCCAAGACAAGCCGTTCTTTGGAGTTTGGCAAAAGAGGCAGTAACACGTTTCCGCGAAAGTCTATTCCACCAAACAACCGAGTGGTCTTAACATGGTCGTATATATTCAAAGGACCATTTTCGGAGATAGGCCCCATGTCTTGCCCCAACCGCCTCTACACTGCCAGAAAGTGGACAGTGCTTTTTGGTTTTGGATTCAAAATGCTTGAATTAATTTTCTATCAAGGACTACTCCGATATATTTGACTTCTTCGGATATAGGGATAGTGACACCTTTCCGCACGCGTTGATGTCAGACCAGTGACATTCCTCCTTCTTGTAATGAAAACGACCGTAGTTTTAAGAGGCTTCATTGAAAGCCCATTTCTAATGCACCAATCATCGATCAAGTCTAGGGATCTCTGTGCCTGAGAGCACACAGTCCCTAGGTTTAAACCAACAGAAAAAACGGCGAGATCATCCGCGTAGGTTTGGGTGTAGGTTCAAGGAAGGCTGAGAGCCGATAGCAGAGAGTCTACAACCATGCACCATAAAAGGGGAGATAGAACACCACCTTGCGGACAGCCCTTGTTTACTCCAGTTATGATGCACTTGCCACAATCTGCCTCGGTTATGAATGTCCTGTGCATTAGCATTGCTTTTATCCATTGAACTAATGTTTCATCTACACCGTGTTTTCTGCTTGAGTTGCACATGCTATCAAAAGCACACTCAATATCGACGAAAACGCCAAGCACGTACTCCTTCTTGTCAAGAGCACATTCAATCCTACCAACAAGCTTTTGAAGTGAAGTTTCGCGAGATTTTTCGTGCTGATAAGCGTGTTTCATCTCAGAAAGAGGATGCAATCGAAGAGCAACCTTACGTACACGCAGCTCAACCAGTCTATCCAAGCTTTACAGCAGTAAGGAAGATAGACTTATGGGTCTGAAACTTTTGGCTAGACTATAGCCAGACTTACCAGGTTTTGGTATGAACACGACTTTAGCCATACGCCAAAGGGTGGCTTAATTGGATATATTCCATCTGGATCAGGTGACTTGAAGCTGTCAAAAGAAAGCAAAAGGCATGCGGACTCATTTAGGACGGAAATAAAGAAAGCTGATTAAAGAAAATCGCTGAAAATCAATTTAAGCACACTGTGAAAGATTCCCTATAAAGCTCACTGTGAAAGCGGTCGGTGGTGTCGCATTATCTTTCGAAGTCTCTGACCCCCGTTTTTCTGCCCAACGTTTTAATATTGTGTTTGTACCCTTGTCATAAAATACTTAGCCAACAGATTTCAGTAAAAAAATGTTAGATATGTTCTTTCCACTTGCTAGTTGAATTTTAGATTGGTTCTATGTATCGAAAAATCACGCACTTATTCATAGACTAGTTTGAAAAATTATAATCAACCATGTTTTAACATTAACACGTTTTGATAAAAAAGAAAAGCGTAGGGCCATATGAGCATTCTGTCATGTTTGAACCGTTTTTTGATATGATGTAAATAAGAGTTAATATGAACATTAATATCTTTATGACCAAAATTAATTTCCTTCTAAATTTTTTAATTTATTCGCTTATGACTACTGTGCACTCTACAACCTGTCATAAATAAATGCCACTGCTAACTACCTTTTCCAATTAATTTTTTATCTGTAAATAAACATAATTCTCCATTATCCAAGGTCAGTTTGCACAATAATGTTCGATAAAATGTACAGGGTTTTATTTTCGCACCGGTTGCAAACACTTTTTAGGTGTTTGGGTTGTTTTTTCTCTCGATTGTTATCTGCAAGTGGGTAAATTAGCATTTAAGCCCATATCATTTGATTTTATTCTATTGAGTATTGCGTATTCTAGCACAAGCAAACACCGGTGACTCATTATACTTTACTCATATCCGTAAAAAAAACACCTGTAACCAGGTGATATAATTTAACTACAAAAGAAATGTCTTTGAATCATGCGCTCTGTGCAAACTTTTTGTATCACTTTCACTTAAATTTTGCTCGTTTTTTTATTTATTTATTTTTTCCAGTATTGATAAGGTCTCTAAAGTGAAATCTCCTGTTCTTGTTATACACGGCACTGATGATGAAGTCATTGATTTCTCACATGGTATTGGAATCTATGAAAGGTGTCCCAAAGCAGTCGAACCCTTGTGGGTAGAGGTAATTATACAATTTTTTTTTTTTTAATTGCAAGTACATGTTGTTATCATCCTGTTTCTTTTTTTCCAGGGTGCTGGTCATAATGACGTAGAACTACATTCGCAATATTTTGAAAGACTTAAAAAATTTCTTACCGTAGAATTAGTTAAATGACAATTAAAGAACTTAATCACTTCCACCACCGCTGGTGTTACAACGGAGGAGAAGGATGAAAACGATGGTAAGTTGATTGATTTATTATATAAATTAGTATGTAAAGATAAAGAAAAGTAATTTTTATAGTATGACAGACAACAATATTTCTAAGGGCTATTTAATGTTTTTGAGCTATCTTTAACGACTTATGCCGTACCAGGTTCTTAGATTTTTATATTATAATAAGTCGCCGACGTACTCTAGTGCGTCATATGCGGTCAAAAGCTTTCACTGCTGAGGTGTCTGGATATCGGGGGTCTGTCTTTGGCTACTGGTTTTATTGAAAGCCTAGTACCCTTTGCCTTGTCTTCTTCAGTAAAAAAAGGAAAAAGGAAGGCTTGTTCTGTCTCACAAGTTCCTAATATTGTTATATTCTCACAATTTTTCAAAAACAATTTCTTATTGCTCGTATTGGAAACAACAAGCATATTTTTAGTTCATAAACATAACAAGTAAAATTTCTTCGTGGATTCTTCAATTTGGTTTTGACTTATTATTTTTTTTCGTAAGAGATAAGGTTAGCCAACAAATACCTGATGTTATAGATTTAAATAACGTCCATAATTTCTTTTTTATTTATTTCCATTAGTTTGTTTTCGTTTGTTGTTTATAGTCCTCTGTTTTCAATAAGTAATTGCGTTTCCTAAAGATGTCAAAAAAAAATTGATAAAACGTTTATTCCTTACAAACTCAATGCTATCATTATGTTGGGATGACCTTTATATCTGACGTACCCAAGAACGGTAAGGTCAAGGTTTCTTTAAGAGATGTACGAATATTTTACACTCCCTGATTTAGCTATTTTATATAAGGCTTACGCTCGGTATAGGGCGGATATTGGTTGCACATTTGGCTGAGTTGAGAATTTCAAATACTTAGGTATAAGCATTAGCAACACCAACGAAACCAACGACTGCATTCAAGAGCGACTCATATCTGCAAACAGATGCTTCTATGGATATGGACTTGCCAATCTTTTCACGTCGAGAATTGTGTCCCAGCAAAACTAGAAGTATATAAGGCAACGATAAGACCTGTGCTATGCTGTGGTTCGGAAACATGACTCTATTATCGACAGAAGAGCGCCAACTTAAAGTTGATCTACGGAACTATACACATGGTAGACGGAGAGCTAAGATGGCGAACCAATAAAGAACTTCTTCAACTATGTGATGGCGAAGATGTCGTCAAATTTGCAAAGGCACAACGATCGTCCGAATACCCGAAGGCAGACCTCAGAAAGCAATTCTCAACTATACACCGTGTTACCGGCAGACCACCCGGCATGTTACTTTTTAACCTTTGCTTTACTTCCAAAAGTAAAAAGTTTGCTTAAAAAGGCAGAATAAGCTGAACTTTATTGCTTAAGTCGGAATTTCGAAAAAGCGGAATTTTTATTATCGTGGCTAGATTTAGAGATAATCTTTGCAATAAAAAGAAGGTGTGAGCCGCCCAGAAAAAAAATCCAATTGTGGATGCCTCACACCTGGAGTAGCCAGAGCCTACAGAGTGCACTTGAGTAAGAGACTCTGCTTTTCATTCAACAACTAGTAAACCCGGTACCGCGACACCTTCGTAAACATGGCCGAATCGACTTATGGTTTTCAGCAGCCACCTTTAAAAAAGCCTCCTTGGTATAATGTATAATTGTTATATGAAATAGTCATCTTTACGTTGCAGCGTAAAAAAGAGTCTAGCGATCGAGACAAAAGAATAAATTTCTATAAAACGGCTAAGCAACTGGCTGATGTCTTTAGAAGCCAAAGCGCAGCCTCTTCAAAAAAGCGAAGGAAACCTAGTCACCGAAGCGCAGAGAATATTTGAAGTGAACGAACTTTAAAATACCAAAGTCCAGTAGACCAAGAGGCAGTCCTACCACCTAATACCAAAGAAGCTAGCTTAGCTATGAAAAGGCTTAAGGACAACAAGGCCGACGTCTCTGAAGAATTATTACATGTGGAGTAAGAGATAAGCGGCTAAAAAGCGCAACCGCACAGCAAAATTGTTGCTGTGCTTCCCGACTGCGTAGCAAGGGGGTGCGCGCCCTACTACGAATCATAGTGTAGCATTCAGTTAAAAGGTCGAAAAGAGAGCATTCAGTGATCCACCATAATTAACCATATTCTCAAAAAAAAATAGGGTTAATTATGACCGATGTTGTAATTATTTTCTTAGTAAGAAGGAAGATGGAACCACAATACCCAACACACGACAAACCTATAGAGTGCCTTTCTTTACTTACACGTTATTTGTTAATAAGGGCCCCCGGCCATTGATGCTCTCCTCTTTAGGTGGGTGTTTGTCTTGAATTAGTGGGTAAAAAGCGCAGTTGTTCGTCACTAGTAGCATATCTCTCGGTGGTGTTTGGTTAGACCAGGGATTCCCATAGTGGTCGGGGTCAAAATTTCTTTCCCATGGACCAACACAAACGAAAACGGTTTTTAGGGACCGACGATTTTTATAGATCGACCTGTATTAAGTAGCACAAGTTCTTAGTTAAACTGTTTAAAATACTGGATAAAAAAGTAGGTTATTAAGATTAGGCGATATGAAAGAGGACCGTCAAGTATAAAGTCAAACACGAAGCGGTCCGTCGGCTTTTCGGAAGGCTTGGCGTACAATTATTGTTCTATATGTACATATTAGGAAATAAGGCCCAAATAAAATAAAGCCCCAAATTAAAAATGAAGTTAGGCCCCAAAAGTGGGGCTTTATTTCATATTGAAATCAGACTACAAAATCAAAATGAAATAAGGCCCCAATATTGTCTCATATAAGGAAGCCAAAAGAAAAAGCAGGCAGGGAGGTTGCAGGGGGCAGCATGCCCCCCATACATATTCAAAACATGCATATTCAAACATGCAAAACCCCAACATTTCAGTTTGGGGCCTTATTTCATTGGGGACTAATTTCCTAGCGCCACTCAAATTTTTATCGAAACATCTGGTGACAAATATTTTTTTTAATTTTTTTTTTTTTGTTAATAAAACTGAAAAAAAAAAATACAAGGGGGTTGTACCTCACCTTACCTGTCACCTTACCTTACCTGTACCTCACCAGGTGGCGGATAGGAGAAAGCTTACCAGATATGGTGGGTACCGGTATGGAAAATATACGGGGCGGACCAAAACCAGCAAAAAACCAAAATTCAAGGAGCGTCTGGGCAACAATTAGATACATGCCAGAAGCATTTATGAAATCTCCGTTATATTATTGATTTTGTCCATGAAGGCATAACACTTGCGGGCATAAACTTTGGTGTTTCTGTGCAGGCTCATCAGCATTTGCGTGTTGGATGGGGAATTGCTTTTCTCTTCTATCCTTTCTATTCTCTCGAAAACCGTGAAAAACCGTAGTTTCGAAACGGTATATATTACCGTTACCAAGATAGTGGGGGACGCGTTTTTCTAGCTTTGAAAATCCATAAAACGACTATTCTATTCAGAAACTTCTTTTGAATACCGTTATATTTTTTCAATTATCATGTACTTTGTGCTAGGAATGGCGACTTTTTCCTTTGGGCTAAAGTTTTTTAGTCGTTCATAAATGCGGGTTGTTTAATTTGCCTTTTAAACCGTTTCAGAAAACTTTAAATTAGGAACATTATTTTTTAAAAATCTAGAAATTTTTAGAATTTCAGAATATTTTGGAAAATAATTTTTGAAATGTTTTTGAAGCTTGCGACACTAATATTAAGATAAAATAAAATATAATAAAAACTTATTCCCAACGACATACATAATTAATTGACGAATGTTTATTTTTTTTTCTTAAGCAGCGGCTTCGTCTTCTAGTTCCGTTTCTACAAAAGCTCTCGCTGAAAAATTCCTCTAGCATAAAGGGTCCGGCTCTTGTGCCAATAACGCAGCACCATACCTTTCACTCAAAAGCACTGTTAACCGTAAGTCTTATAACAACTAAAGTTTTAATCGTACATTTTAAAAATATATATACATCAATTTAAAATCAAACAGCAGCTGCTCGTTTGGAAAGGGCCGAGAGCCAAGGACATCGCCTATCATCGTATGCGTCTTCCTTATCGAATAATAAATTCTCCTCACCCTCGCCGACCACCAATCCCAAGCAGAGAACCTCAGCGGAGCAACTTTCCATGTGTAGCACCAGCAATCATCATGATGAATCATTGTCCCCTCACCATATTAGTAGTAGTAGTAGTAAAATGTATCATCCCGGGCGGTTCAGTAGTAGCAGCATGACAACATCACCTACAAACATAAGCAATTGCGCAAACAACCATCAGAGCGGCCATCAAAAACCAACCGATTGTGTTCCCAAGTGTACATGCCATAGCTCGGCAGGCGGTAACACCAACATTGGCCACCGATACAGCTCGTTGAAGTCTCTTAAGTTGAATGGGGCCAATGGTCTCGTAGGATCCATTAACGTATGCGACAGAAAACCGCCGACAAAGAAGCTTAGCTGCGATGCAACGACCAGTCCGGGCAGAGTTCAGTCCAAGGACGTTGGCATCGCAACTGCAAGTGAACTGACAAAGCAATGTGATGATCTGAAGAGGTTAGCAACTGGTCGAGCACATCCGAGCCCTCGGAGGGTTGTGGCCACTCGGAACGCGGCCACGAGTCCGAACCTAGACATGCGAAAGCTCGGACTTACGGAAATAAAACCAAAAGAAATAGTCGTCACTAATAAGGTCGCCCTAGAAAAGTCCAACTCTTTGGGAGAGTCTAAGCCAATGAAGCAATTACGAACAACACGAAGTTTGTCGCCACGACCACCAGTGCGACACCAGCACGCAATCATGGTCTCAGATGAGAACGACATAGTGTCGGTAAAGGTTTCGCCGAATGAGGACTTTGAGGTGGAGAATGGAGTCACGGCGCGCATGAATGATTTAAGCGTACGCGTTACAAACGACCTCAACAAGAGCTACAAAGACGTTGGAGCGGGAGTAAAGAAAAAGCACAAAACCTCCAAAAGTGAGCAAACTTCTCCGAACATAACTGACTTCGATACAAAGTTTTCGTACAATCAAACCAACAACAAGAGCACCGGCTGCTTGGTTTATGTGCCATCAGATCCGTGGCTAAAAATGTCCGACCTCGAAGAGTGTAAAGTCAACTCACTGCACAAGAGAAAAGACCTTCAGAAGATGTCAAAAGAAACTCGTTCGCTTAGTCGTGGCAACATAGAGCCGCTCGCTAACGATCCATGGATCTGGCGCAAGCCACCAGATGGTGGCCCACGAACAATCAATGTCAAGAAATCACCCAAGCAAGAGGTGTTCCGCCAGGCGAAGTCGTTCTCCGCCACGAAATTCGAATTAGGCGGTGGCGAAAATACAAAGAGCCACCGGCCCAAGCTTCAACGTTGCAAGTCCCCCTTGTTCATTGAAGACGATCTCCTACCACCAGTATCGGCTCCCTCTTCGCCATTCCTAAAAGCACCTGAGAGTCAGTTTTCACCGCCGCCTCCACCATTTACTGCCACGCCACCACCGCCGCTACCGCCGCACTATATTTGCAGCAGTTCACCTGTCACGTCGCCGGCCCGCATTAAGCCAACTATAACTCCGGTTGAATTGCAGGAGCCTCAACAGCAGCCAGCGCAGGCACAGCGCAGCTTCCTGGATGTGGTCAACCCAAATCTACTGCAGGCGCGTCACAGTTTCTCTTCTATTTCGCAGCGTGACGACGAGCTGCAGTTGAACATTCGACGCCTCTCCGAACAGATGCGCAAAACCCAGGCAGGAAGTGCAGCCGTGATCACCACTGGCTCCGGTGCCGATTTTAGTGACTATCTTCGACAATTTCGCTGCAGCGAGGCGAAAAAAGCCGCAGCCGCAGCGGCAACTCAATCGCAACAGCAGTCATCACTGCATCATCCTCAGCCGAAGGTGACACCAAACAACCTCGACTCGATGTTGGAGACTACATGTTGAATCGTACCCCCTCGGACGGTACATAGTTCAGATCTCTAGTTGTTCATATTTTTACCCCAGTTTTCTATTCCCACGTCCCCTCCTCCCTCAAGGCAACACTTAACTGCCCCGTGGAAGTGTTATTTCTAGTGTAAACAAAATCTAAATGAAAATGATAATAATTCTCCTTGAAAACATTAAACTTGCATTGAAACAAATTGATTCATCTGTTAATTATAGGTTTAAATGATTATTATTATTAAATAATTTAATTAAGAAGCTTTTTTAGAATCTAAAGAAAAAAAAACAAAAAAAACTAGAAAACATTTATAAAACACAAGAAAATCAAAAGAAGTAAAACAGAAAAATAAACACAAAAAGAGCATGAAAAGGCATAACGACATAACTAAGAACGGAAATGTATGCATTTAAGCAGATAAACAATCTCTCACGAAATACATATATTTTTCTTTTATCTTTATTTTTTAAATTTTATTGCTAAGTATTCATAAAAAAATATTTTCTATAGTATTGCCGAATGCGGTATTCTTTGTAATTTTTTTTTCTATTGTAGCAAGAATACAAATTTAGTGATTATGTGAATGTTTTTTAATGACAAATTAAGTTGTTATGGAGCGATTTATTTGAGTGTGTAAAATAATTCGAGTGCGCTAACTGAAAAAAAAAATAAGTTGTACTTTTTGTAATAGTGTATACCATGTAGTTTTTGATCTACATAGTTTTGAACCATATAGATTTGCTTCCTCAAATTATAAAACCATCAAAAAGCTTCTTTTTATTCATCAAGCGAATATGACTGCACAGTATAAATGTTGAATTTATCTTTATCATCAAACACCGGGGTTTTAACAGGTGCATAGAAAATTCACGTTATTAAGATTTTTTCCATCGGGCGTACCACGAAAGAAAAATTAATTTACTCTACACAACATCAGCTTTGGTATTTGGTATTGAAAAAAGTCCGGAATTTCAAATAGCTCGATGATCTATGTGGTGGGTGTCTCGAGCTTAGTCTCATTGCGTTTACTGATCGAATTATTCATAAATGTTTGCAGTGTTCTCATGATATGTTTTCGAATGCTTTTGAAACACCAATGTGGAATACTTTCTTAAATTCATGCATTCCGATGGAAATTGCTCAAAATTTATTTTTGTTGGAGTTTCTCATGGCAGCTTAGAAAAAATTGCAATATTGGAAGGTCATGCTCATACTTTCTAAATTTTGAGCAATACGTTTGCATCTGAAATTGTCTGCCATTCGAACGATTTTATTGAAAGTGTCCATGTGCCGAAATTGATTAAATTTGCTTTTGCCTCTGATGCGTTGGAGAGACGCAAGATACTTCTAAATCTACGTCGCAAAATTCATGAACTCTATGTCTTCAGGTTCTTCAGGCCGGCGCAGTTCCTTTACTATTGCTCCAGCTTGGCCAATTCTACAGGACATCTCTGTATCACTCCTCCCATCTTTCGTGAAAAAGACCCCAAGATACTTAAACTTCTCCACCTGTTTTATGAAACTCCATTTATGTGCAGAGTACACTGCACAGGAGAGGGGGCAACAACCATCACTTCCGATTTGTTCACGTTTACTTTCATCCCAGCATCACCACAGACGGCTGTAAACCTATCCAGTGCTCGTTGAAGTTCCTCTTTGGATGATACAAGGATGGCCAAATCACTTGCGAAAAGCAGATGGCTCATCCTGATGCCAGCCAATTCGAAACATTGCCCGCCAAAACTGCGCTTCACCATTCAGTTCACATATGCTATGAAAAGGAGCGGTGACAGAACACAGCCCTGGCGAAGTCCAACGCGCACATCGAAAGGAGGGGATTTAACGCCATTAATCCGTACACAGCTTCTGCATTTTCCATACAAAGACTGGATGGCTCTCAGAAGAGGCCCACGCCTTTTCCAGATCTACAAAACACGCAAAGACCGGTTTGTAATATTCCCAGGCCTTCTCAAGAATAACCTTCAGAGTAAAAAGCTGGTCGGTTGTGCCTCTGCCAGACCGAAAGCCGCACTGTTCTTCCCGTAACAAAGGCTCGATCACAGCTCTGGAACGCGTTTCCAACACCTTCGCGAATACTTTTCGCGGAAGACTTAAGAAAGATATGCCCCTATAGTTGGCGCTATCTCTCCTATTCCCTTTTTTGAAAATGGGCACTATTACTCCTGTTTGCCAATCGCTAAGTGCCTTCCCGCTATCACAGGCCACCTTAATGACACGTGTTAGCCATTTAACACCCTCTTCGACCATTGCCTTGAGCATTTTTGACCGGATTTCATCAACTCCAGCAGATTTAACTTTTAAGGCTTTTGCGGTTGTTAGACATAATTTTAAAGGTTTTGGGATATACCGCGTTAAAAATAAAGTATGAGTGCAAACCGTACTCACCCGGGAAGTTTCCCGGTGACCACGCTTAATGTAACTTAAGCGATACGTTCGGGGTGAGTACGCTTCAGTGACTTCGTTTACTGTGGGACTATTCTCCGCCCTTATCTCGTCAGCAGTGGGAATGCCATCTTTAGTGCCCTGTTGGGGGTTGAGCAACTCCGAAAGGTGCTCTCTCCATCTGCGCAGGATATCGCTCTCATTTGAAAGAAGTGTACCGTCCTTGGATTTAACACCTTGAATAATATTCAACTTCCTTCCTCTGAGCCGGCGAATGGTCTGCCAAAATATCTTGTTTGAAGATCTGTAATCGTGCTCCAACTTCTCGCCGAACTTTTTCCATGACTGTTCCAGGCGTTTTAAACCAAGCAGTTCTTTTCTCACCACCAGCCGCTATCCCACGCCGCTTCACTCGACAAACATTTTCTGTAGAGGCAATGACTGCCGATGAAAACAGCTGCCATTCCTCCTCTACATTCAAAAGGTCTGTTGGAATTTGTTCAAACTTCTCCGAAACATGCTGTGCAAAGCGCTCTCTGAAATCAGAGTCAGCATCCTGCAACCTTTCCCACCGTTTGCGGGTCACCAGTCTTCGACTAATCTATAAATTTCCAGATTTACCATACAAATTTAAATCCTCTCGGCGAGTAATTAAATTTTATTCCGTATGACAAAGCGGTCAGAAATATGTTTTCTTTTGGGTTTTCTACAAGCAAATTGTTTTTTCGATCTTCGGAAGTGTTATCGTCACTCGGAAGTGCTATCGTAACTGTTGAGAGATAAAATGACAACAAAGAGTCCTCGTGTTAAATCAATCTTATGTTTGTCCGGTGGAGACACTTCGGGATTGCAGTTTGAGACTCTGTAGAAGATTTCTGCCAAAGTCCGCTTTACGGGACATTGATTGGGCTATGATTTCACGAGCTTTATTTTTTTTCTCCTTCGCAAACTGTACTGATTTCTTTTTTAGATTGTGAAATTAATTGATGTCAATATGTAATAGCAATTTAAAATTTTTGTTAACAAACTTACAGAAATCAACGAAAAATTAAATAAACACCGCATATATATTTAATATACAATTTGCACTGACTAAAGCCTTAAGCGGGATTCACAAATAAGTCTTGGCTTCGCCGCGGCCTGACGCTTACTTCTTTAGTCCTACGATTTCAGTTTTCTCACACAATGTAGCTTCGGCTTGCACGTATTGTTTGACAAACACGTAAAGAGTAAACGTTAAACGACTGCAAAGCCAAGCTTTCGTTCAAATGTACTGACTAATCACTTCGTCTGACAGCTCACAGAAAACAAAATATATCAAATCAAAATTTTTTGAAAAAAAAAAAATAATTTTTATGGTGGTATGATATACTACATTTTTATGTAAAATTTTTCTCATAGTTAATGAATTTAAAGGAGCAACACAAATAGTCAATGAGACTGAGTGTGTATGCAACAGTCACAGAAATTGGAAAAATTTTGTAGATGCGTACGAAAAATAAACAACATGTGTTAATGCAATAAAAAATTTAGGAAAAATTAGTGTGAAAAAAAATTTTTTTAATTTTTCGCACATGTATCGCACACACACCGAAAGCAAAGCTTAGACATGAGTTTGGCTGTCTAAGCTTTGCTTTCGGGGCCAAGAAACCAGCTTTTCGAAAAACTTGGTTTCGTTTTTTTCCAAATAGTAAAAGAAAGAACGCTTTCTCATTTTTTTTTACTTTTTTACTATTACCGTTCTATCAAGCTGATGTCCCACACAATGAAGATCGTCGAGCGGGTACTCGATAGTCGATAATAAGGCTATCTGACGACCAGTGTGGGTTTGTCGCGGTTAAATCAACCACAGATGCAATCCAAAATATAAGGATCATAATGAAAAATAATCGTTATGCCCTTAAAGATCTGCATATAGTGCTAGTTGATTTTGAAAAAGCTTTCAAAAGTCTACCGCCAGATATGATATGGGTTGCGCTGAGAAAATCAGGAGTTCCAGAAGCCTACGTGCGGATGATTACGGACATGTATGATGGAGCTAAGACAAGAGTAAGATGTCCTTCCAAAGTCACTTATGAGTTTCTTATTAAAATTCTAGTGTACACTAATTTTAATAAAAAAATTTAATAAGAAAATTAGTGTACACTAGAATTTTAATAAGAAACTCATAAGTGACTTTGGAAGGACATCTTAATCTTGTCTTAGCTCCATCATACATGTGTCCACGGACATAACGCCCGTAAAACAATTAATCAAAAACAAATAATCACTAATGGCACTTTCTTGTTTTCTCAAAAAAAGAAAATGCGTAGACGATTTGTAAAAATCCTTGAATCGTGTGAACATAAAAATGTAACACATTGGATAAGACTGCTCGGCACTCAATGTAACAATCTGCATTCGAAGGTAAGTTTTGGTTTTTATTAATTCTACTTTGTTCATAATTTTTAAGCATTTTTTTTTTAAGCATATTTGTGCTTATAATAAGTTTGGCAATGGATTTTCCAAACACGTAAAGTTTTTTACTTAAATCCATTAGAAAAGCATGATTTAATTTTTGTTTTGTTTTTAATACAAATAAAGGTTGTGGTTGTTTATTTAGATAGTATGTATATTATTTTAAAGAAAAAATGCCAATAATTTTAACTATTTTAACGTCAAACTTCCGACTAATAAACAAAATCAATTTTGCATTCACCACGAAAATAGCAAAAGAAAAAATGATATACAAAAAACAAAACAAATGAGAAATAAAAATGCAAATATTCAATCCAAATGATCTCGAATAGATGATAAAATCAAAACAACAAAAAGTCAGTTGGTTAAAATTATCGACAAACGATTATAATGAAATGCACTCTTTTTCTTTCTTAGTTATTGAGGGAAATAAAGAAAAATTGTTTTAATGCATTAAATATTTATCATTTGACTTTAAATTTTAAAGAAAAAATAAGGTAAATTGTTATTCTGAGTATTCTAAGAAAAGGTTTAAATCAAATGATGAAATTTTTAACAAAAAATGATATAATGTACTTATGTATTTTTAATGTAATCAAATTTCAAAATAAAAAAAACATAAAAAAGTAAAAGCAAGCTAGTATGGTAAGATTTTAGGATTACACTTTATTATTATTATTATTATGATAGTTATTATATTTTATTTTCAAAGATATGTAATTTTTATTATTATACAAATAAATATTATTCTTTAAACTGAATTGCATAATAGAGATACGTTCGTTACTGTATCTACGCTCTGGAAAAAAAAGACTTGACGTTGTGGTTAAATAGATCAAAAGTAGCTCATGGAATTATCCAAAGACAGGCAAAAGTTGGGTTTATTAGTCATGGTAGCATAGCATTAGCGAAGAAGCGAAGCTATCGAAAAATCCAGAAGCGTCTGCCGAATACAAAACTCCTTTTTCTCTGCAAATATGTAGAATGGACAGCAATTAGATGCATGCCAGATGTTTTTATGAAATATTCTGCTGGTTATACTGGTTATACTCATCAGCGTTGTGTTGGATCGAGAACTACTTTCTACTTCTATCTTTTCTATCCCCAAATTATTAAAAGGGCAGTCATAAATCATTGATCACAAACATATTATAAAACCAGTGAGTAAGTGCTACAGTGTGTACGCAGAAGTTACCCACCACAGTTTGAATACCCCATCCTATCCCACATTGTAAAATGCTGTTGGCATAGTTATTTTTTGACATTTTATAAGTAATACAAACTTCAAAAAGGGGCGTGGTCCAACCGCCCCTAATTACAAACCACAGATATTTCCAAGTTACACTTAAATGTACGTAAAAATGCAATTTTTTGGTTCAAAATCATTATTTTTGAAAAATCAACCCCTAAAAGAAGGCGTGGCTAAAAACTTTATATGAACGAAATCTGGACTAAAGTCTCGTTTACCTAACCTGCTACTTTTTTGTTTCATGCTTTCCTAAATTAGGCTCAAGGCCAGTCGAAATAAAGTATTTCTGGAAAATTTTAGGTTTTTCTTGGCCCAAAGTCTTGTATAAACAAAATATGGAACTAAGCGTTTTCTACATAAAATATTATTTTTTTTTCAATTTTGAGCAAAAATATTGAGGAAACTGCATTTGAAAATTTACCCTTAAAATAGATCCCACGCCCACTAGAGGAGGTTTACCAATTAAATTTGTCTTTTTTGAGTTTTACATTCATTAGGAGATGCTAAATGTCAAATTTCAGCCTTTTAGAACATCTTACAGTTTTGAAAACTCTGGAGGTAGTTGCACATTTAGACCGATTGTGGGCGTGTCTTTGGGCGCTTTTTATTTCACTGTGTTACAAACTATGAGACAAACTTAATATACCTCCTATCCTATGGGATGGGGTATAAAAAAGAAGCGGAAGGTGATAATATTTTTTATCTTCTCACTTAAACGTTTATACAGGTTGAGTTATTTTAATACATATTTAAAATGCGAAAAAATTTTCAGGAAAGGGTCGTTTTTGGCCAATGAGTAAGTGTTGATTTTGGATGCTGAATGGAAGAGAATCAATAAAAGAATTATCATATGCGCCGTGCGCGCCGAAGCTTATTATTTTATGACGGAATGCTGCCCCTTTACCACCGAAAACCCTCTGAGAAAATGTTTTTCATTGTGTTTTATTTTAAATTTCATTTAAAATGTTTGAAACGGGTTTACCTAGAACACCCCATTTTCCAGGATATTTCGAATGACTCTTCATCAACATTATGTAAAAAAGCTGTATTTTGCACAGTTGAATATGTATCGGTGTATACCACCCTCTGCAACCTTCCTGCTTGGGCACACCTTAAGGTAGGGGCAAGTTTGGGTATAAAAAATCATTTCTCAAGATAAATTTCCTAATTTTAAGTATGAATACCGAAAAAAATTGTGCTCTTCAGATTTTATTCGAGATTTTTTTGTTTCTAGATTCTGTACCTACTATTCGAGATTTTTGAAACAGAATTTCGAGATTTTGTCCATTCTAGATCTTTGTCGTTCTAGCAATCGGGTTGATCCCGTTTCAAAAAAAAAATTTCTTCGCCTGAAATCGAAATTCATGAAACCATAAAAAAGGGGGTTTCCTCGACCTATCAGGCTCAGCGTTTAATCATTGCCTTATAGAACATTTACACCGTGCCTTATTTCAGCATTTAAGCTTAATTTAACATTTCACCCTAAATGTTCAGCGTTTCGCCATATATTTTTCAGGACTAATAAATGTTGAATTTCAGTATGCTGAATTTCGCCTGAGCATTTAGAAGTTTTTCGAATGGAACAAACCTCTCAAACTTCCGATTCTCTTATTTTTAAGAGAATTCAGGGCATGTGACTCAAACAAAACGCTTGTAATTTCACATAATTCGATAAAAGTGTTCTGGGACGTATGTAGTTATTTTAAGACAAAAAATTAGCAAAAAAAACAACATTTTTTGCTGTAGGGAGTATGGAGCACTTGATATTTAAGATTTTGACTTCGATTGTCATTTGAAAC
The DNA here is from genome assembly GCA_947623515.1 of Neoascia interrupta. Classification (NCBI taxonomy): domain Eukaryota; kingdom Metazoa; phylum Arthropoda; class Insecta; order Diptera; family Syrphidae; genus Neoascia; species Neoascia interrupta. The sequence goes on along the minus strand of OX392464.1, from coordinate 55,824,866 downwards.
GCTGAAACTCCAGTATTAACAGCAAAATTGAATTTCAAAATTTTTTGCTAAATTTTGAATTAAAGTGCTGGTAAATGTACTTTTATTTTATGTAAAAAAAATTAAGTACGCTTGGAGCTCAGTTATAATGTTTTTTTCTGTTTACTTAACATTTTCGACTTTCAGGGCATATTTTAAAACATATCTCGAAAGCTCAATTGTTTCGCTTATATTTTTCAAAATTTTCAGTTAAATTGTGGGAAGATGCACTGTCAATGAAGTGTAGAAAAACAAGGTGGGGGACACCTTTCACTAAGCCCGATCTGTAAAACAGAAACAGAATCTCATACATTAGCAACTGAAACCTAAATTCGCTGAATGCTTTTTGCGTTGCTAATGTATGAAATTCTGTTTCTGGTCCTTGTGACAACACGGCTTTTAAGGGGGTTAAAGTTAAGAAATTTTATTTTTTAAAGGAGCTCCGTCCTCAATTCTTGTTTTTGCCAATCTTAAGTTTTGCTCTTAATTTTTTTTTTTATTAAAAAACTCAAAAACTTAAAAAACTAAAAGCAGTTAATGATTTAGTACATAATATTTTTGGCCTTTAAAATAGGTCATCTGTGATATGTTGGCGCACCAAAATGAGTTAAGATTTTGAAAAACGTTTTTGGCAGTCTTTAATGCCTTTAAGCACCGATTTAGCGGGAGACGATTAAAAATAAATTCCGCAGGGTCTCTACCAGACATTGCGGAAGAGACACTGCGTGATTATTAATTGGACACCACGACCACGACGATTACCCTTTGGTTGTAATTATGGCTCTTAAAGAGCCGATTACTAAATTGTTAATTTAATAGTTTAAATAAATTAAATGAAAAGTTCTAGAAGATTCCAATGTAAAACGTATTTGTGAGCGATCTATGATCTGTCATAAGTATATAGTTTCTGTTTCCTTTTTCAAGTCTCAAGCCGCTTTAATTATTGACATAGCGTTATATGGACAGCTGGTCCCATTGAAGCACGCAGAAATTCGCGGAGTTTGGTACCCGTGGCCAAATTGGGAAACACTATCATTATGGGGAGTGGTTCTGCAACACACCACCAGTACCATACAGCAGCACAGATCAGTAAATCATTTTTGTCGCAGGTTTTGTATGAGCGGAGACACCAACTTTACTTACTTAAGGTGGCGCTACAGTCCGGGGTGGACCTGGGCCTCAGCCAACAAGCTTCGCCAGCCAGCTCTGTCTCTAGCTAGCCGTCTCCAGTTTCGCACGCGAAGTTGGCTGAGGTCCCCTTCCACTTGCGTGCGCCACCTGAGTCTCGGTGCTCCTCTACCGCGCCGTCCCTGCGGTGTGGATTCGAAGATTTTCCGGGCCGGGGCGTTGGTGTCCGCTCTACGATGGCCTGGTCATCCGCTCTAGATGACCCGGCCATCGTAGACGTTGTGTTTTGACTCTTTTGGCTAGGTCGGTATCGCTGTACAGCCCGTAAAGTTCGATGTTATATCTCCTCCTCCACTCTCCGTCTATGCAGACGGGACCGTAAATCGTCCGAAGAATTTTCCTCTCGAAGCAGCCTTAAGTGTTTTCCTCCGCCTTTGACAGGGTCCATGCTTCTGCACCGTAAAGCAGGACTGGGATGATGAGGGTCTTATACATGGACACTTTAGTTGCTCGAGAGAGGGCTTTGCTACTCAATTGCCTCCTTAGCCCAAAGAAACAGCGATTGGCAGGAGTTTTCCTTCGTTTGATTTCAGCGCTGGTGTCATTGTCTGAATTGATAGCGGAACCCAGGTAGACAAAGTCCCTAACTACCTCAAAATTATAGCTGTCGATGGTGATGTTTTGTCCAAGACGTTGGTGTTGGGTGTCTTTTCTTGGTGTTGGGACAGCATATACTTGGCTTTGCCCTCGTTGACTGCTAAACACATATTCGCCGCTTCCGTCCCAATACTAACGAAGGCTTCACTGACATCACGCTTTGTTCTACCGATTATGTGAATGTCGCCTGCGTATGCGAGTAGTTGAACGGACTTTTGAAAGATTGTACCTCTGGTGTTGGCGCAAGAGTTCTGCACAATTCTCTCAAGTATGATGTTAAAGAAGTCGCATGACAGCGCGTCGCCTTGTCTAAATCCTTTTTTGACATCAAAGGGGTCGGTGAGGTCTTTGCCGACCTTGACGGAACAGCGTGAGTTTTCCATCGTCATCCTGCACAGACTGCCGAGTTTGGCGGGGATGCCAAAACTAGACATTGCGCTATATAGCTCGTCTCTATAGATGCTGTCATACGCGGCCTTGAAATCGATGAAGAGGTGGTGTGTATCGATTTGGAACTCCTGGGTTTTCTCCAAGATCTGCCGCAGTGTGAATATTTGATCGATGGTGGACTTTCCTGGCCTAAAGCCACACTGATATGTGCCTATCAGATTGTTGACAAACGGCTTCAGGCGTTCACACAGTACAGCAGAAAAGATCTTGTATGCGATGTTAAGAAGACTTATGTACTCTGACTGTAGTTGGCACAACTCAGAGGGTCTCCTTTCTTCAGGATCGGCGAAACAATGCTGAGGTGCCATTCGTCGGGCATGCTTTCTTCCGACCATATCTTGCAGATGAGCTGGTGCATGCTCCTAACCAGCTCATCGCCAGCGGATTTAAAAAGTTCGGCAGCTAGGCCGTCTGCTTTGTTGCACTTGAGCTTAGACACAGCTACTTTCACCTCCTCCAGGTCGGGTGGGCGGTATCGTTCGTATGCTTCGTCGGTAACGTCTTCGCCCGGGTTGAATGATTCGTTCTGCCTGACAGCGGTATTTGGTTCGTCCTCGCCGTTATACAGTCTGCAGAAGTGGTCTTTCCAAATCCTCAGCACCGACTGCGATTCTACAACGATGTTCCCTTGATGGTCCTTGCAGGCTTCAGTTCGAAGTTTATACCCTTGGCAGGACCTTTTGATCCTTTGGTAAAACTTTCTAACCTCATTCCTGTTGTAACATCTCTTCCTGTTTAGCTGCATGCCGGCATTCATCGTCAAACCAGGGGTTTCGTTGTGGTGGCCGTGTGAAACCCAGCACTTCAGAGGCGGCGTCTCTGATGGAATTTTGGCAATGTTGTCACTGGCTATCAGTACTTGATGCTGGCTGCATAGGATTTCGTAGAAGGTTTTGAGAGACTCGGTTGGAGAAGGACTTGGCGATCTCTTGCGATTATAGTCGGCCGATGTCAAACTTCCTCACAGTATTTCCATTACTTGGCGCTGGTCGGGATATCCGCAGCCGTACCTTGGCTACAACAAGGTAGTGATCCGAGTCAATGTTGGCCCCTCGGAAAGTTCGGACATCCATGATACTGGAGGAGTGCCTTGCGTCGATCGCAATGTGGTCAATCTGGTTGACGGTTGATTGATCGGGAGATCTCCATGTCCCTTTGTGGATATTGAGATGGGGGAACTGTGTACTAGCTACCACAACGTGTCGCCCCGCAGCAAAGTCGATCAGCCTGAATCCGTAATCGGAGGTCGTGTCGCGCAGGCTATGCTTTTCGACAGTACGACCAAAGATGCCTTTCCTTCCTAGCTTGGCATTAAAATCGCCTAGGACAATCTTAATGTCGTAGCTAGGGCACTGCTCATAAGTTTTGTCCAGCTCGTAGAAAATATCTCTGGTCTCGTCATCTTTCTCCTCTGTGAGGGCGTGCGCGCATATGAGGCTAATGTTGGCGAATTTAGCCTTGATGCGGATCGTCGCGAGGTGCTCGCTTACAGGGTTGAAGCTCAAGACTTTTTGCCTAAGTCTGACTCCAACAACGAAACCACATCCAAATAGGCGCTGTCTTTGATGCCGATAGCAGTCGACGAAGTAGAGGTCGCAGTTTTTCATCCTTCTTTTGCCCGTCCTGTCCCACCGCATTTGTTGGATGGCAGTAATGTCTGCCGTGCAGTCGTTAAGGGCCTCCGCTAGTTGCTCGGCTGCACGTAGTCTGTTAAGGGACCTAACATTCCACGTGCAGATCCGGAGCTCGTTGTCCTTTTCTCGTTTGCATTGGTCGTCAACAGTAAATCCGTCCGAACCCGAGGCTTGTTTCTGCTTCGTGACTGGTGTCTTTACGTGGCCGGAAAGTCACCCCGACGGCACGACCCCCAACCTGGAGGACCAGATCCTTTGTTTAGCTCTAAGGACGGAGAGCCGGATAGCCCGCTCCTTATAGGCCTGAGCTCCGAATACGTCGTAGTAGCCCATATAAGGTGTTCACTAAGTAGTTCGGCCTGACTGGAACTATGGACGCCACCGTTGATCCCATCTGAGGAATTCCTCCGCTACCGTCCGGATGCAAGAAGTGCCTTAGTGGGAACACTCCTCCTCCCCTCTCTCGTCTGCTACCCCGAACAACCTTCCAAAGGGGTTGGAATCCAATCTCCAGTTGAGGTACTAGGCACCCGGTGTTCACCACGGGGAGGTGAGAGTAGGAGTTGATAGACAGAGGTGGGTTTAGTGCACATGTCTATCCTTTGACCACCGGAGACACCAACAAGCAGTCCATATATAAAGTCAATGACTTTAGTGGTGTGCGAAAAAAAGAAGATATATTTTTAATTACTTTCCAAGAAGAATTGTATGGTTAATCTCGCGATTTGTAGGGGGTTAGTTGAAGTTTGAAGATTTATTCCAATAGTGTGTGTGTAGGACACAAAGTATTAAGCAATTGAGTGTTCTATCATGTCATGTCATTTTCTGTGACCGCTTATCCTGAGAAGGGTGACGTAGCGCGAGCGGTTAAATGGTCCTTTCATCATGCCCGATCCTCCGCCACCAACTCAAAGAACTCGGAGATGTTCTTTACCTAATCTCACCACCTGTTTCTTAGCCTACCAGGGGGGCAACGCGCTCGCTAGGAAGTCTAGGAAGTCTGTCGGGGGCCATACGAACAACCTGGTCAATCCATCGAAAAATCGATCGTTCCACTCGGAGAAGAAACTGCTCAACATTAAGATTCCTACGAATACTGACATTTCAAATTGAGATTTTTCAAAACCTGAGCGAGAGTCGGCACCATTTACCATTATCCAATCGAGCTCAAATTTTGGCTATCTTAAAATCTGCAAAGGCTGATTATTTTATGGGGTTCCCCCGACTTAAATTCGAAAATCGCGGTCACTCTAATAAATATATAAAATACACTGGTGGACAAAATTAGAAGAACGTGAGCAAAAAGTTAAATATTTTAATACTTTTTTGATTCAAATTTATTTTTTTGATGAGTAGATTTTAGGAGATTTTAATTTTTACATCATTTCAAAGAAGAAAGAGTTGTTTACCTGTTTTCATATGAAAAAATCACAAAAACCTTAAAAGGAGATATTTTTCAATAACTAATATTTTAATTAATTTATAAAACGTCAAACAAAAAACTATTATCGTTCCTCTAATTTGGTTCAGCAGTGTATATCCTATAAAAATAGCTCTGATTTTTTAATTAAACCTGCACATTTGGTCATGAACAAATTTGTACAAAAAATACTTTAAATCATAAATAGGTCATACACAGTAAGCTTTTTTGTTTATCTGGTAACGCCCGTATAACAAGTTTTTCACACTTTGCTACAAATTGGCTGATAAGACTTGATTGGCAGCTCTTATCACTTTTCTTTACAAATAAATACGAAACGCGAGTACATAGCACAGCATAGTTCTGAGGTTTATTTTCTTTTACAATTGGTTTTATTTAAATAGGTATCTCATATTTTCTCTGAGTGTTGTCCAAGCTTTTATCCAGTTTATCCGACAATCTCAAACGTTTGAAAAGCTTATATCAGCTGACAAGACAAATGTCAAAAAAGCTTTGGCGAAAGAAGCAATAAAAACAAAACTGGAGTGGTAAACATAACAGGTGCAACAACTGCAAGTGTTTATTTTATAAAAAGATAAAATTAATATCACCTCAACTTGATTGTGACTAGTTTGTTGACCTTGCCAAACAGAAAAAAGTCAATTTACTGGCTAAATGTTATAATTGCTATCACATGTATCGTGTTGTTTGAAGCTTCAAAAAGTCTCCATCGTACCTCTGGACCAATAACTATTTTAGTTTGCGAAAGTAGCTATTTTGCGCGACAATAAATTAATAATTAGAACCTTAAACATGCCACTTAAGTTCAGTGCCAATCTTAACTTTTTGTTTGCGGAGACAAGTTCCAACTTACTGGATCGGATTGCGGCTGCAGGTAAAGCCGGCTTCCGTGGAATAGAAATTGGCTTTCCGAGCAGTGATGTTCGCGACAAAGTAGCAGAATCCCAAAAGATCGCCGGAGTGGAGGTGGTACTTCTTAACATCGCACTAAGTAAGTCTTGATAATTGTTTCGTATCCCACGTAATTGCTTTAATTTTGATTATCTTTAGATGGAGGAGAGGAATATAGTGTTGGCCCAGCGAGTATCCCCGGTGGAGAAGAACAATTTAAACAAAATCTAGATGAATCAATTCGCTTGGCAAAGGAGTTACAGTGCAAAAAGTAAGTTCAATTATTTATTTCTCTAACGATCAATATTATTTGCATAATGTACATAACATACATACATTCTCATACACTAAAAATTGCATGCGCTTAAAGCTATGTAAAGGGCTTTACAGACTTCAGTCTAAAATATTCAAGCTTTTTGATTGCTTCTGAGCTCGATTTTTCCCGAAACAAATAACTAAAAAGAAGTTAAACGCCATGGATGCATTGCAGACCAAGAAGCAAGAACTCCTGCGCACTTACTCTTTTTAGCTGCGTTCAGAAGAGTGCTTTGATGGAAATCAAATAAGGAAAAACGTTCTAAATATCTGTTAAAAGACAGGCGAATTAATTAAGCCATATTCGTCCGTATATGTAAATAAACTGCTTGTCGTATTTATACCCCATCCCATAGGATAGGAGGTATATTAAGTTTGTCATAAGATCGAGACCGAATTCTAAATCGTATTAGCCATGTCCGCCTGTCTGTCTGTATGTCACATGGTTTTAGGCCTTAAATTTTGAAATTCGGTGCATAAGTTCATTGTTATCCGAAGCAGTACAAGTGTAAACATTTTTGAAATCCGCCCACAGACACGCCCACCATATCGGTGCAATTGTGCAACTACCTCCGAGCTTTCATAGCTGTAAGATGTCTTAAACGCCTGAAATTTGGTATTTAGTATCTCCTGTTTATTGTAAGATACAAAAAATAAAAATTTAACCGCTTTACCTCCCCTAGTGGGTGTGGCATCGATTTAAAGTGTAATTTTCCAAATGCATTTTATTCAATATTTTTGTTCTAAATGGAAAAAATTTTACTCAATATATTATGTAGAAAACACTTAGTTCTACATTTTTTTTATAAGTCTTTGGGCCACGCCCACATTTGGAGCCACAATTTAAGAAAAACCCTACAATTTTCCAGAAAAACGTTATTTCAACTGGATTTAAGCCTAATATAGGAAAGAATAAAAAAAATAGCAGGTAAGGTAAACACGACTTTTCTTTCATATAAAGTTTTTAGCCACGCCCCCTTTAAGGGGTCGATTTTTCGAAAATATTGTAAATTTAAGCGTCACTTGGAAATATCTGTGTTATAATTGATAGTTTGTAATTAGGGGCGGTTGGACCACGTCCCGTTTTGAAGATTGTTGTACTTATAAAATGTCAAAGAAATAAGAAAAAACTGTAAATTGTAGCACTTTTTAAGTAAGTGCTACAGTGTGTAAGCAGAAGTTACAGTCCGTTAAACGGGCCGTTGAATACCCCATCCTATCCCACATTGTAAATTACTGCTATATTTTTCGACTATTTGTGGCTACTGTAAACTTTGAAAAGAGGCGTCGTCTAACCTCCCCTATTACAAACTATCAATATTAGCATCTCTAAGTAACTCCAAGTAACGCTGAAATATACACAAAAGTTCAATTTTTTGTTCAAATTCAAATTTTTTGCAAATTCGACCGCTTAAAGTAGGCGTGACTAAAAACTTTGTAAGAACGAAATCCAGAATGGAGTCTCACAGACGGACGCACGGTTATGGCTTATTGGACTCAGAATTCGGTCTAGATCATATGCCCCTTATCTTGGGGCCTTGGGGGTCTTCCATTATTATTACCGTGTTACAAACTATTTGACAAAGTTAATTTTGCCTCCTATCCCATGGGTTGGGTGCTTGAACACATTAAGTCATCTAATACCAGCACATGGGCATTAATTTTTTGCATGCAAAACCAATTTGTAATTGTCGTTAAGGTTATTGAAAAGAATGTTGACCTAGCATTGACCGCGCCCACTTTTTGATTGGGATTAAAATAACTTAAAATAACGTTTTTGAAAAAAAAAAATTATATGAAACTTGAAAAAAACTGACAAAATATTATAAATTTTCTAAGTATATGTACACAGTTGTTTTCCGAATTTAATTTCATCTCAAATTAATATAATGGGTCGTATTATTAAAATGAGTGAAGTCGGGTGAACTCAGCTTTACTTGAGAGAAGTGAATTTCATAATGAATAAAGCATATTTAAAAAAATATACTCCACTCCAGATTCTGTGACATTTAAGTGAACTCTCCAAATTTTCATCGCGCATTCGAAAATTTTAATTTTCATATTAATAAAAATGGAGTGAAGAATCAAAAACTTGAGGCAGCTATGAAGCTCCTCCAAGGAACTGAAATAGCAACTTTTTCGATTTTCAACAGAACAGTTTGTTTTGTTCGTACCTAAGAATGACTTGATTTGCATAATTTATGCAATTATTTGCCCATGTTACTGCGATTCCCATGAAAACTAGCTTGCAGTTGCATGGAACAAAATTCGTTTATTATTATGTGCACTGTTTCTTGTTTTTATTATAGATGTGGAATAGTAAAACTTATAACCCTGGCGTCAAAAGAACCATTCTGCTCAATCCAACCAATAATTCTACCGCGCAAGCTGAAAAATGTTCTCAGCTCACCTTGCAACTTTATTTACCGCATACGTTTCAAGCAAAAATTCAAATTTTGTAGTTATCAAATAGAGTTTTGATTTATTTATTTTTTTTTTTTTTTGACTTATTAAACTCATACGTGAAGGAAAAAATTTATATGACAATTGAGTGCCCTTATTCTATGTAAGTGATCACTCATGAGGGGAGTGAACATTATTTCATACGGCTTTTCACGCTCCACTCCGGAAACATCGCACACTCGCTCTCGCCCTCAACACACAACACTCCACTACACTTCCCTCATTTTATTAATATAACCTAATGTCTTCGAAAATTTTTGTGGGCGTGACTTTGGGAAAAGTGATTTTTTGAGTTAAAAAGCAGGGTTTAAATACCTAAAAGCACAAATTACTTAATAACTAGATATTCAACTAAAGCGTCCCTTTCCCCCCAAAACCCATTTGTTTATTTGTTGTTGTTGTTTTGAGTTCCGTGTCGGTGAATACGTGTGAGAAAAGTAAACAAAAATTTGAGAGCCCGCCAAAATAGCGAGGTGAATTTCACACTGACATTTGAAAAATTTAAATACATATCTTAAAAAAGTCATAAAAGATAACACACAAGTCATTAAAGTCAAAATGACAATTCTGTTTTAATTTTGCCCACACTTGGGGTGAGCCTACATTGAGACTACAAAATCGTAAAATTTAGTTCATTTGAATGTGCCTGGAAATACTGGAATGTTTATGACGTAATTGGATATTTTTACGAATTTGGTCTTTTTTCAATATAGTTCGGGTCACAAATTAATTAATAACTAAATATTAAACTTGTGCGTCCCCTTTCCCCCAAAACCTATTTGTTTATTTGTTGTTTATGCTTTTCGGTTTTGCGACGGTGAATGCGTGCGAGACGCTCATTATTATTATTACGCAGTGGGGCTTTTCTTTTCTCCAGAATCGTTCATGTGTTATTGATGTTCAGTTTTTAATTATGTAGGAATGCAGAAAATATTAGTTATTCGGCAAAACAAGAGCAACAGTTAGGAAACAATCGAGAAAACTTCCATCTTAGGAAAAGGCTTTCGACTTTTATTTATTTATTTAAGTTATTTTGTCCGAAAACGGTTCTGATCTTTTTCTTGTATCAATGTGTTTGTAAGAATTTTCTTAAGAAAGTGCTTAAACAACAATTGGCCATATGATTTTTTTTTGTTTTTATACCCCATCCCATAGGATAGGAGGTATATTAAGTTTGATTCATAGTTTGTAACATAGAAAAATAATCACCGTAGACCCCCAAGACCTTAAGGGCATATGATCGAGACCGAATTGTAAGTCGAATGAGCCATGTCCGTCCGTCCGTCCGTCCGTCCGTCCGTCTGTCGGTAGTTTTAGGCCTTAAATTTTGAGCTAAGAACGTGAGACTTGATATCTGTTCTTTTTAGGTCCCGAAGCAGTACAAGTGTAAAATTTTTTGACTTCCGCCCACTTTACTTAATAGCATGAAAAATCAAAATTGTTGTAGCAAGCTGAAATTTGGTATGCAATATCCTCACTTAAGTGTATTGTGATTGGCATTTAAAAAAAAAGCGAAAACCGCCCTCTTGTAAGCGTGGTCATATTTAATATGCATTCTAATAAACGGCTTTTATTTGATATATTTGCTTTAAATCCAAAAAACTTGCACCATAAAATATTCAGGTATGTGCGTAAGCTATCAACTCAAATAAATAAATTTTTGCCACGCCCACTTTTTGGGGCGTTCTTAAGTAAACATCAAATTTTGAATATAAAACTGCAATCAATACGTGTATACTGCATCTGATAAAAAATATGATAAAAAAGTTTATGTTATTGAAAAGGGGTTGATTTCCATTTTGAATGCTTCGAAAATTCTTTTTTAGGAAGGTTAGGGTATTAAGCAATTCCTCGCAGATGGACTAAAGCTTTTAAATGTGTCATCTACTATTGCGTACTCCAAAACACATCTTCACTCCAAAGCACTAAAAGTCCATTGCTTCTTTGCTAACTTTGTTCCGTGTTTCACCTGGTATTCCAGTGGAAAATAAAATTAAGGCCGGTTTGTGATTTCTGGCTAAGACTGTACCAATTTCAAATGATGCAGGAATAAGAATCCTGCATGAATATGTCGGCAAGATTAAATTATCGACAAGTTGGCTGCCGCGTTTTTCATGGTGGACCAATGACGAAGATTTCAGACCTAAATCTGGAATTTGAATTTGAAAGTGAGTTTCTTTTAGCGTTTTGTAACAACTAATGAATCTTGGATGGACAACTATAAAATGAAAAATGAAAAACGAGAAACAAAGGACCTATAGGAAAATATACTTTAAAACGGCCTAAGCGGTTTCGTCAGACGGAAAGTAATGGCAACGGTTTTCTGGGACTCTGACGGAAACATTGTTTTTATTTAGTCTGGAAAATCTGGAAATGTGACAATTTTTTAGATAGATTTAATGCGGATTTGCCAAAAAACCACAACTAGATTTGAAGAACAGAAAATGCTGTTCCACCGCAAAATGGACCGAACAGTTGAGTAGTAGGAACAGGAGCAAAATTAACTGCATTGCCACGTTAACTGCTGTCTTATTTATCCTATTCTATAGAGTCTAGACTCCTGTTTATTTCAATATTTCGTGTTAAATTATATAAAGAACATGCTCAGTGGAGAAAAATTTCATCATTCGAAGAAATTTATTGATGTAAAAAATTAATTATTGATGTATGAAATTAATTATTTTCAAGCTCTGCAAAAAAAAAAATAATTAAATTATTTAAAAAGGGGTTAAAAGGGTTAAAAAGTTGGAGCACTGTTCGAAAACGTGTATAACGCTCAAAAAAAGGTCGAAAATAAGGCTCGAACAGCCTGCGTTAATGTCCTCCTGAGTAACAGGTAAGTAAAGTATACACATAGGCAGTTTAAGCAACGAGAGTAGTTACTACCACGTTTTTCATTACATCGAATTGAATTTGCACAAGTTTCGGAAAGCTTTATTCTTTTTGCATTATACAAATGTTTTTGGAAACAATCTTAAACATTTGTGTACAACTGCAAATTGCACCACCCACCCGTTGATTCCATTATTTTGAAGCAGCAGAATGGCTTCGAAAACTGCAGTTATTTGACGTTTTAAGAAATAAAATTGAGAATCGGCCAATTAAGATTTCATGTTTGAAATTGACACTATTTAATAGGTTTAGTTTTAAAATTACTAGTCTTATTACACTGCATATTCCTTCATTATCATAACAAAGTAAAATTTTGCCCTAAACAAAATTTTTTATGGTTCTTTTCTACAAGGAAAATTTTTTAAGCACGTGACTAATGAAAATAAATTGGCACACAATCCATAAGAACTTTATGAATTGTTGCTAAATGACTCATTTTGGATTCAAATCATTTCGTTTTTGATAAAATTTGTTTAACTTTTCCATCACGCGTCACGTGAAAGTAAGCCACAATCGGCCGCATCAGATTCGGTCTCTCAAATTCTAGGCATGATTTTAGAAAAGTTTGAGCAACAGGCGAAACTTAATCAAGTAATATTCAACAAACTGAGCGAGCTCGAGTTTAAACCTCGAAAAACATTTAATAAAAAATCATGAATATGGGAAAGTCAGTCAAAATAATTACATGGAATGCAAACGGCCTTTTGCAAAAAATTGACGAGCGAGAAGTATTCCTACGAAAGAATAATGTAGACATCTGCCTGATTTCGGAAACCCACTTTAAAAAGGGTTCAGCACGCAAAATAAAAGGTTACATTGACTATCACGCGCATCATCCTTCAGAAAATTCGAGAGGTGGATCCTCTCTCTACATTAAAGACTGCATAAAGCACTCCAAAAACGAAGAAATAGAACTTGACTCTATGCAAATAACCTCAGTCTCAGTAAAATTAAGTCACATAAATTACAACATCGCGACGAGCTATTTTCCTCCGCAGTATCGGCTGGCAGATGAAGATCTTGCTCTGCTCTTTGATTCACTTGGGTCAACCTTTATCATCGGCGGGGACTTAAACGCGAAAAATACTTTTTGGGGCTCACGGTGCAATTCAACAAGAGGCAGAGCCTCTTGTACAAAACTTAAAGCAAGTACAAAACGCGGCGTGATCTTCTTATCGACGGGAAAGCCAACATATTGGCCTACCGATAGAAATAAAATACCTGATCTCGTCGACTTCTTTATCGCCAAGCGGGTACCTCATTACCTTACGAACATAGAAGAACGCTTTGATCTCTGTTCAGTTCTTTGAAAATCGGTGGAAGCCTAGCGAAAAAGAAAAGAGCGCCTAGATTAACTAACAACAACACCGACTGGGACGGCTTTAGAAAATACTGCAAAGAAAACATAGCTTTAAATGTACCGCTCAAAACGCCACTTAACTCAAACTCTTGAGAGTTATTCAGAGCGCTGCGTGGAATAACACTTCTTTTCGGAGGTCCGAATTATCGAACAGCGGAACAATATATCCGCGAGAAATAGAAGAGCTAATATGCGAAAAGAGGAGAGCGCGCAAGAGATGGCAACGTTCGCGAGCACCCCCGGATAAGACAATCTTGAACCACCTTTGTAACAAACTGAAGCACGAATTCAAGATTTTAAAAGTCGCGAGACTACTGCTTACCTCGAAAGTTTGACTGCCGATAAAGGTTCGAACTACTCTCTTTGGAAAGCAGTCAAGTCCGTTAAGAAGCCTATAGCACACTCTGCGCCATTAAGAAAAGCCAACGGCAAATGGGCAAGAGAAGACAAAGAAAAAGCGGATTTATTTGCAGATTACCTAGAAGAAACATTCAAACCGTTTGACGGGGAACCGTTGGTCGAGGAGCTGAATCCTTATGCGGTACAAGATAATTATAGAATAAAAACCGTGTCATTGGCTGAACTTCGCCAAACGATAAATAATCTGAAAAACAACAAAGCCCCTGGCTCCGACTTAATTACTAGCGAAATTCTAAAGGAGCTACCGAAAAAAGCTTTGGTCAAGCTACTCTATATCATTAACGCTTCCATGAGAGTTTTATACGTTCCAAGGCAATGGAAAGTGGCCGAGGTCATAATGGTTCCGAAACCAGGAAAATGTAGGAACGACAAAAAGTCATACAGACCTATTTCGCTACTGCCGATAATAGCTAAGGTGTTCGAGAAACTGTTGCTTAAAAGGTTGCAACCAATCATTGAAGAAAAACGATTGATTCCGGATCACCAATTCGGATTTAGAAAAAAACATTAAACAATCGACCAGGTCTATCGTATAACAAACGAAATCGAAAAAGCTCTGGAAGCGAAAAAGATATGTACTAGCGCTTTTCTCGACGTATCGCAAGCCTTCGACAAGGTGTGGCACGAAGGCCTGAAGTACAAGTTAAGGCTTTGCTTACCAGAAAAACTCTAAAGAATCTTAGAGTCTTACCTTAAAGACAGAATCTTTCGCGTAAGGTACGAAAATGAGTACTCGGAATTCAAAGAGATAAATGCCGGTGTCCCGCAAGGAAGCGTTCTCGGCCCAATATTATTTTTGCTCTATTTATTTTATTTTAGCTACGTTCGCAGACGACACTGCTATTCTCGCTATTGATACGACAGTTGAATTATCAACAGGGAAACTCCAGCGCGCTTTAAACAAAATATGCGACTGGACGAAGAGCTGGCGAGTTGTCCTTAACGAGACTAAGTCAACGCATGTTAACTTTACTTACAAAAAGATAAACAACAAACCTTTATTCATTAACTCGGTACAAATCCCGTACTCAAATGAAGCGAAATATCTAGGAATGACTCTAAACGCAAAACTTAAATGGAAGCCGCACGTTAAAAAGAAACGTGACGAGCTCGAAATTAGGTCAAGTGAAATGAATAGGCTTATCGTAAGATTTTCGAAACGAAGCGCATATAACCAACTGCATTTGTATAAGCAAAACCGTCTTGGACGTACGGTACACAACTCTGGGGTTGTACTAAACCAAGCAATATATCTATTTTAGAAACTTTTCAAAATAAGACACTCAGAGCAATCGTTAATGCTCCATGGTATATAAGAAATAGCGATCTACACCGAGATCTAGGAATCGCAACCGTGTCTGACGAGGTAACAAACTTTGCTCGCAAACTTAGTACTCGTCTTCGCGGACACTGCAACAATGAAATTATCCGAACTTTGGATCAGACAAATCTTACGCGCCGACTACAACGAATGAGACCGTTAGATCTAGCAGCATAAGATGAAACCGCATAAATTGACGGTATTGTAGGTGCCTTCGTTGGAAGGCAGCCTGCCACACGCGATTATTACAGAAGCTTGAACTACTTGTTAAGGAAACTTAGTCGTAGTCTGACGGAAAATGGGAGGTTTTTTAGTGAGTAAGAATCTCACACTACTATGAGCACGCGCGGCCGGTCCTCGTAGTGCCTATGAAGGTTTTTCCTACCCACGGAAAAAAAAAAAAAAAAAACTTTTCCATAGTTTAGTTGTCGTTGAAATAAATATTCAATGTTTCTCTTTTGTGATGGCGACATAGGTATATAATAATTTTTTCATGAACAGTTACCACTTTCAAATTCTTCTTACTGCTTTTTAGTCACACGCACTTGAGATTGAATCAATGGTGTTGGGTACCAACGTATCTAGACTAACTCTGCCTAAGAATTGCTATAAATAGCTTAACAATATCACTATTAATTGGTACATTTCATCTTATTATTGTCCTTGCGCAACAAGTGAAAATCATTTTGCACAATGTTTTCTAGGATCCACCTAATGGCTGGTAAGCAAACCACTAAATCAACTCTTGATCACTACCAAACATACGTGAAAAATTTAAAGTTCGCTGCGCAACGTCTTCAACAGGAGAGCATAATCGGCTTGATTGAGCCCATAAACAAATACGCTGTTCCAGGATACTTTTTAAATTCTTACGAAACTGGTAAATTTAATACCATTCCGTTCGAAAAACATTAAATTTTGAAAGTTCTTTTATCTTAGCACTGAAAGTTTTGAACGAAGTTAGCAGCCCAAGCATTAAACTAATGATTGATATCTATCACTTGCAGCACATTTGTGGTAACGTAAGTAATGCGTTTGAGGAGCTGAAGCCATACATTGGACACATTCAAATCGCCCAAGTACCACATCGTCATGAACCGGATGTGCCTGGTGAATTGAATTTTGAATATGTTTTTCAAATAATCAAAGATGTTGGCTATGATGACTGGATTGGCTGTGAATACAAACCAAAAGGAAGTACTGTCGAGGGACTCGGGTGGGTGTCCAAGTACGGATTTAAACTGTAGCTGCCTTTTTAAGCCACGTTATACATACGAAGTGTATAAAAATTGTAACAAACATATATAGCAAAAATATATACGCATATTATTTTTATTTCTTTGATGAATATTTTTTTATTTAGAAATGAAGCTAAATTGCGTTTGAATGTGTTTACTTTTCAAAGGACGGACGGTTCGTCGGAAGATCATCGAGCGGGTACTAGATAGTCGACTACGAAAAATGATAAGGCTATCTGAAAACCAGTGTGGGTTTGTCACGGGCAAATCAACCACTGATGCAATCCAAAGCATAAAGATCTGCATATGGTGCTGGTTGATTTTAAAAAAGCTTTCGGTAGACTACCACGAGATCTGATATGGGTGGCGCTAAGAAAACGAGGAGCTCCAGAAGCCTACGTGCGGATGATCATGGACGTGATGGAGCAAAGACAAGAGTATGATGTCCTTCCAGAGTCACTGATGAGGTCTCAATTAAAGTCGGTGTACACCAGGGAAGCGTGCTAAGTGCTTTGCTTTTCATTGTAGTCCTTGATTTTCTGCTTGAAGGAAAACTGACGGACCCGAAAGTACATCAGTTATTCTTCGCTGACGATAGGGCCATCATAAGTGAAGATCATATATCCCTGCAGCGAGCACTTGATATATGGGTGGATGTTTTAGAGGGGAATGGGTATCGTATTAGCCAAAAGAAGACAGAGTACCTGTGTTGCCCATTCTCTGACCCACCAGAACCAATTCCAGACATTAAATTGAATGGAAAGGCGCTTCCCAAGTGTCAAAAGTTCAAGTACCTCGGATCTATGATCAATACCAAAGCAAACTGTGATGACGACATCAATCATCGCGTAAGCGTAGGGTGGATGAAGTGGCGAGAAAACTCCGCTTCTTCTGTGACCGAAAAATGCCCCGTTAGCTGAAAGGAAAGCTCTACACCGCAGTTGTGTGTCCGGCGCTTACATATGGTTCACAATGTGGGACAGCGTATATGAAACATGAGAGCAAATTAACGGCAGCTAAGATGAAGATGCTTCGCATTACAGCAGGAGTAGCAAAGCGAGATAGAATAAGAAGTACAAAGATCCGAGGAAGCCTCCATGTAAAAGAACCCATCGCCAGAAAAATGGAGCTACCGGTTCAGTTGGTATTGCCACGTTCAAAGGAGAGATCCTACGAACCCCGTCAAAAAGGCAATGTCAATCAACATTCCAGCGGAATTCCTAAACATTCATGGAAAACACAAATGCAACGACAACAGCATTTATTTGGTCTCAGTGACGAAAAGATCCAAAACCGGGTGGCCTGCCGGTATGTTCTGAGGTCTATTCGGCGTACCCCACAAGCGGACCATTAGGAATGCAGTAGAGTGGGAGGGTTATAATCCATTACTTCAGATTATAACCTCTCGCCTAAATGAAAAAGAAGAGAAGATTCAAAGGACGGACGGACTGACATGGCTTTATAAAATTACCTGTAGTCCCGGTAATATCTTTGAAAGATAAAAGGGCTCAACGGTCATTTTTAACTATGCTGCAAACTTAACATTAAAAATTTTTATATCCTGAGTAGGGTATAAAAACTGAGTCTAAGCAATCAAGCCCCAGCCAAACGATGCAATTTTTAATCTTGCCCATTGTACTTTATTGCATTTTTTGTTGTTATAAATATGTCTTAAGATTATTTATCGTAGTTGGCTTCATCCATGAATAGGTTTATTTGTTTCTGCCATATTAGCCACATATGCCTTCTGAGCCACAAGGGAAAGTTTAAATTGCAGCAGCACAATCAAATATACTGCGATTTTTGAGATCAACTATTGTGAAAAATTAAATGGATTCATATAAAAAAATGAAAGATTATAGCATTCTCTTACTGATGTTAGGAGTTCTCTGTTAATCATTCCATAACCCTGCATACTGACAACGGGCGGATTCATTTCAATTGCCGAGATAAAGTGATCAATCTCCCGCTGTGTTTGTATTTCCACTCTCAAAAGGTCAATAGTCAGAAGTGTATCTTGAACTCCTTGCGCCACAACTTCGGTAGCCTTATCGGCGCAATCACACACTATAAACAACAGACTTGCACAATAGCAGGTTAGAATCATCATTCCGAGAACCTTGAGTGAAAAACCACTGTCAAAAATTTCCGACAACGCTCCATAAGCTGCTATTGTGATGTTAATAGCTCTGAAATAATAAGCAAATTAAGTCTCTTACCAAAAAATAAAAATTCTTTTCTCCTTACAGAAAAAGACAAAACGTTGTATAGGTACGAGCGTAAGCATTGCCTAGAGTTTGAAGGATTTCACTAAGATTAAGCCATAGAAAGCGATACTCGGATACAATAATTGGATTGCAATCCACATTGATGTCCTTTGAAAAACAAAAAAAGGTTTTGGAAACGATAATTAAATGAACTTTGCTTTACCTTTTTGAAGCAAGCAGCTAGGCTTTTCGAAGCTCCTTTGATAGCCTTGGCGTTAATGTATAGCAGAGCAGCATTCATGTTGATCATGGTGATGATGTGGAAGTAGGCAAAGGTGTGCCAGAGCAAAAAGCCTGAAAAAATAAATTGAAAAAGATGATCTCCCTGATTCGGATCAAAACGTACCATCCAGCAAGCAGCTGAGGCTATACAAAAAGATAACAGCCAACATTACACATCCAATGAATAGTTTTATTATCAAAATGCTCAGGCTGGGGAAAGTTAGTGACTCTCCCGTCACTCTATAGTATCTCACCTAAAAAAAGGATTTTATTTATTAAAGCTGACTGCTAACTTAAATGCGTTAAAGATTACTTGAAAATGACCCCACATTGTTTTGTAAGATGCTACTTGATTGGCGACTCCCCATCCAACAAATGGAATCCAAAAATGTGGCACCAAGAAAGTTATAAATATGATTGCATAGATATACTCGTCAAACTCTTTTGTCGTTAGTAAAATGTTTAAGCGTTCGTAGCCAACTCTTAGCACCAGGGTTGTAGTGAAACAATAAAGAATCAGGGCATAGGCCATTTGAACCGACTTCCAATTGAATGTTACCACGCCCGGTGCAGAACGAACAACTGGCATTACGCCAAGATAAAGAAATAATTTGAGCAGCAGCTGATGATCACGGTAAAACTGTAGGTAAAATAAGAGTTTCAAATTTTGTTAAATAAGTATGTTTATTTAAAACTTATACAAAATTCAGTCGTACGTATTTTTGGGCCAACTTTCTTTGTGTGTACCAAATAAGTGTACTAACTTTCTTTATTACATTTTGTACTATCCAAAACAAAGGTCTTGTTGTTAAAAAAAAGTTGTTAAAATTACTTGACAAATTGGTGGTGTTTCAGAGTTTTTTTTTTACCGCATTATTGTTATCTTGTATACAATTTTATCAACTTAGTTATTAAAATGTAAGGGTCTCAGGAAATCATCGTTATGACTTTTAAAAAATCATAATTTATAAAGGCAAACACCTGATTTTGTGAGCCATTGTATTTTTGCTAAAAAAAAAATAGCAAAGCAAAAAATTGAACATGGAAAAACAGCTAAACTCAACTTAAGCTATTTTTGCATGACGAAAAAATGTTATATGTAATTTTATAAATTTAGTTTATAAAGCAAACCAACCAAAGTCAAGTTAGGTTAGTATTCCTTTTTGTACACTAAAAAAATTATCTTTAGTCCACCTAATATAATTTTTTTTGAGTTTGTTTTTTCATATTCTCAACTAAAAAGTGTGACTCAAGCTGTTATGTTTTTTTTGAAATTGTGACCATATTTTTGAAGTTAGAAAGTTGAAAAAAATGTACAAAATAGATTTGGGTACGCTGACTCTAATTCCATCAAAATCTCAATTTCGTCTAAAGTCAACTTTAGCGGTTATGGTTTGTGGGCACAAACTTAAGGCACTTGCGAGTTTTATTCAGGAACAACGTGATAAAACCGGGAAAATTGCAATAATTAACGCAAGAGGACTATGTCCAGAGCTAGAAATTTCAATTGAAAGGCGGGGAAGAGCAAAAACGAAGAAAATTATGCAAGGTTTGAATGCTTCTTCCAAGTGTTTGGCAAACAAATCTGCCTTTTCTTTGTCTTCTTTTGCCCATTTGCCGTTAGCTTTCTTTATTGGTACTGAGTGTATTATGGCTTCTTGATCGATTTAACTGCTTTCCAGCGAGTAGTTCGAGTAACTATGCGCCGTCAAGCCATCGAGGGTCTCACGATTTCTATAATCTTGCAGCATTTCTTTAAGCTTGTTAGAGAGGTGATTTAGAGGGTTTTGTCTGGGGGTGTCCTCGTACGTTGCCATCTTCTACGCGCTATTCTCTTTTCGCGAATAAATTCTTCGATTTCGAGCGGATATGTTGTGCGTATATGCCCGTCAATGCAAAGAAGTGTTACTTCATTCAACGCTTTGAATTGCTTCAATGAACTTGTCAACTGCGGTTTCTTACTCGAAATATGTACTCATAATGGCACATTCAAGTCAACAATTTCCTTACTGTCCTTACCGAAGGCGTCCTAGTTTATGTTTTTGCTAGCTAATCTTGAAGCTCTTTCTATTTTCGCCAGTCTAGGCAAAGGTCATAACATTCCTCGACGCGCGTAAGTACTTGGAGAAACCCTAAGCGATGAAGAAACCGACAAGGTCAGGCTTTTTATTCCTGTCGGTTATGGCCAATACGTTGGCTTTTCGGTGGAGAAAAAGTCCACATCACGTTTTTTACAGTTTTTGTACAGTAATCTCCCTCTTGTAGAATTGCACCTTGAACCCCAAAAAGGATGCTTTGCGTTAAAGTCGCACCAATGTTATGTAAAAAGCCATGCTGAAAAAAATTGTCAAATATGAAGACACCCCGGGGCGGACCAAGAGGCGGTGGCACCTTAAGCGGTAAAGTAAACGTGCGCCCCTTAACAAATTTAAGAGAAAACCAAAAACACTAACAAACTTATTGTTTCTTATTGTTTCGATTAAATCATCAAAATCTATACTTATTGGGTGCTTCTTTTCAATTGAAAGAGTAGCCAAATTAGTCAGCCTATTTTGACTCATTTCTGATAATTCTTAATTATCTTTATTTTGAAAAGCTTCGTTTGCATGATCAAGGTGCCTGCCCACCCAATATCTTTGAATAGTATTCAATGCCCTCTGTCGAATGATAATATGAGTTTAATATTTTGTTGTATGCCTTTGAAAATCATTAAAATACAGTACCGGAAGTGGCCTGTTATTTCCACCACTGGGCACAAATGTCCGACAACCCTTTTCTTACTCAGCTCATCATATTGTTTTATGCCTTAGGACAACATGCGGTCGGCTCTTGGACTTTAATTTCGAGGCCCAACATTTATTTCAAAACAACCACATTTGACACAAGCGCATACTTGAGACATATCTACACATTTGACACAATATACATTATGCCAACAGGTATAAAGTCTTGAAAGCAAGCGCAAAACACAAACTTCACACGATTTCACATTCGACTTCAAAGAAAGTCCGGAAAAATCTTATTTGAAGCGCATGGTTAGGTTAGGTTAGGTGTAAGTAGTTGTTGGGCCCGAGGAAACCGACACACTTAGACCTATGTATAGGCTCATTGTGATACCACGTGGATCTGGAAATATTGCCTACCCGTTCAACCGTTTCGAGCTTCTAAAGAAGCGTAAGAAACGTTTTGGGTCAGTCGTGTTAAGATCGCTAAGATTATTTAAGGAAAAAGCTCCAAGGTGAAGATTTCGGTTCTTAGAGAAAGCGGGGCATGTGCATAGAAGGTGAAGAGCGGTCTTTTCTCCTTCACTCCCCACCCATGCAGCTCCTGCAAAAGTCGTTAGAATAAATATCAATCCTTGTCGCATGCCTATCAGGCAGTGTCGTAATAATATCTATTCTAGCACTAATGTGCGATCTATTAAGTGCGATCAAAACTATAATAGCGTTTAAGATCTAGCCTTGGACAAATTTGTTTCGTCACCTGTCCATCTGTTTTGTCCATCAGATTTGTTATTTTTATTGCATCCAGTTTTATCATGAGTTGGCATGTCGAAATTGGAATGCCGAACGCCGAAGTAGCCTTTATCAGGCAAGATTTAGAGAGTAGTTCCAAGTTTGGAGAGTTTGTCATCCTTGCAGCTGCCTGGAATGTCACTTTGCCGTGCTGGCTGCTCAAGTGAATTTTGAACTGCTCCAGGGGCTACTTTAGAGTTTAAAGAGACCGATTTCAGGCACTTTATGGCCGTTTGGCTGTCCTGTCGGAAATTATTTGTATCTCCTTGGCGGATATAACGTTCTTCTTAAACCAGAAAAAGACTCCCCTTATCGCCATAATTTCAACCTGATAAGCACTACAATGATTAGGAGGACGAAAAGAGAGACTAAGATTTAGTCTTTCTAAGAATACACCCCCACCTACTCCATCATTTGCCTTTCATTCATCGGTGTAGAAGTTTATTGATTCACATTCGAAAGACGCACAGTCATACCAAGAGGACCTAGGGGGGATGGTTGTCTGGAACCAATGTAAAGCGTATAATTCAAAGAAATTATGAAGGTAGTCTCCAACTTATTCGGCGATTCAAACACTGTCGAAATTTTCAAAGATCCCACAAGCATTTCATATGTCTTAAAGTTTGCTAGTTGACTAATCTCATTGAATAAATAAACTCAGTTGAAGACTCTTCAATTTTTTCAAAAATCTAGATTTTTCAATATGAGTTCAACATTAACTTCACTCATGTTTCATTTTTGGTGTTCTGTGCAAAGATACCAAAGAACCAAAGTACCAAGTACCAAAAACACAATGAGTAAAAAAAAGTGATTTATTTAAAATTTTGAGATAGCTTTAAGAAATTAATAAAAAAAACCTTTTCTTATCCTTATAGTGTTGTTTATTTAGATATACGTACAAAAGTAAGTAATGCACGAAAAGAAAAAAAAAGAAAAATAATAAACGGGAAGATAATTTAAGCTTCGAAAATACATTTTTGAAATTATGCCACTATACACTTTATGTGCGGCACTTTTTTTGTAACTCAGTGTATTTCAACCATTTCAAGAGTTCAAACTATTACTAAACCGAATTTGAATCGGTTGGAATCATTAGAGTAGCGCAACAGTTAGAGGTGTACCAGGGCCAACTTCTCAACAATGTATGCTGTGTGTGTTAATTTCTTCACATACAAAGGACCTACAATTTTTCGCCGAATCCGAACGACACTTTGAGAAGTTTTTCAAGACAAATGATACTCTCGGAGGGCTTGTCAGACCCTTGCGGAGGTGGGGATGGGGACCGTAAAAAAGAACGAGTCTTTTCTTTCAGGTGACCATGGTAGGATTTGAACCCAGACCTCCGGCGTAGTAAGCACTACAAACACTAACCCCACTTTAAATTGGTTTAATCATAAAAAATTATCTCGGTAGGTTTACGTTCTCATTATTTAGCAGTTTCAATAAGCACACCAAATGTGGTCTCTTTAAAACTTACCGTTTAGAAGTTACAAAGGGGTTTGGCAGACGTATAGTACAACACGTAGCTATACCTTAAGAAGTCCGTATTCAATTTTTGGACGGACCGCTAAAAGTATGCCAGCACAGTGCAACACTCCTGGATTTTTCTTATTTCTGGTTTATTTTGGTGCACAAAAAGAAACTTGAAAAATAGAAAAAGGGGTCAGGATCCGTGCTGTCCTGTCCTGCATAAAGGTGTGCTCAAGCGCATTAATTCGTTATCTTGCGCAGGAATTACGTGGCACAAAAATTTAAATTACACCTTAAAGAAATTTGTTTGATTATGCATTTTTATACAATTTTAATCGTTCTTCTTTAACCTTATTCGTACACCCTATAGATAATTTTTTTTTTTGCACCTGATCATGAATTTCAGCAGTATGACCATCAGTTGACTTAAGTTGATCGCGCCGAGCTTTTTCCAATTTCCGTTGTAGCATTCTTGGCGACAGAGTCTTGTCAAAGGTTTCGTGCTTCGATATTCTAATAGCCTTTTCCATATCTTCGCTCAGCATACAGAAACTTGTTGTTTCCTCATATTCTTTTTCTGCTGATTGATACATTTCACCACGTTGTAATGAAACCTTAATTCCCACCGAAAGACCGACACAAACTGAACTCAGACATCTTTTCTTTTGTCGAAATTGAAAATTTTCTAATTAAGCTTTTACGTGCTCTTATGTTTACAGAGTTTATACCGCACTTCGAATCCGCCCACGTTAAACCTTTTCATGGCCTTCACCTCGGTCTAAAGAAAATTTGAACTGTATAAGAACCAGTAAGTAAATCGTAATGGTAGATATCGACTGAAAATAAAAAACACAATAATACAAACTTCTGTTTAAATAATACTCGACAGAATCCTTACAGAGGTCAGTAACTCTCTGTTAACATTGACATAGCCCTTTAAGCTCACAATAGCTGGATTCATTTCGATTGCAATAATGAATAAATCAATTTCCCTCTGCGCTTGGATGTCCACATTTCCAAGGTCGATCGAGAGCAATGTTTCCTGGACGCCCTTGGACACAACAAGCGTGGCATTGTGCGAACAATCACAGAATATGAAAAGCAATCCCGAACAGTATACTGCGTCGACAATGAAACCCATTTCTTTGTATGAAATTCTGAACGCAGTACCGTTGCCGAAAATTTCAGCAAAAGCTGCATATACCGCGATGGCAATGTTGACAAATCTTCAAAAATAAAATAAAAAATAAACACTTTTGCATTTTGAATCTAAGTAAAACAATTTAAGCGAGTCCTTACAAAAATATGCAGTACGTGGAGTAGGTCCTAGCATATGCATTCCCTAGTGACTGCAAAAGTTCGCTTAGATTCAGCCAAAGAAATCGATATTGTGATATTATCGAAGCATTACACTCTTTGTTTACGTCCTGTGGACGAAACTTGTTTTAAAAATCTTTGTTTTAAATGACAGCTTAAAGATACTCACGGCCTTGAAGCATTTGGCTAACGAATGTGACGCCGCTCTTATAGCTCTGGAATTAATGTACCACAGCGCACAATTCATGTTGATCATGGTGATGATGTGGTAATACGCCAATGTGTGCCAAAGGGGATATCCTGTGAAAAAGATGAAGACCCTTTATAAGGCATAGCCTAACTTTGCTCGGTACTCACCATCTAACAGTAGACTCAAAAGCCACAAAAATAGTATGGCACACAACAAACACGCAATCGATATAATGACTATCAGGGTCTTAAGATTTGGAAATTGTAAGGAGGTCCCAGTGATTTTATAGAAGCGAAGCTTGAGAAGGAATGACAATGAACTCTTCGCCAACATTTCTGTACGTTATTTTCATACCTGAAATGTTCCCCACGAAGTCTTGTACTTGGCCACCTCAGCTGCGACGCCCCAACCGACAAAAGGTATCCAAAAATGAGGGATCAAGTAAATGACAAACAGTATCGCATAGATGTACTCATCAAAGTCCTTAGTAGTATACAGGATATGAACTCGTTCCTGGCCAATAATTACAACAACAATAGTCATCAGACACCAAAACACGATAGCGTACAAAGTAGCGCCTGATCTCCATGAAAAACTGATTCTTCCAGGTGATGAGCGCAGTATTGGCATGACGGCCAAAACGCGGAATAAGGTCAACAAAAGCTTGTGGTCTCGATAGAACTAAAAACTTCATTCGTTATTATTCGATAAATTTGTTTAATCGTTCAAACCTGATCATGGATTTCAACAATGTTGCCATCACTAGACTTTAGTCTAGCTCGTTCGGAACGCTTTTGCTCCCGTTTACGGGCTTCTTCGTCCAGAGTCGAAAGCTTATTTGCATCGGGCTTTCCAACTCTATGCAAATTTTGCAAATCATTTTGCAGAAGTGAGTAGCTGAGAACTTGTTCGAATTCTTCATCTTCTATTCGAATCATTGTGATAGTAACAAATTTACCACAAACACTATAGAACTTGCTGGTATCCTTTGGACCTTTTATAAGGCCTGGCAGGTGGAATTAAAAATCAATTAATTAAAATTGCAATAAATTTGCAAACAAGTGTTGGAAGTTAAAGTTTGTAAAGTAAAAACTTCGAGAGCTGTTATAACAATACTACACTATACTTAGGCTATATACACAATGTTTTCCGTTCAGTCTAACAGATGTTAAATAATTTATTATATTAGCTACACTAGGATGAAATCATTAAGCTACTTTTTGCATTTCGTCGTTATCCCTTTCGAAAATTGCTTTATGTATCATTTACAATTGATAGGTCGAATATGTTTAAATAGATATGATTGAGGATTCGCAAAAGTCGCAAATGACCATGCCATTGTGTGTGCCTGATTTGTAAATGAACCTGGTCGCGAGTTCCTGGTAAATCAGTGTAAGGGCGGCATGTTGTCAGAGGCACTACGAGAATTAGCATTCGGGATTCCTTCCTTTAACATTTTCTTTTTGTGATGACTTTTTACCATCAAGCGCTTCCTGGGAAGGCGATCGAGGCTATTATATAACTTCATGCAAATTTCGCTGTGTAGTGCACATCTAAACGTCCATAAATCAGGCAGGCTGAATTTGACTCCGATGCTGACTTACGACAGAGGCAGTGGTGATTTGTGGTCGACTTAGAAAAAGGCCCACAAGAATAAGTCTAAAGGCGTTAAATCGCAGGAACCTGGCAGAAAACTCGCTTCACCTACGCCTGAATAGCTTTGCTCGGAAGTCGTTCATTCGAAATGTCTATTTTTGTTGGTAAATGTGCATTTAATATATGCAGGAAGCTTTTTAAGCTCTCGTAGTGAAAGTGGAGCTTTGTTTCAGGTGATAGCACATCGGTCTGACAAACTTAAGAACTGGGTTAAATGCCCGGTCGACCCAATTTATTTTCTATTTTTGCCAATATGTCTTATTAAATCCTTGTCAACGTTTCTTAAAGTGACGGATTTATGAGAAGTTTTAACAAGGATTTAATAAGATATTTTGGTCTTTAGAAAGACATGTTCGGATTCGGCAAAAATTTTGCCCTCACACACTCAGTATACATGGTTGAGAAGTTGACCCTGATGGTTCACTTCGAGCTGTTGCGCAACTCTATATTTATACCCGCTATAAATAGGCTATATTAATTTTAATGACCTTAGACCTTTTAGAGATATGATCGTCCTTTTAGAGATATGATCGAGGTGAATAGATTAAGCCATGTCCGTCCGTCCGTTTGTATGTGTAAAGGTTTTAGGTCTTCAAAATCATGAGAGCGCCCTACGCCCACTACTGGGTGATGTCACTTCAATGTGAGGCAACCTCTATTTCAAATTTTCTTTCAAAATGCTACTAGGTCACGTTAGAGAAGGCGTACGTTGGAGCTCAAATTTTTGTACTCAACAATATTGACCCGAAACCTTTGACTAGGCAAAAATTGGACCGACCACCATATTGACCATGCTGACTTCTGACTTGTTAAATCTTTAAAAGCGCGATTTTTTGGAAAGTTCACTCCAAATCGAAATGTTAAAGATTATTTTTTGCTACGCCTGTAACATACACAATTTTGAGCTCCGCCCACTTTTAGGGGGCACTTTTAGGAAAAAACTGTTTCTTTCCGAAATAATTTTCGCTCTTAACGCATTTTTTCATGATTCTCACGAAATTACAATTAATTGATTTTAATTTTTAGTCCACGCCTATGTTTGGGGACAAACCATATTAAAAAGTAACACATATCAGAAATTATCCAAAATTTAAAAAAAAATTATAGCGAATTTTTAAGTTTCAAAACCTTCTGAGCTTTAACTCAAAGGCAGAAAAGAATTTTCAAAATCTATTTTTAAGCATCTTAACGGGAAAAGCAATCTTGTTCAGATTTAATTACAGTAAAAAAAGCGCTAAAAAATTTTTAATTGTCGTTTTTAATGTTTCTCCAGGCCTTTTTAAAAAACGAAATAAAAAAGGGACCTTGTTTTACCGTTTTTGCAAAAAACCGTTGGCTATAGAACTTAATAAAAAAAAATCCAATGCTAGCGCAGATAGTTGTGTTGTTGAAAAAAAACTAACGGGAACTGAAAACAAATCAAAATAGTTGTTTTATGGATTTAAAATTTAAAAAATTATAAAAAAGGTCAAAAGGAGGTATGAGTCCCCCTCTAGCTCCCAAACGGTATAAAGTACAACTTTAAAATAAATAACGGGCATAGTCCGTCTTCTGTGATTTTATGCAAAGCTAAAGCAAACTTCGATATTCAAATACTACGAATATTTGGCTCAAAAATGTAAACACATTTCCGTAAACGATTTTTAAAGGTTGATAGTCTGTTAACAGTAATGACGATATTATTACTGTTAATATGTAATAATTTTAATGGACCTACAAATTTTTGCCGAATCCGAACGGCACTTTTAGAAGTTTTTCAGGATAAATGATACTCTCAGAGGGCTTGTCAGACCCTAGCGGAGGTGAGGACAGGGGATAACAAGAGTTTTTATTCAGGTGAAGAACAGTAGACTGCACTACGAAAAAGTATACAACAGAATGTAAAATATTCCTTGAAATAATAATAAACAAGTAGAATTTTTTATCAAACTGCGCAATAAAGGTTAGCCTCACCTGCAAAAAAGCCGACGGACCGGTCCGCATATGTCTTTATACTTGACGGTCTTTTTATACCCCATCCCATAGGATAGGAGGTATATTAAGTTTGTCTCATAGTTTGTAACACGGTGAAATAATAATGGTAGACCCCCAAGACCTTAAGGGCATATGATCGAGACCGAATTCTGAATCGAATGAGCCATGTCCGTCCGTCTGTCCGTCTGTATGTCACATGTTCTTAGGCGTTAAATTTTGAGCTAGGGTGCTGAAACTTCGTACGTAAGGTCCGCGTCATGCGAAGCAGTACAAGTGTAAAAAATTTTTAAATCCGCTTAAAGACACGCCCACAATCGGTCTAAATGTGCAACTACCTCCAGAATTTTGAAAACTGTAAGACGTTCTAAGAGGCTGAAATTTAACATTTAGCATCTCCTAACAACACCTCCGCGAGGGTCTGACAAGCCCTCCGAGAGTATCATTTGTCTTGAAAAACTTCTCAAAGTGCCGTTCGGATTCGGCGAAAAATTGTAGGTCCCCTTGTATGTAAAGAAATTAACACACCAGCATACATTGTTGAGAAGTTGGCCCTGGTTCACCTCGAGCTGTTGCGCCACTCTATTTATTTATTTATCTCCTAATAAATGTAAGACACAAAAAAGAAAAATTTAATCGGTAAACCTCCTTTAGTGGGCGTGGCATCTATTTTAATATTAAATTTTCAAATGCAGTTTACTCAATATTTTTGCTCAAAATTAAAAAAAATTTGCTTAATATTTTATGTAGAAAACGCTCAGTTCTACATTTTGTTCATACAAGACTTTGGGCCACGCCTATATTTGGAGGCAGAATTTAATAAAAACCTAAAATTTACCTGAAAAACTTAATTTCGACTAGCCTTGAGCCTAATTTAGGAAAGCATGAAACAAAAAAAGTAGCAGGTTAGGTAAACGAGATTTCAGTCTAGATTTCGTTCATATAAAGTTTTTAGCCACGCCTCTTTTAAGGGTCGATTTTTCAAAAATATTGAATTTGGACCAAAAAATTGCATTTTTACGTACATTTAAGTGTAACTTGGATATATATGTGGTTTCTCATTAGGGGCGCTTGGACCACGCCCCTTTTCGAAGTTTGCATTACTTATAAAATGTCAAAAAATAAACATGTCATCAGCATTTTACAATGTGGGATAGGATGGGGTATTCAACGGTCCGTTTGACGGACTGTAACTTCTGCGTACACACTGTAGCACTTACTCACTGGTTTATTTTATGTTATACCTACATAGTTTAATATTTCAAGAGGCGCATTGTTCCTTTTATTCCTATTGTAATAAAAGATTCGAAGAAATTTAATGCACACCTAGTTTTCTGTCAAGTAAATGCACTCTTTTTACTCATTAATTTCATTAACAAGATAACATGTAGGTAGAAGTTATTTGCGCAAAAACATCTACACTTCCAAAAATAAGAGAAGAGTGTATGTCTACCCAAGTAAAAGAAAAACCACACCACGTAAGTAATGGGTGATCGCCATGAAAGTGTGTGTACTTACAGATTCTTTTAAAAATTTATTGATAGTCAAATAAGTTTTATAAAAAGTAAAACCCTTTTTGCACCCAAAAATAAGTTCTATAATGTGTCAAATCGCCCTTATAGGGGTTTTGCATGGGCCCCGTTACTTGTATAAAACTAACTTCAATAACCTAAGGTCTTATGATGTGGTGCTGTTAAAGTAATGGTCGCTATAACAAGAACTTCTGAGTTACTTGGGATAGGGACCTATATTTGCAGGAAATTTACGCCCCTTTTTTATATATTACTTCGTTATTCCTCCTGCACGTGTTCCCAAATTCAAGAGTCTAAATGTGGGCGATCTTGTAGGATCTTTGCAAGGATTAGGTGTAATCAGGACATGCATTATTTAATAAAACGGTACAAACTGTTGAACCACCCTGTGTCTAAGGGTTGGAATGATTTAAAGAGAAAATGCTGCCCAACATTTTGACATATCTATCATGTAGATCCGGTATCTAGAACCCGAGATATCGCCTACGAAAAACCACCAACAACCGACAAAATTATACCAGGCGCCCAGAAATCCTCAAAAATTGAAGGTATTGTGACAGGAAATTGTCGCCCAAATTTTTGTCTATCTACTTCGTCATCCCTTCGTGAATTTTCACAAATCAGGTGTCAAAATGTGGGCTACTATCCTAGCAGGAAAAAAATCTCCCAACAGTAATTTTTTATTTTTCGTCAAAATTATTTTTAAATTTTATCAATTTCGAGATGCATGCTCAACAGTTGAATATTTTATTGTTTATTATAGCCATAATTGCCCCTATAACCAACAATTTTTAGTGAACAGAAACACGTGCTGCAACTTCTTAATTTCATTACAGCGCACTATTAACACTCAAATCTATTGTCCATATCCATTGTTATTTCTGACCATAATCCACCACCAATTGACCCAAAAGCCCGAGCTATCCGCTAGAAAAACTACCACAATCAAGCTCAGTCGGCGAAGCAACTCCGAATCGTGCGGTGGTGGTTGAAAGCACCTGTCTTTAGTTGACATGACATCGTCATGTCCTTGCACTTGAAAACTATCTACCTTATCGCGCCCCTGCTCATAGCTTACCCGGAATTGTTTTCGTCATGTTTGGTAATAAAACTTTCATTTCACTTTTAATACACATTTATACACCTCTGCGACTTAATGGTGCATTCCAAAACAGGCATTACCCTCATTCCGGATAATTGCTCCCCAAACCATCTGCAAGTATGCAGGTAATGGCAGCTTGACTAATGACCCGCAGGCCATAGTTGCAGGGTAAGTAAGCCAACATTAACTTCCCACATAATCGGCGATACACTATGCTAAGATCCAACATGTCTAGCTTTCAGCCAAAAGACGGAATGAAGCTCTCCTACAAAGTGCGGATCTTCTTTAAAACCACCAACAACCGCACAAGATCCCAGAGGAATACTCTTCTGATCTGGAAGGCAGTACGTAATCTTGAGAACCGAATAAATGTCAAGGAGCGCCTAAAAATCTCTCAGCAAAATATGATTTCGATAAATAAAACTGAAGTAAGTAAAGTTCCAGTGTAGCCCTCGCCGAAAATCAATGGAGTCATTGTACCTTTTCAGTTGGAATCGGGGGTGGTTTATATGTTCCACATAATCGGCGTCACAGACGCGGGTGAAGTGAGCATGGAACAAATATTCACCATTAAATACACTGATGGCGTGTTGGAGCGTAATGAAGTAAGCGCCCCCACCTGATAACCATCGGGGGCGTTTGATAAACTAAATTTATTTTCAGACTGTTGCGGGGTTAAACTTTTTACTCATCGGATCGGAAAATACAGTCGCAAGTATTCCATATATAATCAGCGCTCGGGTGTCCTTTTGTGTGCCACGCTATGACTACTACGTAAGTTAGGCTTAAGTTCAAACCAAATGCCTTCGTAAAGCTTAATACTCTATTATAGCTTCGATGGAAAATGCTTGGGTTGGACGAAGAGTTCCAGGACATCCTCCACACAACCGGATCTGTATTGAAAATACCGCCCAATTCCCTAACAGCCGGAAAAGAATATCAAATTCAAGCAGCAGTACTGCAATCAAATAACTCATTGGTCCTGGCGCATGTAAGTGTCTTTTTGCACTCTTGTCATTGTAGTGAATTTTATAGAATGTAAATGTGGGACTGTTAATATAATAGCGTTCAAGTTCAATATTCCGTCTGGCTGATTAAAATTGCAATAATGCGCAAAGCAATTAAATCGATTTTCCTGTTGTTTACAAATAAGAAACAGTGAATGAAATTTGACGTGAATGTGTTTGAAATGACATTAACCTCCAAGGGACGACAGGTGTTTTAGTTTACACGTTGTTTTTAGATTTGGTATGCACATGTATAAACGGAACACTTTTCGTAAAAGTATAGTTTGCCAATTGTTTGTAAAGTTTTCAAATTGAAATATGTCGAATAGGCTGTGAAAAATGAGCGTGTCCTAAGAATAAAATTCTTTCATTTTTTTCCATAAATCATGCGGACATGCGGCCACCCACGGCCACTTTTCCAAGAATGACAAAAATCTAGAATGGACATTATGCCGAAAATCGGTTTCAAAATCTCGAATGGGACATAATCAAGAAACAAAAAAGTCTTGAATAAAATCAAGAACGCACGTTCTCTCGAAATTTTTAAAATTTTGAATTTTAACTTAAAAATAGTTTTATATACCCTAACTTACACGAACCAAAACTGCTATCATGTGCCCAAGCAGGGAGACTTGCAGGGGGACCGCATTCTCCATACCCCCCAAAATAGAGCCTTTTCACAAAATCAGGATGAAGAGTCATTCGAAATTTTTTTATTTCAAAACGCCTTTGGTTATACAAGGCGTAGAAACTCAAATTTTGATGCAGAGCAGAAGCTTTAATAGACGAATATTGGACCGCCCACTTTTAATATGTTAGATATTTTAGAAACTGTTTTCTCTGAGTATTCATTCTAAGTCAAAAAAATTATTTGAGAAATATTAAAGATGTTACCATTTGCAGTTTATTACATAAAAGCATTGAGCATTGCTCACTTTTGGAGGGCGTTTTTAGGAAAAATCGTTTTTCTAAGAAATTATTTTTCTAACGAAATTTAAATTAATCCACTTTAATTTTTCCATTTTTGTGGACGTGGGCTGAAATACAAATACAAACAAGTGGAAAAGTGCAACAGTGCGTATATATATAAAAACTTCCATCCGTCTGCGTCAAAACAATTTTACAAACCAACGTCACACCGAAAATTGTAAAATAGCTAAAACTTGAAAAAGGTATTTTTTTTTAATTTGAGATTGTCGCACATACGGGCTTGTAGAAAGCGTGTCTGTGGGCGGATTCAACTAATCATCAAACTTAATCTGGTCCAATAAACTTCCAGTCCACCCACAAATTTTGAGCGCTCTAGATTAAAACTTTAAGCCTAAAAGTTGTTTACATACGGACGCACGGATGGACATGGCTTAATCGATTCTCCTGTCGGTCCCATTCATATCTCTAAACAGTCTTAGGGGTCTACGGTGATTATTTCACTGCGTTACAAACTATATATTTATTAAACTTAACATACCCTGGGTAGGGTATAAAAATTGACATACGGTATATGAATTGAGGCCAAAAAACCTGAAGATTTTGTATTACTGGGGAAATAGGGTCGGATACATAGAAGTCCGTTATTTAAGACGAACTTGCACTTACTTCTTTTTATACCCCATCCCATAGGATAGGAGGTATATTAAGTTTGTCACATAGTTTGTAACACGGTGAAATAATAATGGTAGACCCCCAAGACCTTAAGGGCATATGACCGAGACCGAATTCTGAATCGAATGAGCCATGTCCGTCCGTCCGTCCGTCTGTATGTCACATGTTTTTAGGCCTTAAATTTTGAGCTAGGGTTCTGAAACTTCGTGCGTCAGGTGCACCTCATGCGAAGCAGTAGAATTGTAAAAAATTTTTAAATCCGCCCAAAGACACGCCCACAATCGGTCTAAATATGCAACTACCTGCAGATTTTTCAAAATTGTATGACGTTCAAAAAGGCTGAAATTTGACATTTAGCATCTTTTAGTGAATATAAGACACAAAAAAACAAATTTAATTGGTAAACCTCCTCTAGTGGGCGTGGCATCTATTTTAAGGGTAAATTTCAAATGCAGTTTACTCAGTATTTTCGCTCGAAATTGGAAAACAGTTGCTTAATATTTTATGTAGAAAACGCTTAGTTCCACATTTTGTTCATACAAGACTTTGGGCCCCGCCCATATTTGGAAGCAGAATTGAAGAAAAGCCTAAAATTTTCCAGAAAAACTAAATTTCGACTGCCCTTGAGCCTAATTTAGGAAAGCATGAAACAAAAAAGTAGCAGGTTAGGTAAACAATACTTTCGTCCAGATTTCGTTCATAAGAAGTTTTTAGGTAAACAATACTTCCGTCCAGATTTCGTTCATATAAAGTTTTTAGCCACGCCCGCTTTAAGGGGTCGATTTTTCAAAAATATTGAATTTGAACCAAAAAATTGCATTTTTACATACAATTCGGTGTAACTTGGAAATACCTGTGGAAATATGTTATAATAAATAGTTTGTAATTTGGGGCGGTTGGACCACGCCCCTTTTCGAAGTTTGCATTACTTATAAAATGTCAAAAAATAACTATGCCATCAGCATTTTACAATGTGGGATAGGATGGGGTATTCATGGGGTTTTACGGACTGTAACTTCTGCGTACACACTGTGTCACTTACTCACTGGTTTTTTGCTGCGTTTATCTAGGCACAGAACCTTTTATGCACCGTGCGTCTATTGCCTTTTAGAAAGTTTCTACTTTCTATTTCTTTTTTTGAGTAATACTCGAAGAAAATTTACCAAATTTGGTCCAATTAACTCTCTCTAAATCGGGAAATAGGGGATCAAGATATCGTTATTTGTTTTAAGTGTTATATTTAGGATCTCGTCACACACAAAGGTTGGGGTCGTGCTCCTGTCTCAGACAGATGGGTTGGTGCCTAAAGTTCTTAAAAACAGACACTCAGCTCTTATATCATCTTCTTAGCTCCCCAGACTGTATGCCTCGCGCTGGCCTCACACCTTATTAGTAGCTTGCCCTTTCCGGTTATTGCGACTGTGTATTTATTATTCTACATTCTCAGGTAAAGCTGGTCTTGTCTCTCATGAGCCATTTATGCTGATTTAAGGCTTAAATATTTTGTCTCACACACACCAATTCAACAATTCAATCTTTTGAGCTAAGATTAGGACATAAAAATCTTTAAAATGTTTCATAGCTAGCACGCAGGTTTTAGGCTTACTTGTGGCCTGATAACTGTAGAAAAGGTCGTATTGTTTTGAAGCCCCTTTTTGAACAAGCGTCACACCCAGTTTTCTCCCTTAGAACCAGAGATCTGTATGACTTTGAAAATAATCCATGTACCATGACCATATTTCATGACCTTACATATATCCTTAATATGTAAGTGCACTGGGGCTTAACCTAAAATGAAAAGAAGAGTTGAATTTTTCGAAACGGTCCGAACAAGCGCACTTTTCGATGAACTTGGGCAGAAGCCAGAAGCGACGATAAATGACGCTAAATATCTGTATGTATTTTAAAAACTGCACATCTACCTGTCATTGCATTCACTGTCCTAAGATTGCTCATTACATGTTATCGACAATGCAACGATACTTTTGCAAAATAATCTTTGATGTACATTTCCGTCGCACTTCAAATTTGATAAATTCTATCTATCTGCACTTATTCTTAAGTTAAGTGATATTTGGCGATTATTGCTGTGTTGAAAATTTTGTTTTGTATCTTGGTGTTATGACGATATAAAAGGCTACAATTTTCAGGATTCAATAACCATTCAAGTAATGAAAAAGGGATTCCAAGCGTACATCATACCAACTGCTGTCAAAATAGGACTCAATAAGCCAGCGATTTTTGAAATCTATGTGCACGATTTTGACAACAATTGCGACCCTTTAGACGTATGTATTTTCATAAATTATAAGTCTTTAATTTGTATAACAAGACATCTACATATTCTGTAACACCAACCTCTATTTGTAGGTTCATTGGGACTGCGGGACAAATGGTGGAACTAGGTGCGTTATGGGTGAGAGCTCAAATTCAACAAAAGCCGAGTTTTATTTTAAAGTTCAAGGAAGGTAATTAAATCTTTATTCGATAGATTAAAAATTCGATACTAAAAAAAACTTTACTCAGCTACGAGATCAGCGCTACTGTGAAACTGGGTGAGATCACAAGGTCTATTCGCGCAGAGGTTATAGCCGATCCGACAGTTTATCTAAGCTACGAGTTTTCAAACATTCCTAACCTTATACCATCGGCAGGCCAAAGCCTACACTTTAGTTTGCTCATGGTCGATTTAGTCCCAGGTTGCATGGCTGGATGGTCAACTGCACAAGAAGATGGCTTTGTATACATTCACCCAGAGGATATTGTAAGCCTCAAATGCGGGAATTAATCACTTCCTTCAACTTATTGAACTTGTGCTATCTTCTCAGGGTGATGGTTTTGGCACACTGGAGGTGAGAGATCTTGAAAAGGAATACCTTTCGGAAATCGCTGACTTTGGTAATTCGACTGTAAACAAAGAGATCATTTTGAATATCCCGTCTGCTTCTGGAAAATGGAACGGCCTTAAAGGTGATGCCAACTACAAATTTCGTCTGGATACTGTGTGTCCAGGCCCATATGTACAAAACGATGACGATAGTATGAAGCGGCGTGTAGTAAGCTCGTTTGAATTTGTAGTTTATACAAATTCGCCACCAGGTGACAGCAGTTTACAAGTAAGTTATTCATCTTATAAAACCAAATACGATTTGATGGATAAATTTTAAGGTAAAACCAAAAAATGGATCTGCTCTGCGAACTGTTTTTGAGATAACATCGGAAAGCGCAAAAGACATATTATTGGACACGCCTTTGAGCTACGAGTTCTTAGTTCAAGTCGATCAGTTTAACATTAGTTTTGGGAAATTCTATGAATTCAAATCGGTGGAGACGCAACTACCTAGCTCTGGTTTGTGTACAGTACAGATAGTCAAAAAAAAAATGTAAAATTCTCCTTTTTACCAAAGATTCGCCGCTACAAGTTTTAAGTCGTGTTTGTGATATTCGAGGCGCATGTAATATAAATTTTGGACCCATGCTTATAGTTGATGCAGTCGAACATAGCGGGGCGGAAATGGTTTCATTGCAATCTAGAATCGTAGATGCTTTTCAAAGGACGGATTTTAATGAGGGCCAGAACTTAATACTAATGGCTGCCTTATCTTTTAAGGTGAGTTTTTGAAGTTCATTTTGGAGAAGTTTGAAATTTGAAATTGTAATCAAAAATCCTTGATGGCAATTACCTTAACTCGATCATCCTCAAAATTTAAGAGAAATACATTCAGTTCTTAATCTGTAATATTGGGGTGCCGTGGAGTAGTGGCTAGTGTGTGTGACTACTACGCCGCGGCGCGCCGATGGTCTGGGTTCAAATCCTCCCATCGTCACCTGAAAAAAAAGACTCGTTTTTTTTAACGGTCCCCATCTCCGCGAGGTCTGGCAATCCCTCCGAAATTGTCATTTGTCTTAAAAAACTTCTGAGTTCCATTCGGATTCGGCAAAAAATTATAGGTCCCCTTGCATTGAAGAAATTAACACACACAACATACATTGTTGAGAAGTTAACCCACATGGAGCTGTTGCGCCACTCTATTTACTTATTTTATTTATTAATCTGTAACCCGTATTTTTCTTTTTGAATTGGTTTAATTTATAGAATAACGAGGAAGCATTTAAAAACTTCAAGACCTTTGCCACAAATCTTTTGCTAAAGGAAATAGACAAACAATACGAAAGCCCGACAGAGAAGTACTACATCTCTAAGGACGACATCATCAGCTTCATAAGTCAAACTAAGGCAAATTTTGAGGTGCTCGATGTCAACGACCCAGCAGCGCTGGAAAAACTCCTTGACCTTTTAGATCTTACAGCAGAGGAAAATAATGATAACTCATCGGCAAACGTGGAAACCTTACGAAGACGCAAACGTCAAGTTGATGTAGATGCAATGCTCCTTGAAAGCAGGTCCGTTGTGGATGCCGAATACGTTCGGATGCATTTAACTTTACTGGAAAAAATACTACAATCATACAAGGATGAAAATATGCGGCAGGAAAAGGTTAAAGTTGTGCAGAAGATCCCTGCCTTGGCTATGAAAATGTGCACAAGTGATCTCATAACTAAGGAAAGCATTTGTAAGTTCTTAGTGATAAGGTTACAAACCTTCAACCTAAGTTGTGGCCTAAGTTTTGGGTAGAATAAAAAAATTTTAAGCCCTTTGATTTTTAATACTTTGGCACAGATACATCAGTCGGAGCGATCGATCTTGAAAAGATGACCGGAAACCATTTGGTTGAGAAAAATTTCACCATTGCTAACTACTATTCTCCAGCGATGGGTCACTTTCGTATCACACTATCGGGTTTAAAGTCTCGTTCCAGGTACTATTGTGCCGCTTTTATACAGTTTCCAGAGGACTATTTTGACGGCGAGCTACAGCCCAGCTATAGACTTCAAGTTCTTGACATGAGCACATCTGCTCTTGTGAGAGAAATCGACAATGGGGGTGATGGTTTTGCACTGGACTTAAAGGTCCCAAAGTTCGAAGACACACAGGACGCAGTAAGAAAATCTTCAAGCCAAGAGAACTAATGCAAAATGTTTGTTCTGTTCCAGTGCCTCATGCGAACTGACGAGCAATGGTCGCCCAATTTGTGCTCAACAAAATTGTCTACAAACACCCATGTACTATGTAATTGCAAAAACTTTGGTTTTTTTAGGTAAGCAATAAAAAATAACCGCCCCTAAGAGCTGAGATTTCAATGATTTTCTTTTCCCAGAACGGGTAATCGACAAAGGTACAGCATGGGACCATCGTTAGAACCAGCAACTCCCGCACCTGTTAACAAACGACCTCCAACAGGGGTTGCGCCTCCTCCGAACAAGAATATCATCAGCAGCACAAATCGAACGCCGACATTAGACGCAATAACCACCGCGAAACCCAAGCCAACTGCGGTGCAAATGAAAACAACACAATCTCTTCAAATCACAACGAAAGCTCCACTGTCTAGTGCAAAAACCAAGGACGGCACTCGCAACGAGGACACAACTTCGACTGGTGAGAATGAATTGACCTCGCATTTTAAGGAATGCTCCATTATTCTCTTATTCTAGCCTCAACTTTAAGCTATGTTCTGCCGTTTATTGGGCTTATGTCGATATTGGTTGTAATTGGTGCAGTAGTATTGTACAAACGCCGAAAACGAAATATATTTAGCAATAACTTACAGGGTCTAGATATTATGGTATATTTTTTTGAAATTACGTTGAGCGAATTTACCTTTACATAAATTAATTATTTTTACCAATTTTCATTAAGGCAACGCTACCTCGGGAGCCCAGACCTGGTATTAAGTATGCAAAATTCTATGATGAGCATCTGATGACTGGAAGTTTTAACAACACTGACGAATGATAAAAAAGAAGCAGTATTTAAACAATTTTTATGCTTAGAACCTTTTATAACTTTGTAAAATTACTCTTATCGTATGCTTGTTTTATTTTTTTGTTTATTAATAAAAAAGAAAAGAAACATGGTGGTGGTCAGATGAGGTGAAACTTGTGATAAGTGAAAAGGAAGAGGCATCCAAGGCATGGAAGAAGTGCTCCTCGAACAACAGAGATGAAATGCTTCGCCTGGAATTGGAATATATCTAGACACCTTAAAATTCTCGCTAAGAAGTGCGCCCAGGTTAAAGCAAAGAGAATGGAGGGCCTGTATCAGGATTTGGAGGAAGTTTCTTTTTCCACTGCTAATATACATCAGGCCTTCGAGAAAGCACCTTGAATAAAGGAGCTAAAATCTTCAAATTGCCGCTCAGAGGAGGAGAAACGCCCAGGAGATTCGTTCGCCAAAGTTCATAAACAATGCGCAGGGACAGCTTCTTGTGGATGACGAAAAAATTCTTTACAGGTGGCGGCAGTATTGTGAGGGACTTTTGAATGAACAGTTTCCCAGGCACCACTTTCCAGAAGATAGTACTCCTAACCGAGAATAGGTACCATCACAGTCAAAGAGATTGGGAAGGCGGTTAAGTACTTCAAAAAGCGAAAAGCAGTTGGGAGACAGCGAGTTCAGATGGCTCACGATCTTCATCTCCAAACTAATAAGAGGAGATCGGATGCCTAGTCAGTGGAGGGAAAGTGATCTTCCTTTGTTCAAATGAAAAGGTGATACACGAAGCTGTGACAACTACAGTTCTATCAAGCTGATGTCCCACACAATGGAGATCGTCGAGCGGGTACTAGATAGTCGACTTCGAAAAATAATAAGGCAATCTGAGGACCAGTGTGGGTTTGTCGCGGGTAAATCAACCAATGATGCAATCCAAAGTATAAGTGTCATCATGGAAAAACATCGTGATGCCCTTTAAGATCTGCATATGGTGCTGGTTGATTTTGAAAAAGCTTTCGATAGACTTCCACAAGATCTGATATGGTTGGCGCTAAGAAAACGAGGAGTTCCAGAAGCCTACGTGAATGGACATGTATGATGGAGCAAAGAAAAGAGTAAGATATCCTCCCGGAGTCACTGATGAGTTCCCAATTGAAGTCGGTGTACACCAGGGAAGCGTCCTTAGACCTTTGCTTTTCATTGTAGTCCTTAATTATCTACTTGAAAGAAAACTGACGGACCCGAAAGCAGGGCCACCGAGAGGGGAGGGGGGCAACGGGTGGATTTCTCCGGGCCCGGGAATTCCCAATAGCCCAATAATCCCGGGCCCCGCACACATAGCTCTTTTTTGTCGGAGATGTACCTCCATACCTAAAAATAAATCCGGAAAACAACATTTCCCAGGAAAAGTTTAAGTACCTGGGACTGGGATCAATGGTCAATAGCAAAGCAAACTGCGATGCCGATATCAATCATCGTGTAAGCGTAGGGTGAAGTGGAGAAAAATCCGCCATCTTCTGTGGCCCGAAAATTACCCATAAGCTGAAACAAAGGCTCTACACCGCGGTTGTGCGTCCGGCGCTTACATATGGTTCACAATATTGAATAGCGTATAAGAAGAGAAAATTTACGGCAGCTGAGATGAAGATGCGTAGATCCGAGGAAGCCTCCATGTAAAAGAACCTTTCTCCAGAAAAATGGACCGAAAAAAATCTCCAGAAAATACGACTGGCTTAGTTGGTATTGCTACGTTCAAAGGAGAGATCCTACGAACCCAGTCAAAAAGGTAATGTCAATCAACATTCCAACGCAATCGCGAAAGAGAGGAAGGCCTAAACATGCATGGATCACACTAATGCA
Organism: Neoascia interrupta; assembly: GCA_947623515.1. Lineage (NCBI taxonomy): Eukaryota > Metazoa > Arthropoda > Insecta > Diptera > Syrphidae > Neoascia > Neoascia interrupta. The sequence continues at coordinate 55,783,091 of OX392464.1, read as the reverse complement.
ACGACAACTGTATTTATTTGGCCTCAGTGACCAAGAGATCCCAAACCGGGTGGCCTGACGGTATATTCTAAGGTCAAATCGGCGTACCCCACAAGCGGATCATTAGGAATGCAGTAGAGTGGAAGGGGCTATGATCCATAACTTCAGATCATAACGTCGTGCCTGAATGAAAAAGAAGAAGAAATAAGATTCAAAAATAGTTTTTGAAGCTTTCGAGCCGAATCTCAGAATCTGTGTATTTTTCAAAGTTCACTATAGCTTTCCAGAATATTTTAAATAATGCTCTCTAGTTTTTTAGTTATTTTAGTTGAGGCAGTTTGCTTCGGTCTATTGTTGGAAAATTAAAAATAATATACAGAGCGACTTGTCGTATACCCGTTAAGGGGACATAAGAAATAAATGTTATGTTAAGTTCTTTTGTTTTTCAAAACCTAACGGTTTTTGAGCTATTCAAGTTTTAATGGTTTTTCAGAAAAACCATGTTTTTGATCGTTTGAAGATACGTAAGAAAAAAACTCGGATCCGATTCAGTTAATTTTTAATTTATAGAAAAATATATTCCGCATATATTCTATTGCCTATTAATACTTTCTGAGAAACAAGTTGTTTGGATCAATGGAAGATATCCCTCCGGCAGAGCTGCAAGGTATGTTAACACAACAAGCAGTCTATCCTGCTTGTCAAAATTTGTCACTTCCGGCAGACGGCAAATTGCCAAGCCCGTATTCTTTACTAGAAATCGTACAATCAAAGTATGAAGTTAATAAAGAAAATCTATCTATCTATCTACCTATCAATCTATCTAGTCTGTCCTGTTCATTTTAAAAGTTCAGTATGCGAGTTTTGGGAGACTACATTTCCAAATCATGAACACCTTTTTCCCACACAGAGACATTCACAAATACACATGGTACAAGCACAGTTTAAATCAGAAGTCACTGATTGATTTCTTTGTTGTACCATCGTGTGTTCAAAGAATGATTTGTGATGTTCGAGTTTTCAGGGGAGCTGAGTTGTCAACTGATCACCACTTAGTGCTGTGTAAATTATTTTTCAGTGACAGTATTCCTTTGCCACCCAGGCGAAAACCAAGACTGGTGACCCGCATAGGGTGGGAAAGGTTGCAGGATGCTGACTCTGATTTGAGAGAGCACTTTGCACAGCGTGTTTCGGAGAAGTTTGAACAAATTCCAACTGGCCTTTTGAATGTAGAGGAGAAATGGCAGCTGTTTTTATCGGCAGTCATCCTCTGCAGGAAATGTTTGTGGAGTGAAGCGGCTTGGGGTAGCGGCTGGTGGTGAGAAAAGAGCTGCTTGGTTTAAAAAGCCTGGAGTTCAAGAAGCCATCAGAGAGAAGAAGAGAGCCTACATTGCGTGGATCCAATGTAGAAACTCAACTTCTCAAGCCCGGTACAATGAGGCGCGAAAGACTTCCAATCTGGCAGTCAGAACAGCCAAGGAACAGTCATGGAAAAAGTTCGGCGAGAAGTTGGAGCACGATTACAGATCTGCAAACAAGATATTTTGGCAGACCATTCGCCGGCTCAGAGGAAGGAAGCTAAATATCGTTCAAGGCGTTAAATCCAAGGACGGTACACTTCTTTCAAATGAGAGCGATGTCTTGCGCAGATGGAGAGAGCACTTTTCGGAGTTGCTCAACCCCCAACAGGGCACTGAAGATGGCATTCCCACTGCTGACGAGTTAAGGGCGGAGAATAGTCCCACAGTAGACGAAGTCACTGAAGCGATTAAATCGCTAAAAGTTGGCAAGTATACTGGAGTTGATGAAATCCGGCCAGAAATGCTCAAGGCAATGGGTGAAGAGGGTGTTAAATGGCTAACACGTGTCATTAAGGTGGCCTGGGATAGCGGGAAGGTACCTAGCGATTGGCAAACGGGAGTTATAGTGCCCATTTTCAAAAAAGGGAACAGGAGAGATTGCGCCAACTATAGGGGCATATCTCTCTTGAGTCTTCCGGGAAAAGTATTCGCGAAGGTGTTGGAAACGCGTTCCAGAGCTGTAATCGAGCCTTTGTTACGGGAAGAACAGTGCGGCTTTCGGCCTGGCAGAGGCACAACCGACCAGCTTTTTACTCTGAAGGTTATTCTTGAGAAAGCCTGGGAATATGCCAAACCGGTCTATGCGTGTTTTGTAGATCTGGAAAAGGCGTATGACCGAGTCCCTCGGGATACTCGGCCTCTTCTGAGAGCTATCCAGTCTTTGTATGGAAACTGCAGAAGCTGTGTACGGATAAATGGCGTCAAATACCGTCCTTTTGATGTGCGCGTTGGACTTCGCCAGGGCTGTGTTCTGTCGCCGCTCCTTTACATAGCATATATGGACTGGATGGTGAAGCGCAGTCTTGGCGAGCAATGTTTCGAATTGGCTTGCATCAGGATGAGCCATCTGCTTTTCGCAGATGATTTGGCCATCTTGTATCATCCAAAGAGGAACTTCAACGAGCACTGGATAGGTTTGCAGCCGTCTGTGGTGATGCTGGGATGAAAGTAAACGTGAACAAATCGGAAGTGATGGTTGTTTCCCGAACTCCTGTGCAGTGTACCCTGCACATAAATGGAAATTTAAAACAGGTGGAGAAGTTTAAGTATCTCGGGGTCTTTTTCACGAAAGATGGTAGGAGTGATACTGACTTGTCCTGTAGAACTGGCCAAGCTGGCGCAAAAGTAAAGAAACTGCGCCGGCCGGTCATCAGGAAAGCTGAGCTCGGAGTGAAAGCAAAGATCTCAGTTTTTAATTCAGTGTTCGTTCCGACCCTCATCTATGGTTATGAAATTTGGGTAATGACTGAAAGAATAAGATCGCGGGTACAAGCTGCCGAAATGAGATTCCTGAGGTGCGTTGCTGGTGTTGCTCTAAGGGACAGAGTGAGAAACGTCAGTATTCGTAGGAATCTTAGTGTTGAGCAGCTACTTCTCCGAGTGGAGCGATCGATTCTTTGATGGTTTGGACACGTTGTTCGCATGCCCCCTGACTTCATGCTAGTATTCCTTTGCCACCCAGTCATTGCCACCCGGTCATGCTAGCCGAGATGCGAGCGCGTCGCCCCACTGGTAGGCCAAGAAACAGGTGGTGGGATCAGGTAAAGAACCTCTTGGAGTCCCGCCTGGGGATTGTGCCGGTGTCTCTTGAGTTGGTGGCTCATAAATTAAGCGAGATTTATAAAAAAAAGAGTTTTTTAATGACAGTATTCTACTACATATTTTAATATCCCTTTAGTTCTACCCTTGGTTAGGGTCAAAAGAGAGACAAAAGAGCTACAAATGCACTTAAACCACAAAACGTTGGACTAAATGACAAAGCAAGAGAGCCTTGAAGCTATTATAAAAAAAAGAATATCGCATTGTGGTCATAGATTTTCTTTCCAAGCGCTCAAGCTATAACTAGGTTTGCCTCTGTTCTCCAATGGTTTTGCGTTTTGTCCCCATGGCAAAAAATTATATACACAAAACAACCTTTCGTTTTCTATATATTTCATTTCCTTTGGTCTTACGCCCAGTTTGCCAATCCTCTTCTGCTCGCTGCCGATAATATGATAGGACTTTGGAAACATTGTATGCGGGCAAAGTGTTTGCGATAGTCCGCTGAGGAGACAGTGGCAAGTACAGTGGTTTGGTTTTTTCGCATGTTCAATTCATAATGTAAAGCAGTGATTCTGGGGTAGAGACAAAAACCCACCCAAAAACAATTTTTCATGAAAAGAAGTTTAAGTTAAGAGGACGCGCCAGTGGACGGATATAAAAGAATTATACGCTTGAAGGGGTGTGGGACCTAGGAGGCATAAGTATAGATTAGATATCAATGTGGACCTCTTAGCTTGAAATTAAAGGCTTATGGAACATAGACGGACGGGCAATTCCGTTCACAAATCGTTGTCAATTATATGCATTTAAAGTTTTGGGGATAAAAAAAAAACTGGGGAAGGGAATTAATGACGCAGAGAAAGATAATAAAAGAGTTAAAGATTACTTACAATTTATTGTTGTCATTGATGTCATGTAATTTTCCATACTGTTTGAGTATTACAGTTTTATCGATTATTATCTTTTTGGCGGATTGTGGTATGTTGATAAAATCTTGGTGATTAATCTTGATGTTAACTTTTTTTCTTTTCTTTAATTTCTCTTTAGAAACATTATACTTACGAACTTTAAGAACGCGAGTCAAAGGAATCAAAGAAAAATATATGGCAGATATTGGTGAGATATGATGTTTTAATATCTGCGGAAGGCAACGGCGATTTTTGGTATTATCTCTCAATATAAATTACCTTTCTTTCCAATGTGATGTTTCAGTAATCCTTCCAAAATATTGTCAAAATACGTGTTCTAGGCATTACTTGTGATTGAAATTTTGTCAGATTGTATGATCTATCCTATGAAAGTTCCAAAGAGCACAGTTGGACTTTGTGGTACAGTTTTTTGTTTCACAATTGTCCTTTGCCGCACACACCATCTACGTATGTTATTATTACATTCACGTCGCTTTCGTATAATTATACAAAATCAAAAAAATAAATCTTCAAACGAACTCAAAATTTTTAACTTAAAAGTCGAAAGCAAAAACGCTAAAACTCTATAAATTGCTCTTAAAACTTTACATCACATTTATTAATATTTGCAAAAAGAAACTTTTTTCGCTTTCTGTTTTGTTTTGTGTAGAAAAAAAGAAAATGCTCTTTGTTTTCTTTTAAATACTTTTTTACGAAGTAAACTGCGTTTTGAAAGTTCTCCGAAAAAAAACCCTCCGTTTGAAAGCATGTCGTCCCGTCCACTTGTCTTCGGCTGTATACCGATCTCCTCTCGTTCGCAACAATGATAAGAAATACTGTACTTGCAATGAATAATAGCGCCGCATCGTTTCGCACTCACAATGATCGATGCCATGCGTATCGGGCCGGGTAACCACCAAACTACCACCAACCATTCGGACTGGTACCCGCATTGAGGTTGCCGTTGGCAGATGAGCCCTGCTCATCGGTGATTTTCAGTGTGGAAAAGGTTTTGATGTAATCTTCCAAGGCAAACGGAATAGTTTGTTGCTGTTCATCCATGTAAGGCGAAGATCGCGAGCTATTGCCACTGGGGTTCGTCTTTATAAACAGATCGTTGATGTTAATGTTCACCTTTTGCTTCTCCTTGGGCGGTTCAAAGTCATAGCTGAAACGCTTGAAGGACTCTACATCTCGATCACCTGAATCCAATTCATTAAGATTAAGCAAGGCGTTCGGAGTAAATAGATTTTCTATGAAAGCGATAGAGAGACCCATTTGAGTTCACCCCATCTCATTTTTATGCAACAACACACTAACCTGTAAAGTCGGCGGCTCCCAAATGGGTTTGTGGCTGGAAGCCTTTTGTTGGCGAGTACTGCCCAGGATTTGGGCAGTCGTTGAAGAGGTTTGCCGTCGTCGTTGGCCGATTGCCGTAGACGGGAGTGATTTCCACTCGATGAGCTACCGGTGATGTTGCGTTTCGTGCGAAATTCGAATCGTTTACATTGTGAATGGAAACCTGTGAAAAGATTTGAGTAAACAGCAACTAAAGGATGTGTCCTGCACTTACTTCATTGTTGAGGTTCTGTCCAGGCATGAGCGTCTTAAGGAACGAAGCATCATCGTAGCGAATTATGCCCGTATTGGGAATACCATCGAGATAATGATTGAAGCCTGTTATCGTGGGCGGAGGTGAGTCCTCGCAGTTGTGGTGCATTGGGCAGTCATTGTTTTCAAACAAGCTACCGCTGCTGGAAAGCTGCTGACTCCCACCCGAGCTCGATGAGAATACGTCAAAGCCATTGTAGTAGTTGGTTTGTAATGAGGAAGGGAGATAACCGCAGGCTGCTAGTTTAGTACAAAAGAAATCAAAAAATCTTCATCACTTGTTTTCACATGATACTAACCATTGTCCTGAGTTGGTGCATTGTCGTGTGTCCCTGCAAACGTCTGCCATTGCGACTCCTTTGATCGCTGTTTCATTTGCTGAGCTGTCTTTATCTCACTGCCAATCGCTGATATGCACTTGCCAGTCATGCCCGGTCTCACGGAACTATCACCCATGTCACACGGGTAGCCGTTGTTGGAACTGAAGGGGTCTGCGGGAAGGGACTGGCCGTTAGCAACAGTGTTGCTATTCGGGTTGTTGGAAAAGTACGAGAATGAGTTGCCCATGGCCCCAGTGTTGCCTAATCCACTGGGGTCCAGGCCAGTAGCGGCTCCAACGTTCTCTTGTGGGGGCGTGTAATAGTTGCCTGCGAACTGACGGTAACTGGTCACTGGCATACCATTGGCCACAGCCGCTTGAAGTGCCGGATTGCGTATTGTGAACATGCCGTTCTCGTTCTTTATAATTGAGGCAGGCTGATCCATGGGCAGGGGGGCAATCGGCAGACTTCGTGGCAAAGGCATCACAGACGGAGTGGTCGGCGGCATCATGTTGCCAAACATCGGGTTGCGTAGTGTCACCATCTTGGGCTGGCCCGATCCGTCCCCTATGGAGTTCTTATTCTGTGCAGCTAAGGCAGATGCTTTGAAAGTGTCTGCTTTCTTCTTGTTCCTGCGTTTTCTGTTCTTGGAAACCTTGACTTCGTTGCTGGGGTTATGCTTGTTTTGTTTCGAAGCACCTCCCATAGCTTCCACCATTATGACGCCGCTCTGATCGGAAGCACCGTAGGTTGACATATGCGGATAGAAACCGGTTGTGATGATAGTCGGTTGCGAGTGGTTAGAACTGGGACCAGCTGCGTGCGATAACGGCTTCGACAGTTTCTTGATTGACTCCGACTTGGCACGAAGTTGTTCGCTCTTGCTGGGGTCCACCTTTGTTAGGGTTATGCCCGGCGGCAGAGACAAGTTCTCCACTTGAACGCCACGATTGAGCTGGTCCATAATGCTGACATTCGAGTGATGCTGCTGGGAAAAGTGATGAAGACGTTCTGGTCTGTCATGGTGGTGCATTTGTTGCTGTTGCTGCTGTGGCGGCAACTGTGGATAGTTATTCGAGGTTAAGCGCAGATTGTGCATCGATTGCTGGAGTGAGCTGGTGGGGTCCATTTTGTTGCCACCACTGGAGTATATCACAGATTGGTTTCGTCTTGATTTCGTACCGGCATTGGTCGCTCCTGACGTCGCGGCTGGATAGCCACCTGCTTGAGATTTATTCTTTGATTTGCGGGATCGTTTGGGCTTCTCTGCCAAGGGTTCACGCTGTGGTGGCTGCGGTGCCTGCTGTGGAGCAACAAATTGTGATTGCGTTTGGGATGATGACAGTCTTCGATTTGATGGAGCGTTGCTCGGCTTATTGCGATTTCTTTCGTTGTTGCGCTCTGGAGCCGACACAGTCGGTGGATTAATTGTTTTGGCGGTACGATTGTTTCGTTCCCTGTTTTCTCGCCTTGAGGGTAGCTGCTCCCTGGTTGGCTTCTCCACTGGATCCACTTGTGTTACTTTATTTAATGGTTGTTGTGGTTTGGGTTTGGGTTTTGGGTCAACCAGTTTTTGTGGAATGTTGGTTGTGGAGGGAGTAGCTGCCGAGGCGTTTGCTGTGTTTGGATTGGAAGCCGTGGCGACAGTTAATGGTTTCTCAACAGCTTTCGGCTTTAGTGGGCCGATCTTTTTCTCCACTACGCAATCAACTTCGGGCTCAGCGTCAGTATCGGCCGAGTCAGACGACACAAAGTCATCCAGATGCAACATCTTAAACTGATTGTTGTCGAACTGGCCCATGTCTATGAACTTCTGTCGCTTTTCCTTCTCTTTTCTAAGAGCTCTTTCAGCCGAGCTGGTGCTTTCTTCCTTTTCAACTTTCTCAACTACATCTGGGGGCTTTTCTCGAACTTGTGCGATTGATTTTGGCTTGACCTTTTGACTGCACACCGAGTTCTCTCTAGTCGTTGCCTGGCTACTACTGGTCACAGAAGGAGCTGGTGTAGCCTTCTTTGGTTTCTTGTTTCCAGATTTGTTGCTCTCAATTTTGTTCTCAGCCTTTGTCGTAGGAGTTACTGCAGCGACGACTGGAGCCTTCTTCTTATTTGCTTTTTTCGAGGTTTTAGCGGCCGCTGCTTGTTCCTGCTTCTTAAGCTCCTCTTGTCGCTTGAGTTCCTCCTCGCGTTTTTGTTCCTCCTCTCGTAGCATTTGTTCTTCACGAGCTAATCGCGCTTGTTCCTCTTCTGCTTCGGCAAGTTTTTTCGCTCGTTTCCGCTCCTTTTTAAGTTGCGTCTTTGTCTTCTCCGAATTGTCCACTGACGGCGATTGCGCCTTCGATGGAGGATGGGGTGCCTGTTGGACATGGTGCTGACTTGTTTGTACAATTTGTCCATTGACGAAGGTGTACAGCAGTTTATCCTTGTCCGGAGAGGATCCTTTTGCTGTCACGGTGACCTGTGGCTCAGGCACGTTGGGCAGATTAACCCGGCGTATCGTTACGATGCGTTTGGATGGATCTGTCATGTCAGCAGGCTGGTTGGGTGCATAGCACATTTGAACATTTGGTATGGGGACAAGATTGGGCATAACAAACGGCGGAAAGTTATTGGCATTCGCGTAGGGTATGCTGTAGTATGCACCTCCGTTCAGGTTGTTCTCTTGTGGCGGCAAAACAGCAGCAGTAGGCAGTGTTGCTGTAGCTTGTGATGGCGTCGATGATGGCGAATGCTCTCGGTTGGACTCTTCGTTTTCCTTGGCGATTTCGTGCAGCTTTTCGATTTGTTGCTCTTTGGTAGGCAGATAGGGAAACTTAAACTCTCCATTGGTCTGCTTAACTGTGGCTATCAATTCGAGAATGCTTGTCTCGACTTTCGCCTTAGCCCGATTCAGCTTCTTTATATTGGCTTCGTAATCGGAAATTTTCTTTTTGTCCTTCTTCTTGGACACTTTCAGACTTTTCAGTTCGTTTTTGGCCGCGAACTCTTTAAAGTAGATATCATGAAACTGAGAACGTAAATCCTGCAGCTCAAGGATGCGCTTCATTTCCTCCTTGCGCTGTTTTTGTTTTGCTTTCTTAGCTGCCTTCTTTTCGTTTACGGGCCCTTTGGTCTCTTTTGAGCCTTCAATGAAACTCAACGTTTCGTTCACCCACTTTTTCACACTAACCTCAGGCAGGTTCTCAAGCAAAGCGAAGAATTCATTGGCGCGTTGCCTCCCTGACGATAGACTTTGAATGGAATTGGACCGTTTTTTGATCGCTACTGCGGGCGGCGGAGGAGGTGGTGGAGCCTGTGTCAAAACAGGAAGTTGAGCTTGTGCTAGTTGCGCCTGAGGCTGTGGTGTTGTCTTCTTGGAGTGATTCGGTGTTTGTGTTGGTATTTGCTTATTTGGTTGGTGGGTGATTCGTTTGCACAGTGTGCTCAGGCACTCCAAACTGTCATCGTCATCGTCGAGCTTGGAGTCCGCCAATGTTGGTTCTTCTAACTCTGGTGGGGTTAGTGTTTTTGAGCAATGCGGCTGCTGGTGTGGTGGTCTCAAGATTGGAGCCTTTAGATTCTTCCGTGCGTTCACCAATTGAGAGAGTTTCTTGCGTAGTCTATCGCGTGTTTCGTTCATTCGAGCATGGTTGCATTCCTATAACGAAAAATTGTGTGATTCGTAAGAAATAAACAAATATTTTTCTGTGAACAAACCTTTTTAATACGTTTTTTGCTCGAATGATTTTCTTTGCAATGGTCGGACATGTCTGCATGGTCAAAGCAACCTGCAATAAAAATATATAGAGAAACGAGCTCCACAAAAGTAGGGGAGGAATACATTTTTTCGTTTTATCTTTGCCACATTTTTTGGGGGGAAGTGATTCGGTAGGTGTCACGGGTTCCGGTGGCTCCGATTCAGGAGTTCGAACATCTTCAGCATTTTGTGGTAATCTGAAAATCAGTATTAATGTTAGATTCTACAATTTGTTCTGTAGGGAATGTATCCGTACTTGCTACTTTCTCTCCTTAAGTATTGTGCTACGTTAAGTTGTATCCTTCGAAAGATTAAAAAAACATAAGCAGGGTTAATATAATACAATAGAACTGTGACAAGTGAACCTGGCTAGAGACATCAGGCAGTGTTCGGTATGGTTTGTAATTTGTAATTTTTGTTTAGTTTTTATGATTTATGATACACATGCACACAGTAGAAACGAAAAACTTCTATTGCTACCCAAGTCGTTGCTGTGATTTTTTGATTTACATCTACTACCTATCTGATTTTATGATCTTACCAATTTACTTGTCGCAAAAGCAAAAGAAACCATCCTTGAAAACAAAAGGATTTCCAAAAGTGCTAAGATCTCTTATTAGACCAGTAAGCGATCATTTTGAATAATAAGATGTGGAAGTCAGAAGATTCGCCTAGAATCACTGACAACAAAAATATCTGAGACAAGTTTTGAAAAAAAAACTACTAAAAATGAGCTGCTAAAGAAATCTTTCAAAGTAGAAGACGAAGTTACGAAAATCCTGGCTTTTTTTCACATCAATCAACGACCTAAAAGCCAATTAAAAATCTTGCAAAAACAAAGTTATTATCAGAATGTACTTGAGTTCTATTTCTAATAGAGGATTATCAATGAGTGTATATGTGAGTGGTTAATGCTGAAGTCGAAACTACTGTAGAGGATATAGAGAGAATACAGGCTAATCGGCTCATAATTAGTTAATTAACTAAAAACGAGCTATAATTGCAGTTTATAAGGCGTTTAAAATTTTAAAGAACACAGACGACCATGGACGCCAATGTTAAATAAGTGATTTGATGAATAGAACAACAGCCAATAATGAATAATCGGCTTTTGTTGAAAGCTTAGCGTACAATCGTTGCTTAATTTGTGTAAAACGTTGTTCAGTAGGTATGTTTGCGACTTTATTATATTTTTCTCGAAAAAAAACGCATCTCGAGTTGAGAGCTATTGATGATCTCGATAGCAATTGTTTCGCTTGACTTTTTCAATATTTTGAGTAAAATTTAAAAAAAAATAAGAGGTGCATTCGAGTTTTTTAAATGCTGTCATTGTAGTGTAGAAAACATCTTTGACTATTTGCTCGATTTTCAGATTTGATATTATATTTTTAATATTAAATATATATATACATAGCATATGGATATTGAGTCCATAAAATGTGAAAGTGACGGGGTCAGGTTATAATTTTGATGTGAAAAATAAGCTAATAAAACTCTTAAAGTTAGCCCCAGTCTGTTTTTTAAGCCTATTTTTCACTTTTTTTTAGTAAAATAAACAAAGTTGAAAAAGAAATAGCCACGGGTGTTGTAGGGTCTTTGGTGAGCTGAATCTAGAAAAGCATTTTTGTGTAAAAAGGGGTTGACATATCCGAAATTTCTGGAAGTGGTTCACAAAAGGTGCTTCCAAAATTCATCTTTAAGTATCGCAATATGAGTTCTGCTTTTTCAGCAAACTTTTCACTTTTGTGAAGTGCAAACATACAAAAGGATCAGGCAGACATGGTTGCAAGGAGGCGGAATGCCCCGGAATGAAGTGGGCAGGAGCTGAAGGAATTCTTTATAAATGTGAAGCATATCATTTTTCTGAACTAACAAGTAAGGAACAAGGAAATCAAAATATTACAGGAATTATTAAAAAACAAGTGAGTAAGTGCAAGAATTTGCTTTTGACAAACTTCTATATACCCGACCCTATATAATATGTAAAACCAAATTTTGAAGTTTCTTGGCCCGATATGTTTTGTATAGGCCACGCCCCCAAAAGTGGGCATGGGCTTAAAATTAAAATCAATAATTGTCTCGTAAAAATCATTAGAAAATGCGTTAAAAGCAAAAATTATTTCGGAAAAATAAACCGATTTTCCTAAAAACAAACGCCCCCTAAAAATGGACGGAGCTCAAAACTTTGTATGAAGCAAACTTAGCAAATTGTAATATCTTTAATATTTGTCATATAATTTTTTTCGATTTGGACTAAACTTTCCGATAAATCGGGTTTTTAAAGATTTTAAATGTTAAAAGAGGGCATGTTTGATATTGTGGGCGGTAGGCGGTCCAACTTTCGACTTCTTAAAGGTTTCGTGCCAGTATTGCTCTGTAACAAAATTTGAGTTCCTACGCCTTGTCTTATTTGCCCAGAAGGCATTTTGAAAAAAAAAGTGATATAGAGGTTATTGAAGCCAGTAATGGGCGTGGCCCTTGGCAGATTTAACCAATTTTATTGATTAAATTGGATTAAACAAGATTATTCCACTGTGTTACAAACTAGGCATTCAAATTAATATACCCTGGGTCGGGTATAAAAACTTTGCCCCTGGTCCTCAACGCGATCCGAACCAAAGAAACGCGAGCCGAACACTCTTGCAGTGAGCTGCCGAGTCACACGACTTGAACTTGTCATTTGGTGACTGTACGTGATATACTTACGCACATACGCTTTATATAGGTTTAGGGGATATTTTTGAAAAATAGAATTTTGAGCAATTTTTTTTAACGAATCCAAACACTCACCCCAGGCCGTCAATCTTTTGTCACCGAAGGATGTACGACAACATTCCGGAGCACGCTAGAAGTCAATATCGATGCAAAAAGCCTACTCACGACTAACAAATTCGGTTTGTTTCGCCAAAAATTTCAAGCACGTATACAGTAAAAATAACTAAATAAACACAGTGGCGCAACAGCTCGATGTCAGCCAGGACCAATTTCTTACTCATACATGCTGTGTGTGTTGTATTCATCGCAAACAGAACCTACAAGTTTTTGTCGAATCCAAACGACGCTTAAGAAGTTTTACGATACAAAAATGGTACTCTGTGAAGGTTTTTCAGACCTTCGTGTAGGCGGGGACCGTGAAATAGAACGAATGACAGAGCCCAGGATTTGAGCCCAAGCCTACCGCGTAACAAGTACATACACTGGCCGCTACGCCACGGCACCCCAATATGGTTAATTCGCAGTAGTAAAATTTAAGAATAATAAGCATTAAGAATAACTTACCTATCAGGACTGGTGGTCGCGCTTGACGCCTCCGATGACGAACTAAAAACATACGACCTGCATTAATCAATGCCAATATAACCAGTTAATTCTACCGCAAATGTACTTACTCATAAGTCCTACTGTTTTCTTTAATTTCCTTCTCAGTAACAGTCAATCTGCAATAATAAAACAAAGCAATCCTATAAATATATATAAAATTACGCTTAGATATGCTATTGCATCTCCACTTTAAACGCACTATCTTACCCAGAAATTTTATCGAGAAACTGAAAGAATTTCCCATCCTTTTCAGCACCCTTGATCCGTGACGCAAGCAATTGTATATCATTATTGGCTAGCTCAAAATAATCTAAATTTAAACAACTATCCTCGTCGAATTCTACGAAATAACATGCAATGACAGACACGGCAAATGCCCAATAGATTTTGAACACTTCATCGTCCAGCTGTGGATCGAGACGCATTTTTGAAGAAACAACCTTGCGGTTGTATTGCATAATATTCTTCAGCATTTCCGTTAAGTCTTCGGGTGTCATAACTAAAGGCTGGTAGTGCTGGATCAGATGCCACGACAATGCTAATGCTATTTCATTGTTAAGTATTTTTCTGGCCAGCAGACACGAGGGCAATTTACAATCGGCACAAAAGTACTTCTCCTCTATCTTGGAGTAAAGATACGGCTTTCGATCTGCAAGAGAAGAAAAGATAATCACGGCACTAAATAATGTTTAGAAAAATTTCAGTTTACCTCTAAGATGCTTGAAAACCGCCCAAGACAGGTGGTACTCGTACAGTTCATCGGGCTCGTTGAAAACTTCATCTTTCAACGATACCGACGAGCTATCGCTTAGATCCTCTAAGCTGTTCCTTCGTTTCTTCTCTTTTGATTTGTACGCAAACAGGTCGTCATTGGCACACACATTAAGAATTTTAGACTCGTACATGGTGCCTTCCTTTTCCGCTCGCGACATCGTAAGACACTTGGCACATGTGGAGTTCGGTGCTCTTCTGGGTGGGGCAGGACCTCCAGCAATTGCACATGTGACACAGTCGCAAGGTCTTTAAGAGACAAAGAACTGTTGTTTAAAATATTTATGAAAACAGGCAAAGTGGTTTTTACCCTATGTGGTATTCCAGCAACTCGTTGCAGTCCCGACACTTGTCATCGCACACTGTGGTATTCAAATGAACGCTATAAGGATTCGCACCAGTTTTCACAATATAGGCCAGCATGCTCTGCCAGACTAATTGACGATTTTCATGCGTAGCCCAGTCGCCAACGTCGACGCATTGTGAACACGTGCCCGTAACGTCGTTGCGAATCACTTCAAACAGATTGTGAATAGTTTTCATACGCGTTCGACGATTGCGTTCTTCCTCCGATAAATTGTACATATTCAGAGCCGTCCAGGTCTCCTTCCAAGTTCTATCGATTTGAATCATTTCGTCGTCGAATTGAATATATTTTTTTATCAGCATTGAATGCTTTTTCGTTAGCTCGTTCTCCTTAAGCTGTGAAGTTAGCAAGGCATATCATTTCCATTTCAAATTTTAACGATTTAGTTTAATACTTACAGTTATAATACAAGCCAACATCGCATGGGTCACATTCAAATAAACATGCTGCTGATACATTCGCTTGTTCAACATTGTCCACGTTAGAGAAAATTTTTTCAGGTGATGGTTTTCGAAAGCAAACAAAAATCTTGATATGTTATCAGAGACAGTGCAGAGTTCTTCGTATCCATCCAGGATATCTAAAAGTTTATTGAATTTGTTAGTGAAATAAATCTGCTCCGCACTACATACATATGAGCAGTTTCTTCTTACAGGATAGCATATCTTCTGCTGGGATTTTCTTATCTTGGATTTTTGCTATTTCTGCAAAACCCTCCCAATAAGCTTTGACCACGCATTCAACCTGAAAGTTCATTAGTTCGAACAGCTGATGCGGATCATCCACGAGAAGGCTAAAAAGAAAGAACGTGAATTGTCAAGTATAACTGTTGCGCCTGAAATTCTGTTTTCTGATACGACTGAGAGAACAAAGCAAGGATTATAGTTTCCCTGTTTATGTTATTTAAAATTAAAATTGCTTGACTTGTAGTTGGCCAATAGAGAAACGCTACCTTTTTTATAATAAGCGCGTGATCGAGGGGTTACGGGTACCCTTAAAAAGCGTAGCACATCATGAGTGAAAGGAATTAGAGAAAAGTTGAGAAAAGTTTCCGATCCAACACGACAACCCTGCACAGAAACACCTAAGCTTATCCACGCAAGTGTTATGCCTTCACTGAGAAAAGCAATGCTATAGCCTGCAGAGTATTCAACAAAAACATCTGGCATAGATTTGAATGTTTTCCCTTCTATTTGCACGTTGGAAGAGGTGAAGTTGTCATTCGGCCGATTCTAGTCAAGATAACATACGCCGACCACGAAGCAGCTGCTCACATTTCTGTTTTTTTTTTTTAGAACAACTAGAACAACTTTTTCTTACACAAATTACAGTTCTAATGCAGCTTGAAATTAAATGAAAAGGTTCAAATATTTTTTTTTAATTAAAGGGAAACTGAAATTAAGGCTAGAAAAACCAAGATTTTTCTAAAAGCAAAAATTTCAAAGTTTCAAAAAGTAAAAAGGATTATGTCTGTCGCCCTATAAAGGATTTTTTTTTTGGTTTCGTATGCGCTGCACTTATGTATTGTAAAACCTTACTTTAAAATAAAAACTAAAAAACTTATTATAGTAGAAGCCTAACCCTAATAGACTTAGACACCTAGCTCAAGTGGGCTTTCAGAAATGTCCCTTTACACGTATTTCGTATGCCAAGACCTTACGTTTACGTTTTACGTTTTTGTTGGAGGTTGCTACTATCCGATGGAGCACTTAGACACAACTACTGGTCCATTGTACTACCATGCAGACACCTTACATTAATGTATTTAGTTTACCCGTCATTCGAAGAAAGATGAGAAGGAGCTTCAGTGATGAGGAGCTTAGGTGTTCGGCACTCACCACGTCAGCCCCAAAGATCCGCCACCTGATGCGAGCAAAGGCAGGACAACTACAGAGAAAGTGTTCCGCTGTATCGTCGTCCTCTCCACAGGCAAGTCGGCAATCGATTCTCCTAAGAGATAGAAGAAAAGACGCTGACCCCTCGCAGATGTCCGGGCGTCGTCGCTTAGTCTGTCTGCACCCATCGCAGTCACGCCAACGAGCCCTGTGCTCACGAGAAACCCAAGTATCAATGATACAGGCAGGCCTAAAGCAGGTTCGGGTCCTGAGAAAACCTCTTCAGAGCCAAGTCTGGCTAGCTCATCAGAGATCTCATTTCCCTGCATACCAGTGTGACCTGGAACCCAAACAAGATTCACTGCATTTAGCCTTCCAACTAAGTTCAACGAATTCTTAAGTTCGAGCACTATCTTGGACGAGGTAAGAGGGTTGAGCAACGCATTTAGAGCAACTTGGCTGTCACTGCAAACATGCCAAGACCTTAATAGAATTTTGCTTGAACCCAACGAACGGTTTTTGTTGACCTTTGTGGGCTTAAAGTTTACTGTCATACATAAGCCCATATTTATTTTTAAAGTGTCTCATTAGATCCTTGAAAGAGGGGAATCTATCAAAAATTGTACGCTGACCTAAAAAGTTTAAGTACATTCTAGATCGGATAATCGGTTTCCGAGATATTAACTTCTAAAGTTGAAGAAAAAGTGACATATTTTTCAAATTTGATTTTGAATTCTCTTAAAAGATTCAGACACCCGAAATGAAATCTTATAAGATTTTCAAGTCGTTTGCTTAAGTCTTTTATGGGCACCACAATCTTTTGGCAGAACTTGAGTAGGATTTTAGTTGTATTTCGACACTGGATTAATTCCGTTTAAGCCTATTGTTTAGGCCTGAAGATAAACAAACACAAAAATAAAAAATAAAACAAAAACAAAAATAAAAAAAAAAATTGTAAAAAAGCATTATTTTTTCGATAAACTTATTTGTAACTCTTTCATTAAACCTCTGCTGACCGACAATTGGAAGGTCCTGGGTTCGATCCCAGATCCAAACGACCAAACATGATTCAATGTGTTTGCTCAGCGAAAGCTTAATATTGAGCACTACCTTGGATGAAATAAGAGGGTTGAACAGCGCTTTTAGTGCGGCTGGGTATCACTGCAAACGCATATGCTACTTGGAGTCTGATATTCTCGTTTTCCACAAAGACTTTATAAGCTGAGCCCTGTCCATTTTTAGATGTACCTGTAAAAATACGATGGCATACTTCCCTGGCTCTAAGTCTGGTTGGCGAAGCCATTCCATTGCCTAAGGAAAGTCGACGTTGTCGTTCATATCCATAGCACAGGGGTCGAAGGATAGTTCTGGCACAAGTTCCAGAAAATTCCATTGCGCGTGGTTTCAAAACCACGCCACCCTTTACTTTAACGAAAGATGGATTTCTACGTACATCTATGGTGAATATACCAAGAGAGATGAGGTTCATCAGAACACCTAGATCAGAGCCGGACGTGCTAGCACGACTACAACGTAAGAAACTGAACAGTGCTCTTTCGGTTTTGGATTCAACATGACTGGAACAAGGAAATTTGGTATCAAGGATTGCTCCCAAATATTTGACTTTATTGAGAATCGATATAATGAAACCTTTGAGCAAGAGTTAAGTCAGATCTGTGACCTTCCTCTTTCTTGAACTTGAACAGAGTTGCTAAGTTTCTCTTGAAGCTGTGCCCGGTTATTTTTTTCTCGACCTTCTCCTCTCTTGCGAAGTTAGAACACTGATTTGAAACTCGATTTATCTGGGATCTGACAAGGTGATACCTTTAATTTAGTGATAGTCTCATAAAACTTGTTGAATAGGGTAAGATCAATAACCTGCTGTCTCCTGATAGTAACCAAAGTAGGTCGACGATGATGATATCAGACGTTATGATGAATTCCAAAAGACGAAGATTCCTTCGCCTTTCATTTGCTGTTGCCTACTAAGCATAAGCATCGCAGGCGAAGCACAAGATAGACCCACATCTTTGGATTCACAGTACCATACGAGCCCAACAACTGCCTTTGAGGAGAATTATATGGGAAGTAAGCCGATGTAGCAACGAAGTTTTCTTTTCGCCATTTGAATGGCAAGGAATGGAGGCAGCAACCAGATCTTGAATGCAAAACCTTTTGATAGGCGGCTACTATAAGAATTCCGATGCAGTAAGACAAATTGCCGGTCTTTCGGTCTTCTTATCATAACGAGTGTCGTGAGAAGCACTCAAATTTGAATGCAAGCATTATTCGCCCCAGCGAAATAGACTGCTTTTGCTGTGTTCAGCAAGTTGCTA
This sequence comes from Neoascia interrupta, assembly GCA_947623515.1. Classification (NCBI taxonomy): domain Eukaryota; kingdom Metazoa; phylum Arthropoda; class Insecta; order Diptera; family Syrphidae; genus Neoascia; species Neoascia interrupta. The sequence goes on along the minus strand of OX392464.1, from coordinate 55,764,788 downwards.
TGTTGGAACCTCCCTAATCCCTGCCCGACCCTAGCCGAAAAGACTGCAGGTGGATTTCGCCAATTGCCAATACCACCTAGTGTAGAAACATCCTTAGGGTCGTCCCTAAAGATGCACGAAATTGTGAGTTTTTACTACTTTTCCTGTAGGTCAAAGTACACTAACCTAAGGTTTATTGCTACCCAATCTTAACACCCTCTTCCACAGGAATGCAGTATATTAAGTTTGATACAGGCAAAAATTTGGCAATCCCATTGCTGACGAGATTAGAGCGGAGAATAGTCCTACAGAAGATGAAGTCACTGCCGCGATTAAATCACTAAAAGTGGGTAAGTCTGCTGGAGTTGATGAAATCCGGCCAGAAATGCTAAAGGCAATGGGTGAAGAAAGTGTTAAATGGCTAGCACGTGTCATTAAGGTGGCCTGGAAAAGCTGGAAAGCACCTGGCGATTGGCAAACAGGAGTTATAGTGCCCATTTTCAAAAAAGGGGACAACAGAGATTGCTCCAACTATGGGGAGCAATCTCTCTTGGCCCTATCTCTCTTAAGTCTTCCGGGAAAAGTATTCACGAAGCTGTTGGAAGCGCGTTCCAGAGCTGTAATCGAGCCTTTGTTGCGGGAAGAGCAATGCGGCTTTCGGCCTGGCAGAGGCACAAGCGACCAACTTTTTACTCTGAAGGTTATTCTGGAGAAGGCCTGGGAATATGCCAAACTGGGCTACTCGTGTTTTGTAGATTTAGAAAAGGCCTATAACCGGATTCCTCGGGACAAACTCTCGAGAGTTTTGCGAGACTATGCACTGAGTGGGCCTCTTCTGAGAGCCATTCAGTCTTTGTATGGGAACTGCAGAAGCTGTGCTCAAATAAATGACATCAAATCCCAACCTTTTGATGTGTGCGTTGGACTTCACCAGGACTGTTCTATCGCCTCTCCTTTTCGTAGCATATATGGACTGGATGGTGAACCGCAGTCATAGTGAGGAAACTTTCGAAATGGCTGGCGTCAGGATAAGACATCTGCTTTTCGGAGATCTTTTAGCTATCCCGGCATCGTCCGAGGAGAAACTTCAGCGAGCACTTGGTGGGTTTGCGGCCATATGTGATGAAGGTAAACGTGAGCAAATCCAAAGTGAAAGTTGTGCCCTAACTCCTGTGCAGTGTACCCTGCACATAAATCTAGTTCCATTGAAACAGGTAGAGTAGTTCAAGTATCTTGGGTCCTTTTTCACGAAAGATGGAAGGAGTGATACTGAGTTATCCTGTAGATGGCCAAGCTGTAGCAATATTAAAGGAACTGTGCCAGCCGGTCATCAGGAAAGCTGAGCTTTAATGACTGCAAGAATTAGATCGCGCATACAAGCTGCCGAAATGAGATTTCTAAGGTGTGTTGCTGGTGTTACTCTTAGGGAAAGAGTGAGAAACGTCAGTATTCGTGAGAATCTTAATGTTGAGCAGCTACTTCTCCGAGTGGAACGATCAATTCTTTGATGGACACGTTGTTCGCATGGCCCCCGACAGAGTTCCTAGGCAAATTTTTTTTGCCGATATGTAAGCGCCTCGCCCGCCTAGTGTGCCAAGAAACAGGTGGTTGGATCAGGTAAAGAACATCTCTGAGACCCGTCTGGGGATTGCGCTTGTGTATCTTGAGTTGGTGGCGGTGGATCGAGAACGATCGAAGGACCATTTAGCCGCCCTCGCTCCGCGAACCTTCTAAGGACAAGCGGTTAACGAAAATGATAATGATGACAGGCAAAAATGTAACACAGAGAAATACCAACGATAGACTCCCAAGACCTTAAGGGCATATGATCGACACCGAGTTCTGAATCGAATGAGCCATGTCTGTCACCAATTTTTGGGCCCTAAATTTTGAGCTAGAATTCAGAAATTTTGTACGTAGACTCGTCATCCGAAGAAATGCAAAAGTTTAAATTTTTTAAATCCACCGACAGACACGACCACAATCGTTCTAAATGTGCAACTACCTCCTGTGCTGCCAAAACTGTAAGACGTCGTGAAAAGCTGAAATTTAACATTATCTTTATGATTGTAAGACATAAATAGGAAAACGAGTCGATAGACCGCCATAGTGGGCGTGGCATCAATTTAAGGAGTAATTTATTCAATATTTTTGTTCCAAATCAAAAAAGCTTATTTCTGAATTTTGCTCATACAAAGTTTTGGGTCACGCCTACATTTGGAGGTGAAATTCGAGAAAAAACCCTTATTTGGCAGCAAAGCAAGATTTTTGATTAAGAATCTGTAGAATTGACTAGACTTCGTGTTGTTTCCTTGATGAGTTATTTGTAGGGTAATTGTCGCTTCTGGATCATATGCCAAAAGCCACAGCACACGAATCATGTTTCGCTTTTAAGGATAGCCTTAAGCCAAATAATGTCTGAAGAAAATGGATTGATTCATTTCTAAGTAAGTAAAGACAGAACGAGCGAATACACAAAGCCCTTCTTTGGGTTCGAAACCTAGGAATTAGCTTATAGTTCGGTAATTTAAGGTAACTTATGTTTGTTTTGAAGTTCTATTTGTATCTCAGTAAGTTAAAGAAAGTGTGATTGGTTATGTCGAAGGTAACATAAATAATAACATTAGAGTTATTAAAACCTGCACCTCCAATGTTAACACAAGTAAAAGGGGACGAGCCAACTTCACGTGAAAAACTGGAGACAGAGCTGGCTGGCAAAGCTTGTTGGTATAATATTCTTGGTATATTTTCCTTGATCCAGTCTGCTTTTGTACTCGGAAGACTACTAGAATAGTGAGTTTTCCTCTGGGTAAATTGCTGGGTATCTAATTGCAGCTCTAACTCGTGAGCCGGAGCCTCCTCCTAATATCATTATGCTCCAAACAATTTTTCTGTTTTTGTCCTCCGGGTTCCTACAAAAGAAGAGAAAATAGCGTTAAGTTTATTACTACCTTAAGCAGAGTGTTCTAATGATTGCTGCGACAGCTTAGGATTGCTATCGCTTTGAGAATACTATATTATTCCACGCGGTATGAAAGTTCACACTGTACATGTTGGCCACGCTCCTTAATTGTGGCATCAAGTGTTTACACAGTGAAGGATAAGTCTACTTCAAGACAGTTAAATGGCTTAATAAAGTAGAGGTAAATACATACGAGCAATCGCATTTTTCCACGCAATGTTTGCTACTCTGACGTGAACTTCGGATTATAACTTCGGAGAAGCAGTCAAGTGATGAATCCTTATCGACCCACTCGTCAACAGAAAAGAGCTTTAAACAATGAAAAGAAAAATAAATTTCTACCGCACACGTTCGACCTGACTCTTTTACATTCCTATCACCAAAAACGCAACTAGCGCTAAGGCATGTAGTTCTCCCTAAGATTAGATGCTGCCTAGCAGCGTACCTACATTTCTGAATGAAAATTATCAGTTGATCGCTAATTAAAGTTACACCATTCATTCGCTTTTTCTGAACCTACATGCTTTGCTCGTTTGCCCCCATAAAAAATTGTTAAATCGCGAAACCAAAACAAATTTGAAACATAAAAAATAGACAGGAGAAATAAACTTACAGCGCACTCAGCAAAACAGAAATCATATTTTCCGTCAGCGACAGATCACAAATGAAGTTCAAATGCTGAGCCTTGGTGTGGTTCATGTCGCCAGTGGTTAGCCAGGAGACTCCTTCACTCGCCAGCAAAGCTTCGTACTTAGCAAGCGATATGGCGTTCCTGTCGTTAAAGGCACAACGAAAAACAATAGACAATCTACAGACTTTTATACCTAGCTGAGGGCACTTACTTTAGTATGGGCTGATATGCCTTCCGGAGGGTGGCTTGGAGTATTTCCCATGTGCTGCGCGTCTTTATTTGATCATCCATCATGAGCAGCAATACCTCCCGGTACTCCAAGCACTGCGGGCATGTGCAAAAAGTATAAAATTCACTGAGGCTGTGCTTAAGTTTCTTCACAGTTTTCTGCAAAATCAAAACAAATCACAAGTCAAAGACATTTTCCTTTGGCCAGATCCCCGTGGATCGAGTTCACCCACCCTCTTCGAATCGGGACTGTTTACAATCACTTCGATTTCCTTTGGGGGCATTGCTGTATCAGCAAAGCGCTGCCTTAATTGATCCAGTGAAACTATTTGCTTAATTGGAAGTTGAACTCGCTTCGAGAATTTGGGCCTTTTCGGGCTTTCTTCGGCGTCGGGATCGGCGGCAGACGACGACGATGACGACGACGACGATGCCGATGAGGATGATGAGGAAGACGACGAGATATCCGCAGCTCCTGTTGCTGCAGATCCCGATGTTATTCCTGCCGCGGCACTGATGCAGTTTATATCGGCTTTAGCTTCGTCCATTTTGCAAGCAATTTTCCTGGGCACGATGAAGTGTGGTGGTTTTCACTACGTCGTCGTGTGTACCAAGGGGCGCTCTTCTCCGCCACTTCGCATGCACTTGGATCAAGTATTTTCGATTTTTTTATGAACAATAAGACTAGTATTCCACAAAAGAACACTTTCACTTGTAATTGCTATTTAAGAATTATTTTTAATATATGTGTGAACGTCGTTTCGCAATCCAAACAATTCGGACACATTCAGCAAAGTTATATCGGGGATCCATTTGGCGTGAAGTTGGCCGCAGTTCAACTTTTGAAGCTGCATTCAACTTTTGACATTTATGTTGAACCTGTCCATATGTGGTGGACCCATGAAAATAGAAGTTGACGGGGGAGTGTGTTTATCCACTGATAGGACATTGCCTCTACATTCATATTGAAGGGTCAACAAAAGGTTTTTTCCTTTAAATTTGGCAAGCATTTGATGAGTGAAAAGCTTGCGAGAGCTGTGAGAACATCATAAAATGTTTATTGACACTATTTTGAGCAGAAAAAGAAATTAACGCGCGCCTAAATGTATACACTAGCTAGGATATCGAATACTGCAAATGCACTGCCAAGCGAAGTTATTGAATCGCGCTGAATGCTACAAAAAGTTTAACTGAAATTGAATGACTGTATAGGGTAAAAGAAACATTGTCTTAGGTATGTCATAAAACACGGAAAAATTATTCTTTATGCTCATGTTGTCATAATTATTTGTTTTAAGTTTTGGTCTGGTTTTTTCTGCATAATGAAAGAGGATATGGTTGCGTTATGTGAGAGTAAAAGCAACAGCTACTGCTAATTATTTTCTGAGTCCTCATTTTCTAATTTTTTTACAAATGTAGATATCACACACGTATATGTGGGCAATGAATGTTATCACACAATTTTCACCATTTTGGAGGCTATTTGTATTGTTTGTTTGCACGTCTTTTGAAGTTATACCCTCAATTGCCATTTTTACATTTTTAATGGGGTTATTTATTGTAAAGGCGAAAGCAATTCCGGATCGAAATTGGAGCTTTCCCAATTCACTTTCCCATGTTCACAATATTCCAATGTTCCAAATTGTCATAAATTACTAAATAACTAGATATTCAACTTGCGTCCCTCTTGCCCTAAACTACTGAATAACTGAGAACGCTAAACACCAAAGAGGATCAAGACAATATTAATACCACCTACAGCCTAGCTTTAATTAAATAGTTAAGAGAAACATCTGTGACATACATGTTAAAGTCAATTCTGTTTTTTCGTATATTTGTTTCGTTTGTTTACTTATTTATTTAACTGTGTGTGTATTTCAATTTCAAGTAAAACAAAAACAGAGAAGGAAAAAAACCATCAAATTCACCAATGTAACCAAACAAAAACAGTGAGTCAAAAAACAAGAACTTAAATGTTAGAAATAATAATTTCTAAATTTTAATTTAGAAATTATTTGAAAAACTAAATACCATTTGGGGAAATTTTTTGAAAAACTAAATACCATAGGGTTATATGGTATTTAATTTTTCAAAAAATTTCCCCCTGAGGAAGTTGGGAAGCTCCAACGAAACGTAGGGACAAGAATGAAATAGTGTTTTTATCATTATTTGCTTCGAAAATAAACGACCATCAAGCCCGAGGAACAAGTTTTTTTCCGTGAAATTGTCATCGTTAAATAATTGGTCTTAATATAAAAATCAAAAAAAAACTTTTCTTACATCCATGAATGAAAGAATAAAAAAGTTGTGACACGGGTTTGTTATGACATTTTTTTGACAGACCTAACTGTAAATCTGACGTCATGGAATGGAACTTTCACTTTGCATGCATGTAAAAAAAACCCGCGTTTACACAAGAATCTGTGCTGGCCAATCACAGATCATCAATCTGTTTTGCTTGGAAACCAAAGACGAGCGACGCAGTAGGCGTACTGTGTTTTTTCTCAATGATTCCGAATATGGTGGAAAAGGTTGCAGGATGTTGACTCTGGCTTCAGAGAGCGCTTTGTACAGCTCCAAGACACCCTTTGGAGCTAGGCCTGAGGGTGTCAGCGTACGAGCGCTTGGTGGTCGGAAGTCCCGCTCGGCATACGACCGGGTTCAGCCCGAAGAAGTTACAAGCAGCCCGGTAATGGTGACGCTATCCACAATTGGGGGCGGAGGGAGGCAGCGCTAAGCCAAAATGAAGGCTTAGATTATCGGTCTACAAACAGACAACGGCACCAACTTAAATACAGAGTATTTGTCAATCATTTTAATTATGCTTATTTGAAAATAATTATGTTCAAGATCTCTTCATTTTAGCGGTCCTTCCAAAAATATAGAAAAAGGACCTACCTGTTATGGTATTACTCCGTTGCCCCCTCCGTCCGTCCACACCTGTAAGGCCTTCAGCCCAATGAGTTCGTTGGGTCCGTCACGTTGAAGTACGCAACTGACAACTGAGTTAAATATATTCGTTCTTATGGAAAGCGACCCATAGAATAATTCATGACGTACGTCGCTTCCCAAAAGAACGTGTGTATTTCACTGAGTTGTCAGTTGTGTAGGTACTTCAACGTGATGGACGCAACTGATTGATTGGGCTGAAGGCTTAATTTTTGAGCGGTAAGTCGTAGACAAATGAAATTTGGTACACTTCTTAAGTCCTTAAAAAAAAATTAGAACGCATACATGGGCAATTTTTAGGTACACACATATCTAAAGGTTAATTTACAGTTTGAATATTGATTTAAAAAAGACAAAAAGTGTTTTGGCCTTATTTTGAAAAGTTTTACAGCCTGAAAGAAGAAAATTAAAACATGCACCAAAAAAAAAATTGAGTTTTCATAATAAATAGTTCTACTATATTGCAAAATATTGAAAAATTTTTGTTGGGAAATAAGAAAAGGCAAATAAGTACCCATTTTCAACGTGTTTAAGGTCATAACTTTTCCATTACTTAAGGTGGCGCTACAGTCCGTGGTGGACCTGGGCCTTTTCCATTACATACTCTACTCTATACTCTAAAAGCCGATATTGCGCTCACATATAAAGCGACCACAGCTGAAGCAAAGGCTTAAATTAAATTTTGGTTAAACAGTTTTAAAACTGCCGTTTTGAAGTATTTTCGCAAAATAAAAATCGAGAAAAAAATTTTGTCCCCACCAGAGTGTCTCCGATACTATAAGGCCAAATGATTTGGAAAAAATCACTTATATCAAGAATTATTTTTTGAAGAAAACTATAGAAACTTTTGAATATTTAGCTGGTTTTATTTAGATTTAGCTCGAAAACTTTAAAAACATTGCAAAATATTCTGATATGTTAACGGCAATACCGATTGTAATGAAATTTTGTCAGCATAAAAAGAGTAGGAAGAGAATTCTAAAATTTTGAAATCTTTGGAAATCTAAAAAGCAAATTGAAAAAAACCTGCTTTTATTAGCGCTAACTAAAAAACCTGCCGATGCCGACAGTATTGGGAAAAGGTAGCCATTGCTAGTTGAAAGTACTTGGAAATCAAAAAAAAAAAATATGATGATATTCGAAGAAAGATACTGAATAGTCGTTTCATGAATTTTAAATCAAAAAATTCAGAAAAAAGCTAAAAAAAAACTCATTCGTCAGCCTTACAGCTGCCTAGAATGTCACTATGCCCTAGGCACCCAGCACAGGTAAATGTTGAACTGCTCCGACATTTCCTTTAGAGACGAACGGCAGTCTATGGCTACTTTAGAGTTTATAGAGATCCTTCCAGTTATTAGCCAGGTAAAGGCTTCCTTCATCGCCATTATTTCATCTTGAAAAACGTTGCAATGACATGGAGGACGGAAAGAGAAACTGAGATTTAGTCTTTTTGAGAATACATGCCCTGTCTTTGATCCATCAGTGTAGAAGTGGAAGTGGATCGATTCACATTCCAGAGGCGCACAGTCGTCCCAAGAAGACCAAGGGGAGATAGTTGTCTGGAATTTCTTGTCAAACTGTAGCTGGGGTATGGTTAAGTCTATTTTTCTAAAGGGGGACCTAAATGTATTCAGAATAGCGGAGTGGAGTGGCCTTTTTCACTATCGGTCCACTGAGAGGTTGCTTTGAGGCGAGTATTCTTGATTGAAGCTGTTTGTCTGCTGAAAATGTCAAGGGGAATGAGATGTAACAGGGTGTCTAGTGCGGTGCGAAGTGCTCCACCTATACATAAGCAAACCGACATTTGAACCTTGCTTAGATTGTCACGATTTACCGCTTTATTCAAAGCGGTCTCACGACCGAGATATATAGCCAATGGGTAATTCGGGGTTGAGGTCCCCACTTATTATAACCAATGACTTTTTTTGCCGGAAAAGATTGCTACCGTAGCTTTCCGAACCCTTTCCTGTACATTAAGATGAGACCCAGATATTTAGCTTCCACAGAGAAGATTGAGCTTCTGACCTTGACTGAGGGGGGGGGGGGGGGGTTGATGTGTGGGATTTTGTATTTCTAGGTAAAGACGACGAGATCTGTTTTGTGGGGCTGGCACCCAGATCACAACTGTCCTCCCATCTTGGAAGCTTGCTTTGAGCCACAAATTACTTAATGAATTAGATTTTCAACTAGACTGGAAAGCCGAGGGGCCTACAAGCTGTTGCCATGGATATACCTGGAAAACTACGCATACTCTCACATTTTGTCAATGTATTCCACACTTAAAGAGATTCACCACGAAATTCAAGTGATTCACCACGAAAACATGGCGGAATCAGCTTTTTGCTCCGTCTACCGGACAAAAATTGTAACAAATTCCAATATCTGGAAGTCGCCACATAATGGGTCGTGCTACATTAATGTTGTTTTGCTAGAGACCTTAAAATCATTTTTATCTTAATTGTATTCCAGTTATACATTATGTATTTCAAATGCCTTCTAAATATTTTCATAGATAGTTAAAAACAAAACACAAAAAGCGCAAATGAAACTAATTCTTTACTGCCTAAATGCCTGTGCCTCTGACAAGTTGTTGTTTTATGTTACCGGACTAAAGCTTTAAAAAGCAAAATTTACGGTTAAGTACCAATAAAATGTTTTCTACATGTTTTGACGAAATCAATCGTTAGTATATTAAAAAGTAAAAGTCATTAGAAAGGTTCAAAGGCACTTTTATTATTTTTATTATAGCTATAATTTGAATTCGTTATTCGAACAAATCAATATTATGATATAATTGTCATCCTTATCCTTCCAAGTCAATATTATTGCATGCATTTGAGATTAGAGTTGAACATTAAAAGTCAAATTGGCAACTGAGAACAGAAGAATAATGCACTTTTGAGTGAACCCATTTCGTAAAAAAAATCAGTAGCACATTGAAATTGATTTCTGTCAGTGAAATAGCAAAGTAGTCGAAAGAAAAATGTTTATGTATATTTTTGTAGGTTAAAATAGAGATTGACACCAAAAGAAGCATTCATTAAACAAACAAATTTAATCACAAGTAAAAAAAAGTTTCAGTGATGCAATCCAATGAAAGCTATATTTAATGCTTCTAAACTTCTTAACTTTTCTTAAATTTGGGAACGTTTAATATTTTACGCAAGTAAAAATCATAAGGCTTTTCCCAAAATGGAAGTTTTCTCGATTGTTTCCTAATTGTTGCTCTTGTTTTGCTGAATAACTTATATTTTCTGCATTCCTACATAATTAAAAACTGAACATCAATAACACATGAACGATTCTGGAGAAAAGAAAAGCCAACTGCGTAATAATAATAATAAGCGTCTCACACGCATTCACCGTCACAAAACCGAAAAGCATAAACAACAAATAAACAAATAGGTTTTGGGGGAAAGGGGACGCACAAGTTGAATATTTAGTTATTAAGTAATTTGTGACCCGAACTATATTGAAAAAAAGACCAAATTCGTAAAAATATCCAATTACGTCATAAACATTCCAGTATTTCCAGGCACATTCAAATGAACTAAATTTTACGATTTTGTAGTCTCAATGTAGGCTCACCCCAAGTGTGGGCAAAATTAAAACAGAATTGTCATTTTGACTTTAATGACTTGTGTGTTATCTTTTATGACTTTTTTAAGATATGTATTTAAATTTTTCAAATGTCAGTGTGAAATTCACCTCGCTATTTTGGCGGGCTCTCAAATTTTTGTTTACTTTTCTCACACGTATTCACCGACACGGAACTCAAAACAACAACAACAAATAAACAAATGGGTTTTGGGGGGAAAGGGACGCTTTAGTTGAATATCTAGTTATTAAGTAATTTGTGCTTTGAGCATTCTGTAGGAGTTCTTTAATGGGATTTAAGTGTTTCCCTGAAATGACAATGGCAACGTCATGTGCATAAGCGATCACTCTGCAGTCCTCTCCTTCCAGGTTAACCAGCAGTTCGTTCACCGCTAGATTCCAAATGAGTGGGGATAGGACTCCACCTAGTAGGGCTCCCCTGCTGACAGATCTTCTGGCAGTGGTGTCACCTAGCTTTCAGTTAATAATCCTACTCGCCAAAAGTTAGCGCAGTTCCTTTACTATTTCTATAGCTTGGCCTATCCAGCAGGAAAACTCAGTATCAATCCTCCCATCTTTCGTGAAAAAGACCCCGAGGTACTTATACTTCTATATCTGTTTTAATAGGACCCCATTTATGTGTAGAGTACACTGCACAGGAATTCGGGAAACAACCATCACTTCCGATTTGCTCACGTTTACCTTCATCTTAACATTACAACAAACGGCAAAACCAGCCAGTGCTCGCTGTTAACTGCCCGGACGATGGCTTATTCTGACGCCAGCCATTTTAAAACCGTCAAGACTGTGTTCCAAAAAGAGAGCTGATAGAGCACAGGCCTAGCGAAGTACACCTAGCAACGCACACATCAAAAGGACGGGATTTGACGCCATTTTTCGGCACACAGCTTTTGCAAAGCTGGTCTTGTGCCTCTGCCTCGCACTGCTCTTCCCGTAACAAAGGCTCGATTACAGCTCTGGAACGCGCTTCCAGCACCTTCGCGAATACTTTTCCCGAAAGACTTATGTGAGATATACCCCTACCTATAGGCACTGCTATAACTCCTGCTTGCCAATATCGATATGTGCTTTCCCGCTATCCCAGACCACTTCGAAGACACATGTTAGCCATTTAATACCTTCCCCACCCATTTCAGCAACTTCAGCAGACTTGCCGCCAACTTTAAGCGTTTAAATCGCACCCGTGACTTCATCTACTGTTGGACTATTCTCCGCCCCAATCTCGCTAGCAGTGGGATTGCCATCTTCGGTACCCTACAGAGGGTTGGTTAATTTCGAAAAGTGTTCGCTTCATCTACGTAAGACATCGTTCTCCTTTGAAAGGAGTGTACCATCCATTGCATTACAATATTTTGTGTATTACAATATATTGTGGGGTGCCGTGGCGTAGCGGTTAGTGTGTTTGCTTACTACGCCGGAGGCCTGGGTTCGAATCCTGCCATCGTCACCTGAAAAAAAGAACTTGTTATTTTTCACGGTCCCCACCTCCGCGAGGGTCTGACAAGCCCTCCGAGAGTATCATTTGTCTTGAAAAAACTTCTCAAAGTGCCCCTTTGCATGTAAAAGAAATTAACACACCAGCATACATTGTCAAGAAGTTGGCCCTGGTTCACCTCGCGCTGTTGCGCCACTCTATCTATTACAATATTTAACTTCCTTCTTCTGAGACGGCGAATAGTCTGCCATAACATCTTGTTCTGGCAGACAATGGAATCAATCAGACAGTGGAATCAATGTTCTCACTGCCTGATTGCGTTGATTCCACACAATATAAGCTCTCTTCTTTTCTCTGATGGCTTCTTAAACTCCATAGGTGTTTTAAACTACGCAGGTCTTTTCTCACCACCAGCCGACTACACCAAGCCGCTTCACTCCCGAACCATTTCTTGCAGAACCGATGACAGCCGATGGAAACAGCTGCCATTCCACCTATACATTTCAAAAGTCAGTTGGAACTTGTTCAAACTTCTCCTAAACGTGCCGTGCAAATTGTTCTCTGTAATCTGAGTCAGCATTTTGTAATCTTTCCCACCGTTTGCGTGGCACCAGTCTTGGTTCTCGCTGGGTCGCAAGGGAATACTATCGCTGAGATGCAATTTGCACAACACTAGGTGGTAACCATCAGTTGACAGCTCAGCTCCTCTCAGAACGCGTAATCATCATCATCACAAATCATTTTTTGAACACACGATGGTACCACAAAGAAGTCAAATCAAAGATCTCTGATTAGTAGGCACTTTGGCGGTACCAAAGTGCATTTGTGGATGTCTTTGTGTGGGACAAAAGTGTTCATGATGAACAAAGCCATAAGCACAGCAAAAGCCCAACCAGTTCCCTCCGTTCCCGTTTTGATCTGGGTCACGGCGCCTCCCAATCACACTTTTCCAAGTACTGTTGTCCGTACCCACATGAGCATTAAAGTCACCCACTAGAAGAATTCTTTCTGCCATTCTTCCATTTCTGCCACTCTATCTAGAGCAGCATCAACTTCGCTCAAGAAGGCCGCATGCTCTAATTCACGATTAGGTGCATACACCTGCACTAGAGCCAAAGTCGATCACTCAAGCTTAAGCTCTAATATGAAAACCCCCCTCCGAATGAAATAATCTCGAGTACGTTGTTCGACAGACGGGGGCTTTTGAGTATCCCCACATACCTGCGCAGTGCAGTCATGTTACGTGGGACGCCAGACCAAAAAAAAAGCTCCACCCATCAGCGAAGTCTTTGGTTCTGGAATCTTTCCACTTAGTCGAGGAGATGGCAGTAGTATCGAGCTGATACTCTTTAAGCCTCCTCAGCCAGTTCCAGTTGTATGACATTGGCTTGCAATACTTTGTGGAGGCATAGTATACTCCCAAATTATTGTTGTGCTGTTTCTCTGCGAGAATTTTCACGCAACAGCTCTGTTCAGTGTTGTCGTTCAATAATTGTTTTTTGAACAGTTGTGTTGTTTTTGTTAATGAAAGACTTCCGCGTTGATTTTTGTAATATTCGTGGGCTAAGAAAGAATTTTACTGCAGTGTACGTCCATCTCTGAAACCCAGGTATTCGGCAAAGATCCTGCCACTGGCCAACCCGACCCAAGCTTCGAACTCCCTGGAGCCCTTATTCTTTCCATATATTGTATGACCTCAACATAAATATATGTACATACGTAATGATATAGTCTAAGATATTCCTCGATATATTAACACCTGTTCCAACCCAGAACTTAATTTCAAGTGGATCGATTTCACCGTCCGTAGACAAAGAATTTATTAAAGCCCAAACTTCGGCAGTGCGTTAACTTGTAATGAGTTTGATGCACTGTCTGATTCCATCCAAAGAATTGTCACCCTGAATCCTAATAATGAAATCGTGATTACGGGTGATTTCATTATTCACAATTCTAGCTGGCTTCGACGTTCTGGTCAGACAACACCCGAAGGAAGGTATGTTAAGATCTTTAGTGCTTTAAAGAATCTGACCCAACTTGTAGACGAGCCCACACGGGTACCTGACATTGATGGTCATACCGCTAACACACTGGACTTATTTTTGACCTCTTCGCTAAATGCTTTTTGCGTTGCTAAAGTATGAAATTCTGTTTCTGTTTCTGTTCCTGTTACTTGTGACACCGCGGCTTTACAGGGAGTTCTCAAACCGAAGGAGAACTCGTGGTTTGACTTGAGCTTGACTTGAAAAGAGACGATAAATATGCAGGAATCTTACTTTCGGTGTTACAAGGAAAAGGAAAACCCTTCTCTAGTACGTAAACCGAAATAAGTTCAAACAAGCCAGAAATGAATGCAATGCTCATATCCGTCATGTGAAATTTTTGTACGACCAAAAGTTGAGGCAGAAAATACTACATTGTCCCAAAGGTAGTAAAAACTTTTGTTCTTTCGTCAAAAACGTGAAAAATTGTGCCTCATCCTCCATCCCGACACTCGTCTGCAATGGCTTTCCAGCTGTCAGTTCTCTAGAACTCCCTAGCTGCCAATCTCCTCGCAGCACATTTTGCTGCCAGCTCCACGCTACCTACCAGATTGCGTATAATGCCTCCGCCTGTATTTGAGCGAGTTCAGGTCTCTTCCTAAGTAGATGGAAAACAGCATTTGTCCAGCCCGACCCTCAAGAAGGCGAAGAAGAAGTTCTTCATCTATCTATCGTCCAATTGCACTTACCTCCTTCTTTCTATGGTCATGGAAACGCTGATTAATTTCCAGCTCATGAAATATCTCGAATCACGAAAACTCCTTAATGACCGGCAATATGGTTTTCGTGGCAAAAGGTCCACTGGTGATCTGATGGCATATCTCACCGAAAAGTGGAACCACTCCTTGCATCTTCTAGGTGAAAGCAATATTGTTGCGCTTGATATTTCAAAAGCATTTGACAAAGTTTGGCACCAAGCTCTCTTGCCGAAAATGCGTGCATTTGGAATCGATGAATCACTCATTCAATGGATTAGTAATTACCTTTCGAACCGTTCAATTGAAGCTGTTTTTAATGGCTTTAAGTCTGCCGTTCACAAAATTAACGCTGGGGTTCCCCAGGGCTCTGTTTTGTCTTCGACCATCGTCCTTGTTTTCATAAACGATCTCTGGTATGCTACAACTAATCCAATTCACTCCTTTGCCGATGACAGTACCCTCAGTTTTCCATATTCATTCGCGGTTCCTCGCCCCTGCTCTTCGAGCGTAGAACTGGAACGGCAGCGTATGTCAAACTCATTAAACTCCGACCTTGACAGCATTGTATCATGGCGATCTCATAACAGAGTGGAGCTTATGCTTCGAAAACTCAATGCTGTCTTCTGTCATTGAAGCAACCCCTATCACCCAGCCATTATCCATGAATGGTATCTACTTGCATCGCTGAAACCGAAAGGCTTTCCATCTTCGGTATCTGTGTCAATGAAAACTTAAGTTGGAATGACTACATATTTGAGACTGCCAAGAACGCCGCGAAATGCCTAGGTTTCCTTAAAAGGTGCAGGAAGTATTTTACTCCTTCTGATCTGGCTATTTTATACAAGGCATACATTTGCCCTAAGCTGGAATATAACTCCCATATCTGGGCAGGTGCTTCGAAAACTGCACTGCACCTGCTAGACAGGATTCAAAAACGGGCGTTTAAACTTATTGGTGACAGACATAAGAAAGTCAATTGACTCCCTGGAACAACGACGAAATATCTCTTGCCTGTCACGGTTTTATCGCTTTTTCTACCAACAGTGTTCCAACGAAATAGCTAATTGCATTTCAGCCCTTAAGATATTCAACCGTAATACTCGCCAAAGATCGAATGCACATAAGTTCACCCCACTTTTGGACGCACCGTTAAGTTCAGAGGTTCTTTCATAAGCCGTACAACGCGTATGTGGAATGTCCTTCCGCAACCAGTCCTTCCTTCCCACTACAACATGCAGCTATTCAAAACAAGAGTGCAACGGCAGCTCTCTTCCTTTTCCTCTTCTTCTATTCCTTTCCGCTCGTGAGATGCAAAACATTAAAAGGGTACCCTAATCCCTTATTCGCGAGTATAGGTATTATAAAAAAGAGTTCCTTCTTCGTTAGCGATGATACATTCCATGTGTCACTTTTAAGTTGGCACATGGAATGTCGGGCCGTTGTCGATTTGTAGACTGTCCATGTAAGCCCTCATTTTGCTTAGCGCTGCCCCCCTCCGTCCAACGTAATGGATAACGTCACCAATTCCGGGCTGCTCGTAACTTCTTCGCTCGCATGCCGACACCCCTCTGCTGACTTTTTGAATTTTTTTTCTGCGGCGTAAAGGTTTACTGCACTACTTGCTATAGGTATACCGTACACTTCTCAATAAATAAACAATGACATATTTTTATAAAGCACTACTTTCCATCGTCAATTTTTATATAGGTTTAGGTACTTACTTTTCCTTTACTATACCCATAAAAGTAAAAGCATCAAGTCCGTTTGATAGCTGGGGTCGATTAAGTATAATTGAGGTCAGGGCTTGGAATAATCTAAGCTCTTCTGTTGTTAAAAGTTTGTTTAAAATAAATTTCTGTTGACAAACAAACAAAAAAAAATGATTACAATAATGCAATTAAGTACTGTTTTGGAAATTAGATTTAAGTGTTTTCGAAGCGCTGAGCTTCTAAAATGTCAATCAGCTGTTAGTGAAAAAAAATATACTCTCGCCGTATATTATGAGGCGTCTCCCCAGGAAACCAGTTGGGGATTTTTTATTTCCGCTCAATCCAACAAATACCAGTTGTTCTTTATCAACCGCAAATAATCTCTAAGCATAGAAATAAACCCCAATGCTCTACTGTGTGTCGTCTGCACTATTAATTTCACTATGCTATCTTCTGACGACATGTTTTGCTGATACTATTGACCTCATATCCTCAACTCTGATTAATAAACTGCGTTCACTCTCTACACCTAAACCTACACAACGATCGAACACGATTATCATCTTCACGGATCTTAAATGTCTCCAACCAAAACACAGACTCCGAGTCAAAATAGCACTGATCGTAGGTACGGAGCAGACGTTGAAAATAAGATTCCCAAGCCAAGACCCAGTCTTTAAATAACTTCTGAAGTGTTAAGTCGTGAATAAACGTTAATCGAAATAAATCTGTGATGCGGCTCGTAAATATGAGGAGACCGGCGTTTTTTTGTATCTTATTAATTTTGCACCTGTTCGGCAATGTGAAAGGTGCTGGCTTAACCGAAGTGTTCGGATGGAAGCAAGTGGACTATGAAAATCGAGGCGGAAACTCAGTTGGAACAGGTACCTGCTGGGGGATAATCCGGTATTTGTCGATTTAGTTTGAGTGGTTGATTAGAATACCTTAAATGTTTGTCTTTGCTTGCACTTTTGACATAAGCAAAAAAAGAAGTTAGGTACGTGTATCTACTTACTCTTCACGGATAAAAAAGGCGATTTACGCCTTTATTGAAATAGTGTCGTGTAATTTGTTTATGATTTCAAAAAAAACCTTGAAGGTTTTTTATATACCTACACGTTATTTTTATTTCTGAAACCCCCAAGGTTAAGTATGACATGGGGAGGCTGGTGTCTCTGCAACAGAGTTGTCTGTTAATTGTTGGGTTTGTGCTCAAATTCAATAACCGTGCTGAGTATTATTGAGTATCACATACATGACCATAGGGATTTATTTTTTTTGTTATATATAGTTGTTGCACACCTTAGACATACAAATGTTTACTTGTGTTTAGTTTTCAATTATTGATGTCATCAATAATAATGTCTGTGTAGGAATAATCACTTAACCGTTACGGCGCCCTATGTGGAAAATCTCATAGTCAGACTTTCTGGCTGATGTTTGTTAATGCAATTTATTTCAGAGAGGGGTTTTAATTGTTAACGCTTAAATCCAATGGTTTCTGCAGTTTTATTTGACGTTATAGCTTTTATCTGTTTAAGACTATGCCTGTATGTGATTTTCTAAATTCTGTAAAGCTTGTCATATTTTTTCCTAGACCGTAAAGGCGTGAACTCACATGCTTAAATTTACACAACCTCATAACGCTCATAAGCGTTTTGCAAGAGTAAGATATTTCGGTTTTAGAGGAACTGGAAACAACTTTACCGACATACTAACTTACTTAACGTTACGCTACAGTCCGGGGTGGACCTGGGCCTCAGCCAACAAGTTTCGCCAGCCAGCTCTGTCTCCAGCTAGCCGTCTTCAGCTTCGCACCCGAAGTTGACTGAGGTTCCCTTCAAGTTGCGCTCTATAAAGCATAGGTATACCTGCGGGGTGGATTCGAAGATTTTCCCGGCTGGGGCTTTGGTGCCCATCCGCTCTAGACGACCGTCGTAGCCTTTGTATTTTGTGACTCTTCTGGCTGGGTCGGTGTCACTGTACCGCCCGTACAGTTTGATGTTATATCTTCTCCTCCACTCTCGGTCTATATGCAGACGGGACCATGAATTGTCCGAAGAATTTTCCTCTCGAAGCAGCCTACAGTGTTTTCATCAGCCTTGGACAGCGTTCATGCTTCTACACCGCAAAGCAGGACTGGGATGATAAAGGTCCTATAAATAAGACAGTTTAGTTGCTCCAGAGAGGGGTTTGCTACTCAATTGCCTTCTTAGTCTAAAGATACCGCGATTGACAGGAGTTATCCTTCGTTTGATTTCAGCGCTGGTGTCATTGTCTGAATTTATGCGAAACCCAGGTAGACAAAGTCCATAACTACCTCAAAAATATAGCTGTGGACGGTGATGCTTTTTCCAAGACGTCGGTGCTGTGTTTCTTTTCTTAATGACAGCAATAAGTCCTCGTTGACTGCGAAACCACTGACATCACGCTTTGTTCTTCCAATTATGTCAATGTTGTCTGCGTATGCGAGTAGTTGAACGGACTTTTGAAAGATTGTGCCTTTGGTGTTAGCGCGGAGGCTCTGCTTAATTATCTTAAGCATGATGTTATAGAAGTCACATGACAGCGCGTCGCATTGTTTAAATCCTTTTTTGACATCAAAGGGGTCGGCGGTGACGTCTTTACCGACCTTGACGGAACAGCGTGAGTTTTCCATCATCATCTTACACAGCCTGAAGAGTTTGTTGCAGGGATGCCATACATAGACTTTGCACCATAGTTCGTCTCTGTAGTACGTCAATGAAAAGGTGATGGGTATCGATTTGGACTTCCATGGGTTCCTCCAAGATCTGTCGCAGTGTGAACATTTGATCGATAATGGACTATCCTGGCCTAAAGTCCAGTGTGACCTATTAGATTGTTGACAAACGGCTTCAGGCTTTAACACAGTATACAGCAGGAAAGATCTTGTACACATGTAGTTGGCACAGTTCAGAGGGTCTCCTTTTTTGAGTATCGGGCAAACAATATGCTGAGGTTCCATTCATCAGGCATGCTTTCCTCAATATATCTTTCAGATGAGCTGGTACATGCTCCTAACTAGCTCATCGCCAGCGGATTAAAAAGTTTCGGCTGCTTAGGCCGTCTGTTTCGGCTGCTTTGTTGCACTCAAGCTTAGACACAGCTACTTTCACTTCATCCAGGTAGGAAACACTTTACCTATACATAGTTTTCCGTTGCATCTGTCACGTCGAAGTACAGAACTGACAACTCAGTTTAATAAACACGTTTTTATGGGTAGTGACATACGTTACGCAATCCTGATGTGTGTCGAATCCTTGGATGGATGGAATAAAAGATATTCAAAAGATACCAATATCTTGTTATATTTGGGTCTTGTTCTTTGAAGTAGTCGCTCGTTGTTTGTCGTTTTAAGGCGATCAATTCATTGTGGCGTATTCTTTTCAACACTTTAGGCTGCTTTTGAAAACACTTTAGGCTGCTTCGAGAGGAAAATTCTTCGGACGATTTATGGTCCCGTCTGCATAGACGGAGAGTGGAGGAGGAGATATAACATCGAACTGTACGGGCTGTACAGCGATACCGACCTAGCCAAAAGAGTCAAAACACAACGTCTACGATGGCTGGGTCATCTAGAGCGGATGGACACCAACGCCCCGGCCCGGAAAATCTTCGAATCCACACCGCAGGGACGACGCGGTAGAGGAGCACCGAGACTCAGGTGGCGCACGCAAGTGGATGGGGACCTCAGCCAACTTCGCGTGCGAAACTGGAGACGGCTAGCTAGAGACAGAACTGGCTGGCGAAGCTTGTTGGCTGAGGCCCAGGTCCACCCCGGACTGTAGCGCCACCTTAAGTAAGTAAGTAAGTATTCTTTTCAACACCAAACTCTCAAATAATACTTCGCGACAGTTCCAGCGTGGTGTACACTCGGTTTCATTGTGTACAGAACGACAAATCCTACACCGGTGCAGTAATCACGTTAAGTTTCAAATTGCTTTGACTTTATTTTGTTTACTTATTTCCATTTCGTAGCGTGGATTTTGTTGGTATCCCTTTTTTTATTTGTACTTTTTACTCAAAATGATTTGTGTTAGCTTTGTGTTTCTGACATTTAGGGCCGATTTCACAGTGGCAGCTTAAATAAAACTTAAGTTAACAACGCTTCAATACTCAGCCTCTGTTCCGATTGCGCTGACAGTTTTGCGTATTAGCCGTAAGCTCTTAGAAAATGCTGTCAAAACAATTTTGTTTTGTAATTTTTGGAACATTGAATAAAAATGTTCAGTGCATCGTGTTGGTCTTTCCCTTTTTCTATTCATTATTGTTACGTTGATGTGTTTTTTATAAAAATAAAAATAATTTGCGTTGTTTTTTTTTTCTGAAAAACTTAAGTCTACAATGTTGGTGACTTAAGTGTGTGACTGAAAAAAATAAGGTGAAAACGGAATTTCATCCTGAGTGAGTGAAGTGTCAGAATCGATACGTAAGTCCCAACTGTGAAATCGGCACTTAGTATTATCTTTTTATCGATTTCATACAATTTCAGTCGCGCTGTAAAAAATAACGAGTAAAAATTGAGTCAAAACGTCACTTCACATACGCAATCAAAGCTGCACCCAGCCTCCACCGTCAAATACGACGGTGGCGAAAATTGGAGTTCGGTGTTGACACCAAACTAATTCGGAATTCAAGAGAACATTTACATGAGCACGATTCCGTTCAGGTGTACGAGAAAAGAATAGTTTTTTCTGTATTCCACACCAGTTTTACGATTCGGTGTTGAAAAAAACACGCCATTAGTGTCTTGTTTTGGTAAGTCTGTATCATGGAAATATTGCCCGGCTTAGTACAACCCCAAAGTTGTGTGTAAAGCTACGCTAGTTCTCGTTTCTCGCAAAAAAAAAACATTGGAAACAAAAAGCGACTTCAATCCCGAATTTGGTCATTAGACCCACTAACGTTTGAAAAGGTTGTCTGGTAGCCTTTGATAAGTGGTAGATAGTGTGATAAACTGAAAACTGAGCTAGGTTGAAAAATTAGCTTGCCTTTGTATGATCGGAGCACTAAAAACCACTCCCTAAGGAGCACTGGGCATCTTGTACCATCTATGTTATCCCTTGACATCTTCACAGCTGTCAAGGGTTGCAACTACGGTTGATCGCCTCAAAGCAACCTTGCAGTGGACCGATAGCAATAAAGGACACTCTTTCATACTCCTGGATGTAGTCTAATGTACTCCCTCCTTGAAATCCAGACTTCACCATACTTCGACCTCAGGGTGATAAAAAATTTGAGGTCATCATCCCTTTCAGATCCTATTGGGATGATCTTGCGTTTAGGAAAATTATTTAATCCACTCCTAAACCGATGGATGAAACTAGTGATGGTGATTAAATGATGATGACTAAATCTTAGTCTCTCTTTTAGCATTCTTTCATAGGCACCGAGCCTTGTTATTGTTATTGCTACATGCTAGCCTGTCAATAGTGCTCTGTAATGACACCGATTGTAGCGCTAATGTGTGATCTATATAAGACAATCAGACTCTTAGGCCCGATACAAACTTACGATTTTTGACGCGCGGGCCCGCAGCGTCACCGCTTTTGCGTCATACAGTATACTTGCAGGCAGATTAAGTAACGGTTAAAAAATCTCGCACATTTTCGCGAGAGAGCAGCGTCACCGTGCATTGCAAATTGCAACGAGCGTTAAGATGCAGCTTTAGCCAAATGTGCTTGGTCGTCGGACAGGTATTTGCCACCTACCCCAAAGGTTTGTTCATTCTATTGCATCCAGTATGCGCAGATCTACACAAAAACTGTGTACAAGAGTACATAAGTACAGTACAAGCTCTAAATCGGTTAGTTGCGGTGCTAGCTCATTTCAAGAAATTTGGGTCAGTCAAAAAGGAGGTTTCCTACAGAAATGCAATTCCTCAGTAGCTTCTCAAAGAAATTAGACAAATTTTAATAGGTATGTTAACTCAAATAACTAAAGCTTTGGCAAGAGTTTATTTTCACAGTGTTTGAGTCAAAACAAATAAACCCCACAGCTTAAGGCGACGCACCGGCTATTAAACCGCTCGAGCAGATTTTGTAAAACTAAGACGAAAACTGCCTTAAAAAACTTCTTTGTTAGTCGATTGACTCTTTTGTAAAGGCCAAAAGACACTTTTACGATATAAACTTTATTTTTGTCATAACTGCCATAGTTTAAAAACTAAAAATGAAAATATAATTTTAGATTTTAGTAACCCCACTCTCCCCTACCAACCCTACCTGCTACTTTTCCAACGGTGCATTTTTTTAGTGCATTGATGTAACTATATTTAAAAAAAATTGTTTTTTTTGCACATGTATATTATGAACTTACCGTATAATAAACAATATTCTTTTTTCCAGTTGATTTCATTTTCCCTTCAGATGATATTGCATCTCGCGCAGGTGCTCCACCGTCAGCACCTATCAGATCCGAATCTTATATCCCTTACAACAATGTTCCAATGGGCGTAAGTCACTACAAAGGAAGGCTTTTTATAACTATGCCGCGCCGACGTTTGGGAATACCGTCGACTCTTAATTTCATTAATTTAAAAACCACTACTGTTCGCAGTCCAAAACTTAAAGCTTATCCTGATCTTCTCACTAATACTCTGACGGTAAGATAAAATATAATAAATATTTTCTAATTAGAAAGGAAAAACAAATCTTTTGCGACAGGCTAACCTCACTAGAAACGAGAATAGAATCATATCCGTTTATAGGACCCGTATTGACGCTTGCAACCGACTATGGTTCATCGACACTGGAATGCTCGAATTGCCAAGTAAGCAACAAGCATTTCCTACACAGCTTTAATGATTTCTTTCAAGAGCCATTAATTTCTTTAAGACAATAGAATGCAAGTTCAGCGCCCCTCTATTTGGATATTTGACTTGGAGTCGAATAGAAGACTACATCGTTTCGAGATTCCAGAATCGATTGTAGCAACTGGACCTGGTCTTGCGAGTATTACGGTAGATGTGGACAAAAATGCTTGCGACAAGGCGTTTGGCTATATTCCAGACTTAACCAACAACGCTTTATATGTTTACAGGTAGATGATTAAGTTAACATTTTTTAGGGCCAATTTTTCAGTGCAGGGTTAAACTAGAACAATTGATCCCGGAATAAAGAAAGAGAAGATCTTTCATCGTCTGTTAAGTCCTCAACAATTTAAAACCAAAGTGCATTATTACCCCTTCTCTTTCTCCCCTGATTCCTTCCACTCACTCACGTTATGTAAATGGATTATAAAGGTAGCCATAAGCCATTGAACAGAAGTATTATATAAAACTAGCGGGAGGGTTACAATCCGCTTAGGCGAATCGTTGGATACCCCATCCCAATTGACCACTTTCAAGCTCCGAATTGTGTCATAAATCTTCATTGTTAAATTTCAGTTTCTATTAACTTCAACTGTATTTTAATTTTTCAGTTAAAGAATCTTCTCCCTTAAAAAGGGGCGTGGCATCCACCCCTTTTCAATTACATCTTTTTTTTGTTTTCATTTTTTATCAGAAGTGATATACACGTCTTGATTGCATTTTCACATTAAAAATTTGGTTTATACTTAAAAACGCCCCTAAAAGTGGGCGTGGCAAAAATTAATCCATTTAAGTTGATAGCTTACGTACATATCTGAAGATTTCATGGTCCAAGTTTTTTGGATTTATAGCAAATATATCAAATAAAAACCGTTTATTAAAATGCATATTATATATGACCACGCCGAGGATAACGTGTACCAAATTTCAGCTTCCTACGACAACTTTGAATTTTCATGCTAATAAGTAAAGTGGGCGTGTCAGTGGGCGGATTTTGAAAATTTTTTCACTTGTACTGCTTCGGGACCTAGAAAGGACAAATATTAAATTTCAAGTTCCTAGCTCAAAATTTAAGGCCTAAAAACTACCGACACACGGACGGACGGACATGGCTCATTCGACTAACAATTCGGTCTCGATCATATGCCCTTAAGGTCTTGGGGGTCTACGGTGATTATTTCTCTATGTTACAAACTATGAATCAAACTTAATATACCTTCTATCCTATGGGATGGGGTATAAAAATCATGGGTTAACTAAGGCGGAATGTTCCCAATAGAAGGCTCCCCAGTACAAGGCAGACTCCTTCAATAAAGTTATCGAAATCTTCGGCTTTCTCAATTGTCATAGCTTTTCAGCAGGAAAAAAGTATGAATTATACTCCAGAGTTTCTTATGGCGTTAGCCCACCTTTGGGGAATTTGACCGAGTTAAAGCCCGACCGCAATTGACTGAGAAACTCATAGCTGGGCTGGAGTACAACCTGAGTTCGGCCCCAAAATCCGACCTCGCACTGAAAAACTGTCCTTTATACATAAGCTTAGCTTAAATTACAGTTTTTTATAGCTTAGGGCAGAATCGAATTTGGTCGTTCCGCCACAATTTCTTCCACTTTGATCCCCTTCAAGGTGATTTGAGCATCGGTGGTCAGAACTTTGCATGGGACGATGGCATATTTTCTGTAACCTTGGGCAATAGGGAACCTAATGGATATAGAGCAGCCTACTTCCATCCAATGGCCAGGTGAGTTATGAGTTTATGGGTTTTCTGATATAACTACTATAACCGACGCCTGCCTAAAAATTTCAGTTCGAATGAGTTTAAGGTGTCGACGGAAGTTTTGCAAACCGAAAGCAATGCCGCACGGTCGTACCATGGCCAGGACTTTAAGGTGAGACAAGGCTAAAATACTACATAATTGAGCTTTTTAAACGAAGATGCTTTTTAATCGAAACAGCTACTAGGATCAAGAGGTCTACAAAAACAGTCTACTATGCATGATTTTGATCCAAAGACTGGAATTATATTTTATGCAGAAATAATGCAGAACGGAGTTGGTTGCTGGAACACAAGGAAGACTGATTTCTCTGCAAAGAATCACGGACAGGTTGCATCAAACCAAAATGAAATGATTTATCCGAGTGACTTAACGGTAGGTGTTGTTTGTCATTAAGAAAATACTTTTTTAATTGAAGTTTTCGTCAATAGATTGATGATGAAGGCAATATTTGGGTAATGTCCAACTCAATGCCGATTTTTATTTACTCACAATTGGACCCAAATGTGGTGAACTTTAGAGTGTGGAAAAATACTGTCCGTGGTGCAGCAGAGAATACGGTTTGTGAATAATTTGATAGCACAAATATATTTACAACACACTCGTGATAAACTTCGTTTTAATGCAACGTTCCTGACTTTAATGTGAATATAGCTTAGCTATAAAAATCATGTTCGAATTTTGAAGGTGAAGATTTTAGACTCCAACGCGCTCACTAATTTTGCTCCCTGTCTGCACGTTGTTTCGTCAAGATCGGTTAAGAACTCATCACTGACTTGATGCCAACAAAGAATTAAGACAAGCGACGTACTGTCATGTGACTTATTTAACATCATACTTGAGAATTGTGCAGAACTCCCGCGCTCAAATCAGAGCCACAATCTTCCAAAAGACGACACAGGCATAACCGGTTGACACAGCGTAATATCAGTGAAGCCTCCGTGGAAATGAGATGCGATTAAGATGAGCTAAGCAATCAATGAGGGCAAAACTAAGTACATATGTATATGTGTGCTGTCCTCAAGAAAAGACACCCAACATCAACGTTTGGGACATGATTGCGGGGTAGACTCAAAAATCTTTCGTTTCGGGACGTTGGTGTCCATCCTCTCTAGATGTACACCAGTATTTTGACTCTTCTGGCTAGGTCGTTAAATTCGCTGTATACAGCCTGTACAGTTTGATATTGTATCTCCTCCTACACTATTCGTCTATGAAGACTAGCCTCTCGAAGCAGGCTAAAGCGTTTGACAGGAACCATGCTTGTGCACCGTAAAGTAGGACTGGCATAATGAGGATTTTATATTTTTTCTAGGACTTTTTCTATTTTTTGAAACAATGCCCTATTAAGAGTTTGAGTTTTTTTGAAGGCACATTTTAGAGCTGCCTCCCTCGTAGCAAAAATCCTACGAGCGGGCGCCTATGTCCATTTATAAGACGGAGCAAGTCAAAGGAGGATGAAAACGCTGTAGGCTGCTTTGAGGGGAAAATTATTGGGGTTATTTCTGGTCACGTCTGCATGAGAGTGGATGAGGATATATAACACCGGCTGTACAGAGATACTGACCTAGCCAGCAGAGTCAGAATCCAACGGCTGCTATGGCTGCGTCATTTAGAGCGCGAACACCAACGTCCCGGGCCGGAACATTTTCGAGTCCACCCCGCAGGGACAGCGCGGTATAGGAGGAGCAACGAGACTCAGGTGGCGCAAGCAAGCGGAAGGGGACCTTAGCCAACTCTGCCCTCAAAACTGGAGACGGATAGCTAAGACAGAGCTGGATTGTTAGTAATCATTGGGGCGGCTTCAACGCAATGCTTTTTTTGGGGTTCAAAATGAAATTCAGCAGGAGACAGATAACTGTACAAAAACAGTATGAGACTTATACTTTTTCTCCGCGCAGAGGTCAAACAGAAGGACTAAAAAGCCTGACCTTGTCAACTTAAGGGTACTCTTTAGTACTTACCTAACCCGAGTCGAAAAATGCTAAGATCTTTGCTCAGCAGTAATCTTGAAAATGGGCGGAAGACTAGCGGAACAAGAAAGAGCTCCTTGACCTTGATTAGCCAACAAAAGCAGGAACTAGGACGCCTTCAGAGGGTTTAAGCTTTAATGTGTCATTGGCTTGAATGTGCCATCGAATTAGACGACGCATTTGATGAATTCATTGAAGCGATTCAGAGCGCATGGAAAAACACTTCTTTTCGAAAGGCGGAAATAAGCACTGCTGGCATGTGTGCACAACATATCCGCCAATAAGACCACTGAATACCTTGAGACGGATTGACGGCGTATAGGAATTCAAACTACTCGCTGTGTGCAGAATCTATCGTTGAAGAACTTATCGTTATTTATGTTGGGGAGCAGCCCCTATGGCAAAGCCTTAAAAAATTAAATTTAATACTGAAGAGTAAAAACATTAGAACAATTAACAATTCTACAAACATTTATAATAATGGCTGGCTTTATGTTCATTTAAAACGCTGCCAGGCGAACATCGTCAGGAACCTTTTAATTATAATGAGGCCAACTCTTCCTACAGTTCCAATAAGAGAACAAGTATTTGAAAAAACAATCCCATAACGCACTCGGCACCAATAAAAAAAACTTAAGGAAAGTGGGCAAAAGGAGACAAAGAGAAAGCGGATTTGTTTGCCGAGCACTTGAAGAAACATTCAAGACATTCAGGTTGCACCATTGGCCGAGACATTCAAAATATCATCGCGGAACCTGATAGCTTTGAAATGAAAAAAGTTTCATTGCTTAAAGGTCGGCAAACAAAAACAAAACATAAAAATAACAAGTGCAACAGTGCGCATGCAAAAGCTTCAGTCCATCTCCGACAGATTGCAAAATACCCGACCACACCAAAAAGAAAACGGCCACGCCTCCAAAAAGTGGGCGGGATATAAAAATATAACTGTTGAATGCTTTATACTAGGTGATTGCATACATTTCGGCCTAAAACTCCGCCTTTTTAATTAAAAAAATCACTTTTTTAACGCCACGCCCACAAAAGTGGGGGGAGGCACATACAATACATACATAAAAGTTAGAAAATGCTAATATCTACAACTTTTGTCAATTAATTTTTTGTCAAATTTCATATATATTTATTGAAAAACAGTCATTTTAAGCTAAAATCCCTTAAAAAGTGGGCGTGGTTAATGAAAAGGCTAACTTTTTTTAGCTACTTCAAAGACAATTACAAGACAATGTTACATACCAAAAATGAATGCGCTAGCTCCATTGTAACATAGCTAAAATTTGAAAAAAGTATTTTTTTAAAATTATAGATGGTCGCACATACAGGCCTGTAGTGGGCGTGTCTGTGGGCGGATTCAGCTCCTTTTCAAACATGATCTGAAAGACTGAAGAAAAAATTTATAAATTTCAGTCGATAGTTTTCACACATATCTGAACATTTTATAGCGCAAGTTTTTTGGATTCAAAGAAAATATATCGAATAAAAACCGTTTATTAAAATGCAAATGAAATATGACCACGCCCAAAAGGGGGCGGGTTTTGCCTTTTTTTGAAATGTCAATCGTAATACACTTAAGCGAGGATAACGCGTACCAAATTTCAGCTTCCTACGACAACTTCGAATTTTCGTGCTAATAAGTAAAGTGGGCGTGTCAGTGGGCGGATTTTAAAATTTTTTTCACTTGTACTGGTCTTGGGGGCCTACGTTGATTATTTCTCTATGTTGCAAACTATGAATCAAACTTAATATACCTCCTATCCAATGGGATGGGGCATAAACAGGATTAATGGCGATCCGTTACAAATGACGATCCGTTTTTTAGGGTTGGGTTTTACATTTCTGCTTAACTAAGTAAAACTAAGCTACATACTTACTTATTTGTTGAAAAGAACTGTAATCATGAGTGTAATATTCAGTCTGAACACAACAATAAGGTTAAAATGATTAGG
The DNA here is from genome assembly GCA_947623515.1 of Neoascia interrupta. Lineage (NCBI taxonomy): Eukaryota > Metazoa > Arthropoda > Insecta > Diptera > Syrphidae > Neoascia > Neoascia interrupta. The sequence goes on along the minus strand of OX392464.1, from coordinate 55,735,995 downwards.
GTGGAGCGTATAAATTCAAAGCCGCAAGAAAATTGCAAATAATATGTTTGTGGTATGCGGTAGACGCATATCTGAACATTTTATAGCGCAAGTTTTTTGGATTCAAAGAAAATATATCGAATAAAAACCGTTTATTAAAATGCAAATGAAATATGACCACGCCCAAAAGGGGGCGGGTTTTGCCTTTTTTTGAAATGTCAATCGTAATACACTTAAGCGAGGATAACGCGTACCAAATTTCAGCTTCCTACGACAACTTCGAATTTTCGTGCTAATAAGTAAAGTGGGCGTGTCAGTGGGCGGATTTTAAAATTTTTTTCACTTGTACTGGTCTTGGGGGCCTACGTTGATTATTTCTCTATGTTGCAAACTATGAATCAAACTTAATATACCTCCTATCCTATGGGATGGGGCATAAACAGGATTAATGGCGATCCGTTACAAATGACGATCCATTTTTTAGGGTTGGGTTTTACATTTCTGCTTAACTAAGTAAAACTAAGCTACATACTTACTTATTTGTTGAAAAGAACTGTAATCATGAGTGTAATATTCAGTCTGAACACAACAATAAGGTTAAAATGATTAGGGTGGAGCGTATAAATTCAAAGCCGCAAGAAAATTGCAAATAATATGTTTGTGGTATGCGGTAGACGCTCATTTGGTCCTCCTTGTCTGATATTTAAACACTCGGCTTGAAAATCAAATTTCACTCCATATACTGAAAATTCACCTTAAAAAAAAAGATTAATACTGCCCAAAATGTTGAATATTGCAGTCACATAAAATAAGTTTAAGTGACAAATGTTTTTACTTTATTTATTTTTTTTTTTCGAAATACAGATTTTTTTCTAACAGAACTGTAAAATAAATGTGATATAACTGATGCTATAACTGATGTTTGTTTGTATTTCCAAAAGTTGTGTTTTTGTTTTTTGGTGTAGTGTTTATGTGCATGCAGTAAATTTTTATTATGCTCTAATAAAGTGTGTATAAAATTTTGTTGTATATAGATAGATAAAAGTGTATATGAACTTTAAAATTGCATTAAAACCTTTTTATACAGGACAAACTTATAAAACCTAATTGCTTAATCACTCAAATGCTTTCTCAAATAAAATATTAAATGTTTTTTCACTGTTTAATACAAATTTTCTATGACAATGTTTAAGTAAATAATTTCTGTTTGTTCCGTGAGATTCTTTATTGATAAACGTACAACCATGCCATGAACATTTAAAACCTAGTGCATTGGCTTGAGATTCTTCAAAGATAAGAGAGTTCTTTTGCTTCCCAAAATTCGTTTTGAGCAAATAAAGTTAAACTACGTTGGTTGGATATTGACGTTAACAGTAGAGTGAGATTCTCATTTACTCAATTTCTTTCAAATCCCTACTTTAAAGGCCACATTATTTGTTGCTTATTAATCAAGCTTGTTTTTCCTTAAACTAAGTCTTCCTTTATAATTTAAAACTCAATTAACAAAGCTAATTTAATAAACAAAACAAAACAAATTAAATTTGGTAATACAATTACATACATAATTCCTTTTTTTTGGAAGTAGAGTAGACAAATTCTAACTCTTTCGATGAAGTCCTAAGAGAAAAAAGAAACTAGTCCAAATATTTGCTCTCTATTTAATGACTTCATTTCATTAATAGAAAAGAAACAAAAATTGAAACCCTAAATTTTTTAACGGGACATTAAAAGAAAAGATTTCGAGTCAAATAAACGGCCTCTAAGGAATTCGGGAAGGACCGACAAAACGTAGGAGAATGATGAAGCAATTGTATTTTTTTTTAGCTTTTTTTTGCATTTCTTATTTAACAACAAAAGGCCAGAGGCAACTTTAAATCATAAGGGGAAAATTAGTCAAAAAATAATCACGTTACAAAATGTTTGTTCCTTTCATATTTGCCAAAAACACAATGACCATTTTACAAGCAATACTTCAAAGTCAAACTTGACTTTAATATATGTATGTCAACAGTTATGTCAACTTCGAAGCCAACAGTAATTAAACTTAACTTTTAAAAAATGATTTGTTGAAAAGCTCATATTTGGTCATTTAAAAACATATAAAGAAATACAACTTTTTTCTTCTTGATGTTTCTTTCAAAACGTTAATTTTTCGTACAAAACGGTTCCCGTATTTTAGAGTAATTCTCATCTCTTGCAGAGACTTGAAAAAAAAAAAATAATTTTTCACGACTAATTGTTAATTTGCTCTTTTACTACAAATAAAACGCAAATGCACCCAATGTTTTTCAAACACAAAATGCGTTGCTAACTTTTAAAAGAGAAAAACAATGAGAGGATTAAGGAAAATCACTTTTGTATGCCATTAATCAAGGCATCGAAGTCTGGGGTGAACCTGATGAACCTCTGATATGAAAGGGAACTAGCATACCAGCCACTTATAAAAAAAAATACTGGCCAACTTTCGTTCCCTGTAACTTATAGCGAAATACTTATGGTAAATAAACTATACAAACGTATAACCCTTTAAAATCCAGTAAGAACGGAATAAGAGTGTATAAAATTTGCACGGTTAATAGTTATACGTAATCCGATGAAATATATTCGAGAGCAACTTCAGCAAGATTTAGTCAAGCCGGGCTATGTCCTTGTAAGACTGTGCGAATCCCTTTCTACCTGAGGGGTGAATGATTACCGCTGACAATTATTACACTAGTTCTTAAACAATCCCAATACGGTTTTATATGAAACACTGCGAACATATCGGGCCGATCTTCCGTCACAAGTCCTTATATATAAGTTGAAAAGACAAAAGCACTGCCCGACAATATGATATATGCGTCACCATGCTGAAATGATTTGATAACGAAATCCCTATGCTTTCTACTTTGAAAACTAATCGTCAGCCTTGGAAACTAATCGTCAGTAATAAGTCTATGGAAGGTTGAATAAATTAAGCCCACGCCGTTATAGATTACAACAAAGCTAAAAAAGGCATAGATATAGCAGATCAATAAAAGCTACATTTCATTCGCCAAACACGAAAAAGCCTCAAGTGGTATAAAAAAAAATGGTAGAGTTTGTTCCGAGTCAGTTTTTATGCAGGATGCATTTAAAACAAACCAACAGAAAGGCTCAACAAGCCCAACGCTCAAGAAATCCTGTTGAGAGTAATTTGGTTGTTGTATCCACACATTTTAAGAATTTCTCAGACAATGTTACGTGAAGCCAAAATTTTCTGACGGAACTACGACGATAGAATTGTACCAAAGCGTAGCGCTTTGTGCTATTATAATCTGAAGTGACGTGAAGCCAAAATTTTCTGACGGAACTACCATGATAGAATTGTACCAAAGCGTAGCGCTTTGTGCTATTATAATCTGAAGTGAGGCGGTAAAGTAGCTGCCTTAAAAGCTTAACATGTGCACGCAGAAAGCAAACAATGCAGCAAATGCAAATCACTCTGCTTAACATGTTGTAACGCCGCACATAAAAGACAGATGTCTAAAAACTATAAATTATTTGTTGTTGTTTAATTGTATCCTATCTGTTTAATGGTTCTGTATATTGCTATATTTTAACTTTATATTTCTAGTTAAATTATATTTTTAAGAGGGTTTTTCACGAAATATAACATGTACCTATTTATTGAAAATATAAAGTTGTTGCATCAAATATGACATCATCATATAAGACGCTGTAAGCACCTTACAAAAAAATTCTTGCATCAAATGCGATTCATAAAATCTTCATCTTGATGTTTTCCTTTTTTAACAAAAAATATGAAGATTTAATCCAGATGCGGTAGACTATACCAAATGTGTTCAAAATGAACCTGAAGTTTCCAACGTCCTTCCAGATATTGATATATCTATTGAACAAGATAATGCCAGTTTGTCAGTTCTTGAAAGTGAAACAATGTGGAATTTTATCAATACTAATAATGAAGTTACAATGGAATTATTTGAAGTGACTGAAAATTCAGCTTTGATTTCCACCGACGTTAACATTATTAATCTTGCAAAAGAAACCCAGAAAGACGCCCGTTTAAGCAGAGCAAAAGACCAGGAAGGTGTTTAAGACATGTATCCCAACATACCGATTGGTAGCTTTGACATTTCAGCTGAAGGGATTTTAGTTCCTGTCGAAAACATTGAGGAAGTTGAGAACACTAAAGAAAAAACCTCATCGACGATCACTAAAGATTTGGAAAGGAAAGAAAAAGAAAAGAAAGCACTAGTTGAAAGTACAAATTTCAACACTAATTCTTAATGCAATATATTAGACAACAAAACCATATGTAAAGTAATTTCACTCATTTTTATGCTTCACATTCTGTCTTCTCACCTAACCCCTTAGACATTCGTTAAATTTGAATAAAAGCAAGCGAAATTGGAGCAACTATCTACCAAACGGCGTTTTCTCCTTTTTTTCCTAGCGACAATAGTAAACAATTCGACCAAGACTTGGCCTGTGGTTTACTGGACATAAAATTACAAACTTTGAGGTTCGATTTTGACCAAGACTTGGCCTGACAGAACCTCTGACTTACAAGAGCGTGTTTTGACCAAGACTTGGCCTTTCACTCTCGGGCGTAGGTAGAACAGACGGACTAAGGGAGGAAGACCCACCCTCGTCACAAAAAGCCATTTACCATGATTAATAAAAATACGTAAAAGATCTATTAGCGTGATTTAGAATGTTGATTGCAAACCAGTTGGAACAAGAAGCGATCCAAACTAAAAATTATAATTACAAATATCATTATATTTAAATGTGAAGTGCCAAATTGCAATAGTCAAGAGAAAGAATTGAATCCCTACCAAGAAACACTAGGAAGTTTGTTGGATGTTTCAACATAGAGGAATGGCTCTAAAAGTTCAAAATAAACTTCAGTTTATTTAAATAAGTGGATTCATGTTTAAAAAAATATATACATATTATATCAGTGCTAGCCTGTGTGCGCAGCCAGAAGCTTGACTTCAAATTCAATAAGTAAATAAATAACATTTCGCTTTCCCAGGAACCACATATTGTATTTGTATACAATATGCAATTTAATACCCTTTTGGTAGACGTTGCTCGGGCATCGGCACCCACGCATATTGATTCACTGTGGAATCAAATGTTTTGTTTCTTTTTGTATTTCTTTAATAAGAGATAGGTCTTGTGTCTAGCTAAACTATCGCCAATGAGTGCGGAACAAAGATAAAATAATTGAAGTGTTTTATTTTTTGAAAAAAAGTAAAACCTTAATTAAAATTGGTGCAGTCGGTAGGATTGCTTAAAAGATTAATTAGCAATCCGTAAAAAAGAACCACGTGTTATTGATACCTAAAATCGAACGCATAACGATAAATAAGAGTGTATTAACAATCGTCCTAGAAACATTGAAATAGAGACTAGTGCTACTTAAAATCGAACGCATATCGAATAAAAAGTGCATCTAAACCCTTTCAGTGAAAAAAAAAAGAGTGAGGAAATTATTTAGTAGCCCATAACCAACGCAAATGGTTAATGCTACGAAGCCTCATAGAGAGGAAATAATTTCATGAAAATAAGTTTTAAGAAACACCCAGAAAAAAAAATAGAGAAAAAAAATACTAAATATCGGAATTGAAAAAAAAAAGAAATATGATTCAAGAGAGAGCAGCAGCAGCAGCTTCAACAAGAACAACAGCAAGGTATAGGCTTAAAAACCTTAGAAATAAATCCAGTAACTCACATAGAAAAACTACAAACATTAGATGGGAGGACAGAGGACCTACCTTTGTTCATCCAAAACGTAGATGATATAATTCCAACATTACTGACGTACAATGACCAGAGTCAAATGATGTGTATTAACCTTTTAAAATCAAAATTCGTAGGCAGCGCCAGGCAGAGTATAGAAATACATACCCACCTGACTAACTGGACAGAAAGCAATGTTATTAGAAAATTTTGGCGGGTTTAAAAATAGTAGTCAGATATATAAAGATCTGAGAGCAGTTTTATTTAGGGGAGACGTTATAAAATTTTATAATTTCATACAAGAAAACACTGTCACTTTTAAATCAAAAATGAAAAAAATGCCTCCAGGAAAACAATCCTCACACAGCGTTAAATATTTTTAAAGAACGATTACCAACGCACATGAGGACAATCCTCTATGCCCTTAAGCCAACTACCATAGAGTTAGCTCTTCATGAATTAAACAACGTAGGTTTTGTATCTCGTAATCAATACAGTGACAATAGACCTTTTAAAGCAGAGGCCAATAACAATCAAAGAAAGAATAATAATAATCCTGTTAGAGATAATAATTATCATAGCAAACAGAAGTGGGAACCAAAGTCATACATACCCAAAAATAACAATCAGAGAAATCTCAATAACAATAGAAATTATAATCCAAGCAGTTATAGGCAATATCCACAACGGTTTGAGCCAATGGAACAAGATCCCACATCTTCGCAATTACGGAGGAACCCTCCTGGAGCGAATTATGTTAAAGAATGTGTGTTTAAGGAAAAAATTCCAGACGAAGCAAATTTTAGGCATTCAGCCTAGGAACCGCATTACGCTATATTAAACCTGGAAACGGAGAAAAAAGCATAAGATTACAAATAAATACAGGAGCTACAAATAGTCTGCTACGTGAGAAAGACTCCCCAGAAAAATACATTAAATTAAGAACTAGACCTATGATAATTAAGACAGCAGGAAACCCATTTATTATCAAAAAAGACGTTAAAATTCAGTCTTCCAGTGAATTCAGATTGCGAATTTCAATTATATGATTTCAATGAAGAATTTAATGGGATAATTGGAAACAATATACTCACTCCCAATAATAGTGAAATCCATTATTAATGACAGAATATTAAAGTTAAATGGTAAACCTACACCTCTCTACAAGAAGAACAGTATGGAAACATTATTGATTACTTGAACAAATATATTCCAGAAAACGCAATCATAGATTAAGACAAAGAATAAAGAATAGAGCACTTAAATGTAGAAGAAAAAAAGAGAGCTTAAAAATAGTAAAACAAGATAACGATATTTTTTATATGAAAGGTGATAGTTTTACTTTTTCAAATGAAGTTCAATATGAAATTTTAACTGACGATCTTGAGGCAGTATATACAAGGATATACTGTTATCCAAAATCCATAAAGAAGAGGCTAAAAAACAAATAGCAGAGCTACTTGATCAAGGTATTATACGAAATTCGAGTTTACCCTTTAATGCACCATAATGGATCGTACCAAAGAATCAAGATCATACTGGCAAAAAAGAATGGAGAATGGTAATAGATTATCGAAAATTAAACCAAAAAACAAAAAATGATAAGCATCCAATACCTTTAATAGATGACGTGTTAGACCAGCTAGGACGTGCTAATTACTTTACAACTCTGGATTGCACAAAAGGATTTTATCAAATAGAGATAGCTGAAAAAGATAGGGAAAAAACTGCATTTTCCACATTAACAGGACATTACGAATGGATCAGAATGCCATTTGGATTAAAAAACGCCCCCGCATCATTTCAAACAATGATGAATAAAGTTCTTAAAGATTTTATCGGAAAAATTTGTTTTGCATATCAAATCAGCCGGATTGTATATCAAACAATCAGCCGGAAGCAGATCAAGTTTTCCTGACGCAAGTTTAATTTCGTTTATGATTTCGCTCAATATATCTTTCGTCGACGAGTTAGAATTAAGGGTACTATATATATGCAACTTAAGCTGTTTTACACTGTAAGTCATTATTTTATTGTCGACAAAATCATGACATCACGTTGACGGGATAAAATGTTATTGCCAGTCGAAAATAAATGTAGGGAACACTTCTTTTCGACGATTTCAATAGCGTCAATCAGGAGATGCACGTTAACCCGATAAAATGTTATTGTCAATCGAAACTACATGTAGGCAACACTTCTTTTCGACGATACCAATCGTAATTTAAGTAAACGCGGCATTTACGGGGTGCGTTGGTGTTATCGCATTTCGAAGTCGTATTCAGTGTCGATTCTTGGACTTTCTTTAATTGGGCATTTCAACTTATAGACATAGTATGAAATTCTTCATGCAGTTTATTTAAAGAGTCAGTGATGAGGGCGCAATTTTCAATGATGGCTTCATTGGACCGGCGCTGGGAGATGCGTTGCTCCATTTTCAGTTCTGCAAGCGACTTATCAAGCGATATAACATCGAACTGTACGGGCTGTACAGCGATACCGACCTAGCCAAAAGAGTCAAAACACAACGTCTACGATGGCTGGGTCATCTAGAGCGGATGGACACCAACGCCCCGGCCCGGAAAATCTTCGCGTGCGAAACTGGAGACGGCTAGCTAGAGACAGAGCTGGCTGGCGAAGCTTGTTGGCTGAGGCCCAGGTCCACCCCGGACTGTAGCGCCACCTTAAGTAAGTAAGTAAGTAAGCGACTTATCAAATGAATTCAGTTAGAGATTGTTACACTGGAGACTGGATGGCAAGCATTATGTGGGTGTTCCAAATGGTACTACATCATCCCAGAGATGCGCAAATCTTTCCAAATACCATTGTGAATAAACTATTGCAATACGACCAGAAAAGATGGCCAACACAGAAAAGATGCAAAGAGTATGTTAAACGGAATGATGCTTTTTTTAAGTTCTGCAATACACCAGTTTTGAAAAAATTTGCGTGAAAACTTTGTACAAGAAAAAAGAGCAATACTGAGCGGAGAAAAAAATTGACCGCTTATATTTGTCCTGACTACCAATGATCTCATAATTTTTAATACAGTTAAAAAAAGCTTTTTGGTGATTCAAAAAGAACTAGTCCGTTGTATCTATTGTAGGTGATAGATATAAGAATAAAAAAAATAAGATCGCTGTTGTGGCACTAAGGCTCGTCAGTTGGGTATTTCCCAAGCCTGTTACAACAGTTTAACTACGTAAACTATAAAAGTAACGAAAATGGGAGATATTGTTTCAAACATTCACTTGATGTGCCATTTAATCAGCGAGCGATTTTGCTTAAATGATGTCTTGCTACAAGCCCCGATTTTGAAAGAATTTTTAAAGTCAGCCTATTTAAAAGTATTTTGAATTTTACCTTAATCGAAGCTCCTTCTGGTTGATTCAGTTCAATTTTTTTCAAGTCTTAAGATGAATTCGGCCGATCCTCGTATCGCTTTTCAAACTTGATGGGCTATCAAAATGCAGGTTTTAAGTGTCCACGACTGTTGTACGTTAGAAAAAAAATTTCAATTTGTTTGACTTTTGCCTCAACTCTCTTAACTACAAAACTAATAAAAGGTTTTTCTTTTTTTAAAAACTATACAAAAAACGCTTACACATCTAAAATTTAACAACGCAATAAAAATAAACATACCGAAGTGGTAAATTTACTAACTCCTGCCTTTGCTTTTTTTTTTGTTTTTGTTGTCTTAAGTATCAAAAGTAATGTTTCTTCTATGATTACAATTCCATGTAGCAAAATAGAAATTTCATTTGATTACATATTCCCTAGTGTTATATAAAAATAATACAATTTCCTAATTATACAGCTTACAGTTGTCGCTACTAGTAGAATTGATGTTTATATAAAAAATATATATATGTATGTACTATATATGAATGTATGTAAAATGCATACCAAGTCGTGTAAAAAAAAAAATTAAGTCCTTTTGTGGAATGTAACTTTGTTCAAGTAAGTGAAAGTGAAAGACTGTAATAATGTCAATCTATGTTCACTGTACAATGTAATCTTTATGGCTGCGCAGAGATTTGAGTTGCTTCTTTAGTTTTGCGATAAGATCCGACGGTTGGACCAGAATTGAGATGTCACGTCCCACACAGTTAAGTCGATCACGTATCTCGTTCTCCTTGAAGAATAAGTTTAGTGGCCTGCCGTTTATTTCTGTTAGAACCCAAAACGTAAGAGTTGTGCCATCACATGATTGTGCCTAGGACAAAGCGTGTTAAAGCTGAATTGATTATATTTTAAACCATAAAATACCTTTGGAGGTAGACCATGACGGGCTGCCAGACTATTGGGCACAACATCCACAATCGTAGAGGTATTGCCATCACGTATCAAACCCAAGCATTGACCTTCACGTTCTCGACGTATTGCATAACCGCGGCCAAATGGCACTCTTCTTATGAGTACTTCAAGCTAAAGAGAAAAAGGTTATGTTCAAACTCTGCCTGCCAGATATATTGGTGATAACTGTGAACAACTTACAAAAAGAGTATTTGTGTTGCGAATAACTTTATTCGCTTCAGTTGCTGAACTGATTGTAATCCCTGAAATAGATATGAGCTGATCACCGATATGAAGAGCATTGTATAGCACCGGATGCTCTTTTTGTTTCCAACCTGCAACCCTGGAAGTTAAAAGAATTTATGTAACAACGATTAGTCTAAGGAAACTTCAAACCAATTATTGACTTACCACACAGCTCCAAAAGCGTCGACCCACGCAATCGATCCGATGCAGTCCTTCCGCCGCAGTTGTAATCTCAGCCCACCAGGATGCATAATCTCACGGCGAAGCTGCAGAACTTGCTGTTCTCGTAGAGTCATTCGTTTGGAAGACTGAGCATTTAAGGCGTTCTCGTGCGCCAAGCGAAACGGCTGTGGTGGCTGTTGCATGCGTGTTGAAGCTCTGGGCTCATTGTTGTTGGTCCGCGCTCGTGGCATGGGTGCGTCTGACGTTGAAGAACTTCGTCTTCGTTGCTCCAATGACTCGGAACGGGTCCTCTCAACAACGCCATGCGTCATCTCGCCATTATTGTTAGACAGTTGACGGCTTTTGAGATGTGAAGGCTTATTCATGTCCTTACGACTAGGTCGTGCAGTTATCACAGCTTCAGTTAGTCCCCGTGTTAGGAATGGCCGATTGGCCAGTGACGACGGTGGACAATTCTCACGGCCATCTTGTACCAGCCTTTTTCTTTGCATCGCTGGGCTTGACTTACCACTGCGAATTGCGTGAACTGGGGACGCAGTCGATGTTGAAGGTAATTGCGCATTACCCCCCGTTGTGGCAGACAATGGTGTTTGTGTCGCAATACTCGTCCGACTGGTATCAGCTGTGCTTGATTTCTTCTTCAGTCCAGCTGAGTGTGCGGGTGAGGATGTTGACGATATTGCCAGAGAAGACTGAGGTTTGATTGAATGACTAGCTGCTTCTTTTATTCGTGCCATTTTTGGCGATTTAGGTGCCCCAGTTTCGCTTGATGTTAGCAGTTCGCCAAGAGATGGGTTACTCGGCGTTGCTATAGGTATACTTGAGGTAAGAAACACCTTCTCGTAGTGGGCAGCCTTCTGTTGCACGTCATTATTTACAGCGATGTTGGTCACTCCGGAGGTGTTTGTGGTGAGAATTATTTTTTTCGACACTTTTGGTGTAAGAGAAGAAGAGCTCGGACACACCGAACCGTATGTGTTTGCGGCACTATTTCCTCCTGTCACGTGAACTGTTGTTATTTTATGGTTTTCTAGATGCGACACTGGGCCTGGAATTTTTTTCGATTTGGCTGGCGATGAATATTGGTTAGCTACAGCGACGGCATGGACCGGAATCGTACTGAGATTGGACGGAATAATTTGCACATTGCTTTTGTATTCCTCAGTATGATTGCTCGACGGTTCAGGGAATTTGAAAATTTCAGGTCCTTTGTTGGAAGATGGCAGCGGATTGGATACTTGGATGATTGTTATGTTTGTCGAAGAAGACTCTGAAGAAGGAAGCTCCTGTGGAGGAGAATCGTCCAGATCTTTTTCCACGTCAAATTCGGTTATGTTGTTGTTGATCGTAGTTATTTCGGGAGATGGTTCGGTGATCGACAAGGAACGTGATGTTTGGGGTCTAGAATTACGAAAAAAAAAATTATGTTTTTCACTGCAAGGAAACTCGAAGTCTTAGATTTAATCCAATCAAATTCGCTAACCAATATGACAGAGATTGGACAGCGAAGCAATATTGAAAACGTTCAGAAGAATGCCAGAAGTCCTATGCATAAGCCATCTGCGTTAGTAAGTTACTTTTCAGCAAATAGATTGTTGATTTCCAAGCTCAATCGGAGTTCAGCTCATGTCCCTTTTCCAAACAAATTAGATTCTAGATTTAGATTTGGAATCTGGTAAACCCGTACCAAAAAAACCCATACCAAAATCGGTTACCCTCGCACTCTCCCATCATTTAGACTAACTCTCATTTGAGGAGCAATTGGTATCTTCTCAAGATCTTAAAGATCTAGGAAGACTCGGCATAAAGAGGATAATTGATATTTATCTTCAGGTCAAACTGGTTAAAAGTATAAATGGTGTACAACACAACTGTCTCTTCTACAGTAAACACCAAATCACCCATTATTACACCCAATACACCCCAAAATCGCCTCTTACATAACTGGTCTAGTGTGCAGGTAACATACCGCTTCGGTTGCCCTCACCTTTCATCCTCCCATCCTTGAGGCTAATTCTTACTTGACGCAATAGGTACGGACTAATACTTATTCCTTGCTTTGTCTTCTCATATAGGACTACTCCTCACTGACTACTTCTCACTAACTTGCCGTTGTTGACGGTTTCACACCGAAAACCCTCGATCTTAAGTTATTTTCTCGAAATCATAACGACATCACCCTCCCGACCCCATTCGCAATGAAAATTCCTACCTGGGGTTGGTTCAACAGCCACGGGACCTTATTTTTTGGGAGAGTCCCTCACTGCCCCCCCCCCCCCCCCCCCCCCTTCCAGATGTTTTCACTGTCGCTCTTCTCAACTGGTCTCATCAGCAGCTCCTGAGGTGTCCATTACCAATTCCTGAGCAATGCCTTAGCTAAGACATTTAGATTATCCTTGGCGAGTTTAATGCCGAGCCAGGAAGGGAAGGGGCATCTTTGGTCGCACGGTCGGAAACTACAGCCTGCACGACACGACGCGACGTCCGATAATATATTCGGGCTGGTTGATTTTTCTGCGGGGGGACACGTTGTGGTAGCTAGCACGCAATTCCCACATCCCAATATGCACAAACGAACAATCTTCTCTCCCGATCTCGAAAGGAGATCTTCTCTCCCGATTGTCAACCAGATTGACTTGCCAAGGTACAGCGGAAATACCGACCAACGCCAAGAAATGGAGGGAGTTTGACGTCGGCAGGCTACAATCGCAAGAGGTGGCCAGGTTCTTCTACGAAGTCCTATGAAGGCAGCATCAAGTGTTAGATAGCCAGCGATTACATTGCCAAAACGCCATCCGAAATACAGCCTTTGAAGTCCTGGGTTTCACACGGCCACCACAACGAAGCCCCTGGTTTGATTATTAGTGCCGGCAAGCACAATCAGCTTAACAGGAAGCATACCAAGGACTAGAGCAGCTCGCGAGCTCTGCGAGCAGAGGAAAGAGGAACATCAAAAAAGAGAGTGCACGAAAAGCTGTCTCTGTTGAAGAGAGATGTTAGAACAGGAGGTTCGAAAGTTTTACCAGAGGATCAAAAGGCCCTGCCAAGGGCATAAAGGTCGAACTGAAGCCTGTAAGCACCATCAAGGCAAGATCGTAGTGGTATCGTAGTTTTAGGAAAAAACCATTTCTGCAGACTGTGTAACGGCGAACAAGAACCAAATCCCGCAGAATTTTTAGGCAGACTGAACCATTCAACCTGGGCGAAAACGTTACCGACGAAGCGTACGAACGATACCACCCATCCGACCTGAAGTGAAAGTAGCTGTGTCTAAGCTTAAGTGTAACAAGGCAGCCGAAGCTGACGGCCTAGCTGCGAACTTTTTAAATCCGCTGGCGAATAATCTGGTAAGGAGCATGCACCAGCTCACCTGCAAGATATGGTCGGAGGAAAGCGTACCCGATGAATGAAAACTTGCCCGATCCTCGAGAAAGGAGACTCTCTGAACTGTGCCAACTACAGAGGCATCAGTCTTCTTAAGATCGCATGCAAGAACTTTTCTGTTGTACTGTGTAAATGCACAGATGCGGCAGATCTTTAAGAAAACCCAGGAATTCCAAATCGATACCCACCCCCTTATCATTGATTTCAAGGCCGATTATGACAGCACGTGGGGTGCAGTGACGTAGTGGTTAGTGTGTGTGCTTACTAGGCCGGAGGTCTGGGTTCGAATCTTGCCATCGTCACCTGAAAAAACGACTGGTTCTTTTTCACGGTCCCATCTCCGCGAGGGTCTGACAAGCCCTCCGAGAATATTATTTCTCTTGAAAAACTTCTCAAAGTGCCATTTATTCGGCAAAAAATTGTAAAAAAAAAAGGATTTAGACAAAGCGATGCGCTGTCATTGGACTTTTCTAACATCATACTTGAGAAAATTATGCAGAACTCCCGCGCCAACATCAGAGGCACAATCTTTCAAAACTCCGTACAACTCGCATACGCAGACGACATTGACATAATTGGAAGAACCAAGCGTGATGTCAGGGAAACCAAACAAATTTGCTTTTGGAGACAGCAGTGTTTGGGTTTGGGCTAAACCCTTGTTGTATTGCGTGAGTATTTCGACGCACGGAAGCGGCGAATATAGGTTTAGCAGTCAACGATGGCCAAACCAAGTATATGCTGTTATAAAGAAAAGTCTGTTTACTGCGTAGAAAGAAGAGGGTATACGCGATCTCCCAGATTAAGGAGATCAAAGAGTCTAGCGATCGAAACAAGACCAGAAAGTTCTATAAAACGACTAAGAAACTTGCTGCTGGCTTTAGAACTGGAACGCAGGCTCTTCGAAATAGCGAAGGAAACCTAGTCACCGAAGCACAGGGAATAGTTGAAGTGTTTAAGCAGCATTTCCAGCAGCTGCTTAATGGGCATCATGCGGAGAGAGTGGAAGAGGTACAAGAGAGAGAAGAAGCTGTACCAGGAGAGAACGAGAGCACAGTCGACCACGAAGAAGTCCCACTACCTAGTATTGAAGAAGTTAGCCTAGCTATAAAGAGGCTTAAGAACAAGGCCGCCAGCCGGCTCTGACGGCTTACCTGCAGAGCTATTTAAATACGGAGGTGATGTTTTGGTGGGGTGCATGCACCAAATCATTAACCAAGTGTGGGTAACAGAAAGGCATGCTTTCTGAAGACTGGAAAATCAGTTTCATATGCTCCATCTTCAAGAAAGGCGATCCTGTATCTTGCAAGAACTATCGAGGCATGTCCTTGTTAAATGTTGCATACAAGATCCAAGATCGTGGGGTGCCGTGGCGTAGTGGTTAGTGTGTGTGCTTACTACGCCGGAGGTCTGGGTTCGAATCCTACCATTGTCACCTAAAAAAAAAAAGACTTGTTCTTTTTCACGGTCCCCACCTCCGCGAGGGTTTGACAAGCCCTCCGAGAGTATTTATTGTCCTGAAAAACTTCTCAAAGTGCCGTTCGGATTCGGCAAAAAATTGTAGGTCCCCTTGTATGTAAAGAAATTAACACACCAGCATACATTGTTGAGAAGTTGGCCCTGGTTCACCTCGAGCTGTTGCGCCACTCTATTTATTTTTATTTATTTATACAAGATCCTGCCAAACGTACTGCGTGAGCGTCTTAGGTCGTTCTGCGACACACTAATCGGCACCTACCAGTGTGGCTTCCGGCCCGGCAGATCGACCATAGACCAGATCTTTACACTAAGGCAAATCCTGGAAAAGGCCAATAAATTTCAAGTCGAGACACACTGTCTTTTAATCCACTTCAAGGCCGCATATGACAACATTCATCGTCACGAGCTTTACCTGGCGATGGCCGAATTCAAGATCCCGCCAATACTAATCAAACTGTGCCGTATAACTTTAGAAAACACACGGCAACGTGCAGTTTGAGAACAGCTCCTCGGAACTGTTCCAAACATGCACTGGGTTTCGGCAAGAAGATGCATTGTCATGTGCATTCTTCAATCTTGTTCTCGAGATGATAGTGCGCAGGGCAAAGGTCAACACGGATGGCACTATCTTCAACAGATCCTTGCAAATACTGGGGTACGCGGACGATATCGACATCACCGCTCCAGTCGTACCGTGATAGAGGCTTTTTCAACGATTGAAGAACAGGCGAATTCGGTTGGCCTGGAAGTAAATGAAGATAAGACCCAGTATATGTTATCAACAAACAAAGAAACATCCGACCGCCGCTTAGGACAAAACGTCACTGTTGGTAGCATCAACTTCGAGGTAGTTAAGGAGTTCATCTACCTTGGAGTTAACATCAACTTCACAAACGACACCCTAGTGAAGATTCGTCGAAGAATAACCCTAGCAAACCTCTGTTATTTCGGTTTGGCAAAACAAATGGGTTCAAAGCTCCTCTCGCGAAAGACAAAGTGTAAGACCTACAAAACCCTTATTCTGCCAGTTCTGCTTTATGGCGCCGAGTGCTGGACGATAAGCAGAGAAGGTGAAATTATACTTGGCTCTTTCGAGAGAAAAATTCTGCGGCGAATTCACGGTCCTGTGTGCGAGGAGGGCGAATGTAGAAGAAGATATAACCGCAAAGTCTATGTGCTGTTCCAAGATGTGGATGTAGTTGAAAAAGCAAAAACACGAAGACTACATTGGCTCGGTCACATCGGGCGAATGGACAACAACGCTCCAGCCAAGAAGGTCTTCGAATCTGAAAGGTTGGCCCTCAGGCTCGAGATGACCAGGAAGACCGAACCTCCGTTTTAAGGACAAAGCCATCGCGGATGCCAGAGCACTTGGTCTGGACAATTGGAAGCAGTGTGCCCACGGTCGCAGAGGATGGAAGACTACTGTGAAGCAGGTAGAGACCCTCCATGGGTCGGAAGCCCTATAAGTAAGTAAGTCGCTGTTATCAAGAAGAGGCACCCAACACCGACGTCTTGGACAGAACATCACCATAGACATGTATATCTTTGAGGTAGTTAAGGGACTGTCTACCTGGGTTCCGCTAAAAATCCAGACAATAATGACACCAGCTCTTAAATCAAACGAAGGATAACTCTTGCCAATCGCTGTTTCCTTGGGCTAAGAAGGCAATTGAGCAGCAAACCATCCCAGTCCATCCATCATTCCAGTCCTGCCCCACGGTGCAGAAGCATGGACTCTGTCAAAGGCGTATGGAAACACTTTGGGTTAAGGCTGCTTCAAGAGGAAAATTCTTCGGACGATTAATGGTCCCGTCTCTATAGCATCGTACGGGCTCTACAGCAATACCGATCCAGCCAGAAGAGTCAAAATACAACGGCTACGACGACTGGGTCATCTAGAGGAACACCAACGGCCCGGCCCGGGAAATCTTCGAATCCACCTCGCAGGGACGGCGCAGTAGACGAGCACCGAGACTCAAGTGCCACACACGAGTGGAAGGCGACCTCAGCCAACTTCGCAAATGAAACTGGAGACGGCTAGTTGGAGATAGAGCTGGCTGGCGAATTTTGTTGGCTGAGGCCCAGGTCCACCCCTCAATATGGCGCCAAGGTTTTAAATCGCTCCTCGAAGGAGATGCTCTATGCATTGAGGTTACTCTCAATGGCATCCCTTTGTACGGTAAGTTACGTATGGAGATTTCCCAACGCGTTCTTTTAGCCACATTCTAGCTTTTCAAAAGAATTCTTTTGTGTTTTTTCTGGACTCTTTCCAAGCTTTCAGATTTCGCCAAAACCAACTTCATAAAATATAACATTTCATCGGGAGTAGTTACTGTGCTCTCTTGCTGCGGTTCCACACCATCAAACAGCGACGTATCGGGGTTTGTACCTCCCTCGGTGATTTCTTCCTGGAGTCCGGAGCAATAGTTCCCAGAAGTCTGGAGGTTTCTTTTAATCAATTTATCAGATCAGCAGTTGTCCATTGTTCAATTTTGCGATCCATTTTTAATGATCAAAGCAGGGTACGGAAACGCACATGCGCACATTATACTACTCACGTCTCATAAGCTGCTCACGCCCGCGAGCAGTTTCCAAAAACTCATGTGCAGGCGGAAGCGTGCGCCACTGTTGTTTTCAACACCGCTCTTTCCCACCAGTAAGTTTATCATGCGCTCTTTCCAAAGTTTCATGCTCGCGAACATGAATGAGACTGTCGTATGCGCACGTGAGCAGAGCAAATGCGGGCTTAGGTTTGTTTTGTTCGAAAAAGGAGTTTTTCAAGTTGTTTTTTGGTAGGTAATTATTTAAAGTGCCTTAAACAAAACAGAAGAAGCTTTTTTACTTGATAAAGCTATTAATTAGCGTTGGAGGTAGAATTATTCATTATTCATAACACAAGGTAAAGGATACCGAAACGAAGTATTTTTTTTTTTTTTTTTTTTTTTTCCCCCGTGGGTAGGTAAAAACCTTCATAGGCGAGAATCGAACGCGCGTGCTCATAGTAGTGTGAGATTCTTACTCACTAAAAAACCTCCCAATCTTTGTAAGACTACGACTAAGTTTCCTTAACAAGTAGTTCATGCTTCTGTATAGTAATCGCGTTTGGCAGGCTACTTTCCAACGAAAGCACCTGCAATACCGTCATTATGTGCGGTTTCCTCTTACGACGCTAGATCCAACGGTCTTGTTCGTTGTAGTCGGCGTGCAAGATTTGTCTGATCCAGAGTTCGGATTATTTCGTGGTTGCAATGGCCGTGAAGGCGAGTGTGAAGTTTGCGAGCAAAGTTTCTTGCTCGTCGATCACGGTTGCGATGCCTAGATCTCGATGTAAATCGCTATTTCTTATATACCATGGAGCATTTACGATTGCTCTTAGTGTCTTATTCTGAAAAGTTTCTAAAATAGATATATTGCTTGGTTTGGTACAACATCAAAGTTGTATACCGTACGTCCAAGATGGTTTTAGCACTTGCTTATACAATAGCAGTTTGTTATATACGCTTAGTTTCGAATAACGTCCGATAAGCCAATTCAGTTCTCGTAGCTTGATTTCAAGTTCATCGCGTTTCTTTTTAACGTATGGCTTCCACTTAAGTTTTGCGTCCAGGGTCATGCCTAAATATTTCGCCTCGTTTGCGTACGGAATTTGTACCGAGTTTATAAATAGAGGTAAGTTGATTACCCTCTTGTAAGTAAAATTTACATGCGTTGATTTTGTCTCATTTAGGAGGATTCGCCAGGCCTTTGTCCATTCGCATATTTTATTCAAAGCGCGTTGGAGTTTTCCCGTTGATTGTTCGACTGTCTTATCCGTAGCGAGGATAGCCGTGTCGTCAGCGAACGTGGCTATAGTCGTTGTCTCTACTTGAGGTACATCTCTTGTAAAAAGTAAAAACAGTGTTGGACCGAGGACGCTACCTTGTGGAACGCCGGCTTGTATTTCTTTGAATTCTGAGTATTCGCTCCCGTATCTCACTCGAAATAGTCTGTTGTCAAGATAAGACTCTAAGAGTTCATACATTTTTTCCGGCAAAACTTTCCGTAGCTTATATTTTAGGCCTTCGTGCCAAACTTTATCAAAGGCTTGGGATACGTCAAGAAAAGCGGTAGAACATATCATTTTCGCTTCTAAGGCTTTCTCAATTTCATTAGTTATTCGATAGACCTGGTCAAGTGTTGAATGTTTGACCCTAAAGCCGAATTGGTGATCCGGAATCAACCGTCTTTCTTCAATTATTGGTTGCAGTCGTTTGAGCACAAGTTTCTCGAAGACTTTAGATATAATCGGCAGAAGCGAAATCGGTCTATATGATTTTTTGTCGTTCGGGCATTTCCCTAGTATCGGAACCATTATGTATGTTCCGAAACGAAGTATGTTGATGTTGCTGTATGACGAGGACAATAGTTCATGCTAAATTTAGGTTTCGCATTTTTTATCAATGTTCTATCGCCTCCTTTTCATAGCATTTATGGACTGGATGGAGAATCGCAGTCTTGGTGAGGAATCTTTCGAAATGGCTGGCGTCAGGATAAGCCATCTGCTTTTCGCAGATGATTTAGCTATCCTGGCATCGTCCGAGGAGGAACTTCAGCGAGCACTGGATGGGTTTGCGGCCATATGTGGTGGTGAAGCTGGGATGAAGGTTAACAAGAGCAAATACGAAGTGATGGTTGTTTCCCGAACTCCTGTGCAGGGCACCCTGCGCATTAATGGAGTCCCATTGAAACTCTCTACCAGTTTAAGTATCTTGGGGTCTTTTCACGAAAGATGGAAGGAGTAATACTAAGTTAACCTATAGGATTGGCCAAGCTGCAGCAATAATAAAAGAACTGCACCGGCCGGTCATCAGGAAAGGTCAGAGCTTGGAGAGCAAAGATCTCAGTTTTTAGTTCAGTGTTCGTTCGAACCCTCCCCTATGGTCATGAAATTTGGGTAATAACCGAAAGAATCAGATCGCAGGAACCAGCTTGCGAAATGAGATTGCTGAGGTGCGTTGCTGGTGTTACTCTTAGGGATAGAGTGAGAAACGCCAGTATTCGTAGGAATCTTAATGTTGAGCAGCTGCTTCTCCGAGTGGAACGATCAATTCTTCGATGGTTTGGACACGTTGTTCGCATGCCCTCCGACAGACTTCCTAGACAGGTTATGTTAGCCGAGATGCAAGCGGGCGACAAGTAGGCCAAGAAACAGGTGGTGGGATCAGGTAAGGAACATCTCCGAGAGCCGTCTGGGGATCGCGCCTGTGTCTCTTGAGTTGGTGGCGGAAAATTGGGAAAGATGAAGAGACCATTTAGCCACCCTCGCTCCGCGACCCTCCTAAGGATAAGCGGTCACGGAAAATGATGATGATGATTTTTAATTTGCGTTAGGTATCGCACACTCGTGGGTAGCTCGCAAGTGTGCGTTTTCGTTGCATGGATCAAAGCACATCTTCGCGACACACTATGAATTGTTAATTGGCACTGCTTTTTATAAATTCGTTTAGTTTTAACTTTATAGCACAGCCAGCTTAAAAATGCCTCGAAAGTCAAAACTGCATAAGTCACCGATACTGTTGGCCTACGCACAATATCTCTACAAAATTCCACTGTTGTCCACTGTGTTCCACTGTTGAGTCGCTGAAACTGTTGTCGCACATTGTCACTGAAAAATTATACTTTAAAATATTATTTTATACACTAACACTGTGTCGAAAAATTCCCCTGAAGAATTTTCTCGCACAATTATAAATTTAATCCCCAAGTTTCTGACACCAATGTAACATTTTTACCTGGGGTTCATCGAATCAAACTTAATTTTACTTTTATAATTACACAACGAAACACTTTATTTATTAAGCACAACATGCCAATAAAGATGTTTCCTCAACACTTACGACTACTTATTATGTTTTAAGCTCAGTTCTTTAGCATGGGATAATTTAAAGCCCCTTTTCATTGTAATAGAAAAAAAGGTTTTTACGGTCATATCAAAATAGTTTGACATGTTCATTGAGAATAAAAATTTCCATTCTTCGAGTCAAAGAAACCTGTGTTAAAGATCACGAGCAAAGGTATATGGGGAAATTATAAACGCTGAAATATTCATCAAACTCTAAAATATTTTTGACTGACAAAAAAAAATCATTTTAGTCATCTTCCGCCAGGAAATTTTATTTTCGAAAGGAAAACAATTTTATTTACAAGCCATGGAAAGCAGTTTTGAGCTGGATACAGAAACCCTTGACAATCTTTACAAGCATCAGCTAGAAGAATTAAAATTGCTAA
This sequence comes from Neoascia interrupta, assembly GCA_947623515.1. Taxonomy (NCBI): domain Eukaryota; kingdom Metazoa; phylum Arthropoda; class Insecta; order Diptera; family Syrphidae; genus Neoascia; species Neoascia interrupta. Next base: position 55,714,428 of record OX392464.1, on the reverse strand, counting down.
CTTTAAGATTGGACGACACGCAAGATATAAATCTTTGTCGCAAATGGTTACAGATATTCAACAAAACTTCGGAAGATGAAAAAGTTGCAAGAAACTGTCTAAGCGCCCTTTTGTGCCAGCAGTTGAAAAACGAAGGATATCTGTCGATGCCATTCACTGATTTGTCCAATTGCAATCGCGACTTGAATCAGGTGCTAGGAGCTTTAGACCAGAGTTTCTCAAACAACAGTCAAGCGCTGCTGCTGTCAACAGGAGAATCTTCATTTAGGGGACAGAACGACACATTTCAAGCTCAAGAACGCGAGATTGTTCAACTTAAAGAGGATCTCAAAAGGATGCAACTGGAGAGGGATGAAAATGAGATAAAGGTTCGAGAGCTCATAAGAATAATAGAAAATTGTAACCGATGCGAATTAGAGAACGATATTCTGAAAAAAATCTCGGATCTATTGGATAGCTTGCGGAAGGGAGAACGTGTGGAGAGTTTTCCCATTTTTAGCAAACTCTTTGCCGATGAGGACAACACATACTTGCACAAAAAGCTGGCCGAGCTGGACAAAGCTTTTCAACTAATTTTACAGGAAAACACTAAAAGCAAGCTCATAGAAACACGTAAGCAGCTGACAAAAGTCATCAGGTCAAGAGGTAAGCTTCTAAAGAAATACGAAGATGACTTACGCATTCAAAAATGGGAACAAAAAATGCGGTTAAAGGTGATAAAACTGAAATTTTCTTCGATTCTAAGTAGAGTGTACTTGAAAAGTCGAGAAAATAGTCAGAGTGAAATGATTGACTTATTTAACCAGCTGGAAGAGAAGTACAAGCGTATTTTGTTACAATTTTACAACTGAATGGCTTACCTTAGCTGCCGGCCATTCGAATGAGGCACAGGTGACAAAGACTCACGATCTGGAAGAATTGTAGCACATTAATATTTGCTCAAATATATTTTTAGCACATTTAGCAAACCTTGTTCTTTATCTGTCGATGAGCTAATGTCTAGGCGAACACTAAGCGCATCTGGATACACACTTGGTTGTTCTGTATTTGTCAGACTGTTACGTTGAATTGGCTCGTTTAAGCTGCTCCTTGCTTCTAGAGCAGCATGAGCCACTTTGCTATGAGGTATTAGCTTTGGCCGCGCCAAACACATCACAAATTCTTCGCTCAAGTCAGAGAAATCGTCTTCATCGTCGTCCGCACTTATGGTCCCACTGCGATTCCCTGTATTTAATTGCTCGCTATAGTTGCTTATGGGATCTGACAACATGTTCAATAGATTCTGGGTTAGCGTATTCGACATTGATGTAAGACAGGCCGAAGTGGATGGTATCGGTGCAGTTGTATTGCTTGTGCTTACGCTCGACGTTGAAGTTGCTATTAAATTCGTATTTCTAGGTGCATCATTTGGACCGGAGGCAGTGGCTGTTCCAGAGGTTGCATTTGATGGAGCTGCAGTCAATATTGATGAAGATGAAGAAGTTGATACTGATGGCACAACGCGTTCAACGCCTGGAACGATAGCTGCTGGTACTGGCGGAGTAGCTGGCAAAGGTGATGTTGGGTCCCTGGTAGGAAGCAGTGGTGCTCGAACTTCAGGCAGCTTAGTGTAGAGATTTTCTCGTGGTGAAATTATTTTCATTTCACGCAGTTTCGAGCGTAATGTTTCGACCCATTCCTGCATTACTTCCCTATAACGAAAGTTTGGAAGTAATTTCATAAATTTGCCTCTAGGAGGTATTAAAGAAAGCCAAAATAGGTCATTAAGGCGCGCCTGTTTCTTCAATACTAGAGTCTTGTGTCTGAACATTTGCAATGCAAGACGTAAAAACGACTTGAATGGTGGCAACAATATCTTACTGGGGTTTTACGAAATTAACTAAGGAAACTCGGCTTAATGTCATCAAAGTAATTCTGACTATGTGGTGCTAGGAATGGATCTATTAAAATTTATAGCGGTGCGCCTCTTACAAAAGTCCCTAAAACAAGCTCAACAATAAACAAATGAGTAAGTGCAAGAGTTTGTTTCTTTAAAACCGAAAACAGAAAATGCTTTAAAACCAAAAATTATTTCGGAAAAAAACAGTTTTTTTTTTCCTTAAAACGCTTCCTAAAAGTGGGCGGAGCTCAAAACTTTGTATGGACCAAACTTAGCAAAAAGTAATATCTCTAATATTTGTCATAACATTTTTTTTTCGATTTGGAGTGAATTTCCCAGATATCGGGTTTTTAAAGATCTAACCATCCGTCCGTATGTGTGAAGTTTTTAGGTCTTCAAATTTGAGCTGGGATGCTCAAACTTGGTGTGTATCTTGGTTCCTATTTTGTACAGACAAAGTGTGAAAATTGCTTAAACCTGCCGACGGCCACGCCTACTACTGGCTTCAATGTAAGACAGACAACCTCTATTTCAAATTTTCTTTCGAAATGCCTTTTGGTCAAGTCATACAAGGCGTAGGACATGCCCACTTTTAACATGTTAGATCTTTAACAAGTGAGTAAGTGCAAGAGTTTACCTGTGACAAACTTCTATATACCGACCCTATATACCATGTTACACCAAATCTTAAAGTTTCTTAGCCCGATTTCATATATTATTTGTAAAGGCAACGCCCCCAAAAGTGGGCATGGGCTTAAAAATTAAATCAATTAATTGTAATTTCGTTAGACTCGTGAGAAAAAACCGTAAAAGCTAAAATTATTTCAGCAAAAAGTTATTTCCTAAAAACGCCCCTTAAAAGTGGGCGGAGCTCAAAACTTTGTATGGAGAAAACTTAATATTTGTCATATAATTTTTTTTTCGATTTGGAATCTTTTTTCCGAGAAATCGGGTTTTTAAAGATCTAACATGTTAAAAGTGGGCATGGTCGATATTGTGGGCGGTCCAATTTTTGCCTTGTTAAAGATCTTAGGCAACATGCGTATCGCAAGGGAAGATCGTTAGAGACGGCCCTACACTCCTTGGTAAGTATTATTGAGAACTCCTTTCAGAACAGGGTAAGTATCATCATACTTACCCTAGTATCATTCCTTGACATTGATGGAGCCTTCAACAATGTCAGAACGGAAGCTATCACAGCCGCACTCCTGCAATTGTATCGAAAAAAATGCTTAAAAGACGGCTCATCCATGCCGAGCTGGGGAGTTTTCTAGCTCACAGGTCCGTGTGCAGAGGCACCCCACAGGGCGGGGTATTATCGCCACTACTATGGCTCCTCCTAGTTAACGAACTACTCTCGATCCTTGAGAAAAACGGCCGTAAAGTTATAGCTTATACTGACGATATTTCCTCCTCCCCACTATTAGAGACGTAATGCAATTTGCCCTTAACAAATTAACTAGGTGGACAGAAAGTTTCGGTCTCGAAGTAAACCCGGCAAAGACTGAACTAGTACTGTTCACAAGAAAGTATAAAGTGTTGAAATCGACATTTACACTTTGTTACAAAACACTTAAGTTTATATGATCAATTGCTTTAATTTCGATGTTTGTTATTTTATAATAAAAAATTAATATTTTTTCTTCACTACATAATAGTTGTTCAAGTAATATAGTTCTTTAAATAAATTTATTATTCTTTTGTTACATCGTACATGTTACGAAACCCCTGGTTTGACGATGAATGCCGGCAAGCACATGCAGCTAAACAGGAAGCATACAAAGCGGCGCTGCACAGAAGGACTAGAGCTGCTCGCGAGCTCTACGAGCAGAGGAGGAGAGAGGAGCACCGGCTTCTCCGAAGGAAAAAGAGAGAGCACGAGAAGCGCGCGGTTGAAGAGATAGAGAGATGTTACAACAGGAATGAGGTTAGAAAGTTTTACCAAAGGATCAAAAGGTCCTGCCAAGGGTATAAACTTCGAACTGAAGCCTGTAAGGACCATCAAGGGAACATCGTTGTAGAATCGCAGTCGGTGCTGAGGATTTGGAAAGACCACTTCTGCAGACTGTATAACGGCGAGGACGAACCAAATACCGCTGTCAGGCAGAACGAACCATTCAACCCGGGCGAAGACGTTACCGACGAAGCATACGAACGATACCGCCCACCCGACCTGGAGGAGGTGAAAGTAGCTGTGTCTAAGCTCAAGTGCAACAAAGCAGCCGGAGCAGACGGCCTAGCTGCCGAACTTTTTAAATCCGCTGGCGATGAGCTGGTTAGGAGCATGCACCAGCTCATCTGCAAGATATGGTCGGAAGAAAGCATGCCCGACGAATGGAACCTCAGCATTGTTTGCCCGATCCTGAAGAAAGGAGACCCTCTGAGTTGTGCCAACTACAGAGGCATAAGTCTTCTTAACATCGCATACAAGATCTTTTCTGCTGTACTGTGTGAACGCCTGAAGCCGTTTGTCAACAATCTGATAGGCACATATCAGTGTGGCTTTAGGCCAGGAAAGTCCACCATCGATCAAATATTCACACTGCGGCAAATCTTGGAGAAAACCCAGGAATTCCAAATCGATACACACCACCTCTTCATCGATTTCAAGGCCGCGTATGACAGCATCTATAGAAATGAGCTATATAGCGCAATGTCTAGTTTTGGCATCCCTGCCAAACTCGTCAGTCTGTGCAGGATGACGATGGAAAACTCACGCTGTTCCGTCAAGGTCGGCAAAGACCTCACCGACCCCTTGATGTCAAAAAAGGATTTAGACAAGGCGACGCGCTGTCATGCGACTTCTTTAACATCATACTTGAGAGAATTGTGCAGAACTCTCGCGCCAACACCAGAGGTACAATTTTTCAAAAGTCCGTTCAACTACTTGCATACGCAGACGACATTGACATAATCGGTAGAACAAAGCGTGATGTCAGTGAAGCCTTCGTGAGTATTGGGACGGAAGCGGCGAATATGGGTTTAGCAGTCAATGACGGCAAAACCAAGTATATGCTGTCATCAAGAAAAGACACCCAACACCGACGTCTTGGACAAAACATCACCATCAACAGCTATAACTTTGAGGTAGTTAGGGACTTTGTCTACCTGGGCTCCGCTATCAATTCAGACAATGACACCAGCGCTGAAATCAAACGAAGGATAACTCTTGCCAATCGCTGTTTCTTTGGGCTAAGAAGGCAATTGAGTAGCAAAGCCCTCTCTCGAGCAACTAAAGTGTCCATGTATAAGACCCTCATCATCCCAGTCCTGCTTTACGGTGCAGAAGCATGGACCCTGTCAAAGGCGGATGAAAACACTTTAGGCTGCTTCGAGAGGAAAATTCTTCGAACGATTTACGGTCCCGTCTGCATAGACGGAGAGTGGAGGAGGAGATATAACATCGAACTGTACGGGCTGTACAGCGATACCGACCTAGCCAAAAGAGTCAAAACACAACGTCTACGATGGCTGGGTCATCTAGAGCGGATGGACACCAACGCCCCGGCCCGAAAAATCTTCGAATCCACACCGCAGGGACGACGCGGTAGAGGAGCACCGAGACTCAGGTGGCGCACGCAAGTGGAAAAGGACCTCAGCCAACTTCGCGTGCGAAACTGGAGACGGCTAGCTAGAGACAGAGCTGGCTGGCGAAGCTAGTTGGCTGAGGCCCAGGTCCACCCCGGACTGTAGCGCCACCTTAAGTAAGTAAGTAACATCGTGTTTCTTGAATTTATATTTCTTTTGGCAATACGTGGAACCACACTATTAAGAACATTTTCCAACAGGTTATGGGCCCAGTGTGTGTCGAAGGAATAAAATAAAGAAATATTGTATAAAACGTAAAGAATAAAAATAAAGAACAAAAGATGGCTGAAGGAGGAAAATTCAACATCGAGAAGGTGAACAATAGAAACTTCTCGATTTGGAAGTTCAAGACAGAGTTGCTGCTGATTAAGGATGGTTTGTATGATGTAATTACCAAATCCAGTCCAGACGAACCTGATGCAGTATCGAAAAACATGGACGATCAAGCAAGAGCAGTTATTGGTATTCTGGTTGAAGATAAACAGCTTCTGCATATTAGACGCGCGGCGTCAGCAAAAGAGGCATGGGAAGCATTGAAGAACTACCATGAAAAGAGCACGCTGAGCAACAAGGTGCATCTGATGCGAAGGATTTGTAGCATGCGGCTAGAAGAAGGTGGCGACGTCCGAGCTCATATAATTCACATGACCGAGTTGTTTGAAAAGCTTAGAGACATCGGTGAAAGCGAATTTTCTGATAACTGGAGTGTAGCCATGTTATTAAGTAGTTTGCCAAGAAGCTTTGATACCATGATAACGGCGTTGGAAACGCGGCCAGAAAAGGACCTTACTTTTAGCTTAGTACAATCAAAGTTATTAGGTGAGTTCCTTCGTAAAAAAGAAATTGATGTAGTTTATAAAGATACAGCGCTGAAAGTGACAACAAAAGGAGAGAAGATTTGTTTCTTTTCCAAAGGAAAGGCCCATTTCAAGCAGGACTGCAGAAAATATAAAGAATGGAAATCCAATGCAAATAAGAGTAAGTCCAATTCTGCAAATACAGTTGAAAACGAAGCAGAATTTTTACTTATGGTGGGAAATCAGCAAGACGGTTGGATTGTTGATTCTGGTGCCACATGCCACATTGCCAGTAATAGAAATTTTTTCACGGAACTTGATACAAGTCATCACGAGAACATCAGTGTGGCAAACGGCAACAAGTCACATCTCAAGGTCGTGGTAGTGGAATTCTTAAATTATTGAACCAAGAAAACGAAGAATTTTCGGTAACGCTAAAAGATGTCCTGGACGTTCCAGTCATCGGTGGTAATCTTTTGTCAGTGCAAAAGCTTAACGAAAAAGGGTTTTCGGTAGATTTCAAGAAGGATTTGTGTAAAATCAAGCATAGTCAAAGACAGATTGCGGTTGCTGATCTTACATCAAACCTATTCAAGTTGCGGCAGTCAAATAATGATTATTCTGCACTTGAACACAAGGGCGATTGTATTCACTACTTTCATAGAGTCTGTGGTCACCGAGATCCTAAAGTGATCGCTGATATATGCTCAAAAGAGCTCGTTGAAGGTGTCAAGTTATTTGATTGTAGTTTGAAGCAAAAATTTAGAATTGATTGAATTTGTCATCTAAATTAACTAATAGCTAACTTTGTCATCTAAATTCGAAATTAAAAATCTTGGTAACATTAAGAGATTTTTAAGGAATCTGTTTAGGACTTGAAGTCGAAAAAGATGAGAAAGGAAATTACAATATATGCCAGAAAAATTACATCGAGCAAATTGTCAATGATTTTGGTTTAGCAGATTCAAAAATATCAAATATTCCCATCGATCCAAATTACGGAAAGCAATTAGATAAATCAGAAATTTTGATTGATAATTCCAAATATCAAAAACTTATAGGATCTTTACTATATATATTACTGATATACCCGTCCTGATATATCAGCAAGTGCTTCAATCATGGCACAAAAGTTCAGTCAACCGACACAAATAGACTGGAACGAGTTGAAACGTTTAGTAAAATACCTTTTATGGATATGCTGATGCTAATTGGGCTGAAGACAGAACAAATCGAAAATCAAATAGCGGCTATGTATTCAAGTTAAACGGTGGAGTTTTTAGTTGATCTTGTCGGAAGCAAACTTGTGTGGCACTTTCTTCAACAGAAGCGTAATTTATTGCTTTATCGGAAGCATGGATTCGTCGTTTGTTGATGGAAATGAAAGACATGAAAGAAGAACCAACAATAATATATGAAGACAATCAAAGCTGTTTGAAATTAATCGAAGAAGAAAAATTTTCGAATAGAAGCAAGCACATAGACACCAAATATCACTTAAAAATCGTAAAGGATTATGTTAAAAAAGGTATGGTTGTTTGCAAATACTGTCCCACTGAAATCATGTTGGCTGATATTCTAACAAAACCATTGATGGCAACACGAGATACAATGTTAAGAGAACGATGTGGTATTTCTTTGTGTAAATGAGGAGGAGTGTTAAAATCGACATTTACACTTTGTTATAAAAAACTTAAGTTTATAAGATCAATTGCTTTAATTTCGATGTTTGTTATTTTATAATAAAAAAATAATACTTTTTCTTCACTACATAATTATTAATTAACATCGTGTTTCTTGAATTTATATTTCTTTTGGCAATACGTGGAACCACTCTATTAAGAGCATTTTCCAACATAAAGTACCTTCCATAACCCCACCAACACTGGAGGCGTTGAGCTGTCATTTGCAGATCACGCTAGATACCTGGGGGTTATATTATATAAGAAACTCAGTTGGAAACTGAATATTCAAGACCGTGCAAGCAAGGCCTCTATTGCCCTGTACTCCTGCAGGAAAATTCTAGGCCCAAGCTGGGGACTCCAACCCAGGATTGTGCACTAGATATACACGGCAGTCGTTAGGCCCATACTTATGTACGGAATACGGTCTGGTGGAAGGCAAGACAAGAGTAGCAATATTGCTATATTAGAGAAAGTTCAAAGACTATCCTGTATTTACATCACAGGTGCTCTTAGAACAACACCCTCGGCAGCGCTTGACACAATGCTCCATCTTCTTCCCGTTGACATCTTCGGTAAAGTGATGGCAGCGAAAGCAGCACTTAGGCTCAGGGAATCCTCGCAACTGACTCGTGGCAACATGGGAAATGCTAGCATCCTGAATGGCCACGACACCATCCTTCGTAACTCGGATTACGTTGTCCCATACCTCGACTTCAATGTCAAATTCTAAACCAAATTTCCAAGCAGAACGGATCGAAAACAGCACAGTCTTTTGCAGTACTCTAGACCTATGTATCTCCAAGCGCCTGTCAGATTACTGCAATGTGTTTCAAGCAGAAATTACAGCCGTCCGTGAAGCCGCGGCCTGGTTTTCAATTCACTCAAAAGACTGCAGCGCTATTGTTTTCCATAGACAGCCAAGCTGCAGTAAAAGACTTGGAATCGCCAACGATACGACCCAAGTTGGTAAAGCAATGCCGCGAATCTCTCAACGAGATTGAGGTCAGGTTCGACGTATACCTGTGCTGGGTTACAGGGCACAGGAATATTCCAGGCAACTGCAGAGCCGACGAACTAGCTAGAGAAGGTGCTAATGCTAACCCGGCTCAAACAACGGAACCGGCAGCATCCATAAACTCGATAAAGCTCCACCTGGACGTCGAAGCCATCACAATGGCAAACAATAGGTGGAATAACATCAGCACTCTCTATCCTCCAAACAAATCTGGCCAGAGCTCGGTCGTAGGAAAACAAAGAGACTCATTTCTTTCAATCGGCTGAATGTTAGAATGATAATTGGGGCCCTCACAGGCCACTGGTAGGGCGACAAGACTTGGCGCTCCCTTCAACGATTTCTGCAAAAGTTGCAGGGATGAGGAGGAAGAACAGACGGTGTTCTATCGACATTGAGAAGGAAAAAAAACTTTAGGTGAACAGTTCGTAGACTGGAGTTGAAATGTTAGCCGACGAAACAAAAACGCGTGTGCGGTTCACCGGCAGGGTACGATCATGCAACCTTTACTTGTCGCGAATAATGCTCTACACGTTGAACTACAGTGAACACGATTGATTCGACCACCACACTAGTTTTTGCCTTACGTATGCTGTATTCGTTGTAGTTGATTAGGATGATCTTCTTTGATGATCTAAATGATCTAGCGCGACTCGATCTAAAGAGGATAATAAACTTTATCTCCGGGTCAAACTGGCTAAACGCCTAATTGTGTATCACAAAACCCATCCCTTCTCCCTATGGAAACTCTATGGCCGAGCAAGCACCTTACAGTGGAGTGGAGTGCCAAATATTCCCCATCACCCCCTCCCTTCAAGCCTTCCCAACAGGACCGGCCAGGTAACGGTTACCCTTAATCAGCGTATTGACGAAGAATCCTCCTCCGGCAACGGTTTTACCGCAATCGGTTACCCCACCTGCACTCTCCAATTCTTGAGGACAACTCTCACTTAAAGGGCAATAAAAAACAAAAGATCTAAAGATCTAGTTAGACTCGACGTAAAGGGGAGATATACCTTTTATGTCCCTCATACCACCCGGGAACGTAATTAGTAATATTCCTACAGTAATTGCCATTCTTCCCATCTTTAGCCTCCCCACCACATCCTCGATCCTTCCCTTACAGGGCTGAACCGGTGTGGGCTTATACCGCTTCGGTTGCCCCATCCCTCCAGCCACTCGGGATCATCGGCACATAATTCACACTGGTAAGGGCTTATACTGTTTCGGTTATCCTTACTTTCCTGTTCCACGTCCCCTCCCCTTCCCCCCCCCCCACAATTCTAACGGGAGTCACCTGTAGTACGGGTTTATAGCGAAGACGGTTACCCTACACCGGCTTCTTGCGTCAGTACTCCCCACTGCAAGGGTTTACACCGAATTCGGTTACCCCTGCAACCTCCGATCCTCGAGGATAATTCTTAGCAGAGAAGCAATTGGCACGGACTTCTATCGAAATCGGTTGCCCCCGCCGGGTTTTTTTCACATGGATACATCATTTTCCCATCAAGTTCGGCCCTCCCATCGTCAAGGCAAATTTACATCTGGAGTTCCGCAGTTACGAGAGCATACTTTCTTCAAAGAGTCTCTCACTGGCCCCCCTAAATCCTGCTGACAGTGGTTCACACCGTAACGGTTACCCCCAGCCCCGATTACCCTCGGGTAAGTCTTTAACCAATCAATTATTGATTGGTGACCTTCGGTACAGGATTACACCGTCACTGGTTGCCTAGACCCCTCCCACCCAAATGGGTAGTTGTCATTTAGGTCCTCAGGCTGGTAACTCCAGTCTTATAAGTGGCATCACAATGGACCTCCCTTGGTCTAAGTGCTTAGTACCAAAATTAAAGTTCCTGTACCTTGTCTAACTTGACCAAAAGGCATTTTGAAAAAAAATGTGAAATAGAGGTTGTCTCGCATTGAGCCAGTAGTTGGCGTGGCCGTTGACGGATTGAGCCAACCAAGGTTCAGCTCTCCGGTTTGATTTTGCAGACCTAAAACCTCCACACATATGGACGGACGGACTGACATGACTTAATCGATTCACATGTCGGTTTCGATCATGTCTCTAACAGGCCTTAGGGGTCTACAGTGATTATTTTACTGAACTAAAATAATGACTGAACTTTTACTACTAAAATTAGTATACCCTGGGTCGGTCGGGTATAAAAAGTTCAGAGAGGAGAAAAATATTTGATATTAACAAATAAATCTTAAGGGAAAACCTTAAGGTTCAGGACCACCACTCGAGCGGTTTAATGGAATTCGCGAGCTAAGATCTTGGCTTTATCGAAGTGGATCAGTGGTACACATTTGCATTATCCAAGATATGCTCGCATGTTGCAGATTTTTTTCATTGTTTTTTAGTAACTGCACTAATATTTTCCTTTGAACGGGTTTCAATACTATTTCGGGATTGTCCCACACAAGAAGACCCACAGGGGAACTACAGGGGGGGGGGGGGGCTACATAAACGCCTGACCCATAAAGCGTTTTTTGACAATCTTGCGGAGCCTTATCCAAAATTGAAAGTTGTCCAAATGAAACAAAATTGATATTTGTTGTTAAGAAAGAAATGTGTTATCTAAGAAAAAAATTTAAAAAAATTGTCAACCGTTCAGCAGCATCCCAAACATGAGCTTTGCTTAAGTGAAAAAAAAGTGTAAAGCTAGTTGCATTTCTTGTATCATATTCAGGAGTGCGTGCTGAGGTGACAAACAAGTTCCAACAACCGTTCAGCACCATCCCAAACATGAGCTTTGCTTAAGTGAAAAAAAAGTGTAAAGCTAGTTGCATTTCTTGTATCATATTCAGGAGTGCGTGCTGAGGTGACTAACAAGTTCCAACAACCGCTCAGCAGCATCCCAAACATGAGCTTTGCTTAAGCGAAAAAAAAGTGTAAGACTAGTTGCGTTTCTTGTATCATATTCAGGAGTGCGTGCTGAGGCGACTAACAAGTTTAGCCCCCAAACTTATTTTATTTTTTTTTAACGCATTTTACACGTTCTCAGGAAAAGAACTTTTTTATGAACTCGTTGAGTTTGTTGTTGTAATCTTTTTTTCTTTGAAGATCTTTGAAACTAAGGTTTTTTTGTGACTGTGAAGACTTTTAAAAAATGATTTGCGTAATTTCTTTTAATAGCTTTTAACAAATTTTAATCATTTTGTCGTCGAAATCAAGTACAAAAGCATGTGTCAATATCTCGAAAACATTAATGCGAAGGTCTACCAAATTCATTGTTTTGGACAAAGCAAGTCTGCTACTTGGATAAACAAGCTTTTATTTTATCTGATGCGTCTGCTTAAATAGAGGTAAGTACAAGGTACAAGCTTTCCTTTTAGCACTACATATTTCTTGTTCATTTCCTTTTTTATTGTAAACTAGCAAACCCATGCCCACTTCGCTGAGCATATTTCCAATGGGATGTTCACTTAAGATAAATGCAGTTTAGGCGTAAAATTCTAAAACTCAAGAGAGTAGAAAAACAACTTCGAATAAAATTCCACACAAATTGGAAAAACTTTTCTTCCAATTTATATCGGATGTTGTGGTGTGCCGTGGCGTAGTGGTCAATGTGTGTGGCTATTACGTGGGAGGAGGTCAAAAAATCTTTGTGAGGTCAAATTTAGGGAGGGGACTTTAGTCTGCTTTTTAACGAAACATTTCATTGTAAGTAAAGCAAATCAATGTAAAAATGAAACAGGCACGGGGTTGCAGGCTGCGGCATGCCCTCCCATACATATTTCCATGTGTCGCTTTGTCAAAGGAATATTTTCAAAATTTTGTAAAACAGAATGTAGCAGAACTTTGAAAGCAGAATTGAGTAAAAAGATTTTTGGGCAACCCCAACCCACTGAGCACATTCCCTACTCCTGCTTTTTCTTATAATTTAAAGTCGTTTGCTTTAATTACGTCGCGCAAAGTGCAGTGAGCACCGGTTTACCTTAAGCAACCTTCATCTCAACTGCAAAAACGAGATGAGTTAGAATCGTCTTCGCACCGCAAACAACCTTCGCAACCTATTTTATCAAGAAACCTTTCACAGCTGTTTCAGAGCATTAATCATGACAAAAAAACAATCACGCAATCCTTAAAAGTTATATAAGCAAAATTCTGAAAGCAGAATTTCGAAAGCTAAATTTTTTAATAAGGTTTTTGACCAAAGCACTTTTACTTACATACCTTTTGTTGAACACTTTGTTTATGCAAAACTATTTATATCTTCAAAACTAAAACGTTGTAGATTTTTCATTGGCAAATGACTCAGGAGATTCAAAACGATAATTTTTTGATCGATTTCAGGGCCCTATATCTAGACGAAGCCACTGAACCGATTAAATCGCTAAAAGTTGTCAAGTCTGATAGAGTTGTTGAAATCCGGCCAGAAATGCCCAAGGCAATGGGTGAAGAAGGTGTTAAATGGCTAACACGTGCCATAGAGGTGGCCTGGGGCTGGGATAGCGGGAAGGCACCTAGCGATTGGCAAACAGGAGTTATAGTGCCCATTTTCAAAAAAGGGATCAGGAGACATTGCTTCAACTAGAGGGGCATATCTCTCTTAAGTCTTCCGAGAAAAGTATTCGCGAAGGTGTTGGAAACGCGTTCCAGAGTTATAATCGAGCCTTTGTTATGGGAAGAACAAAGGCCTGGCAGAGGCACAACCGAATAGTTTTTTGCTCTTAAGATTATTCTTGAGAAGGCTTAAGATTGAGTCCCTAGGGGTACACTATGGAGAGTTTTACAGGACTATGCGCTGAGTGGACCTCTTCTGAGAGCCATCCAGTCCTTGTATGGAAACTGCAGAAGCGGATAAATGGTGTCAAATGGGTCCTTTTGATGTGTGCGTTGGACTACGCCGTGGCTGCGTTCTGTCGTCGCTCCTTTTAATAGCATATATGGACTGGATGGTGAAGCGCAGTCTTGGCGAGCAATGTTTCGAATTGGCTAGCAACGGGATGAGCCATCTGCTTTTCGCAGATGATTTGGCAATACTTGTATCATCCAAAGAGGAACTTCAACGAGCACTACATAATTTGCACTACATCAACTTGCATACAAAATACAAACCGAGCACAAATACAAAATAAACCGGTGTTAAATTCCGATCATGCACAAGACCGTTTAATTACTCGCATACGACGTTGTTATTGACAATAATGGAGTACACAGTAATGATATAATCAGCGAATATGGTTTTAGCAGTCTACGAGAGCAAAACGAACTCGATGCTGTGATTAAGAAAATACATCCAACCGACCGATACGACGTCTTGGATAATGTTACACTACAGACAAGGATAAAGCCTATTTAGCCTTCGTTATAAACTCTCACTTCAATAATAATATTACACAGTAATGATATGCATATAAATTATATAGAGTGCAGAAGACTGGATCCTTTCAGAGGAATGTAAACGCGCAAAGCAACAGCTTTTCGATTTTTAGTACATCTGCATGAATGGCGGATACAGGAAGATGTGTAGCAAAGAGCCCATCTGGCTTAACCGAGACGCTGATCTATGAGTTTGGGTGATTTGGAGGCTGAGGTGGCGCTGAAGAGTGTCAATGTAGTGGAGGGAGATTGAGACATCTACCAAATTTGCCAGACTTGCAAGCTAACGACAGATCTGACTGGAAAATCTAAGTTAGCATTAACGTTACCTTTTCAATACCCGCGCGTTTTGCGAAGTGTTATGGAAGGGTAGGTATAGGCAACAAGAAGCATTGTTTTTACGATAGCACATATTGAAAGACTAAAGCGCCCAAGTCAGAAACTGTCAATGACTTCTGCATCTTTACCTACTGTCTGTGTTGCGAAAATTCTATCTGTCAAAAGTAATCTAGAAATTGATTATGCTCAGAAATCAACAGTTTTCTTTCTAAAATTTAAATTAAAATCCTTTCTTTCCTAAGATCCATCCTGATTCGACAGCACAATGAAGTAGGTAAACCCCGACTGTACAACGGTCACTTAACAACATATCCATTCTTCAGCTTCAGCACACAAAGAACCTTTTAGCTCAAACTAAACAAAAAACAATTACCGAGGCCTATGAGGTCACAGATTATTAGATACAAAGACACCGATACGTGAAACAATTTTTTTAATTATTATAGCCTCGACTCAATTTCAAACGCGCGTACGTGCATTTAAGGCAAACTACGAACTCAATACTCCTTCCTAACTACTTCGACAAGAGTGCGTACCTCGTACTAGAACCAGCTCGGGTGGACCACTTTTTGTAAGCTTTTTTCATTTCCTGTGACTACTAATCACTTAGCAGAGCTAAACCGAGCAGACTAATCCATCATTGCAATCCAAAGCGTTACCAAACAACAGAGTCTTTGTTTTGGATTGCTATCAACTACCAGACAAAACTATGGTTGGGCCATTGCCAACTTACCATGACATTGCGTGAAAACGCAGAACTTCGTTAGTTAGTGTGACTACGAATTCAAATTCGTGTGAATTCGGTATGAGTGCGTGCGATATATGCTGGGTATCTTGCATGGAGACCACCCACTCCGGATTGTGTGAGGGTGCAAGTCTGGGCTCTGCATAACCCTCCAGCAGAGCTTCCGTATCGTCATGCACGCAGAACACAACCCAGCTACGATCCGATTTCTGGAAAAAAAACATCACAATTATTACAATTACAAGCTTAACCAATTAATAATTTTTTTTTTTTTGTTTCTCATTGTGTCGAGGTGAATGCTTTACCTTGGGACCGACTGTAATCTTTTTACCATCAGTGGTTAGACGTTTCAGCCAACTATTTTTATGGATTTCCCGAAACAGTGCACCACGGGATGAGCTCATTTTAATTTTGCACAGTTTGGATTGAATTTTTCTTCTTTTTTACCATTTGGATGGGATGTGCAAAGAAATTTGCAATTTAACGCGGTAACGAAGCAAAACACATTTGCGTGTGGGAAGCTTTTCCAATTTGTGCAATGAAATGTCACTTTTGACAGACACTGGTGCGGAGACCACTTGCATACGTTTTCGGATGCACATTCAATTTTTGTCCATTTCGCGGCGAATTCGGTTGAAATTTGATAAAACTTAATGGGGAACACATAAAGTAAACATTGAGGCGATTGTTGTTGATATTTTTTTTATTTATTGCACGATTTTAGAAGAGAAATAAACAAAATCACTATGCACCCAAATATAACAAATTAATTGCACAGCGCCATGTTTGCACTTCCAGTTGGAACCAAATGAAATTCCAAGATCCAACTGGGGTACACATCGTCCACATTCTTAGGGTGCGATTACATTTAGATCAAATTCATTTTTGCAAAATTTTTCTTTAACGAGAACTCTACAGGTAAAAATTATAATATTACTGAATACTTGCGTCGTTTTTGCCCCCTCTTGGAATTTATGCTGTAGAGGTCCAAGCAATTTCTTTGATTTTTTTTGTCCTTTTTATATGGATTTGGGTCGTAAATTACTGAATAACTATATATTCGGCTTTGGACATATAAGAGGTTTTTTGGATAAACAAGCTGAAATTGATAAATTTACCCATACCCTGAGATTTGTTTACAAATGTGCCTGCGAAACTGGAGACGGCTAGCTAGAGACTGAGCTGGCTGTCAAAGCGTGTTGGCTGAGGTCCAGGTCCACCCCGGACTGTAGCGCCACCTTTAGTAAGTAAACAGCTGCTTGACATCATGTACACTTACATTTAGAGTAACATATGTCAAAAATAAATGTCTCATGCATGGCCGTCTTATATTCAGCGCGAGAGCGTCAAACTAAAGCGGCAGCGACAACGCGAGACCAGAGAAATCGTTTGTTACTACACAATGAAAGCGTGAAACCACGACGACTGTTTTGACTGCAGAGTGACAAAACGTAACATATTTATACTTCACAACAAGTACAAGCTTCGAGAAAAAAAAAGTCTCTTCAACAGTGTGTCATAGCTCTCAACTGCGATTGACAGAATAATCGTCGACCTCGGCGAGGTTTTTTCATTTTTCGAAAAGGTTGGCTTGCGAAACAACGACAACGCTGATTTTGTTATTGTCAACCATCCCAAAAATTGCCATTTATTGAAGAAATTCATTTGACAGCTCGCCCCAGACTCTCCCTCGCTCTCTCGCTTTTGATGTGAAACAGGCATCAGTCAAATCCTGGCGAGTCGAATGCGATACGAAAAATTATTCCTTTACTCATACAACTCTAAACAATTCAAGTCTTAAACCATCTCTCTGTCAAGGCTTTACTTTATCTACTTCAATTCAATTAGGTTTCCGTGAAGCCCAAAGCTGCTCCACTGCAATGGTCAACATGCTGCAAATCCACTCTACTTGCTCGAGGATCAGTTTCTGTTTTTTATTTCGATTCTCAAGCTGTTAAAGAAGTCAAACTGTGTCTGAAAAGGGCTAAATGTGGCATAAACTAGTCGGTTAGTTACATGCAATCCGCTTAGACGAATCGCTGGATACCCCATGCCTATTGAACCTGTAAAGCTCCAAATCGCCAATTGTCAAATATGGCCATCTGCTTCGGCTTAAAAACGGGCGTGGCATCAACCCCTCTCAAAAACATTGTAGTTTTGTGCAGACGAGGTTTGCATGTGTTAAGTGCATTGTAAGCCAAAAATTATGTTTTTATTCAAGCATAGGTCCTTAAATTTAGCGTTGTTAAAATTTTTCCAGTAAATTAATTGTACACAGATATATGTTAGCATATAAAGCAAGAATTTCTCGATTACAAGCAAACATATTGCACACAAATAATAAAAATGGCAGGATACATGAAACCACGCCCGAAATGGGGGCGTTTTTCGCTTTTTTTGAATGGCCATTCACAATATATCTACCTTCGCAAGGATACTGCGTACCAAATTTCAGCATCCTCCGACAGTTGAGATTTTTCTATTATTAAGCAAAGTGGGCGTGTCAGTAGGCTGATTTCAAAATATTTACACTTGTACTGCTTCGGGAACCAAAAGGCTCAGATATGAGGTTTGAAGTTTCTAGCTCAAAATTTAAGGTCTAAAAACTACCGACAGACAGACAGACACACGGGCAGACAAATGGACGGAAACGTCTAATTAGACTCATAAATCGGTCTCGATCATTATTATCTACGCCATTCACATCGAATCATAAACTGCGTTTTTGGTAAAAAGTTTATGATTTAAACCGTTTAGCCGTTCACACTTTTGAACTGGGCTTTGTTTTTATTTGTCTTCAGTACATCGATTGTCATAATTTAGTCCCATATTTATTTTAAAAAAGACTGTTAAGGATCATTGAAAGAAGGGAATATATCAAGAATTGTACCTTGGTCTCAAAAATGCGGTTTCGTAGATATTTGTATCCAAAGTTGGGGCAAAAGTGATATTCTTTGCAATTTACAATAATTTTAATTTGTATTTCTTAACGACAACATGATACCGTGCGGTTCGTGGTGGTTTTAAGCAAAAACTACCAAAAACTAGGGGGTTTCAAAAACAGAAAATTTTAAAAAAAAGTATGGGTCATGCTTTTAATGGAGGTTATGCGAGTTTACGGAAAAACTTATGGCGTATTCATTTCAACACCGAATCGTGAAACTGGTGTGGAATACAGAAAAAAATTGTTCTTTTCACGTACACCCGAACGGAATCGTGCTCATGTCAATGTCCTTTTGAACTCCGAACTAGTTCGGTGTCGACACCGAACTCGAAATTTCGCCACCGTCGTATTTGACGGTGGAGGCTGGGTGTAGCTTTGATTGTGTATGTGAAGTGGCGTTTCGATTCAGTTTTCATTCGTGATTTTTTACAACACGATGAAATTGTATGAAATCGATCAAAAATAACTAAATATCTTTAACTCAAAGCTATCAAAACTAATTTTAAGTAGAAAGTTCAAAAAACCGACGGCAAAAAAATTCAGTTGTTCGGCAGTTCAACTTGTTCAGTGCGACAGTTCGGTGTTCAAAAGAATACGCCATTAGTTAACGATCTAGTGTGACAAGGCTATATGCCTTAAATGTCTTGGGGGTCTACGATGATTATTTCTCTATGTTACAAACTATGCATCAAACTCAATATACCTCCTATCCTATGAGATGGGGTATGAAAAGGTTTGTGAATAGGGTGAATGAGATTTATGATGGGATTTTTTTTTCATCGCTTGCCGAGAGGATTTAATTTTTCGTAGTAAATCTTGAGGTTTAAAGGAGTTTTTTTTGCTTATATCTTCTAAACTAATCTACACCGACAATTTTTAATAGCATATTCGGAATCAGGACATCCAATTCCATATATTAGGATAAAAAAAATCCAACAAATTCCACTTGGCCCTTCGGTAAACTTATGCCAAAAAGGCGTAACCGAAAAACCGTACTGTAACCGAAAATTAAGCGAAACGAATGCCTAGAGTTTAACGAATAAAGCGATTCACTTTTTTGAGTGGAGGGAAAAGAGCTATTCCTTGTACCCTTATTCTTATCCGGTATGAAGCATGAAGAAGGAAAACAATTTCGTTTGAATCCACGTGAAGGCTTCGATTTACATACGTTGGTGTTATGCCGGTTATGCCTATCTGTTGAAACCTTTTTGCTTTTTTGACTCAACTCGGTGTGCGTGGAGATGCGGATCAAAAATCGACGCTTGCATGGAATTGTACCATGGAATGTACCATGGTACATGTCTCCACCGAATACCGGTATAAGTGGATTTTTGTTGGGTTTATTTATCCTAATATATTTATGGATTTAAGAGCCTTAATTCCGAATATACTATAAAACTATCGGTGAAGATTAGTTAAGAAGATATAGGCAAACAAAAAACGTTCAAAAAAAGTGGAACTTTTCCATACCCGTAAATTGCTTGTACCCTTAATGGAGCGGCGATGTAGCGTGAGCGGCTAAGCCCTAAGAGCGTTGAAATCCTTTAAAACCGCGGGCCACCCAAATACTGTTGTCTCCAAAAGCAGACATTTTTACCGAGAAACTTGTTGAATTTCTACGATGAGGTATTTTGTATGAAAAAATTGAAACTTTGAATAGCCATAACTTTTAAACTAAATGAGACTGACAATTTTTAGTAACATTTTCGTAATCAAGACACTCAAATACTAAGCAAAAAAATAACTAAGAAATTTAACTTGGACCTACGGTAAACTTGTTCCGTAATCTCGTATAAGTAATTCGCAAGATTTCCGATAAAAGATTAAATTCGCTCGGATAAAAGATAACCCAAATGTTATTCGCCTACCTTAAGACTTCTCAAGGTTGAAGTGATTATATGGACGCTGGCTCTCCGTCTAAAACGAGAAACTATGCGAGATCATCTAAATTCATAGGATAGGAGGTATATTAGTTTTGTCACAAAGTTTGTTACACGCTGAAATAATAATGGTGGACCCCAAGACCTTAAGGGCATATGATCGAGGACGAGTTCTGAATCGAATAAGCCATGTCTGTCTGCCCGTCTTTACGTCTGTCATGTTTTTAGGGCTTAATTTTTGAGCGAGAGATCTGAAATTTGTGCTTAGGCTCCTTGTTATCCGAAACAGTACAAGTGTTAAAATTCTTAAATCCGTCCACTGACACACCCACAATCGATTTATATGTGTAACCACCTCCAGTGCTCTCAAAACTTTAAGGCGTGTCATTAAAGGCTAAAGTTTGACGCTTGTCATCTCCTAATGATTGTAAGAAATAAAGAAGAAAAATTAAATCGACTGACCTCCTCTAGTGGGCGTGGCATCGATTTTAAGGGTAAAAATAAAATTTTCAAATGCATTTTATTAAATATTTTTGTTCCAAATCGAAAAAGTTTTACTTAATGTATTATCTGAAAAACACTAAGTTGTTCATTTTGTTGAAAAAATTTTGGGCCACGCCTATATTTGGAGACAGGATTTGAAAAAAAGAACACCTTGAATTTTCCAGAAAAACTTTATTTTGACAGGCCTTAAGCCTAATTTAGGAAAGAATAAGAAATAAAAATTAGCGCATAAGGTAAACAGACTCCATTCTTGATTTTTTGCTTTTTAATTTTTAAGCCACGCCCCTTTTCAGGGTTAAGACTTGCAAAAAAAAATGAATTAAAACAAAAAATTTTATTTTTGAGGTACGTAACTTGGAGATATGTATGTTCAAGTCAATATTCAAAGTTTGTAAAAAGGGCGGTCAGCCACACCCATTTTTAAAGTTTGCAATAACCAAAAATCGTCAAAAAATAACAACAAGCAGTAGTGTACAACGTGGGATAGGATGGGATATTCAAAGGTTCGTTTATCGGACTCTAATTTCTGCGTACACATCCTAGCACACATTCACTGGTTCTTATTCAGGTTGGGTAGGGTGTTTTATACGCAATCCGCCACAGATGGACTGATACCTTTGCACACTCTTGCACTTTCCCACTTCTTTTCTATGTAAACCGACAGTTGGGAGAGTCAACAATTTCGAAAGTTGAGGATTTTTCAACTTCTTTATTGACAGAGTTAACTCTGCACTCAAAAACCGCTCGCTGGGTTAACTCGTTTTGTTCGAGAATTAACAGATCTTTGTTTATATCTGGCCTGAAAAACCCGTCCTTAAATCGATAAAAAGACAAAAACATAAAATTATTTTTTTAACCTATAATACTTTTTTT
Source organism: Neoascia interrupta (assembly GCA_947623515.1). Lineage (NCBI taxonomy): Eukaryota > Metazoa > Arthropoda > Insecta > Diptera > Syrphidae > Neoascia > Neoascia interrupta. Next base: position 55,692,850 of record OX392464.1, on the reverse strand, counting down.
GTATTTTTTTATAATATATTTTTATCACACATATTTTTTTGTTGCTGTTTACAGAGATACATATTGCTACTCCTTTTATCTATTTTAAAGAAAAGAACTTAAAAACAAACTCAAATTTAAATGAAAAATAAAAACAAATAAGTAGTTGTTAATATTGCTCAGCTTTCGGCAACTTAATAAGTCAAAGCAGCACAATTTTACCATGCTACCAAAATAATAATTAAATTTATATGATCTTAAGATTTCTTTTTGTCCAAAACAAATCTTTGAAGAAAGTAGTAATATGCTTACTCAAAGTATAATGTTCTAAGTCTAGACTTGTAATTTGTTTTACAAATAAAGTATAAGTTACAGTTTATACAAATAAATATCACATTTAAGTTTACAATATTTAAATAAGAAATCAAACACAAGAATCTTTAAGATACGGATTTTGATGAACCCGTCTATCATGGCTCGTTGCCAATTTAAATTCCTCAATGTTAAACAGCATTTTTGGAGTTTTTCGTAATTGCAAGTTTTATGAATTTTTTTATTCGTTTTCGTTTTGATTTTTTGAACTTTTTTTTAAGGTTTTTTGTTTCTGTTCTCACTTTCTCGGTTAGGAAAGACATAAGTGAGAACTAGAGATTTTTTGTCGTTTTTAGATGGTTTTTGTTATCTTTTTTGTTTTTTAAGTTTTTTTTTTTTTGAAAATTAATGCAATTTCTTTTAGGAGTAATTCAAGCATGCGTTAAAAGTTTCAATTTTGATTCAATAAGAGAATTTTACATAGAAATAACATTAATGCACTGAACACTCATGGAAACAGTTCGAATGAACAGTTTAAGAACTAAATGAAGAAATTGTGCAGATTTTGCACGCACTTGTAGTATTTATTACCGGTAAAGTATGGATATACGGAAGTCATAAAGGCGTTCGAGAGACATAACAACACAGCAGTCAATTGTACATACTAATATAATATTGCATTGCATTAATATTCTTAGGTTTTTGTTGTTATTTTTTTTTTTTTTGTTAAAAAAATTAATTTTTTTTTCGATTTGAGGGTGAACCGATGGTTGAGGGCAGGCTACAATGGAGACCAGTGTTTTTGTTTTATTGAAGCGCTTACGTGATCACTAGGTCTATGACGTAGTTTTTCATTGGAATGAATTCATCCGCCAACGGATTGAGTGATGAGTTTTCTACATTGCGGTCGGAGACGGCAAGAGAAGACAGGGCTTTTTCTAATTGTTCAGCTCTAAAAATATCAAATAGAATCTTTAATAAGTAATACACACTTTTAAGCAATAATTACTGACTTTTCTTTTTGCCATTCATCGATTTCAGCTTCGAGTTCATCGACGAACATTGCCTCTAAGCATTGTTGCATGATTTCCTCTTCTTCAAGCTTCTGTAGTTCCTAAAATAAATTCATAAAGAGATTGTAACAAAGTATTTCGGAAGAGGTAAATTATTTTCCTTACATCTTTGTCGAATTCTTCTATGTTCTCCATCCACAAGTATTCAGAAAAATCAGTCTCCTCCTCTACGTCGGAAAAAGAATCGTAGTCATCTTCGACGCAATCAAACTGCTCAGACCAGTCGTTTGATGGACTTTTCATAATCATTGTTGGAACCTGGAAAAGGCAAGAGTTTCTTCTGTATAACAAGAATGGGTAATTGTGCGTACTACGCGAAAGTCCTGGGATGAAATTGGCTAAGATGATCGTTTGATGATTGTACGCAGACAATTTTTTGTGATTTGCGCATCCCTTATCGTTACCGATCCTACCTCTAGTTCTCCCAATTTCGGTAACTCCGAACTGTTGTGTCGGATGCATTTCGTATGGTTCTTTGTTAACTGCTGCCGGCCAAGGATTTTGTATGAGGGGACCTTTCTGGTCGTCGAAGGGTGAAGCTAAAACAACAACAACCATTCCTTAGCTCTTTCCCAAACGCCAAATTCCTTTCCGCACCTAGTCACTTTCTTTCATCGAGTTCATAGTTATGCAAAGGCGCTGTATGGATAGGATTACGAACAAAATTGCAACTTCCTAGCTCAAAACTTAAGGCCAAAATATTGGTGAGATGTCGGCGTATGTGGCAGCATCTACAGAAACGCGCTTGCAGAGCAATCATGGTACAAGGAATATTGGTATGCTCGATCTTTTGTCACTCAAAATGTAAAACCTAAGCCCACTTCGAGAATCATGTATTACTCTGGAAAGCATCTAAAAAGTACAGACAGGTATTTACTTTTCCAGCCCCCTTGCCGAATCCCTTTCCGGACTTGTGGCCGAGTTCATTATATTTTATTGCATACTGCCGAGTCGGTTTTTGGTTCTCAAAACCGAGTTCAACAGATTTTCAGGAAACTGTGTCGAGTCTCTTTCTGGTTTTCGAACCGAGTCCATTTTATTTCCTGGCATCCGTGCCGAGTCCCTTTGTGTTTCTATTTAAAAAAAGCTTTTTCCCATTCAATGTTACATAATTTGCTGTCGATGTATGAATGGTGGGACGTTGGTTTTTCGATTTTAAGTTAAGTTATTTGATTTACATACCTATGTACGTATTGTATTAATGGCTTGAATTTTAATTTCACAACGCCACAATTCCGTTCAAACCAGTGGAAAAAGCTATTGCAGTATCTGGTATTCGTGACTGTATCCAAATTCAAATTCCACTTCTACCAGAACAAACGTGAAAAACATCGACCACGAATGTGTCCAACCCTACCAACGGGAGCTACAACGCATATCCTGGTTTACAAACCTTAAGTAAGAGCAACACTCTACACTCAATGACCAATTTGGAGCCAAGACAGCCAATCGTTAGCATACACATTCCCGAGATAAGAGAGACTAACTTCGCCGCACCTCAAGGCGAAAATCCATAGGACAACATCAACCAGGGACTCAAACTCGTAAAGACCTGTCTGTGATAGAGTACCTACCCTTATTAGCAAGCACATTCCAATATTTCTGGCTCCTAAGAGAGCATTTGATGGTATAGCCAGCCGTGTATTAAATTAAAACATGAACCCTTCATATCTGGTAAGCGTTTCCCTATCTGCCACTTGTGGAGGCGTCCCATTTTAAAATTGGTCTGAACGTTATTTTTAACTTAAAAATGGCTTCCGTATTTCGAGGCATAAAGTTCGTTTGATGAAAGCCCTAGCGCGGCCATATGGCCTTGCCCTTTTTTCCCTTGCACTTTATTCGATGACAGCGCTGTGCCGCACTATTTCAACCAGAGTGCCCTGAGGATTTTGTCGGGCAGAAAGTTCAGTGCTTTGAAAATTTGATATTTCAGTTGTTTGTCAACTTGTTGTGGAATAAAAACAATTTTTGCGACGATAAATACAGGTTTTATTTGCCTTTTTTCAAAATTCTATATACATATTCTAATTTCTGCCGGTTGTCTGTCTCAAGAAATTTAATTTAAAGGAGAGAACGACAGGTTAATTACTAGCTAGGCACATGGTTAAAATTTTATTCTTTAAGCTCTTGATTTTAGCTTTTTAATATTAATTTTCAATCTTTTCTTGTGTTTTTCGATGAATTTTTCAATGACGATAGAGATTTTGCATTTGGACATAACAACGGATGCGATTTCCAGTCATTGCTAACCATGACATATTCACCATGACGGGGAACTGGAGAAGAATTTTTCCAAATTATTCCAAAGAAAACCTAAACTATACGCTCACAAAATATAACTATCGTATATGCAGGCAATGAGATGCATTCATGGTTTTGTGAAGATTTTTTTTAGTTAAGAATACCTTTTAAATGCCCCTACCAGGACACAGGTGCCTGCCCATAGAAGAGCGATTAAGTCACGTGAGCGGTTAAAGCCTGCAGGAAGTAGAGATTAAATCCATTAAACCCGCGAAGTGGGCCACTCAAACAATGTTGTATACAACACTGTTGTTTACGTGTTTATTTAAGAGTTTATTTCTTAAAACGTTTATTATAAAGGATTTTCTTTGATTGCTTTTGATTCAATAGCAACATGTAATATTTTTATGTAATAGTTCGTAGCTTAGGGGGGGGGGGGGAATTGCACCCATTGGCCCCCCCTGGATCCGCGCCTGTGCACAAGTGCTATCTATAAGAGTGATAAAAGGAAACAACCTGTTGGAAAACACTCAGCAACATTAAGAATCACTAACACCAAAATACATTTTCAGGGGCTGCCATGACTCTGAAGCGGAAGCTTTGAAACACCTCTTCCACCGCATCAGTGTCCAAGTGGCAGCAGGCAACAGGTTCGATTTGATTATCGTTTCTTCTGCGAGGAGTTGAATGAGCTCGCAAGTGTACCAGATTACAGGAATTCCAGCTGGGAAAATTTTTTCTTGGAAGCTCAAGAAGATTGAGCAAACTAAGTAGGTAAGGTATTAAGTTGTCTCTAAAGAGCTCTCGTCAGTCAATTACTCTCTCTACGAACCTATAAGCCTTCCTGTCTGCGCAGCTCTGACAAAGGCGAATAAAAGGCAACGTCCACCACAACGATCCCATATATTCAAGGTTTTGAGTTCGAAACGACTACAAAGACCAAAGACCAAATATGTAAGGGGTTCGAATGTATGTATGCAGTTCGAAACATACGCTCGGGCAGAGTCTCATAAGCCCGATCTTATGGCTGCGTAAGTCTGGCCTTACACAAGCGACGAAACAGTTTATGGGCACATTGATTGAGTTTCATGAGAGGCCAGGCCTTACATGAGCGACAGCTGTCGCTCCCATAAGAACCAATGTTTTCTCCACTGTCGACGGCGACTGTTTCGTCGCTCGTGTAAGAAGGCTCTTACATGGCTATATTTGTAGGTAGGTCTTTTAATTTTCAAAACGAAAACAAGTAAACCCGCAACAACTAAGTTGTTGTTTGACTTAACTTCAACGCAATTAATTTAAAAGTTTAAATGTTTGTGTACTAAGTGCTATCAGGTTAAACTTCCTTGATACGAGGTGCATTAATCCAAATTGGCTAGAACAATACTATGCGAAAGGTGAGAAACACACGTACACACGTCTCTTGCGATTAAGAAACGCAACTTAATATTTATGAGCTTTTTTGAAGGAACAATAAGAGCCAGCTAGTTATACAAAGGCAGTGCGTACCAATACAAAACCAATGATCTTTACTCAATTTTTATACAGCTGTTTACGGTATTCCTCCCCCACCGCATCCGATTGTTTTATTAAAACGGCCGACCCTGAAGGCTGTATATTTTTAATTTATTTCTATACGTGCATTGACTTGAGAAGTTTTTTTTTTTAAAAACCTTGGAGGGTTTAAATTTCGTGGGCAGTAAGAACACTTGAAAGCGAAAATTTATGAACGTGTTCTTATGTTCGGGCACTTGTACTTCTACTCAATTTTAGACTACTTTCGGGGCTTAGGGTAGTCCCCAGCCTGCACAGACGACCTTTGCAAAGTTTTCGTTGAAATAGCTACTCAAGAGCTTTCTTTGTTTTGTTCTTGATGGGGCAACAAATCCGAATCCAAACGGAATAGTCATCCTACTTTCTACTGAATTCCGGTTTTCCCAACATTAGCGAAACTTTTTTTTTTCAGGAAGAGAAATATCCGAGGTCGTTCGAGAATCAAAATATCGCGACTGACTTTTTCATTGCCAATGTTATGCAAATGACGGTAGGCAAAATTTTGTACTTTATTTGCGCAGCAGAATGTTAAAATTTTTAATTATACACAAAAGCGAGAAAGAAGCAACAAAATGGAGGACAATTTGTTACAACTCTTACCTTTTACGCTTCTTTGAGAGAGTGTATAATATATTTGTGACACCAGCTCGATGTATTCCGCACTTGCTAAATGTTAAAAGAATTTGTTAAACACAGAAAATTTGATTTATTCACTACGCAATTTTGATTAAAAGAAAATTTAACGTTACGCGAAGAAATTTGTTTCGGTTAAAAATTTAAAAATGTCGTCGAAAACAAAATATCAAAAGCAAGTGACAAGCGAGAGAATATTTTTTTGTTTAATTTTTTGGTTGGAACAACCACACCGAACTGTATGAGAGAGAGTACGAAAATGATTTCAATTGGAAAAATGGAAAGTTATTTATTTATAAAACGGTTTCCAATTAGCTGCTATCGGATGATGGTGTGAGCGGGAGAGGTGGCATTGGAATAGTTAACACATGTCTTGTTGTCTCAGCAGGGTGTGTTTGTAAGAGCAAAATAGTAAGCATAGTGGGCAGTGGCAGGCAGTGGCTACGTGTGAACCTGTGTGAGCCATAAATGACTGAATTTATGGTGTGAATTCTATCTTCTGTAAGATAGCTCGACTATCTTTTGTAAATCATTGACATAATTGACGATTGGAAAAGTTTGAATGCGATACCGGGGGGTAAAATTTGCAATATGTGAAGACCTATAGCTGTCAACAGAGATCTCGAAAATAATGTGCGTTTCGTTTGGAGTCAAAAAAAATTTGAAGTGGGTATGGGTATGTCAAAACTGACAGATCTAAATTTGAAAACGTTTCTTTCGGGTGGGTGCAAAAATGAGGGGAAATTAAGGGGAAAACTGACATTTCTCGAATCTGAAAGCGCAGAATAAAATCTCGATTTTTAGCAAGATTCATTTTCAGATTTACCAATACCAACAGACTGTGTTGACAGTTCGCTTGTTTACTTCGTGTAAATTTGGAACGGGTTGGTCTTTCAACAGAAATAATTTTGTTTTGTTTTATAAATTTTTTTTTGTGGGGTGCCGTGGCGTAGTGGTTAGCGTGTGTGCTTACTACGCCGGAGGCCTGGGTTCGAATCCTGCCATCGTCACCTGAAAAAAAGACTTGTTCTTTTTCACGGTCCCCACCTCCGCGAGGGTCTGACAAGCCCTCCGAGAGTATCATTTGTCTTGAAAAACTTCTCAAAGTGCCGTTCGGATTCGGCAAAAAATTGTAGGTCCCTTTGTATGTAAAAAGAAATTAACACACCAGCATACATTGTTGAGAAGTTGGCCCTGGTTCAACTTGAGCTGTTGCGCCACTCTATTTATTTTTTTTTATTTTTTTTTTTTATAAAATTTTTGTATTTGATTGACTAGTGCAAAAACTTCAATTTCAACATGGGCTTGAAATGGAAAATCTGTATTCATCCTAATCATGTTCTTCGACAGTCACAGGTCGCTGTATTCGTATGTTTTTAGGTGAAAAAGCACCCACGACTTTGCCGAAGTCGTGGGTGCTAATTTAAAGCAAGCAGGCTTCGAATTGCGTATATTATAAGGGACTTGGTGCACAAATATACTAGCAAATAATAAAGTTGAGGTTTTTTAATGAAAAAAAGATAACAATGGCTTATTTTGTTTCTAGTTTCGTCACAAAAAGAACAGAAAATTGCCCGCAATAAAGCCACAGCAAAATGTAAACAAACTAGGGATGGGAAACAATTTTTTCAGTTGGTACCTAACAAAGTAGGGATGGAAAACAATTTTTTCCATTAGTACAAAAACGGAGCCAATGTACTCAGATTAACTTTGCGTTAAAAAAATAATTTGCGAATAAGAATAAAAGTTTTTAATGGGAAATACTCGTATAGCTCTGCATTTTTACAAAAATCAAATCTCGAATCATCGCTAATTTGAGCAAAATGAGTGCAATTCAGAAGCACTTTCAATTCCTAGGCAGAATAAAGCTTGAATTTTCGCTAAAATAAAAAGGGTATTTCAAGCTAGGTTGGTATGGTATATAGACATCTTCAATGAATTTTTTGAAACCTTGAATGTTTTGAACCTCTTTTTCATCTTGAAAATGAATTTCAAGACATTCAGCTCTTTTCTCGTAAATATATCACATTGAGCAAAAAAAAATCATTTGTCATTTTTTTGTAGTAAAACGGCAGCAACTTTAATTAAAGCAAAAGAAGTTCTTTATCGAAACGCCTACAAAGTACTATTTATAACGTTCGTTCACAGAATTTATTTACGCTAACGCCGCGTTGTAATTGTTTTTTTTTTTTAACAGTCACTTATGGTTATTAATGCATAGTGACATCAACAGATTGCTGAAATAAAAATATCATGGTTAAGTAAATTACCATTTTACCTTGAAGAAAACATAGATTTTAAAAAACATTGTACTTTTACTCCCATTGTACTTTTTTTCTTAACCCGACCCACTACAATTGTATTGGCCTTCCCACCATTCAAACAAAACTAACATATGGCAGGTCTCACCTATTCCCACCTATACTATAACAAAAAATCTCAATTTAATTTTTGGTTTGATTCAACCACGAAAAAATAAAACTTGGTTTTTAATTTACCCGATACCAAAAAAAAACACATAAAATAGTTTATCCTCCCACAAAAAGTGAATTAAATGAATAATATCTCACCAAAACAAATAATTTTCGTGCTCGTTTGACAAATGGGATGACACCAACAAAATGGGTCGCAAAATTGACAACAGCTGCGTTGAAACCAGATTTGGGTAAAAGAAACCTCCAGACTTCGGGGCTCAAAAGGGAAATGTTGCTCCGACTCCAGACGCTATTAACGAGGAAAGCGGAGACCCATTGTACGTTTATATGCAGTGGTTGAAATGAGCTCATTTCCAAGGAGCAATGACAATTTCCTCAGTCAAAAGGCACAATAGAAAACATACTTGTGACAGATTTTTCGTACATTGACAGTATTAGTTTCCTTTTTTGATTCTCAAACTGTTACAAAGGTGCAGAAAATAGGTTTGTGAATAGGGTGAATGGGATTTATGAAATTTTTAATCGCTAGCCGAGAGGATTTAAATTCGTATGGTAAATAGCGTGATTTGTAGAGGATTTAATAAGGATTTATATTAATCGACGATTAGTGCTCGGTAGAGACATGGTATAAAGGCTTTATAAAAAACATAAACAAATGGGTGTTGGAGGGTTAAAGCCGCGTTGTCACAAGCAACATAAAACAGGAACAGATACAGTTTCCCATGCATTAGCAACTGAAACCTAAATTCGCTGAATGCTTTTTGCGTTGCTAATGTATGAAATTCTGTTCCTGTTTCTTGTGACAACGCGGCTTTAAAGGGGCGCAAGTTGAATACCTAGTTATTCAATAATTTATGACCGCGTGCTTAGAGGGCAATGCTGTTCGAAGTTCAGGAAGAACAGCAACAAAGCACAGCAAGTACTGCCGATGAAATGCCTGCGTTTATGAATTTGCTTTTGGAGGAATTCGAAACGCTGGAGAGTAGCCCAGCAATGCTCTCGAAAGCAAGTTCGATAAATTGTTTGAGCGGCGTTGTCACAAGCAACGTAAAACACGAACAGAAACAGAATCCCATACGTAAGCACCTGAAACCCAAATTCGCTGAATGCTTTTTGCGTTGCTAATGTATGAAATTCAGTTTCTGTTTCTGTTCTTGTTCCTTGTGACATCGCGTCTTTAGTCGGTTCGATGTGCAAAATAATTATCTGCGAAAGCAACTAAGTGAACAGAGAGATACTCTGGAAGGTAAACTCGATGGCCAAAAAGTATGACCTTTCATGAAAAATTCCAAGTAATGGATGAAAAAATGGAAACTTCGATAGAATAATTCAGCAAAGTTGAGTGGCAACCGCAAGTAGAAAGGGTACATCAGCAAATACGATGCGCGAGCAACAGCACCCGAGTTCAACGAGGGAGGTCTGGTATGGCTCTACAATCCACATCGTAAAAAGGGAAGATCGCCATAGCTGCAACAGGATTGGGAAGGTCCTTACCAAGTTGTAACGCGAATCAATGATGTCGTCTTCCGAGTCCAACGAGGACCAAGAGCGAAGATACAAGTTGTCATGCATACTGAATAACTTAACATTCAACTTTCGTACCTCTTCCCCTCCAACAAAAATTATGAATAACTAAATATTCAACTTGCGCCCCTCTTGCCCTGCAAGACCCATTTGCTTCGTCCAAAACGAAATTGCATGGAAATGACAATATTAATGAATTAACTCGCCTTTGTAAAGAAATGTCGGAGCCTTGGTAAATTCATCAATTTTAGCTTGTGGGCAAAGCTTTTACACGGGCGAAGTTGAATACCTTATTCAGTAAATTATGACAGAAAGTCATGAAACTGTGATCGCATGCCAATCTATGCTGTACACCAAAAATTACTGAATAACTAGATATTCAACTTCGGCCATGTAAAAGCTTTGCCCACAAGCGGAAATTGAGGAAGTTACCGATACTCTTACATTTGTTTACAAATGTGAGTAAATTCATCAATTCGTCATTTCCATGCAATTCGTTTTGGAGCTTTGACATCAGTTGATCGTGTAAGATAAATCGTTGTTGTATCTTCTTGCACTGTTGTATCTTCTTTGTGGATGCCGTGGCGCAGTGGTTAGTGTGTGTGCCTCTGACGCCGGAGGTCTGGGTTCCTGCCTCTGCCACCTGAAAAAAAGACTTGTTCTTTTTCACGGCTCCCACCTCGGCGAGGGTCTGACAAACCCTCCGAGAGTAACATTTGTCTTGAAAAACTTCTCAAAGGGCCGTTCGGATTCGGCAAAAAAATGTAGGTCCCCTTGTATGTGAAAAAAGTATAGCACACACAGCATACATTGTTGAGAAGTTGGCCCTGGTTCACCTCGAGCTGTTGCGCCACTCTATTTTATTTATTTTTTATCTTCTTACACGTATTCAACGACACGGAAATTTAAAGCTTTATAAAAAACTCAAACAAATGGGTGTTGGAGGGTAAGAGGCGTAAGTTGAATATCTAGTTATTTAGCAATTTATGGTATACACACAACAATCTCAAGCAAAATTTTAAATTGGCAAAAAAGGGAATAGAGTCCGCTAGGAAATTTGCATTTGCTTGGGACATGACCCAAAATTGTTTGATGGGAGCCCCGGGATTTTCGCGATTTGAATTTGACAGATGTATTAGTAATTTAATGTTGCCAGCACTGCCGAAAACAACGTGAAATTTAAATTTCGGTTTCGCATTTTAAAAATAAAAAGCAACTTTTTAATCGGGTGCTTTTTTTTTGTTTTGAATATTATTGAATTGCAATTCATGCGTTTTAATTACAATCGACAATATAACGATGTAAGATCTAACAACTACTGTTATCCATTAGATCTCTCCATGGTGTTTTTCTAGGGTGTTTATATCTGATGGTGAAGCTGATTCATCTTTAAGCAGTTCCGCAGAAGAAAATGACGAAAACGAAGAGCATAATAAATTATTTGAGGATGATGACCATGCAAGCAATATTTGCATAAAACTGCAGGCTTTCTACAAACAGAAGCAATTTTTTGATATTATCCTAATGACTACTGACGGCTCGCAGTTTCCAGCCCACAGATTTGTACTTTCCGCAACAAGTGGGTACTTTACGACGTCATTCCGCATCGCACTTAAAAGTGGCGATGGCTCTTCAGAAAGAATGATAATCCAAGAAATTGAAGGACCAACACTGAAATCGGTGGTTGATTTTATGTATTCTGGCTCTATTGAACTCTGCAAAGAAAATATCAAAAAGCTTTACCGAGCTGCAGTCTTTTTTAGAATGCCTCGACTCTTGAAAGCTTGTGGTTCCTTCTTGGAAGAGCAGCTGGATGCTGGCAATTGTCTAGATATTGTGTTGTTTGCAGAGCAGTACAACAACGAAGTTCTAGAATGCGAGTCCTATAAATATGCATTCGAGAATTTTAAGGAGGTTTACACCAAACCGGAGTTTTCTCAAATGACCGAAGAGCGGCTGTCCAAACTGCTGTCTGTCTACATGTCTTTCCAACGCTCGGAAGAAACTTTGTTTCTGAGCCTGATAACATGGCTGAAGCATAACGAGGCAGATAGAGAAAAATACATTTTAAAGCTCCTGTCCAAGGTTCGTTACAAGCAGTTAACCCCAAAGTTTATAATCGAGAACAATCGACCAGTGTGTAAAAGCATTGAGACTTATGGGTTGATTTGCAATTGGCTTGAGTGGCACTTGTCCCCGGAGTCCCGTTTGGAGATCAATAGACTTGCGTTTATAGATTCTTATCACAAAGTTCACTACTTCGATCTAGAGTCGAATTCCTGGACGCACGAACCTCTTCCTCAACATAAAAATTTGTCGCTTCCTAAAATAAGAGCATACAGCGTTATTGTTATCGATGGAAAACTTATTGTCGTTGGAGGATTCATCCATAGGGACGTTAAAAATTCAATTGCGTGCTTGGACCTGGAAACAAAGCTCTGGATTGACATGCCATCAATGAAAACAGCTCGTGCGCTTCCTGCACTAACTGATCTCAAGGGCGACTTATATGTAATTGGAGGATTTGCGGACGAAAATGCAACCAAGTGGCTTCAGTCAGTAGAGAAATACGACTTTTCGAAGGAGAAGTGGGAAGACGTTGGACATCTTCTCACTCCTATGGTAGACATAAAGGTGACTTCCCTTGATAGTTTCTTGTACGCCATTGGTAAAAACTCGGATTTTATAGAGTTCTATCATCTTCGTTATAACAGATGGTTTTACGTAGCTGGCGAACTTGGTTTAAAAGAACCTGGAATAGTTGGCCACAATGGATTTCTGTATGCATTTGGTGGCATGATTAATGGAGCATTTACTGACGCTATCAAACGTTTAGATCCAGAACCAAAGTCTGAATCAGTTACATGGGATTTAATTGGAACCCTAGGTTTGCCAAGATCTGGCTTAAATTCGGTGGTACTGAATGGCAAAATCATATTATCCGGTGGACACTCTGCGGGAAAAGGTTGGTCAGAGTTGGTAGAAGAATTCGACCCGGAAACATTTGAATGCAGAACTCTGATGCCCTTGTTGCCAGAAGCAGCAAGCATTTGCTCTGATTTTTTCACCATCAATGACGATTTTTGTTTAAGTGTTTACCAGGAAAGAATTTTTACTTCACACCAACATTCTAGAGCCTTTAAATAATCTAAAGAATCTGAAGTATACATGTACCAACATTTTAATTTATTTTTTTATTAAAAGAAAAAATTCAAAGCTATCAACGTTTTTTGTAAATTTTGATAAATTTTTCAGCCAAAATCATGATCAAAAACTATTCGCCTTTGCCCTTCATCATTTATAGCTGGGACAGAATGAGTATCTGTGTCTGTGTCTGTGTCTCGCAGTTCAGCTTACGGGAACACGTATATAGCGACACAATGGGTATCTCGCTGTGTCTCTGATTTTAGGTGAAAAATGTGGCAAGACACAGCGACAGACACATACCCAGACACACATTGTGCCCGGCTTGTTAATTTCATTTTAAAGTTTCATTCTGTCCATACGCGTTATGGTAAGTTTAGAAACGCCCACCTAGATAGCAGTCTATGCGACTGGATCGGGCTCTTGTTAAGCACACGAAAGATAAACTGCTACCTAGGCGAAGTATGCAGCAGACGAAACGTCAGCAGAGGAACACCGCAGGGAGGTGTCCTATCTCCGCTTATATGGACTCTGGTAATGGACGAATTGCTGAAAACCCTGGAGAGGGAAGGCTTCACTGTGAGCGCATACGCAGACGATGTAGCAATCCTGATCCCAGGTAAACTCCCACCAATCCTCAGTGACCGACTCAGCTACGCACTTCGCAATGTTGAAAAATGGGTTGAGGGTCGAGGACTGGGAATTAACCCCTCTAAGACGGAAGTTGTGTTGTTTACAAGGAAAAGGGCAGTTCCATCCTTCAGCAACCCAAGAATGGGGGAAAGGAGTTACCGTTATCCAGATCGGTAAGATACCTGGGCGTCATATTAGACTCCAAACTCAACTGGAGGGATAATATAGAAGATCGTGTCAAGCGGGCATACGTGGCACTATACGCCTGCCGCAGAACGTTCGGAAGCATGTGGGGACTGCAACCAAACATGGTACACTGGATGTATATAGTGGTTGTAAGACCCATCTTAACTTACGGTGCAGTTGTATGGTGGAAGGCTACGGAAAGAAAGTGTCATCTCTCTAGCCTCACCAAAGTTCAAAGGGCAGCCTGCATGGGTATAACAGGGTCCCTAAGGACCACACCCACCGCGGCACTGGAGGTACTACTCAACCTCACCCCCTTGGACATATACTGCAGCAGCAAGGCAGCTAAAACAGCTGTTCGCCTAAGGGAATCCGGACTGTGGTCCTCAAGATCTTATGGACACGCCTCTGTGGAAACTCAGTGGGCTGCCTCCACAAACACCCCAGTCACAGATTACCTACCTATGACATTCGCCTTCAACAGGAGATTCGCTACCAGAATACCTGAAAGAGGTGAATGGGAAGATAAGACCATTACAGGAGATGACGAGATCGCCGTATATACCGACGGCTCTAAGATGGACGTCGGAACCGGTGCGGGCATTTTCTGTGGAGATTTGGGTCTAGGTATATCTTTCCGAATCAATGACGACTGCAGCATTTTTCAGGCGGAGCTGACAGCCATAATCAAAGCTGCCTCCGAGCTGAAGAAATACGGCCCCGCAAACAAGACCATCACCATATACTCTGATAGCCAAGCGGCAATTAAAGCCTTGGAATCAGACGTGGTAAAGTCAAGCGCTGTGAAACTATGCAGGGAAATTCTGGACGAGTTATCACTTGGCAACACTGTAACTGTGTGTTGGGTGCCGGTCACACCGATATATCGGGAAACGAAAAAGCGGACAAGCTTGCGAGATTTGGGTCTGGAATGAATGCATCTCTAGGCCTCAAATCCATAAGAGTCCCGCTGAGTTCGACAGCACGTAGGATAGAAACTGAATAGATAGAAACTGAACTTTTGAACTGAATAGAAACTGAATAGAAACTGATAGAAACTGAACTGAGTAGAACCAATCTACGTTGGACAGAACTTGATACGTGCAGACACACAAGGGAGCTATGGCCAGCGGTAAACAAAAACAGATCACTATCTTTGATCGGACTAGCCCGCAGGAACATCCGAGTACTCACGGGAATCCTCACGGGGCACTGCGCTGTGGGTCTACACGCTGAGCGGCTAGGCATACCGCATAACGATTACTGCAGAAGCTGCAGGGACGTTGAAGAAATTGAATCTGTTCGTAAACCTGCTCTGCGAATGCCCAGCCCTAAACAGCATCAGGCGTAGTATCCTCGGCAGCTACTTCTTCAACGAGCTCGAAGATCTAAATAATGTAGATCTAAAGGACCTCCTAAAATTTGTATACAAATCCGGATGGGTCCAAGAGGGCGGAACTCTGAGCTTCTAACAGCGGTCTATTTCTGTTTTCGTTCCAGGTATTAAGAAGGTTCCCAATGAACACAATGCACCCAACTGCTGGTCTAAGTGAAGCCGTGACTATTGTCAAAAGGGCATCCATCAAACTAACCTAACTAACCTATGGTAAGTTTTTGATGACTAGTTCTTACCAAATTTGTGGTAATCAAGCTGAATTAAAAACCTTAAGAGCCATCGTCCATAAACAACGAATCAAAGTGAATTCGTAGCCAATTGTGGTTCTCGACACGAAACAAGTTTGAGACCGTTTAAAAATGTCAACAAAAATTGCCAATGAAAAGCGTTTCTTGAACGCAATCATTTCTTCCTGCATTCATTTTTGAGTTATTGCAAAGTCGAGATTTGGGGAAAAACATGATATCAGGACTCTGCTGTGGGAAGACAGTCGTGAATAAAGAAATCTATTTGATTCGAGTTTAAGTGTTTTAATTGTAAAGAAAAGTTATTCGTTGAACGAGGATAAAACCAAGTATATGCTGTCATCAAGAAAAGACACCCAACGCCGACGTCTTGGACAAAACATCACCATAGACAGCTTAAAACCTTGAGGTAGTTAAGGACTTTGCCTACTTGGGTTCCGCAATAAATTCAGATAATAACCCCAGCGCTGAAATCAAACGAAGGATGAAGGGCAAGTAAGTAGCAAAGCCATCTCTCGAGCAACTAAATAAGAACCCTTTATAAGAACCTCATCATTCCTGTCCTATGGACCCTGCCGTAGAAGGATGAAAACGTTTGAGGCTGCTTCGGGAGGAAAATTTTTCGGACGATTTGTGGACAGTGAAGGAGAGAACATAATATCGAACTGTATGGGCTGCACAGCGATAACAACTTAGCCAGAAGAGTCAAAATACAAAGGCTACGATGGCTGGGTCATCTAGAGCGGATGGGCACAAACGCCCCGGCCCGGGAAATCTTCGAATCCATCCGAACGGACGACGTAAGTAGAGGAGCAACAAGACTTAAGTGGCGCGCTCAAGTGGAGGACACACGCAAGCATACTGCCAAAAAGAACCGCGATGCGTTAAATGCGCCGGTGAACATCTTTCGACAGATTGCAATATCAGCAGTCAGGCTCCAGCGCTCTGCGTCAATTGTAGGGGAAGTCATCTAGCAAGCTACCGAGGATGCGAGATCGCCAGAGAGTTACAAAAACGGCATGAAGCTCCAAAGAAAAGAGTTGAGCAAAAGGGTCCAAGCCTAAAACCTACTAAAGCCCATAAACCAAAAACCCCTAGGTTGACCAAGGGTACGGGATTGATTATAGAAAAAGTTTAAATAGCACAAGAAAACGTCGCTGGTCCAAGTGCAACGAGAAAATCCACACTTGGTGGTCCAAGATCGTATGCTCAAGTCGCGTCACATGAAAGTAAGCCACAATCGGCCGCACCAGATTCGGTCTTTCATATTCTACTCATGATTTTAGAAAAGCTTGAGCAACAAACGAAAGTGAGTCAAGTAATATTTAACAAATTAAGCGAGCTCGAGCTTAAGCCTCGAAAAACATATAACAAAAAATCATGAATATGGGAAAGTCAATCAAAATAATTACATGGAATGCAAACGGCCTTTTGCAAAAAATTGACGAACTAGAAGTATACCTACGGGAGAATAATATAGACATATGCCTGATTTCGGAAACCCACTTTTAAAAGGGTTCGGCACCCAAAATAAAAGGTTACATCGACTATCACGCGCATCATCCTTAAGAAAATTCGAGAGGTGGATTCTCTCTCTACATCAAAGACTGCATTAAGCACTCCAAAAACGCATAAATAGAACTGGTTTCCATGCAAATGAGCCCAGTTTCCGTAAAATTTAGGCAGGTAGATTATAATATCGCGTAGAGTTATTTTCCTCCACAGGAACTAGATACAGCTTGGGAACTAAAGTGCCCCTTTATAAAAACCTCATCATCCCTGCCTTATGGACCCTGCTATGGGAGAATGAAAACACTTGAGGCTGCTTCGGGATGAAAATTCTTCGGATGATTTGTGGTCTTCGGACGATTTGTGATCTTGTGGATATAATATCGAACTGTTTGGGCTGTACAGCGACAACAACTTAGTCAGAAGAGTCAAAATACAAAGGCTACGATGGCTGGGTCGTCTAGAGCGGATGGGCACAACCCCGGAAATCTTCGAATCCACCCCGAAGGGACGACGTAAGTAGAGGAGCACCAAGACTTAAGTGGAGGGGAACTTCTGCCAACTTCGCGTGCGAAACTGGAGATGGTTAGCTGGAAACATAGCTGGCTGGCGAAGATTGTTGGCTGAGGCCCAGATCCACCCCGGACTGTAGCGCCACCTTGAGTCAGTAAGTAAGGTGGTTAGGGTTTGTTAAGGAAACAAAAAAGGGGTCAAGTTTGAAATATCTGGGCTAGGGATAAATGAATCTCTGGCCCTCCAATCCATAGGAACATCGTTGAGTCAACCGCAAGTAAAATAGAAACTGAGTATAGAATAGAAATACAGTCTTTGAAAAAAACTATTCTACGTTGAACAGAACTTGAAACATGCAGACAGACACACTAGAGCTATGACCGGCCGGTTAACAAAAGAATTCATCATTTATGATCGGACTACCCCGCAAGGATATCTGAGTACTTACGCGGAGTCCTGTGCTCTGGGTATACTACACTCCGAGCGGCTTGGCATACTGTACAACGATTTGGAGAAATTAAAGAAAATTTAAGCTGTCATCTGGTATGTCCCGGCCCTATGGACCCTCGGCAGTTACTTTTTCGATGAGCTGCAACGTAAAGAAGAGCTCAAGGACCTCCTGATGTTTGTATACAAATCTGGTAGGTTACAGGAGTGCTGAGCTTCTTTAACACTTAGGGCTTTTTGATCTTAGTGATCAGTGGCTACTTTGCTGAAAACTTTAAACAAATTTTAAAAATATGACTTAAATTTGATATCAAACAGAAAGATATGATAAGTAGAAAAGGCCTCAGCCAATTTTGCGAGTAAAACCGGAGACGGCTAGCCAGAGACAGAGCTAGCTGGCGAAGCTTGTTTGTAGGCCCTTAAGTAAGGTCACAACATTTTGAACAAATCGTTGATTAATCTGGCCGTAACGCCTTTTTTCGAGCTAAGGCATTGAAAAAAGGAATCGGACTCTGTCTAGAAAAAAAATTAACTTTAAATGCATACTAAATGGACAGCCGGATTCCAAATTTTATAGGAAAAGATTTACAAATAAAAAAAGATTGAAAGGTGGATGAGTATTTATTAGCTTAAATGAAAAATTATCATCATATGCAAAGCCTGTTTTATGACTAGCCTTAAACTATAACGGTTTCTAATCCGAACCATTTTTTTGGGTTTCATTTATAAACTCGCCCCACTGCTGCTTTTCTGAACTTCCACCGGCTCCATATAGAATCATGCTTAATAAATAAGCGGCTGCCATTGAGTAGTACATGTAGTTCCATTCGTCTTTATTTCCCTACAAGGTAAAGAGGAGCGATCTTAAAAATTTATTAAACCTGATAAAAGAAAACCTTGGTCTTACCTCAACCACTATATTAGATATAGCCAAGGGAGCCAGCATTCCGCTTAAAGTTGCCGCTGAATTCGATATACCAGTCAATAGCCCGGCGAAAGCTGGGGCCATATCTATGCAGCTAACCCAATAGGCTCCCGTAAATGAGATATCAATGGAGGCTCCAACAAAAAATATCAGCAGCACAATGATCATGCGATGCTCACATGTGAGCATGATTATGGCTAAAAGTAAGGATACAGTAGCAAAGTTTCCTGAAAGGAAAATTCTTCAATTATGTAAAGAGTTTCCGAAAGTCGAGTTTGTGGCTATCAGTAGCCTTACTCAAGCTTAATATCGAAGAAAGGACAATCAAAATACAATCAACCTTACCGACACAGTACACGATCCGTCGGAATATTGTTAGGCTAAGCTTAGATGCCTCAGTAAGTCTTCTAAATGTGAGCAACACAATCAGTCTGGAAGTTAACGATCCAACATGTATAGCCGATGAATAGTATCCATTCTGGGCGTTGAAATAATGTTCTAGAAAATTAAATTAAAATGAAATATGGTCACACATTTACCTGATTCAAATTGAAATGCATCGTGTCCTTGAGAAATCTGGGCAAACAGAGATTCAAAACTATTAATCCGTAACTATGCAAAATATGCGTCACGATGAACGTTAAAATTGGATAGCACGTGAACATTTGTTTCCATGGAATAGCTGGTACGGCTTTGCTTTGGTCACGACCTTCTTTTAAATATTCCAGCTCTTTCTTAGATATCCACGGATGTGCGTCAAGACTATTGTAAACCAAAAAGCTGTACGCGATGCCTAATAACAACGATGCTCCACCTAAAAAAAAAACATCCGGATAGAAAAATCCAAGTTCAATCTGTATGCAGGAGCTTACCAAGAACATAAAAAACATAAGACCATCCAAAACGGCATAAAAAGCTGCTAATGGGAAACACAGCCAAAGAGCCAACTGCATAACCCCCATAAGCAAAGGTCATCAACGAGGCTCTTTCGCTGGGATGAGCCCAAACAGTGTATAGTTGATATATTGATGGAACAGCGAAGCCCTGGAAATTTAATTATAAAAAAAAATTATATTAAGGTTGCCTTGATATAATATCGCTCGTCGGGCACCATTTATCTGAAGAAATATCCTTACAGATAAGGCTTATAATTTTTTGTAAGTGTTTACCAGTAAGGTCGCTTCACTTATGTGAGGTGACGGGTGTGAAGCTACTCCAAACCCCGAAAGCAGCTCCTTCTACCCATCCAACTGTTAGTGTACTCTATCCAACCTATAGGAGCTGTAGTTTAAACTCTGGAAATCGTTGATGGATGGACAAGCGAAAGGATGTTTTTACTCCAGGTGGTACTGGCAAGGCAATGGCCAAAAACTGTCTGCCCCAACATTCATTTTTGAACAGCCAAACCACTCTTGTATTTCTTTATCTGCCTCGCTCGGTAATCTGAATATGAGTGAGGCCACAACTCACTGGACTGCTGGTGACGAGGCAACTTGGGACACCCTTGTGGTTGAACGGGCACCAGAAATCGCGTGCGGGGTAAAGAAAGCAGCTGATCGAAGAGGCGTGCATAGAAGCTTCAGGATATAGGAAGCAGCATTATAGGAAGCAGCATTAGCGGATAGAACTTGGTGGAGCCGGTTGACTCTGACGGCCGATGTCCTTCTATTTTGTTTACTCAAGTTAATCTACAGCACTGTAAGGCTGCAAAGCTTTTGCTCTCTTAAGAAGAAGGCTTTTGTCCCATAGAATTGAAAATATCTTATTCGGATAGCTTTCATTCCAGAGCCATGAGTGTGGAAAAGTGACTTATGTGGTCTTGGTAGATTTAAGGCTTCTTACGACGCGACGTTCCTTGTGATAAGTAGTTCAAAAGATATTCTATCGCCTGACACATCCAGGTAATGGACCTTACACTTGTTCATAAGATTTTGTCAGACTATCAGATCACTATCAGATCACAGATACATCGAGAGGAAAAGTGCGAGAAAAACTATTTGGGCATATTTTAGAGAGGTGCTTGGAAAGTTCAAGTCGCACCCAAACTTGGATCAAGTCAAGGATTGGTCCTTGAAAACCAATTAAGTACTCGTACAAGACTAAAATCTATATCGATCGAAACAAAAGGATTTTAAGAGACTTATTCGCAAGTCGAAAAATGACTTTTATAAAAAGTTTTGTGAGGAGATCGAATCTCTTAGTGAAACTAATAGGCTTGTGAAAATTCTTCAAAGGAACAGACCAAGGAAACTCGCTTCAATACTCAAATCTGATAGCACTTACACTGAGACCATGGCGGAGACCTTCAGTCTTCTCACAGATACTCACTTTCTGGTAAACCCAATCACCACGTGCTCTTTAGTAGTTCCGCCAATGGTGGCCACTCTAGAACCAACGAACGGCCAATGCGGCTAAACTGGTATATGGAATCCAGAGTGGTGACTGATGATGCTATCAAATGTGCAATATCATCTTTTATGACAGTTTCAAGTCACGTGGTCAGATGGAATCTACCCATAGTTATGCAGGTTTAACGACTATTCACAGCAAGTCTTGCTTTGGCTTACACATCCACCCTTTGGCGTATGGTTGAAGTCGGGTTCGAACCAAAACCGGATAGCTCTAGCCAAAAGTGTCAGACCCATAAGTCTGTCTTCCTTCTTCCTGAAAAGCTTGGAGAGACTGGTTGAGCTGGGCGTCCGCAAGGATGCTTTTCGATTGCATCCTCTTTCTGAGATGCAACACGTTTACCAGCGCTGAAAATCCTGCAAAACTCTGCTTCAAAAGCTTGTTCTTTGGATAGAGTGTACTCTTAAGCAGAAGGAGCACATGCAACGCGACCTTTGATAGCATGTGCAACTCGAACTGAGCTGGACAACACGGTGTAGAAGAAATTAGTTCAATAGATGAGGGGCTGCCCGCAAGATGGTGTTCTAGTCTCCCCTTTTATGTTGCATGATGGTAGACTCTCTGCTGTTGGCTCTCAGCCTTTCAAGAACCTACACACAAGCCTACGTGGATGATGTCGCCGTCCTTTCTGCCGGCTCAAACCTAGGGACTCTGTGCTTTCAGGCGTAGAGATCCTTAGACTTAATTGATGATTGATTCACTACGAATGGTCTACTACTAGTCTGAATGGTCTACTACTAGTCTGAATGGTCGCTACTGGTCTGATTCAACTCGAGCTTAAATGTGTCACTATTCCGATATCAGATGAGATTAAATATTTGGGAGTAGTCCTTGATAGAAAACTTCTTTGGTCAAGGCATGCTGAATCAAAAACTGAAAATGCATTGCTCACTTTCTGGCAGTGCAGAGGCGCTTTAAGCAAGGCATGGCAAGACATAGCTTATGCCCGAAAAGGGTCCTCTGGATCTTTACGGTTGTTTGGTGGAACAGGCTTATAGTGTTACAGATATATGTAACACTGTTAAAGTGGGATGGTCGATTGTGTGGGTGGTTCAATTTTCGTAACTTGGTAACTTCATTGTTAAAATTGGCAAAAGGTCTTTGGAAATAAATTTTTTTTTATAAACTTGTCTCATATTGAAGCTAATAGTGGGCATGGCGGATATAACCAATTTTTACACTTTGTCTGTGTAACACCAAGCTGTGCCCCAAATTTCAGCTCTCTAGCTCGATTTTGAAAACCTAAAACCTTCACCCATACAGACAGAGGGACATGGCTTAATCAACAATTCATTTGACAACAATTCATTTATGACTTACAAGATTTTATGACTTAGGGAGATCGTTCAATAAGGAGGTGACGTTTTAGTGGGGTCTCATGGAACTATTCCAAGCACGCAGCAAGGAAATTGTCATGTAGCAAGTAGAGGAGATAATATTTTTAATGTCATAAAACTTGTGAAAAAATAAACATTTACTTAACTAAATTTATTCTGACAACTTTTGTCGAATAGTTTAGCACCTTAAGAATTTATACATGGCTCTTGAGAGAAAAAAGTTCTAAGGCGAATTTATGGATAAGGACACCAAGGTCACCAATCACAAGGTCACATCGATCGCTTGGACAACAATGCTGCAGCCAGAGGGTCTTCGAATCCAAGCCCCCTTGTCGAATCAGCCAGCAAGCCCGAGACTTCGTTTGAACGAAGACGATATCCCAGTGTTTGGTATGGACGACTAAAACATTGATCGCTGAAAATGTGGTTTACAAACCAGGAAGTTATTTTCCACGGATCAGGAGCTCGAGTAAATAAATAGAGCAATGGAAACCTGACATTCCCGGAAAGTCAGAGAAAGGTGTGTTATGCTATAGCTAAATAAATTAATAAAGTAATGCGTTTGATTCCGGAGCCGGAGCACTTAATCTTGCCGCACACATGGCACTTTTAATCACGCAAGGATTTAATTGCCTTTTGGAGTCCTATGGGATTGTACCGACACGAACCATTTCTTGCAAATTTTTAATTTGTGTTTAGACGCAGATTTTTTAATTGCTCGTTGTCAAAAATTACTTTCGTTGCAACGGAGAACTAAGAAAGTTTCTCATGTGAGCGCTGCTTGTGTGGATCGTGAGTAAGCTATTGATTCTTTAAGAAATTGCTAGTGTGCCAATTATTCTTATTTGTCTTACATTTAAAAATTTGCCAAGTCGACGCATTGCAAATAAGATTAGAAAATTAAAACGTCTTTTTAAACATATTAAAGAACAACACGACGAGGTACCTAAAACGTCTAGGAAATAAACTACGGAAAGTGTACCAATTACAAAAAGCCTAAAATTATTGATCTAGCTTTAGACTCAAGCTTGATTTATAGAAAAATATGACTAGGCTGAAGACCTGAAATCTGCGTAGGCTTAATCGTTCGTAAAAGTCGAGCTAGAGAGTGCAAACTTAGATTGTAGCTTGTTTTTCAATTAAGTTCCATAAATCTTTAACAAATGTTGCCCAGTTTTGAGTGCCTCGTTTTTTCATTAATATTCCACATGTAAATTTATAATGCCTTAAATGTAGAGCTTGTGATTTCCAAACTGACAAAATTACTTACAAAGTGTATTAAAAGTTTAAACTTACCGCCAAAAAGCCCTGTGCCAATCTCACAGCCACTGCACACCAATAATGAGTGCGAGCCATAATAGGAATCATCATAAACATTGAAGCCTGCCCGACAATGCCCGCCAGGAGAAAAAACTTTCCACCAAATTTATCAGCCAACCGGCCAGCAAAGGGCTGCACAACCATGTATCCATAAAAGTAGCTACTCAGTAACACCCACTGTTGATGCTTTGACCAAGTGAATTCTCCTTCCTACAAACACTTAAATTTAAAAATTTGTTTTTCACAATTTTGAGACTAAACTTGCTGGCATCTCCATTTCGAATGATCTCGTTTTTTCATCATTATCGTGAAATGAACAGCTGTTATTCCCTTGAAGACTTGAATGGCTTTCAGTTTCATTCTGTAATTTTCACTTGATGTTATCTCTCCTTTTTGCAAAAAAAAACTTCAAAATTTTTAAAACTTCTTACTTCACTGTGTTTTACCATACATAAGATCGCAAAACTCAAGGCATTACTCATGCAAAGCTGAGCAACCAGGGCGAAGAATGCACATATCGTATATACAAGACGCCATGAAGGCCACAATGATGACGTTGGGATTTCCATGGCACACACAATCTTTTTATATATTAAAGCTAAGTACACCTAAGCCCGACTTAACTGAACGACCGACGACGAATGCGTAGCTGGGCCAAAGGTGACGCGTGTCAAACCTAATGTGCCGATAGAAAAAAAATAATTTGCAACAATCTGAAGCTTTCGATTATCACAAACTCAGCTTCTAATCGTGTCCGGGGGCTAAACTATGCAAGCATTCTTGCAATTTGATCGCTTAAGCACGTTCTTGTATAGCTTCCACGTTTTTGTAAACACCAGGTCATAGCTGCTGGGTTGAATGTTGAAATTACTAAATATTAGTTTCGCCAAAGACTCTTAAGTGGAAAGATCTGCAAATAGGTACACCTTGTTAAGATTAAAATTTTCTCAAGTTTTGCGACAATCCACCGTTGATCATTCCGTATCGAAAGTACGTTCGTTGCTTCAGTTAACGAGCCTATACCTAAGATTTAAATTTTTTTTGAATAAAACACAATTAAATAAAATATCTGACAGTGGTAACATTTTTTGCATAGTTGCTTACAAAGGGCTTAGTGAAAAAAGTCTTTGAGAGTCCAGCCGTTCGAAAACCTTGATTTGCAAAACAATAAAAGATTTGGTTAAGGGCGCCTGAAAGTTCAATAAACGCGCGGATAAACTTAGACCAGGAAAACAAGGCGACATTTACAAAAAGTGGCTAATGGGACACTTTCAGTATTATTTCATTGTTCTTGGAAAACTTGGGCTTTTCAGGTCTTTTTGGGATAAACTACGATTTTAGTCAAAAAAATCTAGTCAAAAAAAAAAAATGTATGGGAGAGGTATCGAACTTCTACAAATTTACTGAATTTAGTCTAAGACGATACATAGATATCCATAGATGCTATAAACCTAAGATGGAAGTTTCTATCTCGTACAAAATCTAAAAAATAAGTTTCCATGTTGTACAATTTTTTTTTAATCGGATTTCTACCGGGCGTCTATCATAAAAATGTTACATTAGGTAACAAATTCCGTTATAAGACATAGAATATTCTTGGAGTATAATTTTTTTCCTTAGGCATTTGCCAATTTTCTGCGAACAACAATTTACATTATCGTCATAGAGGCGTATCACGATAATGTTGCCTATAAAAACATTTAAAAAAATAATAGTTTTAGTACCTACCGTATATGTAGGTTTTTTATTTTTTGTAGAAATTCATTGTATTGGGAGTCGTCCAACATAATAAAATCTTACCTGGTAAGCTTACGTTCCTTATAGGTCTTTATTATTTCCTCGAAATGATCTTTTGATAAAGCTTCACTAAGTCGTGTCTTACATCTTAATGTTTTCATTGTTATTATATCCTAAAGTTTAAGTTTCATTTGTTGGGAATAAATGTTTAGTGTTGTATCTTTAATGGAGAAATAATCATATTTTTTTTTAGCTTGGGAATGAATAGTGGGTATCACAGGGTTATTTGCTAGCCATATTAATTTTTTATTAAGGTAATAAGGTATGTGGTAGAGTCTTATTGGAGAATACATCAATGAAACCGAGGAGGAATGTCTACGCCTAAGTTTTTGGTCCATTATAATGGCTAAGATCAACACAAAATTTTTCGAAAAAATCTGAGTATGCTAAGCGCGTCCAAGTTGCAGTGCAGTCTTCCTGTGCGATGCTGTACCTCGAAGTCATAATAGTGTGCAAGCGTTCAAGCCATCTTGAGCAATCATTTAAGCGCTACATTTAGGCGCTCTGTACCCAAGATGGAATGGACATCTGGCCATACAGGTACTTATGGAAATGCTTCCCCGCCAGTATAAAAGCAAGGAGTTCTTGTCTTGTTACACGATTATTCTTTTCCGGCTGGGAAACCAATTTGCCAAAGTAGGCTACCACTTTCTCCTGTCCATAGTGTATCTGCCACAGAATTCTGCAGCACCCACATTACTAGCACGTGCGTTCACAATAAAGGTCTTTCCGTAGGTAGAACAAGCTAGTATCGGTTCTCCGCAAAGTCATTGCTTCGGATGTTGAAAGTTTCTTTTGCACTTACCTGATCATTTAAACTGTCTTCCTTACCCGGCCATCAGCTTGAAGCTGGTGCTTCAAGCATCGCCTGGTGTTTGTCTTGGGTACTAGTAGCTTACTTTTCACAGCTTCGATTTTCTCTGGATCTGCCCTTACTGCTAGCCGAGATGCGAGTGCGTCGCCCCCATTGTAGGCCAAGAAACAGGTGGTGGGATCAGGTAAGGAACCTGTCTGAGTCCCACCTGGGGATTGCGCCGGAGTCTCTTGAGTTGGTGGCGGAGGATCGAGAAAGATGGAAGGACCATTTAGCCACCCTCGCTCCGCGATCCTTTTAAGGGATAAGCGGCATTCGAAAATGATGATGATGACGATGTCCTTACTCAATCCGATGATATCACCTCAAATAATTAACTCCCGGTATGAAGAGGCAAGATGGCTAGTTTCTTTGAATTATGCCTCAAGTGTGTTACTCGTAGTCGTGTGAACGCATCTCGCTGGTTGTCTTGTTGCTTTCAGCAAAAGTCTTTTCGTTTGCTTACGCAACAATCCATCGTGACCAGTCACAGATCTATGTAGACGAGTGTAGACGTACATACATTTTATTTTCTCAAAATTGCATAATCCTATGTTTTGTGATTTTCTGCATTTTTCCACTGGAGCAATAGAGCTCTTCACGCAACCATATCGCTCGTAACTCTCATTCTAACCTCTGGTGAAATCCTTTTTATACCCGACCCAGGGTATATTAAGTGAAATTTGGTGCGTTGACTGGAAGCCTAGTGCTCAGATCAAGTTTGAAAATTAGCTGAATCCGCTCACAGACACGCCCACTACAAGCCTGTATTTGCGACCATCTCTAATTTTGAAAAATACTTTTTCCAAATTTTAGCTATGTTACAAATTACAATACATCGCCTTGTAATTGCCTTTGAAGTAACTAAAAAAGTATGGCCTTTTCATTGACCACGCCCACTTTTTAAGGGATTTTAACTTAAAATCACTGTTTTTCAATAAATATATATGAGATTTGACAAAAAAATATATGGCAAAAGTTGTAGATATTAGCATTTTCTAACTTTTATATGTATATTGTATGTAATGACTCCGCCCATTTTTGTGGGCGTGGCATTAAAAAATGATTTTTCTTGTTAAAAATGCGAAGTTTTTGGCCGAAATATATGCAACCACCTCGTATAAAGCATTCAATAGTTATATTTTTATATCCCACCCACTTTTTGGAGGCGTGGCCGTTTTTTTTTAGTATGGTCGGGTATTTTGCAATCCGTCGTAGATGGACTCAAGCTTTTGCAAATGCACTGTTGCACTTAACCATTTGTTTTTTATCCGTTCGGATATGAAAACAATGAAATAGCTTTAAAAAATAGTCCCGTGTGCGAACGAGACAAACAATTTTATTTTATAACGAAATGTGACATTTTGGCGAAAAATTCTATGGACGGAAAATTTATTTACTCGAATGTCAGCTTAATGCCAGTCGACTGTAACAACAGTTATGTGTGTTCGTTTAGTGGATCGAGTAGGTGCGTTGGTTAAGTAAACCGATTGTAGAATCCAGTGAATTCCGCTTGTCTTATTTCATCTTGATGCCACACCGCAGTATCAACGTTTTCATGCAAAAATCATTAATTGTGTGGCAATTTAAAGAGCCTTCTAAAGCCTTCTAAGGTTTTAACCTTTTCTAAAATATAGTATTTTGGAAGCTAGGCTTTTCTAGTACGTAAAACACTTTACACTGTCTTAGAATGTCGGATCATCATTGCTTCATACCCAATAAGCTCAAAAATAAAAGAGAAGTGAGGCACAGCAGGGTTGTCTAATTACACCTCTGTTGTGTCTACCTTATCTTGAGGTATTTGATTTTAAACGACCAATCATAAACGTCTTTACACGGTTTGAGATTAATATGCATACTAGCAAAGATTTCCTCGTTATTCATTTAACCAGGCAGACTTAGCGGCTCCAGCTGTAACAGTTCGCACACTTACCACTTTCGCTTAAAAGTGCCACCATAAAAAGCACGATTATGCACTTCATAATTACTTTGTTAATAAGCTCTTTGGCTTCAAAAACTAAATGTTGCTTTTAATATTCCGAGAGCATATGCTTCGAGCTTGCCAACTCAGCTGAAAGCTGGCGTATACCACCCTAACGCAGCGGGTAATGGGAGGTGGGAATACATTCTTCGCAATGGTGTTAACATGTTACGCTTTACCTATGTGTGTTTGTTTACTCCGTTCTTTCCCATTAAACTTTCATATTGTTGTGGCTATTTTTAGAACATCCACCATTAAATCAACTGTCAAGCTCGAGGTGTGAGTCATACACAAGACCTTACCTGCCTATCCCCCAAGCATTAGAGACTGGCAAAAAGGAACTTTGAACATTTATTTGGCCTGTGTAAACGAACAAATCCAACTGGCCAATATAATGCAGGTACTAATAAAACTAATAGGTGCCTGGGGGAACGCAGCCACAGCTCTACATAGTTGACTGCAGTGCGTCCTTTGAGGGAATAGTGAACTATAATGCGATTGGAACAATACGTTGACTATCGTGTCCTGTACACTTATGTGGCCATAAACAAAGCGTGTCCTTATTAGTGGAACGAGAGAGCTTTTCACTTTTTTTTATTGCGTGTCTTGTGGTTGCACTCACCATCACCATGGTCTTATGGACTAGTAGAACGAGTTTTATGTTTGCTGTAGCGTTGTCGATATAAAATGCTCAAGCAACAACTGCCCGCACTTTAAGCTATTAATTGTAAGCTAATTGTAATCGGCTTTTCGTGAGAAGCACGGTATTACCCTGTGAAGCGAATGAAAATTCGAATGTGTGCCTAAGGAGGGAGGAGTTGGAGATAGGTGGTCAAATGCTCCTTAAGGGATCATTAACAGCACCTGCTGGTGCGTTCAACAATCTGCCGTTCATAAGAAGGACAACGCTAATCAATTTTTAAGTACATGAGGAATATAAAGTAGAGCTGTTCAGGATTCGCCCCTTCTCGATTGTGAGAGTAGTGCTTCATTCCCGATATATAAGAAGAAGGTTTATTTTATTTTTCTAAAATTTATAAAGGTCCTAAAGGTACGGATTTTTATTTATATCCACAAGAAGGTTGAATGAGACCAATTATTTTGAACTGCATTTCATTTAAATAACAAAACACCACAGAATGGCTTATATGCCCATCAATTACCGCCTGAGGGCAAGGATAGAGCACTTAAATTAAAACGAGTACAAAAAAATAAACCGAGCCAAATCATAATGAAAGTGTAACTATATGTACATAAAAAAACTGTAATTTTTCAACAACCTAAACGAACGGTCGTTCGTTTGCATTTAATTAACAGGTTTTTTTTTCATTCACACTTTTCTTCCCCGAGACCTTAAATGAGGCAACAATTATTCAAGGTATGTGGTATTCCTAGCACCTCGAGGGCAAAGGATTACAGATTACACCAATTTTTCGTATAGGCCCAAAAATGATTCCTTGTTTGCTTAGTTATTACAATTTATTAGGTCCCATGAACAAAAAATAAAGAGAAATATATCTCTCATACAGTGGCGCAACAGCTCGACGTGAACCAGGGCCAACTTCTCAACAATGTATGCTGTGAGTGTTCATTTCTTCACATACAAGGGGACCTACAAATTTTTTACCAAATCCGGACGGCACTTTGAGAAGTTTTTTTTAAGGCAAATGATACTTTCGGAGGGCTTGTCAGACGCTCGAAGAAGTGGGCTCTTTCGAGGGCTTGTCAGACCCTCGAGGATAGTGAAAAAGAACGAGTTTTTATTTGTTAGGTGACGAAGGTAGGATTCGAACCCAGACCTCCAGCGTAGTAAGCACCCACACTAACCACTACGCCACGGCACCCCACATCTTTCATATAACATACAGTTAGGGGTTGACAATCGAAGCTGAATTGCAGGAAAACAAATAAAGAAGCTACGTTTACCCGCTGTATACCCTATCCCTATTCCTATTCTACTCCCCATTTCCATGCTCCTGCCCGTTGATATCTTTTTTCTTTCCATTCTCTTTTCGTTGCCCTTTACAAATCTTTAATTAGCTAAAAAAAAAATTATTCCTTATAGGGTTTCTTAATTAATTTTTTAAAAGGGGTGTAGCATGTCTAGCCTAAAAAGAAAAACAAAAATAAAATTTTTTAGTTGAAACTCAATAATTATGTAAAATCGTCTCCCAAAAATTTGCTAGCCTAAAAGCTTTGTATAAACAAGCATCTATAAAGGAGTCAGGTGCATTTTGTGTGTTAAATTTAATTTCTTATTCTTCCCTGAGTTAGGCTTAAAATCAGTCGAAATACATGTTTTTCTGGAAAATATGAGATTTTTCTAAAATTTTGCCTCCAAATGGGAGCGTGGTCCTAAACTTTGTATGAACAAAATGTAGAACTAAATGCTTTTTCCTATCCTACTGTGCGTCGTCATCTGAAAAAAAAGATTCGCTCTTTTTCACGGTGTCCATCCGCTCTAGATAACGCAGCCATCGGTTGCCATGTCTTCTTTTGACTCTTCTGGTTAGGTCAGTGTGGCTGATGGCAAGAGTTATCCGCCGTTAGATTTCAGCGCCGGTGTCATTGTCTGAATATACCTCAAGGTTATAGCTGTCGATGGCAGCGCTGCCACCCTAAAAATAATTGACCGCAGTATACATTATAAAAAGCACAGTAGATTGCAATTTACCGAAGTAGATTTTACAATATAGAGAAACAAAAATTTCATTCGTTTGAAATACATTTTTTTGAAATAAACTACGTAAACTTACGAAAGAAGAACATAACCGAAGCATATTTAAACGAAAATAATAGAGCTTTTAACAGTTTGACGTCTATTGGGTATTTTCGATTAGGGATGCCAAACAAAGTTCCTTTTTATATGGAAAACGAACGAAGATTACACATAAACGCAAATAACTAGCTATTAAAAAAGTACAATCCTGTGTTGCGATGAACGAGAAAGTTGTAAACTTGTTCAACTTTCCTAGGTACTACCGTTTTCACACCGAAGCCAGAATCTAGATTCTAAGCAATTCAATTTCAAAATTGAATTGACCCTTTCACACTGCGAAAATAATCTAGATTTTGTTGACTTTTCGAAAAAAAAAACGAAAATATTTCTACTTTTTATTTTATAAACAAACTTCATCGGTTGCCATGTCTTCTTTTGGTTGAATTAAAAAAGTGTGTTTGCTTTTATTTTCCTATGATTCCCACAAAATCGAATACAATCTATTACATTTGCATTCGATTTTGTCGGAATCTAGATTCTGATCTAGATTCTGAATTCTACAAATGTATGAAAAATCTATAAGATTTCAATTAGATTTGGGAGTTTTTACTCTGAATCTAGATTCTGATTTGGTGTGAAAAATGTATGGTGCTAAAAATCAATTTTTTCAGTTATAAAACACGGGAAGGAGTAGAAAAAGTGCAAACGACCACAAAAGGGTACACGGATTCAAGGAGATCCCATCTTCGGAACACTTTCTCGATACTTTCCACTTATTTTATTAAAATAATTTTTGAGTCAGTTTACAGAACGGAATAAGCACAAGAACTTCTTTTCTAATCGGAATAGTCTAGGCTGAGTAGTTTATTAATAATTCAAACTTGGCCAGAGCTATTGAATTTTTTCAAAACGCGATTTGCTTGGTATCCTAGGGTCGAAAGAAAATGAAAAATGTGAGAAAAGACAGCCTTTTGACAGCCGTGCTAAAAGGTCTATTGATTTAAATTGCAAACAAATCACAGAATGTGTCAGTTTCATGCTTTTGAGCCCATAGCCGCAGCCGCAAGTCAATAGTCGATAGACAGCGGATGCGACAAGTGTGAACTTTGTTGCGCGTTTTAGATTTTGGATGTCCGCGTTTAGAGTCGTCTTTGGGCAACGATAAAAATTGTTAAATGAGGAGTAGATTTGTTTTACTGCACAGTAGATTTTTATTTGGGACTTAGCGCAGTAGATCTACTGCTATAGGAATAGGGTGGCAGCACTGGTCGATGGTGATGTTTTGTCCAAGACGACATTTGTCTTAATGACAACTAAATAATTACTTGCCGAGAGGATTTAAAATTGTATGGTAAATCTTGAGATTTGTAGGAGATTAGTTGAAGATTTATGCTAAACGCGGCTCAGTGTTCGCTAGAGCTTTGGTGTTTTAAATAAATTTCGAGGGGCCATACATGAAAAACATAATATTAACTTGACACGAGTACCCTTTTCTTGTCAATTTGGCTCTGAAAAGAAGTTAACAATGACATTTTCCAGGAGCGAGAAAACAATTTCGCTGCAAAAATATCAATAGATAACGTTTTTGTGACAGATGTGTCTTACGTCGATAGTTTCAGTTTCCTTTTGAAGGCTCGAACTGTTATAAATGCGAAAAGTGTTAAAAGTTTTATAAAAGAGGTTTGCGAAAAGGGTGAATGAGATTTACGAGGATATTTTGTTTATTTTTTATTTCATGCCGAGATTTGTAGAGGATTAGTTGAAGGTTTATGTTAATTTCGGGTTAGTATTCAGTGCAAACACAGCATAAGGTTTAAAGAGAGAAAATATCTACATAAATTACAGCTGGTGGGAATTTGAAGAAAAAAAGAAAAAGCGGGTTAGAAAAAGCGTGCCCGGCTATTTGATCATCACCTGCATATGAAACACCTTCAAAAGCGATCCTGTGCCTTGCATGAACTCTCAAGACATATCCCTGACCCTGCTTATTTCGCATACAAGATCAGCTACAAGACGGAATGTATTACCGTCTACAGTCGTTCGGATCAGGTAGTATGACTTTTGGTCTGGCAAATCCACCAAAGGTCAGATTTACACACGTCGATAAATCCTAGAAAATACCATTGAAATCCAAGTGAATAAAAACCATCTTTTCTCCGATTTTAAAGTCGTGTTATCATCAGGAGCTCATATAAGAGATAGCAGGAGCTCAAATTTCTAAGAGTTTCAAATTATTTCACAAACACACAATACCTAGCTACCAGGTTTAAATTCGGCCGATCCTAACCCGGACAACAGACGCCGACCAGGAAGCCGCTCGTTCCGAAACAGACGCTCCTTGATTTCTGTTATTTGAAGTTCAGCCGTCCCTCTGGGATCAGACACTGACCAACAAGCCGCACACTATGTAACAGACGCTGCTGGATTTTATTTAAACCTTCGGGTTCATCTTTTTTCAGTTATAATTTTACTGCCAAGGGTGCCCCCTGGTGAACTTTAAGTCACTTGGGCAACGAAGTTCGATTAACTATCGTGCAAGAGTTTCACCTTAGTTAGTGCTATTAGTTTTGACATTCGATTCAAAGTGCATTCACCCTATGACAGCTAGTATACAGGAAAACGGCTTTCCATCATAAAAACCGATTCAGCGTTTGAACAATGCCAAAACAACCGTTCTCCGAATCCTTTTTCTGGTATGCGACACATGTGTAGCATAGTCACGTTAGTGTAAAAGGCACACAAAAAAAAACTAGTTTACTAGTAGCTATTAGATGAAGGTGATTTGCCAACGTGATACCTTTACGGTTTGCATGCGGCTAGTGCTTATCCTCATCACCGGTAGTACATACATTACATGCTACACATGCTATCGAATAGTATCGAAACGAATATTACAGAGAGCCGCGCAAGTATAATAGTCCTACCTAGTCCTAGCCGTGCCCGATGAACGGTGCAATGCATTTGTGTGCGAGTGAGTGAGTGAATGCGACTCAGCCAGAGAGTGGAAAACCTCGAGGCAGGATGGTCAAAACAAAGTTGTACGTTCTACAATGAGGACGATAGAGAATATAGTTTTCAACTGACCCATTTTCGGCGTTCGTGTCGTGCTGGCCGTCTGTATACATTGGCATAGCTAGCTAAATAGGTACTGTATATGCTCATTTTTTATTCCATCGCCATTCGCGGTGCGGCTGTCTTTCTCTTGTTGTTGTGTCGCGCGGTGGCTGCTCCATAATATTGTCCGACAAACCGATTGAAACAAAATTGTCAAAGAAATAGTTACGAGTCGCTCTTTCCGGAAAGGAGTTCATTTCATGGTGCGTTGTGGTCTGTCATTAAATCTATATTTCGGCTCTTTCCTGTGTGGTTTCCCCCTTTAGTCCTGTGAATCTCAGTTTGTTGGATCCCTACATCCTTGGTGCGCCTACTTCTGTTCACGGTGTTGTTGCTCATGCATTTAACGACCAGTTTACGACGGACCGTGCTGAACACATTATGTTCGTATTTAAAATTCAAATTGCAATCGGTTTGCATTTGTTCAGAGTTGTGTAATTTTTTTTATATGTGACTTGTGGTAAGACCAGCAGGGAGCTGTTGGCAGTAATTTGTGTTCGAGCTGGAAGCAACAAGGTGCTGACTATATACAGCTTTACATACCTATACAATCAAATTAAAAAAAAAAAAAACTCCAGTAAATTAAAAGATACATTAAGGATAAAACCAGCACATTTATATACAAAGCCACCGATATCGTGTTGTGGAGCAACTTGCATAGGAATTCCCCAAAGGTAAAGGACTTATTGATGGGTTTCAATATTAGTGTGGGTTTTTTTTTGTATAGTGGGAAGAAGTTTGACAAATTACAGCGTATACAATCATGCATGTTAGACACTTGTATGTGTATGAGAGGTTGTTCGGTTACAAAATCCAACTTTTTGTCGTCCGTAGCGCATATATTATTGAAGTTTTTTTTTTATTATTTTTCTATACAAGGAGTAAGAGTTCTCAGCACATTAAATCTTCAAATCTACAGATTAAAACGAAAGGGCGACAGACACATGGGAAACAGTCGGCCCATCGGAAAAGGACTCAATCGAATTGAATTGTAAATACGAGTATAGTTACAACGAAATATTGATTAGACTATTATCGAGGTAATAATTTATTCAACTATTATACATACCAATGCACGTACATTATTATGTTGTTATTGAGAGTGTGTATTACACTCTTTATGATGTTCGAGTGAGTGAACTTGTCGCGTCGTTTGTTTTTCGTTATCAGAATTTTATTTATTTGACCACTACACACCAAGGACATTTATGTATTTATGTAAACTCTGAACAAGAATCCTTATGTTGTTTGTGTATTTTATGCTTAAACATGTACCTACCGTACCTACAGGTCGATGTGGGTCCGGTTTCGAGTATGACCGAAAAAGTTGGTAACTTCCCTTGGAGGTATAGGTTGCATATTTAATTTTATTGTCTACGTTGCAGAAGTGTGTGTGCACATAATTGAAAATGCATAAATTTAATGCAAGCAAAAGCCATTAAAAAATAATTGAGTGCTTGAATCATATATCATCAGAGCAAGCACTATCTTGTTAATGTATAAGGTACACGCAAATGAGTAAAAAATGGGTTTTCCTTTCAAAATGATCTCTTTTTTATTATTTAGTGTTTCACACTTTAAACCTACCTTACTTTAATAAGTACCTGCGTTAATTTTACTTTGACAACCACATTTCGAAATCCAAAAACTGCTCCCGGAAATTACGCCTGAAGAAATTACACCGAATGTTTTTGGAAAAGAGCTGAAAAATTTTTGCGGTTTAAAAATTCTGCTATATTTTTAATTTGCGGAAATTCGGAAATCATGCCACACAAAAGTGCCAGAAACTCAAATGGAAATTAGTCCAGAAGATAAACATATACTGGCGCAATTTTCAAACTTATTTCGGAAAATAAGCCAGAAAACTTACTTAGATTGACAAACGAAAAATGTTTATATATACTTAAACTTGATATGCGCAGTAGTAGCTTGAATGCCAGATGGTTTCAAAATCTCAGCGAGTTCCTTCTGTTTCTCCTCAAATGAAACTGCTACATTCTTCATTTGGTGGGAAATCGGACAGTCAGCAAGGATATGCCAAATTGAAAGAACCTCCTCACAGTTTTCACATACCTATGGAGGCTCTCTAGAGAAGTAATGTTGACTTGTAAATAAAGTTTTGCCTACTCTGACCTGAAAAAAAGAAATACATTGTTCCCTTGTAAGAGCTCTGTTGTAGGAGATTCTGCGATGTGTGGACAGATGCTGCCTCAGGAAAGTTTGTTCGTTTTCCCATAAAAGTTTGAGCTCCTCGTATTCTTGAAAGACAAAAGTTTTTTGTATGCGCTTCGAGATACTTGGCAATTCCTTTACGTACGGATAACGAGTTGCTTCTTTGACCAGGGATCCGTTCTAATACTATATTGGTGTTGCCGTGCAGGATACTCCGAATATAGTTGAGGATAGGACAAGTGTTAGCCGCGTTTTTAATGTCCGTAAGGATGGAACACTTACTTACTTACTTAAGGTGGCGCTACAGTCCGGGGTGGACCTGGGCCTCGGCCAACAAGCTTCGCCAGCCAGCTCTGTCTCTAGCTAGCCGTCTCCAGTTTCGCACGCGAAGTTGGCTGAGGTCCCCTTCCACTTGCGTGCGCCACCTGAGTCTCGGTGCTCCTCTACCGCGTCGTCCCTGCGGTGTGGATTCGAAGATTTTCCGGGCCGGGGCGTTGGTGTCCATCCGCTCTAAATGACCCAGCCATCGTAGACGTTGTGTTTTGACTCTTTTGGCTAGGTCGGTATCGCTGTACAGCCCGTACAGTTCGATGTTATATCTCCTCCTCCACTCTCCGTCTATGCAGACGGGACCGTAAATCGTCCGAAGAATTTTCCTCTCGAAGCAGCCTAAAGTGTTTTCATCCGCCTTTGACAGAGTCCATGCTTCTGCACCGTAAAGCAGGACTGGGATGATGAGGGTCTTATACATGGACACTTTAGTTGCTCGAGAGAGGGCTTTGCTACTCAATTGCCTTCTTAGCCCAAAGAAACAGCGATTGGCAAGAGTTATCCTTCGTTTGATTTCAGCGCTGGTGTCATTGTCTGAATTGATAGCGGAACCAAGGTAGACAAAGTCCCTAACTACCTCAAAGTTATAGCTGTCGATGGTGATGTTTTGTCCAAGACGTCGGTGTTGGGTGTCTTTTCTTGATGACAGCATATACTTGGTTTTTTGGTAAGGATGGAACAGCTTTCTGTAAAAATAAGAGTTTTTTCTTTCCAATTCTATGCGAGTTTCAGTGCTTTTAATATTGCTGTCAACTCTGCTAAGTAACTGCCAGCCGAGTCGGGAAGGGATCCTTGGCAGAGGATGTCAGTAACGTATTGCGCTTTAATTTCGACGACTGCATATGATGAATTATTGCCCTTGAATAATTGTAATTTCGTTAGATTCATGACAAAATGCGTTAAAACCGAAAACTATTTCGGAAAAAACAGCTTTTTCCTAAAAACGCCCCCTAAAAGTGGGCGGAAACTTTGTATGGATCAAACTTTGCAAATAGTAATATCTTTAATATTTGTCATATAATTTCTTTTCGATTTGGAATCAAATTTCCGAGAAACCGGTTTTTAAAGATCTAGATTGTGGGCGGTCCAATTTTTGCCTTATAAAAGGTCTTAGGCCAATATTGCTCAGTACCAAAATTTAAGTTCCTATGCCTGGTCTAACTTGACCAAAAGGCATTTGGAAAAAAATGTGAAATAGAGGTTGTCTCACATTAAAGCCAGTAGTGGGCGTGGCCGATGACGGATAGGGCCAATTTTCACATTTTGTCTGTGCAACAAAAGAAAGAAGCCGTGTACCAAGTTTCAGCTCTCTAGTTTTATTTTGAAGACCTAAAACCTTCACACATACACACGGCCGGACGGACGAACGCACGGACGAACGGACGGATGAACGCACGGACGAATGGACGAACGCACATGGCTTAATCGATTTACATTTCGGTCTCGATCATATCTCTAAAAGGCCTTGTGGGTCTACGGTGATTATTTCACTGTGTTACAAACTATATGCATTAAAATTAATATACCCTCGGTCGGGTTATCAAAGGAAAGGAAAAGTTTTATGCCACCAATTTTTTACTGACAAATTCAAAAAATCACCCAATATAAGAACAGTAGATTATTCTACGGAAAAGTATACAACATAATGTTAAATATTCCCAGAAATA
Source organism: Neoascia interrupta (assembly GCA_947623515.1). Taxonomy (NCBI): domain Eukaryota; kingdom Metazoa; phylum Arthropoda; class Insecta; order Diptera; family Syrphidae; genus Neoascia; species Neoascia interrupta. Next base: position 55,654,405 of record OX392464.1, on the reverse strand, counting down.
AAAGTACTCAAATAGGATTTTACACAAGCTACACAATAAAGGTTAGCCTCACCTACAACAAAAGCCGACGGACCGCTTAGCGTATGTCTTCATATTTGACGGTATTTTTTTTACCGATGTCACTGAAGTTACCATGAAAACTAGCTTGCAGTTGCATGGAATAAAATTAGTTTAGTCCCAGATGCACTGATTCTTATTTTTAGGCTAACTCGATGTGGAATAGTAAAACTTAGAAGCTTGGCGTCAAATGTATCATTCTTACCCAATCCAACTAATTCTACCTTCGCACTCCACTCCGGAAACCTCGCACACTCGTACTTGCCCTCACCTCAGTATGCTACTCTCCACTCCGCTTTACATATTTTTCTTATACAACCCAACGTCTCGTGCCTATTGTTGTTTTATCGCTTTTTTTCAAAAAGTGTTCCATCGAAATTGAAAATTGCATTCCACCCCTGTAAATGCTCAACCGCAATACTCGCCAGAGATCGAATGCACATCAGTCTACTCCACTTCCGCATGTACAGTAAAGAGTAGAGGTTCTTTTATAAGCTATACTACGCGAATGAAAAATGTTCTCCCACGAACAGTCTTTCCTGCGAAATACAACCTGCAATTTTTCAAAACAAGAATGCACCTGCACCGACATCCTTTAAACTTTTCCTCCTCTTCTAATCTCTTCAACTGCTTAGATGTGAGGCATTAAAGCGGCATAAAGAGGCATATCGCTCAGCCTGACGATAACAAGTTCAGCCATACGATTTCAACGTTTCTTAACACAACGAATACAACTTCAGCTTTAACGTGTTGTTTGGCAAAGGCAACTTAAAGAGAAATCGTAATGCTGTACGTAATATGACTCAAGAGAGAAGCTACACATCAAATGTCCTAAACATACACTTCGTCTGCGTCTGACAGCTCAGCAGCTGAGACCAAAATCAAAATTTGTAATGTTTGCACACTGACGATAATAATTTTTAGAGGGTAAAGCGCTCAGAGGGCAAAGAAAAGCACTTTTCCCAATTTTTTTTGGGAAAAAAAAACAAAAAAAAAACACTTGTTTTTTTCTTAGGAAATGTCATTGTACTGGGGCGAGGACGAAGCCAAAGCCTGGTTGTGAAGCTGACTTAAACGCGTAGCCAATCCTTGATTTGCGAGTGAATTATAAAAAAAAACATCAACATCTGCTTCGGTGTTTTGAAAAGCTTGCGTTCCGGTTCTAAAGCCAAAAGCCATTAAAATTTATTATTTAAAAGTGAAAAATTACAACAATCTACAATTCTATAAACATTAATATATTAATAAAGTAGAATATCTTTACTTTGCAAGAATGTTTTAATTACAATTTTACACTGACGTCAGTTGGTTTAAAAATTGCAAATTTCGCAAAAAAGGAGGAAAAATAATAAAATAAGTAAAGCTTTGTTAACACGATTGTCTTATCTAACAATGTTTTAAGATCTGTCATGTTGAGACAATGAGCTTCGAATTAGATAACAATGAGAAACTTCCTTACAATGCTGAATTGCAAGTTCACACGGTTGCCAGATTTTGTCCCAAAGTCTGACAGTTCCAGTTTCGACGATTTCGTCAATAGTTCCAAATTTTCTGGATGCTCTCTATACAGTTCTTGTAGAGAAATATCGGAAGGTAAATTAAGTTCAACATAACAATTCAAATTTACCCACAATATACGTAATGCCATTTTAGACGCCGAAAAAACCAAAGGCCATGTGAAGCTCAAAATTACAGCAGATCAGTTCGAACATTACACTTATTTTTTCCCGATTAAAAGCGAAAAAATATATGACAATGAAGAATTTGTCAGCCCCAAAATCATAGTATATCTGGCAATTGAAAAGGAGTCTGCAAATGTCCTAATGTCTGACAATAGTCTGCCAACGCGACATTTTATGTGTTCAGACCTTTGCCAGAGATCTAACAATTTCATTGTCTGGTTGATGTCTGACAATGATCTGACAATTAGTTTTCTACAAATATTGTCAGACTGAATTGTGTGTTCACACGGTTGCAAGATATTTGGGACAAATTTTTACTGAAAGATACGACAATATTGTCAGATCAGGCAATCGTGTGAACATAGCTTTAGTAAAGCAGATGTCAGATCTGGCAATCGTGTAAACATAGCTTTACTAAAGCTATGTTCACACGATTGCCTGATCTGACAATATTGTCATATCTATCATGTTCCGACAATGAGCTACGTATAAGCTAGCAATGTGAAACTTTCTTACAACGCTAGATTTCAAATTCACACGGTTGCCAGATTTTGCCCCAAAATGTGGCAATTTCGTTGTCATACGGGTGGGCTGACAATACATTTTCAGACAACGTTGTCAGGGTAAGAATTTCCCGTTTACACGATTGGCACAAACAAGTAAAGAGCATTTGACAACTGAAATTAATTTAATTCAATAATTTAATTAATTTAATTTAATTATTCATTTGGGACGAAGTTTTTACTGAAAGATGCGACAATATTGTCAGATCTGGCAATCGTGTGAACATAGCTTAACTTTCATTAGAGGCCAAATACTTAAAAAAATAATTCTGAAATTTTTTCTGTTTTCTATGTCTCTTCTGTTGAAGCTGTGTTTACATGAATCGCGTCAAATCCTTTCTTTTTAAAAGGACTTGATTTTTGCTGTTGGACTTTACCAAGGCTTACTTCTTATTATCATAACATAATAAGAAGTTTATATTTGAGAACGGTATGACAAAGTGCAGTCTTGGGAAGGACTAAGACTAGAGGACATGGAAGTACAAGTCCTTTCCATTTACTCATATGATTAGCTAAGATCGTCGCAAGAGAAACTTCAGCATATATTGAATAAGTTGTAACAATCTGTCATGCAGCGGAAATTAAAGTCAAATACTATTTTTTTATCCCGAACCAGTTTGTTTTAGATTATTATATAGGAGATGAGATAGTTTAGTTTCTCGAACTCTCCTGTAAGAGCACCTAGGAGGTGGTTGCACGAAGTCGAGGACCTCTGATGGCTGGAGATCGGGAAAGACCAAAGGGAAATATGGACGGTATGGCAAATAACGATATAATAATGATAATTTCCGGTTCCTTTCTCAGATGTTGTTGCCTTGTCCTTTTGAGTACGAGTGCCCTGCGACTTTTTATTTTGCTAAAACCACTGCAAAAATCTGAAACCACCCACTTACAATGAGCTCCACTGACTCGGCTACTGAGGCATCTGGGGCTAATGTCAAAAAATGTCCATGCAAATGCAGTAAAGCAGCAGTTAGTTTCTCATGCGATTGGTGACTCTACAAAGGTTACTTAAACAACTTCGTGATGAGCAGAATAACGATGTTGCGAGCAAGTTAAATTCATTAATGAATGAATGGGTTTATTGATTGTGCTATTTTGTGCTAGTTGTGCCAGACCAGATAACCCTTATCAGATTCTCGAAATTTTTGCAAACAACTCCACCTTTCCAGAAATGTATTTCAATACAATTAAGTATTTTGCAAAAGTTTAACTTTCCTTTAAGGAAAAACTTTCTTAAAGCCCAAACTTGCACTTATAGTTTTCACTCTTTAAACTTTTGATAAACTTTGAATGTTCCAAAATAAATTTAAATTACTGCAGTCAAAAACCAACGTCTTAATAAATTGTAAAGTACCTACATCAAAATGTAAAAACTCAGATATCCGTTAGACATTCCATTATAGGACCTCGTAGATCATAGCAGTTTTTCGATTGATAGTAGCATACATTTACATTATAAAAAACACGTTACAAAATAGCGTCCTATATTTGACTATCAGAGTTAAATCTATTGAGCAGGTGTCCGATATCGATAAAATTGCACATTCATTTTTATATTCTTGGACACAGGTGGGATTTTGCCAATATCAACTGATAAGATATCTTCTGTGATTAAGTCAAACTTATTGTTTTAAGCGAAACCAACTGTGAGCAGATTAGTGTAGCAAGTTAAAAGATTAGTAAATAACTCACTTCCAGACAAATAAGAACATTACAATGCAGCGGTTTTCAGTAGTTTTACTCGTTATAGCTTGTGTGATTCAAGGTATTATTTCAAAATTACTATTGTAAATTTAAAAGAAAATAATAGACAAAAAATGCTAGAAAGTGTGTGAATTTAAGTGACAAGCAAAAAAATAAATAATTAGCGTTTACCTTAATTCGAGTTACTTTGGCGACGTTTTTAATTTTGTCTGCGGTGCCCATCTTCGAGTCATCAAAATCCAATGTTCGTGGCGTTGTTAACTTTGATATTCTTCGTTTTTACTCCAAAAATCCTTTGTTTCTAATTTTTAAAAGTAATGCAAGCCAAGATCTCCTTTTCAAAGTATTTAAGGAATTAAAATTTCAAAATTTTTTCATCGATATTCGGACCTTGCGTGCATAGAAGTGATAAAGAACAGTTTTAAGTCTGATCATATTAACTTTTCCAGCATCAATTACATGTGTTTATGACCAAATAGGTCTGAAGGAGGCGTGCTTTGTTTCCAATATATATATTTCGCCAAGCTCATAACCCTCTGATTAAAATATTCCTATGAATTTTGCAAAATATCATCGTACTAATATCAAATCTGTTAGGACTTATCTTCCCAGCCCTTAGTTTAAGATATAAATCTATTACTTTTTCTACGTTTAAATACATAATTGCATAATACTACTACCCCAGAACTAAAATATTGTTAGATAGAAAGAATTTTGTTAATAGAAAAAAAATCAAAAATTTGCGTATTAAAGATTGTTTTAAATTCTTAATCTGAATGAATCGTCAATTAATTTTTTTCATAGAGATTATTACTAGCGTTTTATGTGCTCTTGAGATTTTTGTTTAAATAGACATTTATTAGAAATATTCCAAGTGCACGAAAAAAATATTTATATTTTCAAATTGTCTTCCTTTTAGTTTGCCTTCACTTAGAAGCCTATTATGACCTTGCTACCGCCTTATTTCTAATGTTACTACGTGAACTTGATTTTTTTTTTAGTAAAAAACAAATACTCTTGGTGCCAAGAATGCCAGAACAGGTTATCAGAACAGGTGTTCGGGTAAAAGCACAATCGTTATCGAGCTCTGATTAAGATGTAGAGCCATAACTGCCGGGTATCGATCAATAAAATTACTGAAGATAAGATTTGCAACAATGTGCAAGACTAACTCGTTTCACCCACAAATACGCACAGTCTGATTCAGATTTACACTAAGATTAGGTAAATTATTATAGGGCCATTCAATTTACTAACTTACCTTTTTTGAGCAAAAAATGAATGAAGAATGTTTGGAGAGGATTTGTTTAAATGTAATTAAATCACTTAAGCTTGGACAACTTGTTTTAAAAATTTTTAATTAAACCTTTTTACCATGAATAGGGATCGCTATCATAAACTTATAAAATAAGAGTCTGACAAATTATCGTCGCAAGAGATTGTAAATTATATAGTCTCTCGCAACTTATTCCGAGATCCTTGGTGCTACGGTAACTGTGCTGCTGCGAACGAGGGCTGGGGTTTGAATCACCGGCGAAGTTAAGTTTTTTTTTTCCTTCGCGAAGGTCTGATAAAGTTTTCGAAAACATCATGTTTAAGAACACCTGTTAAAGCGTGGTGGCAAAAGTCCAAGCCATGGGTCGTCTGAGAAGCGTCAGTTAGTATTTAAACTTATATTTAAATTACACGAGATATGTTGCTCATTATTCAAAAATCAAAGGCTTATGAAAAATGGATCGTCTGACTGGATTGGAATGTCTTTTATTTCTTTTGTATTTATTTATTTATATTTATGTATTTTATTATGCAAGTAAAGGTTGTCACTCAAAGCTTCCAGCTAGCAAGGGCTTACGAGGACAATTTCCCAGATGGCGGCTGGTTATGTGAAAACACACGACTGCCCTTTTCTACCAGTACACTGTGGCGTATGCGTAACATTTTTATGGCCCAAATTGTTGTGTTCTTTAGGTAGTATGATTAAAGTTAGGTAAACATATAACTTAAATATGTGAATGAGTGCTCACCAACTTGTAAAAACTTGATCTGCTGAAGAACAGAAAAAAATTCTTGCACCATGAAATCGGTATGGATTTAAAGGCTGTAACTGTCTCGATATTCTACTCTTTCACGGTCCCCACCTCCGCGAGGGTCTGACAACCCCTCCGAGAATAACATTTATCTTGAAAAAAACTTCACAGTGCCGTTCGGATTCGCCAAAAAATTGTAGGCCCTTTTATTTGTGAAGAAATCAACACACACAGCATACAGTTGAGAAGTTGGCCCTGATGGTTCACCACGAGCTGTTGCACCACTCTATATATTTATGTTAACAGTCTCGATATTAGTTTTTTCTTCCAAGAAATTTATTAAATTATATAGCATTGGTATTGCTGCATTGTATTTGCATGAGACTTGTCTGTAAATACCAATTAAGTAGAAGACTGGAACCTTTATCAATCTTCATATATCATTTAAAACGTGTTGTGAGGCAGTAAAATCAAGTAAAGTGAAGTGAAACAAGCAGGATTGCTAAAATTTTTCACATGAACCGACCAAGCAAACTTGCTGCAACCATCAAACCTGATGATACATACACCGAGACCACTGTGGAATTATCTGGGAAATTGCACTTTAAAACTTTTTTCAAAAAGGCGGTAGATAATCTGTCTCCTCATTTATGGTGCAGAATAGCACTCTCTGCCTTTCTATTGGCTCTCAACCTTGCTGTAACCTACATACAAGCTTAAGCTGATAATGTCGCCCTTTCCTTTGGTCGATTAAAACTTAGGGACTGTCTGTTCTCCAGCGCAGAGAATCCTAGAGTTGTAATTGGTGTGGCATCAGTATCTGCGAGTAATCCATGGTAGTAAGCTGTTTTGGTCCAAGCATGTTGAATTAGGAACTGGAAAAACAGTGAACAATTTCTGGCAATCTAGAGGTTCTTTTTGCAACACATGGGGATCATCATCATCATCATTTTCTGTGACCGCTTTTCCTTAGAAGGTTCGCAGTGTAAGGGCTACCAAATGTTCGTTCCATCATTCCCGACCCTCCGCCATCAACTCAAGAGACATAGGCGCCCCACTAGGGCTGCGACGCGCTGCTCGCATTCAGGCTAACATGACCTGTCTAGGAAGTCTTTTGGGGGGCATGCGAACAACGTGTCCAAATCATCGAAGAATAGACCGTTCTACTCGCAGAAGTAGCCGCTCAACGTTAAAATTCCTACGTATACCGACGTTTTTCACTCTAACGTTGTTGGAACGACTTGAAAACTGAGATCGTTGCTTTCAGTCCAAGCTCAGTTTTCCTGATGATCGGCTGGCGCAGTTCTTATTGTATTGCTCCAGCTTGACCAATCCTACACGATAACTTAGAATCACTCCTTCAATCTTTCGTTAAAAAAGACCCTGAGATACTTAAACTACTCTACCTGTTTCAATGACACTCCATTTATGCACATAAACAACAACCACTAACCATCACTTCGGATTTGCTCATGTTTACCTTCATCCCATCTTCACCACATATGGCCGCAAACCCATCCAGTGCTCGCTAAAGTTGCTGAAGTTTACGATGCCAGGATAGCTGAATCATCTGCGAAAAGCAGATGGCTTATCTTGACGTCAGCCATTTCTAAAGATTCCTCACCAAGACTTCACTGCATCCAGTCCATACATGCTATGAAAAGGAGAGGCAATAGAACCTAGCCCTGGCAAAGCCCAACGCACACAAAATGTTGGAATTTGACGCCATTTATCCGAACACAGATTCTGCAGTTCCCATACAAAGACTGAATGTTCTCAGACGAATTCCACTCGGTGCATAGTCCAAAACTCTCCAAAGTTTATTCCCAGGCCTTCTTAAGAATAACTTTCAGAGTAAAAAGCTGGTTGGTTGTGCCTCTGCCAGGCCGAAATCCGCATTAATCTCCCCGCAACAAAGCTCGATTACAGCTCTGTAATGTGCTTCCAACACCTTCGCGAATACATTTCCCAGAAGACTTAAAAGAGATATGAGCCTTAGAGCAATCTTTCTTCTTCCCCTTTTTAAAAATGGGTACTATAACTCCTGTTTGCCAATCGCTTGGTGCTTTTCGGCTTTCCCAGGCCACTTTAATGACACATGTTAGCCATTGAACACCTTCTTCACCCATTGTCTTCAGCCTTTTTGGCCGGAGTTCATCAACTCCAGCAGACTTACCCACTTTAAGCGATTTAATCTCGGTGGTGACTTCATCTACTGTAGGACTATTCTCCGCGTTAATCTCGTCAGCAGTATGGGATCGCCATCTTCAATGCCCTGTTGTTGAATGAGCAGCTCCGAAAAGTGCTCGCTCCATCTGCGTAAGATGTCGTTCTCATTTGAGAGAAGAGTACCGTCTTCAAATTTTGTACGATATTTAACTTCTTTTTTCTGAGACGGTCAATAGTCTGCCAAGACATCTTGTTTGCAGATCTGTAATCGTTCTCTGACCTCTCACCGAACTTTCTCCAAGCCTGTTCCTTGGCTGTACCGCGCTCGAGAAATAAAGTTCCTACATTGATTCCTTATAATAAGGGCTCTCTTCTTCTTTCTGATATTTTCTTGAACTGCAGGAGTCTTAAAGCACGCAGTTCCTTTCTCACCACCAGTCGCCACACCAAGCCGCATCACTCCACAAATATTTTTTGCAGAGGCAATGAAGCCGATAAAATCAGCTCCCATGGGGCTACTCTCCAAAAAGGGTCTTGCGGTTCTACAACATAGCCATGGTAAGACAACGCCTCTCGCAGGCATCAGTTTGGCATTTGCAGAAATGTATTAATGCCTCTTTTGTGAACTCAAAAGAACGGCTTGTCTAAGCTGCACAGAGAGCTTTCCTAAACACCGTGCTGTGCTCTAGATCCTCTGATTTATCCATCTTCTTCCTCTTGATATATTTATGGTGGCATGTATGCTAATAACCCTCTTTGGTTCAACGCGCATTGAAATTTTGAAGGACTTGTGCGAGAGTTGTCGTTCGACGCCTGTCCAATGGACAAATGGATTTTATGGATTTTGCAATAATTCACCACGTGCTTCGAATGGAATGGTTTTGGTCAGATACTGATCCAGAGAAAGAATGCCATCGTTTTTTCACGGATGACTCCAAAACCAGACAAGAGCCTGGCGTTGGAATCTTCGTGGAAGGCGAAAACATAAGTCTTCCTTTCAAGCAAAAGTTTTACCCCAACAGCTATGTGCTCTATTGTGCCTCACAGGTGGAGGGCAAGAAGCATATGCGTTTGCAGTGATAGTCAAGCTGCACTTAAAGCGCTGATTAAGTCTCTTTCCTTGTCCAAGATACTTCTCAAACTCAAGCTTACTTGAATTTAGTCGCAAGGCTGATCAAAATGACAAAAACTTTTTGAAAGTACAACGTTAACGCGTAACAAAAGGTAAAAAATTTCCATTATGTACAATTTGTAAAAATTAATTATGTTTAAAAGATAAGATTATTCTTATCTGCCAATACACTGAGGTGTATGGGTAACATTATTCCTTAAGAACTCTCCAATTCACCGTCAGCATCCGAGATCCTTTCCTGTATAAATCTCACCAGCTAACGATCATTCCGAAAAGCTAAGTTGACTTAAGTTTGCATTATAGTAAGGATTAAGTTCCTGCTAATGGAATGACTATAATATTCCCGGAAGTTTGAAACCCAATGCTATTGAGGAAGCCAAAATTAACGGCTCTTAAGCTTAATTGAGTGGCGATTGAATAAATTTCCCGCCTGGCACGTGACCTCCCGTCTTATACCCAGCCATTAGCTAAATCAAAGTGAAAATCAATGAAAATATCCCCTTTTTTGTAATCTTCGCTCTTTGCTCACCTGATTTTAATGTATGCACCATATACTCAACGAATACCCACGCCTTACTATATGGAATATCCATTAATTGGCTCAACGGAAACAAAGGTTATATTGATTAGATTTATTTTTAACACTCACCATGTCAATCTGAAAAGCGGCCAACGCATCGGTGACCCACTCCGTAAGTGTCGTTCTGAGTAACACATGTTCATCGAATAGAATGACGGCAAAGCACGCCATCGGCCGTGTGTGATTAACGCAGGATATGAGAATTCTTTATGAACCATTTTAAAATAAAGTCAAAAAGGACGTTCCTCTGTAAGGGTGGTGCCGGTGCGCCGAAGTATCGAGTCCTTTTGTAGAGCAAAACTTTAATTGCGCCAATTCAAAGTGATCAATCGGTCTAATTGGCACTGGCGCTCAAGTCGACCGTCTCTCATGCAAACAAAACAGTGGCGCGGCAGGGCCTTCTTCCTTATAATTAAAATGTTTATTTCAAAAATATATTAAACGTGACGATTTGCTTATTAGATACGCTGTCGATGGTGCGGCCGCCTGCTTCCCCATGAAGGGATAATTGTCTTGCATGCTAGTATTTCTAGAAAGCCATTGAGTGGAATTATTTTCCGTGAAAGGCCAACACTAAGTCTAATGGCAGGGTGCGCAGTAGGAAGTTTTCAAATTTGTTTTTGGTGTAGTGTTAAAAATAGACCAACTGCGAAGGTCATTTCGGAAGTAGTGTACCTACGTAGATTATTTGGGTCAAAATATGCGCATCTCGTATTGTGTTCATTTTTGTTCAATAAAATTCTCTTCCTTTTTTACAGCATCGCAGAGCCTTGTCTGGCCATGTGAATCGAACGATGAGTGCACATCCGAGGAGTCCATATGTTCAGCGCTTGGAACTTGCAAATGTGCTTTCGATCATGTCTTCTCATTGGACTACGCAAAATGTCTGAAGACGTCACTGTATGGTGACCAATGCGAAGAAACTGGTCAGTGCAATCTTATGCCATCTGGAGCTAATTGTAATACGGGGGTCTGCGAATGCAATGATGGCTTTACCTATGTCCGGGGACGCTGTAGACCACTAAATGGTCTTGGACATACCTGTGAAACGGTAAGTTTTTTTTAGACTCTTTGTTTATTTAAAAACTAGAATAAAAAAAAAACGCTGAACCATGTTTGCGTGCTTTCAATAATGTCCTTGTAGCAAAGTTTTTTTTAACACGTAATGCCGTATGAAGCCTGCGTATATGCGTTTGTCTCTTTTCAGTCTTTTAATATTTATAATTGTCATTTTTATATTATGATGTAAGCAAGATAAAAATTTGAATGGACGCACAAATGCCAGCGTGTTTGAAACCGTTTTTATATTGAGTCATTCATACTTTGTAATTGCCACCAAGAATAATTCAGTAAAAAATATACGACTTCAAGTACAAGAAAGTGCAACTTAATTACTTATGCAGACTTTTTTCCGCAGAAAGCATTTTGTGGGATGCATTGTTACACTTTTTTGTTTGACTCCGTTCTTTTTGTCTAGACAGGATTTATAATTTAAATCTAGAGTTTGAATAGCAAAATGTAACAAGTCCTGTTAAAATCTATAGCTCGATAAGCAAACCCGATTAGGTAGACAACGAGGAATATCTAATTTGGATTTGACAGCAAGGGGGTCTTTTGTAATTAACCCTAAACGGTCATCTTTTATCGAATCGATGAAGCAAGATGTGAATACTGTTTTTCAGTAGATATTGATTGTCTTGCAAAGATTGGAGTCTATTGTTTAACATGATTAAGCGGAAGTTTTACACAACTTCCGTAACTTTTGTTAAACTCGTGTTTTACTAAACGAAGTCTGGCTTAGCTAGACTGTCCTAGGATTAAGACCTAGTTTTGTCTTCTAGAGCGTAGCAGTTTTAAAAAGAGATCTCAACGGCGGAGCACCAAAATGTTTTTTTATAAGACACAAAAATATTGTATTGTTTCTTATAAAAAAAGCAACATGACAAAAAAAATATAACAACGCATTGTAATAATTAAGGCAACTTGTTTCAGAAGATTTGCAACTTTGGCCCTGGCTCACCTCGAGCTGTCGCCGCACTCTATTTTATCTGCCATGCAACTGTTTTAATCGGTGCAATGCGGTTTGATGGTGTTGAATTTTAGATTGAGACATCCGCTACCGAAAATATGTGCTTCTTTTCCTGCATCGCATACGAAAGAAATGTAAGCATATTTTGATTTTGTGCGAAAGCAGATGACAGAGCCTGATGCACAGATGGTGTGGCTGTTTCGTGAAATAAGATTTTAATATTTGTTTTAAATTTCTAGTTACAGTTTTTTTTTTAAATTTTATTTGCGGAGTTTTTATCTGTTGATACTATGTCTACATAAGCTATAAGCAATTCGCGGGAGACGATTATAGGAAAATCCCGTAGTGTCTCCACTGGACAAACATAAGGTTAACTTAACACGAGCACTTTTTTGTTGTCGGTTTTGGCTCTTCAAGGACAGTGACATGACAATGACATTTCCCAATAGCAAAAAAGTTATTTCGTTGTTCACCTTCCAACAAAACCATGTCTGTGACAGATCTATCACACGTGGTTAGTTTCTGTTTTCTTTCTCTAGTCTTAAACTGGTTCTTAATGTGTGCAAAAAAAGTTAAAAGTGGCAAGGGTTAAAAGAGGAAATTTTCGAGGAGAATTATTTTTAATTACTCGCCGAGGGTTAAAATTTGTATGGAAAATTTCTAGATTTGTTGGAGATTAGTTGAAGATTTGTGTAAATTACGGATTTTTGTCCGGTGGAAACATAGTATAACTATTTAGTAAACATGCAACGAAAATGGGCGACCAGTTAAAGCAACATTTGCTATCGAATTTTATCTTTTCTGATAAAGTAAAATTTTGGAAGGATGTGTACTTGAAAATAAACAATTGTCTTTTTGGAACTGATAAACTTATACGAAATTTACCAATGAATCTTAAGCATGTTATCCAAATGTGCCCGGAAACGCCAAAATCTGACTCCTCGACTCCTTGACTAAACTCGCGTTTCCATGCATAATTTCGACGCGGCTCCACCCGCAAAGCGTAGTCGAGTCGACTCAATTCGCGTTTCCGTGCAATTGAAGCATGGTCTCTGCATGGAAACGCGATAATAATAATTGTTTCGTTTTATCCAACAAAACATTGGATTCGGCCCAGGTTTCCGAAACGATATCTTTGCTGTGTTCTTCTTGTCTTAATGTACTCATATAAAATTTTTAAAATTTTAATGCTTCTACGATTAGGTTAGAAAAGTCAACTTTTTCGAAGCAACACTGTACAGGTTTGCAGCAGGTTTTTGGTTCTGGCTTTGAGGCGACAAGACTTAAACATTTACGTTTTTCAAAATATCTACGACGCTAACGATAAAATCCTTCAAATAACTTCTCACACAAAACACTTGTTTTTTTTTTTAAACTTAAAACATTTGTTTTCTAATTTTTTTACTTATCTGTTCACGGAGCACTTGGTCAACCCTTGCTGAGCACTAAGTGCTCCACGGAGCACACTTTGTGAGCCAGGATTCTAGAGTGACTCTTCTACACCTAAGAACTTCCTTAAACTCTTGTCCTGAGATTTTTCTTAACCTCGAGTAACTTGAAAAAATAAGTATTTTTTCCCCCTAAAAATCTCAGCATTGAAATTCTTTGTGGTTATATTCTCTAAAAAATTTAGCTAGGAAATCATCGTTTCAATAAAAATGACCTAAGCATAAGGATCCAGCTTCAAGTTTGACAGCTTCTCAAAACTATGAATATAACAAGTAGGTATGTTTCGGCGTTGCCAAGTGAGAACGATACTTTGAGGAGATTTTCGTAGCTGAATTTACTATTTGAGGCGGGAATAAAGCTATGAACACGGGAATATAACCTAGACCTCCTGCGTAATGATATTACAAATACTAACCACAACTCTAGATTTGTGATTTATGATTGATTGGCTGAAAAAGAGATATCGTCTTAACAATCTTTTAATTTTTACAGCACAACTCTCAGCCTCTAGATTGACGTAAATCTTCTAGTTGATGAAGGAAGAGTGTTATCCCAAATCATAATAGGGTCATGGCATAGAATTTTAAGGCCTTTCTTGAGGAACTCAAGAATGGTGTCAAAGAAGTCGCTTTGTCTTTATCCTTTTTGGACCTCAAACGGGTTTGATGAGGTCTTTACCGATCTTGATGTAACTGCGTGAGTTTTTCATTGTCAAACAAAACAACGAGTTTGGCAGCGATAACAAAACAAGATATTTGTATAGCTCTATATACAGCTTATCTCTGCAGAATATGTCATACTCTGCATTGAAGTTATGCAGCGAATGACATCCCAAAAGATATTGGGAATCGAATTGGAATGGCTGGGTTTTTGCCTTAATCTGCATCAATGTGAGTATAGGATCGATGGTGAGGTCTTTTATAGCCTAGAGACACATTGATATGTTAACAAATGGCTTTAAGCGTTCACATAATACAATTAAAAAGATCTTGCATATGTGATGATTATATACTCGATCGCAGTCATAAATGATCGACCAAAATTGTTTCAGCCACCATTTTGGCACATAGACCGTCAGCTCGAGCATCTTTTCTGTATTTTTGCTTAGACACAGCAACTTTCAAGCCGGCATCATCATTTGTATTCTCCGTCGGTGCCTTTTTGGATTCAATGGTTATTTTTACGTGACAGACGCGTTCGTTTCGTTTCGCTGCTATTTTGCCTTTGGCTTGAAATTTGTACTTTTGACATGTTCTTTAAAAACCTTTGGTAGAACTTATGAACCCCATTCCTGTCTCAGCATCTCACTATCTCTTTAATTGCGCTTTTTGTGCATTATCTTTTCTTTATCGTGCTTAGCTATCTAACACCCCTTGAACCGAAAGAACGTTCGGCGCGGTACCCGTTCCGCAAGGTATAGTAGATATTGCCTTTTTTATAATACGCTCGATCGATCAAAGGTAAATGATTTCCCTTAAAATGCGTAGCGCATCGCGAGCGGAAAGAATTTGGGGATAGAAAAGGTAGAAGAAGAAAGTAATTCTCGATCTTACACAAATGCTGATGAGATAAAGATGAAACTTTTGCGCAGAAACACCAAAGCTTACCCCCGTAAGTGTTATGCCTTTACGGAATAAAGCAATAGCATAACCAGTAGAATATTTCATAAAAACTTTGACCATGCTTCTAAGTGTTTGCATATTGGAAGAGAAAAAGGTGTTTTGTATTTAGGGGCAGGCCAACCTTAACCTGCGTAACAGACGTCGCCCAGATCCGTATCCAGACGCTTCTGGATTTTTCGTTTGTTGCTGGTTTTGATCCTCTCTGGATATTTTCCATACCGGTACCCACCATACCTGGTGAGCATTCCCCTATCCGCCACCTGGAAAGGTTCCCAATTGGGGACCCCAGAAGGAAATTGCTCTCATGTATTTAGGCTCACCTGGGTATTTTCTTCGACGGCAATCCTATTCTCTGCTGTAAGATTAGCAGATAGTTCGCTATTAATTTCTTGTCAAAAGCTGAGAAGTTTATCTCTGCAGCTAAATATTTTTTTGGGATGATAATTTTTTTTTAAGATTCTTGGTTTTTCTGTTCCAGCTTACGAAGGAAGCTTACGAACTTGTCGGGACCTATGCTGTTCTTGCATTTGGGCTGTGTGCTAGGTCACTTACTCGAGTGCCGCTTAAGCTTGTTCAAAGAGTTTTTTTTGTATAAAGCGATAATAGCAATAAAATATTCCTAAAAAAATCTTCAAAGACATAATTACGTCCGAGCCCTACGGACATTGAAACGGCAAGGTTGCGTTTGTTTGACTCTTTAAGTTCCGACAATGACATCTTATCGAGATGGGGTTTTGTTAACAAGATGGAATTTAACGCTTCGAAAACCCAATGCTGCCTACTGTCTTCTAAATAAAATAGAATTTATCAGCCAATATCCATGGACAGCACTTGCATTGCCGGAACCAACTAGTTTTCTGTACTTGGTATGTTTGTAAACGACAACCTACGTTGGAGTGACCACACATACGATGTTGCCAAGAGTGCTGCGAAATGCCTTGGATTCGTGAAGCGGTGCAAGAAATATTCCAAACCATTAGATCTAGCAGTTATATACAAAGCGTTTATACGCTCCAAAATGGAATATAACTCCCACGTTTGGGCAGGTGCATCAAAGATCTCCCTCTGCACCTTCTCGATAGGATTCAGAAGCGAGCGATGAAACTTATAGGGAACATAGCGAGATCACTTGAGTCCTTGAATCACTGTCGTAATGTTTCGTGTCTCACTTATTTTATCGTTTCTTTTATAAAGACTGTTCTAGTCAAATCGCCAGCTGTATCCCACCTCTGAAAGAATTCAACCGCAAAACACGCGCTAGAACTAATGCTCATGAATTCACCAAGCTTTGGTCGTACTGCATTGTACTGGAATTCTTTCCTCCTCATTACAGTCCACAGCAATTTAAAATCAAAGTGCACCAGTACCTCTCCTCTCTCTACTCTTATCCTTTCCACTCGCGCTGTGTTAACTCATCATAAGGGTAGCCATAAACCCTTGAGCGGGAGTAAATTATAAAAAAAGGTAGCCTCCACCCAAATTGGTGTTACACAACAGGCGTGACAGTTTGATCGCCAGTTGGAGACCAGTCACGCCCTGCCCTAAATACAAACTTCACACGATTTTGCACAGACTTAAAGAAAAGTCCCCGTATTTCATTTCGGAAGCTTGTACCCGCGATCTATTTCTTTCGGTCTTTACCCAAAGGAGGATGGGCATATTGGTCGTTTTTACAGAAATGAAATGAATACCAAATGAAAGATTGTTTTGCGTACTTAATTTTTAACTAGAATAGAATAGTGTTAATAATTTTTATTATTTATAAAAAAAATCGTGTGAACAAAAAAGAAACAAAAGTCCTGGTTAAGAAAATGTCGGTCAGATTGACAGATTAAAAACTTAACACTGATTGCTCAAAAGAGATTGGGCATTTTAAGGTTAACATAGTTTAAAGTTAAATTGCAAAACGAAAAATATAAGCAAAAAGTATTAAAAGCTTCCTGCGCGAATTCTATTTCTATAAGCCATTGCAGCTCTAAAAAAATTGTAGAGTTTCTCTATTTAAAACTTGGAATATTCCCGCAGTTTCGAGCTTGCTCCTTCCGAAGACGTCCCGTCGAATTTCTTGAGGAATTAGACATCAACCGAGAAAGTGCTCAATATTTTCTATTTCCTGAGAATTGCATACATCGCATAAGACCGGCAACTCTGGCCTATGGGGAACGAAATTCAGGTCAAGTACTTCACCTCGGCTCAGAAAATTGTAGAAATAATGCTCGTAGAATTAATGTCGTTGAAGTAGCCCTATCTGCCTAAATCGAACTGCAGGTCCCTATAATACTCTCTATATAGCGATGCTTTTGCCCGGTCAATAAAAATCTGACCCTGATGATACTTCTCATCCAGCTTCAAGACAAGAGAGTATAGATTCATTTTTAAGCCCGACAAGTCGTTCATATCCAGAGCGATCGATACATTTACAGAATCAGCTAAATCGATCCATGCCCTTACAAAGGTAAACTGGTTGGTGATCAGGAATCTTACGATTGACCAACCTGGAAGAGTCCATATGAAGAATTTTGAGGACATAATCGAAATGTAGTTTGAGCGTGTATATGAACATCGGCGGCAATCTGGTTTCGACATGAAGAATTTGTGATAAGGTGTCGTGACACGAAGAACAAAAACTCCTTTTAAAACGAAGCGCAGCAGTTTTTCGAGATCCTCATATTACCTGTAGCCCCAAAATCACACGGCGCGGCGTCGTGCATTATAGATTCTGCAACTGCCTTGAAAAGTTTAAATTTCACCGAATGTGTAATAGCTTTCTTCGCTATATATTTTTCCAGGGATACACATACCGCGCCTTAGCTTCCCGAAGTTTTGAAGTAACGTGTTTTTTCATACACAGATTAACTTTTCACTATGGAGACAAAGCCCAATACCGCCGGAGAACAGAGATAGAGCCAATTTAATGACTACAAGAGTTCTTATGTTTGATGGCTTGCCTTGCCACTAAACGCAAAGCTAATTCGGTAATATTAACGGTTTAACACTTTTTGAATCTCGTTCTTTGCGGTACTCGACTAGCTTACGCCTTTAATAGTTTTTTGAATCCTTAATCGTAGAGATGGAATGCCCGCAGCAGTAGTATGCAGCAGCAGAGACAGTATGAAGCGCGGACCTGTGCGGCGCGGCACAGGAAAATCACACAATGTTAAACCGCTGTTATTTCAAACAGATACCTCGTTTGTAATCAATGGCTGCATGAGAGTTTTCACTCCTGAGCTTTCTTTTTATTATTTTTTCAAAGTGGGTGACCCAAATTCCATAAAATTTCTTGATATTTCACAATTTCTCCACGTCTTTTTCCCCCATTGTTTTCTTTCCTTGAAGCGTATTGCCAACCGTACAGCGCTGTCAACCGTGAAGCGCTGCAAAAGTTAAAAGTTAGCCAACACCGCTGCAGCTTCGCGCTGCCGCTGCCACTGAATACATGTGTTTCAACTTTTGACAGCTCTTACTTTTACTGCTACTGCGCTGCAGCTACGCCACTGTGTTTCTACAGTAAGGCCTATATTACCCGGCTGCTGGCTTACCGGCAGCGTTGGGAATACGTTCTTATGGGCGCGTTCACACCTGCAGCAAACCCGGTTTTTCACAGTTTTTAATAAATACAGGCCTATTTGACTTTCTTAACTAAGCTGGAGTGTAAGACTATGATTTCTATAATTGCTGAACATAACCCTTTCTGTGACCAATTGAGATTAAAATCTTTGCATGAGCGTATAATTTTGGGTCATTGAATTGACTCTATCTCTGTTTTCCTGTGGTTTTGGTTCCACATAGTAGGTTAGGTTAGGTTAAACAGGGGTGTGGTAAAAAAAAGGCTACACACACACTAGGCACCAAAAAGGGCCCATCGCGATCCCTGGGGAACCAGTTAAAATCAACAATTCAAAAGGCAAAACAAACCCAAACATTCTCCCTGCTGAAAAATCCAATTTCCCTGTAATAGTCCAGAACGCCCCTAAGGTTTGTGACGTCTATTTCTTCTAAACTTTCAAAGAAATATTCCCCTAGAAATTTTCTACGTTTACGTGAAATCGCCTCGCACTCATACAGTATGTGTGTCATATCCTTAACCCCTTGCATATCGCAGTAGAAGCGACAAATATCCGTGTCAGAAAGCCTGAGCCTCTTCGAGTATTTCCGCAGGAGAAATGAAGAAACCTGTCAGAATTCCCACTAAAGCTTAGCTAAGCTTGACCCTGCTCATTTTTAATAGTCCCTTTGATCCTTTCCGGTTAAAACGTGGCCCTATGATACCCTATGTCCATTCAGACTGGACCACCTTTGGTTAGAAGTCATAATAATTTTCTCCTCAATAGTGCCTCTTACTACGCAGAGGGGTGGTTTGATGTTAAAAACCACACTATTTTCGAGGAGCCCTCCTCCCTCTTCTTACAAGCTCGTTAGCTTGTTCATTTCCCTCTATACCGCAGTGTCCTGGCACCCAGCACAGTCTCACTCGGTTCTGATAGCCCCTGACTAAATCAGATTTGATGTTGACCGATTCCATTGCCTTGAGGGTAGCCTGGCTATCGATGTAAATGGCGATATCACTTCCGGATATCGATCTCATCTGCAAAAGCTCGGCCGTCCTAAGTATAGCCAGAACCTCTGATTGAAAGACACTGCTTGTATCCGGTAGTTTAACGGATATCTTAAGTTCCGGGTCTTTTGAGAAGATGCCGGAGCCCGTTCCTTTCCCAGTTTTCGAGCCATCTGCGAATATTGCAATTTCGTTAGGCCTGATAACTGCATTATTTTCCCGCTCTTCCCTTACTGGATAGAGAACATTATACGGTATGTCGAAGTCCATCAGGGAGGTGATTTCATTCGTTAGTGGATTGCCTGGCAGTAGCTCCGTCAGGATCGTGCCGTGCCGGTAGCTACTGCTCTTAAAATGATTTGAATTAGTGAGTCGTAACGCACTATTGCCAGCGAGTTTTTATACCCCATCCCATAGGATAAGAGGTATATTAAGTTTGTCACATAGCTTGTAAGACGGTGAAATAATAATGGTAGACCCCCAAGACCTTAAGGGCATATGATGGAGACTAAATTCTGAATCGAATGAGCCATGTCCGTCTGTCCATCCGTCCGTGCGTCCGTTTGTATGTCACATGTTTTTAGGCCTTAAGTTTTGAGCTAGGGTGCTGAAACTTTGTACGTAAGGTCCACGTCATGCGAAGCAGTACAAGTGTAAACATTTTATAAGTCCGCCCAAAGACACGCCCATAATCGGTCTAAATGTGCAACTACCTCCAGAGTTTTCAAAACTGTAAGACGTTCTAGAAGGCTGAAATTTGACATTTAGCATTTCCTAACAAATGTAAGACACAAAAAAGACAAATTTAATTGGTAAACCCCCTCTAGTGGGCGTGGCATCTCTTTTAAAGGTAAATTTTCAAATGCAGTTTACTCAATATTTTTGCTCAAAATTGAAAAAAAATTGCTTAATATTTTATGTAGAAAACGTTTAGTGTCGCATTTTGTTGAAGAAAAACCTAAAATTTTCCTGAAAAACTTAATTTCGACTGGTCTTGAGCCTAATTTAGGAAAGCATGAATCAAAAAAAGTAACAGGTTAGATAAACGAGACTTCTTTCCAGATTTCGTTCATATAAAGTTTATAGCCACGACCCCTTTTGAGAGGCGATTTTTCAAAATTATTGAATTTGAACCAAAAAATTGCATTTTACGTTCATTTAAGTGTAACTTGAATATATCTGTGGTTTTTAGTTAGGGGCATTGGACCACGCCTCTTTTCGAAGTTTACATTACTTATAAAATGTCAAAAAATAACTATGTCATCAGCATTTTACAATGTGGGATAGGATGGGGTATTCAACGGTCTGTTTTACGGACTGTAACTTCTGCGTACACACTGTAGCACTTACTCACTGGTTTTTATATGTAAATCAAGCGGTGTTAGGTGCAGTAGAGTGTTCAGAGCTTCCGTAGGTGTAGTACGGAGCGCCCTGTGATGGCTATACAGGCCGTTCTTTGAAACGCTGATAGTTTTCCGTACACTGTTTTTCTGTTTGTTGCCTTCCATCAAACCAAGGCACTGTAAGTAATTATGGGTCTTACCACCACAGTGTACAAACAGTGAACCATGGCAGGTTTTAAGCCCCAAGTTTACCCTACCGTTCTCTTGCAGATAAAAAGAGCATTGTAAGCCTTCTTAATTCTTTTCCCTAGATTAAGATTCCAATACAATCTTTTGTCAGGGATTATACCCAGAAACTTCGAGCTATTCGAAGGGCAGTTTGAATTGCGGTATCTTGTACTTCCTAGTAAAAAGAACCAATTCCGTTTTCAAAGGGTTAACACTGAGACCACAGCTTTTGGTCCAGGTGCTTATCGCCCTCAGAGCACCCTCCATGATTTCACTCAAGATATTTAAGTACTTTCTCTGCACTATTACCACCACGTCATCTGCGTATGCCATGGCACTGATACCCATAGCACTTAGCTTCCTTAGAATGTTGATGATAACCAGCACCCACAGGATCGGAGATAATACTCCACCTTGAGGTGTTCCCCTGGTAACAGACATTAATCGCGCTTTTCCCAATCGAACAGTTAATCTTCCTACTTGCATGCATGTTGCTAACCCAGTCTATAATGCCCTGTTCAATGCAAGCGTCTACTAGAGCTTTTACAATGGAACTGCGCTCTACGTTGTTAAAAGCCCCTTCAATGCCAAGGAAGGCAGCCAAAGCAAACTCCTTGCAGTGCAGACTCCTTTCTATTTTTCCAACCACCTCATGCAAGGCGGTTTCTGTGGATTTACCCTTCATGTATGCATGCTACGACTCGATTACAAAGATATTGCCGCATCTGGTCCTAATGTGTAGTTCTAGCAGCCGTTCCAGCGTTTTGAGCGTAAAGGATGAGAGACTTATTGGTCTGAAGTCCTTAGCAGCTGTGTGTCCCTGTTTGCAAGCTTTAGGTATTAATATCACCTTAACTTCCTTCCAAGCTGAAGGAATATTCCTATTCTTAGACTGTGTCTGAGAATTCACACCATGATTTTGATTTCCCGCTCCGGGGCTTTTTGCAGCATGATCGGGAGAATGCCATCCGGTCGCGGAGATTTGTACGGCTTGAAGGACTGAATAGCCCACCGTAGTCTTTTCCTGTCAATGAGGGCATCTATCTCATCTTCGGAGAGAGAGATGCCTCTGCTTGCCCAAGCATACCATCCGCTAAAGTGGACCCAGGAAAATGAGTTTCCACCAAGGCTTCCAGAACCTCCTGGCTACTCCTTGGTCCACATAGTAAAAAATTATGTACACAAAGCAACCTTTCATTTAGTTTACATTTCATTTCTGTTGGTCTTATGCCTAGACTCCATACAAATTTTGCCACAGATGAGGGTTTGAACGAACACTGAATAATAAAGTGAGATCTTTGCTTTCACCCTAGGTTAAGTTTTCCAGATGACCAGCCGGCGCAGTTCCTTTACTTTTGATCAAGCTTCATCAATCCTAAAGGATAACTTAGGATTATTACTGCAAATATATAGACGCAAGGACAGCTAGATCATCTGCGAACAGCAGATGTCATATCCTTACGCCAGCCGTTTCGAAACATTGTCCAAAAAGACTGCGTTTCACCTGCTAGTCCAACGCACACAAGAAGAGGATGGGACTAGATGCATTTATCCACAAACAAATTTTGCATTTCCCAAACAAGGACCCACTCAGCGCATAATTCTGCAAAACTCTCCAGAGTTTTTTCCGAGAAACCCGGACATAATCTAGCCCTTAGATAGATAGAGAGATATTTAGTCCCTGTCCTCTTTTTTGAAAATGGGCACTGCAACTCCTGTTTGCCTATCTCTGGGTTTTTTCCCGCTATCTCAGGCTACCGTAGTGATACGTGTTAGCCATTTAACACTTCTTTTTTATTCATTGACTTAAGCACTTCTGGCAGCATTTAATGATTTCAGCAGACTTGCCAACACTTTAAGCGATTTTATTGCATTCGTAACTTGAGTTACTGTGGGACTGTTCAACGCCCTGACGGATATTTAATTCTTTCCTCTGAGATGGCGAGTAGTCTGCCAAACATAACTATTTGCAGATCTTGTTCCATCAGACGATGCTCGCCTGGCAGCAGTTTGAAATGATCATAGAGCCAGCCATTATTATGTGTGTAGAATTTTTAATTGTTGTAATTTTTCACTTTTCAATATTTCACCTCATTTCATTAAAAATAAAAAAAAATTAAAATATTTGTATATAAAATAATATACTTGCAGGACCTAGAGTGTTTCTTCGCATATGATCGCCAATCAGTTGCCTGTAAAAATAACGTCTGTGAATGTGCCGATGGATATTATAATAGATATGGAAATATATGCCGCCGTAAATCAATGGGTACAAATATTAAAAAATTTTCCAGTCACGCACATAAAGTAATTTTTTTTAAACGTTTTCAGCGATTAATGATGCATGCGTTGTTAATACTGACTGTGATGAGCTTGGCAGCGATGTCAAGTGCGTGAATCTGGTTTGTGCATCGACCAATACAAACGGCGCTGATTATAGCACCAATCATAGGGAAATAGCTGTTCAAACTAGTTTAGAGACATTTGAATTAAAACCACTAAGTAGCTTAAGGAAGGAATTTTCTATTGATAAGCCAGCCTCCTCAGCCGGAACTACCGGAAGAATAACCCGCGATGAAGAGGATAAGACACTGTCCACTCTTTCAAATACTGATGATGACGTGGACGATAAGCGATGTTAGTGTAACGAGCATCTTTTGAAGGTTTTTTTTTCTTAAAATAAATATTTTCCGTAATAGATGGCAGCAGTTGTACGGACAACGGCAAGCCATGCCAAGGTCTGCCTCATTCAACTTGTGTGGATAGCGTATGTTATTGCAAGCAAGGATACTACGGTAAAAGCGGGAAGTGCTATGCAGGTAAGATAAACGCGCTTAAAACTAGGCAAAAACCCAAGAAATTTTACTATTTGTAGAGCTTGGCGAGATAGCTGAAAGCACCGATGAGTGTGAATTCGAATTTGACGAATCGACTAAGAGATGCCTTTGCCAAAAGAATTACTTCTATGAGCGTAGCCTGCGCTCTTGCCGAAAACGTAAGTTGAGCTCGAAATTAGTAAGTAATTTGGGTATATTTGGTCCTAACTTTTCCTTAACTGCTCTACACAGCTATCCAATACCACTTGGCGTGTACGTCAAATAGTCAGTGCAGTCCCTTTGGTGCTGTGTTTTGCCATCCAACCATTCCAAGACGCTGTACATGTGAAGACTTTGCCGAGTATGATGAGCCGAGCCAGTTGTGTGTGTACAAGCAGGGCTTGGGAGCTCAATGCGATACGAATGAAGGCTGTCCAGTTGAGAACTCGGTCTGCTCACCCGATAGCTACTGCAAGTGCAAGGAAAATTATGTTGAGGATAAAGGCATCTGCGCTAAAGGTAGCTACCACAAAACCTTAGACATTGTAGACAAAAGAAAACATTATTGTCTTTTTGTAAGGAATCGGAGCGGAATGCACGGAGGACGCTGAATGCCTGCCAGACAACGCCACCTGCGAATCGACGGAAAGCAAGAATGAAAATTCCAAAGCATGTCAATGTCGTAAGGGCTATGTGCACTTTAAGGACGAATGCCTGAAAGAAGGTTTGAGCATACGCTCAATTTTTTAACATCATAGAAATTTAAATATTCCCTTTTTTAGCTATTGAACCGGAAGACGAGTGTATCGAAACCGAACAGTGCAAACCACTTTTGGGAAATTGTGTTGACAACAAATGTATTTGCGGTGATGGCAAACATTTTAGCGGTGGCAAATGTGTTAGCCAAAAGGGTATTAAGAAAGAGAAAAAAACTCAAAACAATAAACTAATTTGTTAATTTCCAACATTAGAACTTGGTGAATCATGCACCAAAGCTGGTGAGTGCCATCTGGAGAAGGATCCCGAAAATGTAGAATGCCGGAATTCAGTGTGTCAGTGCAAGTTTGGATATCAGGCAGATCAAAAGAACTGTATTCGAGTGGTACCTAAAAAAAGTAAGTTTCAAATAAAATATGTTGAAGTTTAAATGTCTTAATATTTATGAATAGAATTTATGAAAATTTATGAGAATAGTTTTTAGATTTACCTAGCCAAGTTAAGTTAATCTTTAAATTATATTTAGTGTTGGTAGTAAATCTTCTTGTTCTTTTCCTTTGGACGAAACTATGACTTGAATTGTTCCAGTTGGCTTCGAGTTAATCCTTAAATTAATGCAGAGACTGTTTTTTCTTTAGAAACTTGTATTTTGACACGGTGCATAAGCCCAATTTTGTCCTTCTACTTGTACCATGTTTCTACTGCAAATCTGCGATTAATATAAATTTTCAAAAAATTTCCCATAAGCCTTGAGATTTATCATGCCGATTTAGATATTCTCTTCAATAGATTAAATATAGTTTAATTATTATTAAACTTTTTCAAGCAATTCTTTTGTACCATATTTAACCCTTTTGCGCAATTTTTATAAGGAATATGGAATTGGAAATAGAGCGCGTATGATGGAAGTGCCACAAATGTGTGTTTCATTGAAATTTTTGAGACGGAAAGTTGTTAGCTCTTCTATGTCATTGTTGATTTATTGCTTGCGTCAAGATAATCTATAATATTTTTGTGGTGCAAATGGGTCGGGATCTATTTTTAATCTTCTTTTACTAATCTGCGTTTTATGACAGGTGGAAACATAAAAAAAACAAAAGAAAACAAGTGGGAAAGTGCAACGTTTTGACGTAAGCAAAAGCTTCAGTCCATCTACGACGGATTGCAACATACCCAACCATACCAAACTGCCACGCCTCCAAAAAGTGGCGGGATATAAAAATATAACTGTTGAATGCTTTATACTAGGTTTTTGCATACATATCGGCCTAAAATTTCGCCTTTTTAACTAAAAAAAAATATTTTTTTTAATGCCGTGCCCACAAAAGTGGGCAGAGGCACATACTTCATATACATGAATGTTAGAAAATGTTAATATCTACAACTATTGTCATAGAATTTTTAGTCAAATTTCATATATGTTTACTGAAAAAAAGTCATTTTAAGCTAAAATCCCTTAAAAAAGTGGGCGTGGTCAATGAAAAGGCCCAACTTTTTTGGCTACTTTAAAGACAATTACAATTTAATGTTACATATCAAAAATGTATGCGCTAGCACACATGCGCTAACATTGCCAAAATTTAGAAAAATTAGTTTTTGAAATTAGAGATGGTCGCACATACAGGCCTGTAGTGGGCGTGTCTGTGGGCGGATTTAGCTAATTTTCAAACTTGATCTGGTCCAATGGACTTTCACCCCACCCACCGAATTTCAGCTCTCTACCTTAAAATTTAGGGCCTAGCAGTTTTTTACATACGGACGGACATGGCTTAATCGATTCTCCTGTCGGCGGTCCCATTCATATCTCTTAAAGGTCTGCGGGGTCTACGGTGATTATTCATTGCATTATAAACTATACATGAAACTTAGTATACCCTGGGTCGAGTATAAAACTAACTGGCATTTGCAGCTCAAAAGAGTCATCGCCTTGCATTCTAAGAGTCTCTTGCAATGCTGTGTGCGTTACAGGTGCAAACTTTTACACAGTTTAATGAGCAATAATTTTTTGTCGATTTTCGAATAGAGAGATCACTCCTGACAAACTATAATCTCAGACGGTTTGTCAGACCCTCGCGAAGGTGGGACACCGTAAAAAAATTTTAATTGCCCTGGCCAGGATCCGAAATCTGAACCTCGTGCTCAGTGGTCCTACATACTAACTACTCTACCACGAAACATACGGTGGAAACATAAGTTTTTTCATTGACACCGGTGGGCACAGGTCAAATTGCTCAAAACGAAATCGCCCATATCTGAAAAATTTCACATCTGTCTTGAGTGATTTTTAATGATGTGATGACATTTTAAATGCTATCAGCATTCATGACACTTTTAGTCACGCAACGATTTGATTGCCTTTTTGTATCCTATGGGCTTGTATGGAAATGCGCAACCGGCAAGAAACCATTTTGTGACAGCTTTTAAATCTGTGTTTAGTCACAGATTTTTTAGTTGCTTGTTGTCATAAATGACTTTTTTAACACGTGCAGCTTTGTCATGACTCTCTCAACTCTCTCAACTCTTTAATTTCTTTTACTTCGGTGACATCTTAGAGAGCAAAAAGTTGAATATTTGAACTGCTTTCGTGGATCGTGAGTAAACTATTGATACTGTAAAAAATTGCTAGTGTGCGATAAGCCTTAATGTCAATGGACGTAGTAGCACCAAAATCAAAGGAACTTAAAGTCTGCAGTTTTAGTTATTGAAAAACGCTAATTTATTCATCACAGGAAGGTGAAACGTTTGAAGGTTTGATGATTTGTCCACTCTTGATATCTCTGTGTTGACAGCTTTAGGCCTTCACATGTTTCAAATTTGTTCGCCAGACATCGGGTTCAGCCGTCTTGTTTTGAAATCCGATTTTTTGATTTTGCTAAAAATGTTTTCTGACTTCTTTTACGAGTGACAATGCAGTTTCAAAAAGGATAATTTTAACGCTAAGCTCGTTAGCTGTCGAAGTGGATCCAGTGCTGTTCATGTGGATTATCCAAGATGTGCTCACATTTTGCTGGTTTTTCCTGCTGCTTTTTGGTAACTGCACTAATGTGCTCTTTTAAACGGGTTGCAATATGTCTTTGTAGTTGTCCCACATAAGAAGACCGACAGCTACAAGGGGCAGCATAGACGCCTGGAATTCCGAATGGAAAGTGGTCTTTTGGTGCTATTAGGTAACCACTGACGTTTCTAGGTGTTAGAAATATTTTCATATTTCCCATATTTCTTCAGCACTTTTCCGATTCTGTCAGTGACACCTTTGACGTAAGGTAAAAAGGCTGTTTTCTCCAAATTGCTGTCATCCCTCTCTTTTGCCAAATTTTCAAATTTTCAGTGAAAATTTAGTGAAATGTTATCAAACAACCCCGAAAGCTTTAAAAGTTATTTAAACTGCTACCAATGTCCCTAACTTAACAATTTACGTAGCGTATATGTCAAATAGTACTAGAAAAATGCATTCAAATAAATCTTTCAAAGAAAATATTAATATTCTTATTTCATCCATTTATTATGTAATATACATAAAAATTTAAATAAACAATAAATTTAATATTTCTTTTCCAGATTCTTCCGGAAGGCCAAGTGCTCTTAAGATAATAACATTCTTGTTAATAGGCGCAGCATTCCTAATAACTAGTGCTGCACTTAAACAAGCCTACTATTAAAAATCACTTTTAAATTTAATTTTTTATTTAATTTTTCCGTTTATGGCAGAGGATGTAGTTTCTATTTAATTTTTTATCATGTAAATTTAAATTTTAAATATTTTATTGTATAAATAAATTTTTAATAACGTATTTCACAAAATAGCAAAATAAATCGATTAGATAATAGTTAATTCAATTCTATAAGCAAGCAATATATAAAACAATAGGACTAACGTGTTATAGCAAATAAGTTTTTATGGCTAAGCTCTCATGTATTTATAGGAAAAAAAAAATTATTCGAACAAAATTAATAAAACATTTTATTTGATTTGAGTTTAATGTACCTCTTTGATTTTGTAGTGTTACAACGTTATTTCCAATTTATTTTTGTTATCTTCAAACTTATGCACACTTAAGTTTGCACTGGCAACACTTTCCTGTGACATGAACTTACTCAGCCAACAAGCTTCACCAGCCAGCTCTGTCTCTAGCTAGCCGCCTCCAGTTTCGCACGCAAAGTTGGCTGAGGTCGCCTTCCACTTGTGGCGCCACTTGAGTCTCGGTACTCCTCTACTGCGCCGTTCCTGCGGGGCGGATTCGAAGATTTTCCGGGCCGGGGCGTTGGTGTCCATACGCTCTAGATGATCATCGTAGACGTTGTGTTCTAACTCTTCTCGCTAGGTCGGTGTCACTGTACAGCCCGTACAGTTGGATGTTATATCTCCTCCTCCTAAATGGAACGAGCAACGCTCATCAACAAGGTGAATACAGATTCATTAGAGAGCAAGGCGTATCGGTTATCGACTACTGCATGCAGAGAGGCGAATAGAGGGCGTACGTCACGGATTTCGAATTCAAGCAAGAAACGTACTCAGATCAACTGCCTATTATTTGGAAACACGGTGACCACTGATCCCAAAGAAATTTGAATGAGGTCGCTACCCAGGCTGAACTGGAGTAGGTAATAACCATGCTTTTTTGTATAAAAGCCACCTTGAGGAATAAATCATGCCCAATTATTTGGTATCACAAGTTATAGAACACACAATAAAACACATTTGTGAGGTACTAAGGCGCCCTTTTATCGAACGAAACATTTGAAAAAACCGTGGTACGACAAAGAATGTTATAAAAGCTAGAAAAATCTCCTTTTCGTGGCTGAGGCTGTTTCGACGATTTAATGACGGCATTATAAAAGATAATTATTTAGGGGCCAATGCACATTTCAAGGTAATCTCTTGGGCCAAAAAGAAAGCAAACCATGAGTCAGAGATTCTGCAGAGATTCTAGAGAATCTTGGAAAAAATTTTCAAGTTCTTAATGGGAATGTTTTCAAGCTCAAGTTAGTTCTACGAGACCACTTCAACATCTTACTTAACCTGCCCCCAAGTAAACTTTTTTTTTCATTATGCAACACCTGCCTTTGAAAATAGTCTTCTGGATGGTGTAATTACAATGGATGAAGTAACTGCAGCGCTCAGTAGTCTCACGGATGGCAAAGTCGCCGGTTCGGAAGGCATACCCGTAGAATTTTATGAATATGGGAATGCCAAGCTTCACCAAGCACTCATCAATATTTTCAAGAAGATATTGGATTCTGGACAAATTCCACCGCGTTTCAGAGGATCAGTCATTTTTTTGATCCACAAAAAAGGGTGTAGGTAGAGGTATCTCCCTTTTAAATACCTCCTACAAGGTATTCACCAATGTTTTACAGCGGCGATCATCAACATGGATTGAGGAAAATAAGTAAGGAAAATAAGCTGAAGGAACATCAAGCGGGTGTAGGCCTGGGTATTCGACCATTTACCATATTTTCATTTTAAAAAGTGTAGCAGAATCCTATATTTAACGCAACTAAAAACTGTACGTCTTCTTGTCGTCTTCCAAGCAGCCTTTGACACCGTGGATCGTAAAGCGCTGCCTTATAAACTGTACTACATAGGGATGTCAAAGAAGTTTGAAAGGATTAAGCAAAATCTGTTTAAAGGTACGAAGTCGGTGGTATGGAGTGGAGACCAATTGTCAGCGTGGTTTGATTCGTGGTCTGGATTAAGGCAGGGAAGTTCCTTAAGCCCAAGTTTATTCGCCCTTTTCATTGATTAGTGGACGTGCTGCCGGGAGGGGTGGAGTTCGCAGGAATAATTTTTAAAGCTCTCCTCTTTGTCGACGATATAGTGCTCATGGCTGCCTCTCCGGAATCGCTGCAGCTCATGATTAATAGGCTACGAGACTACTGCGCCCTTTGGAATTTGATGGTTAATCTCGAAAAATCAAAGGTGATGATATTTAGGCGAGGAGAAAGTAGATGAACGAAAAATGGTTCTAAAACGATGTTTCAATTGAGCTTGTTAAAGAGCTCAAATACCTGGGTGTTTATTTCACGAAAAATTTAGACATGGAGCTACATTTTAAACAAAAACTTACAAAACCGGAGAAAGCCATAAATATGGTCAAGTGCGATGGAGCAAGTGCGATAGAATTAAGAAATCAATATATTTCACATAGCAGCAAATTCAAAGTTTTTTCAGCGGTAGCAGAATCAATTATGTTTTATGCTGCACAAGTTTGGGGAATTAAGAAATTTGACACGGTCGAAAAGCTAATGCGATTTCTTGTCAAAAGAACACTGAATCTTCCACTCAACACACCCAACTACACACGCTAATGGTTGAAACAGATCTACCTTCTCTCTTCATTAAAACCATAAAGTTACATGGACTACATCTTTCAGGTTTTAAATATGCAGGATTACCGACTGCAAAAATTGTTGTGATGCATTCGATCCGTACCAAATAAGGATGGTTCCAAGAATGGCTGAAGCTGTGCAGGCAGCGCAACTTTGAACTCCTGTTTCAGTAAGCGGTGATTGGAAAACTCAGCTGTATGAACAAACAGAATTTTTAGATGGTCACGCTAGGAAATCATCCATTGAGCAAGCTCGTGGTTCACTTCACAGAATGATCTACAGTAGCCTTTATTACGATCTAGGTGAAAGAAACTATTTTCACGACAATTTAAGCACGCAGGAGATAAATACGGTGTTTAAGTTGGGAGGCGAACTCCTTAAACTCAATTTTACACCGCATAGAATGACCTACCGTTGCTCTGTGGACTCTGCAACTTGCAAGAGAGAGAAGACGTTCTTCATTTGCTGCAAATGTCCAGCCCCTAGGGAAATAAGGAGGCATATCTTCGGAGCTGATGTAATGCAACCGCAGCAAGATTTCCGACATCTCAATGAGTGCAATATTAAGAAGCTGCATTTCTACCACACAAAGGCCCTAGTTTATCGTGATCGAATAATTTATGAATTTTTTTAAAGGATTCGACTTTCCCTTTTTTTTTGACCAAGAACGCTTAAGGTTGATACCTTATGTTGCTACCAGGCAGACGGCAATACCAAGCCAATAGATTTTTGTACAACAATTTTGATAAAATTTTATACGGTTAAAAAAAATAAAAATCTTATCTTATCTATCTTATCTACTCACCGAGGGTTCACACATCACGCTTCCGATTATGTCAATGCCGATTATGTCAATGCCGTCTGCGAATGCAAGTACGTGAACAAACTTTTGAAAGATAGTGCCTCTGGTGTTGGCGCGTAAGTTCTGCACAATTCTCTCAAGTATGATGTAAAAGAAGTCACGTGACAGCGCCCCGCCTTGTCTAAATCCTTTTTTGCCATCAAAGGGGTCGGTAAGGTCTTTGCCGACCTTGACGGAACAGCGTTAATTTTCCATCGTCAGCCTGCACAGACTGACGAATTTGGCAGGGATGCCAAAACTAGACATTGCGCTATATAGCTCATCTCTAAAGATGCTATCATACGCAGCCTTGAAATCGATGAAAAGGTGGTGTGCATCGATTTGGAATTCCTGGGTTTCCTCCAAAATCTGCCGCAGTGTGAATATTTGGTCGATGGTGGACTTTCCTGGCCTAAAGCCACACTGATATGTGCATATCAGATTGTTGCTGTGACATGAACAATTGACATAATATGTCAAAGTCGGCGGCAAATTTGTATTAAAGAAGATAGTTTCAAACTAAAAGTGTGGCATAATCTTCTCGTTTCTCAAAACTTAAATCTATTCAAAATACCTATTACTTGAACTGTTAAACTTATAAATTTATTGAAATACAAGGTAACCCATTTCAGTTTGCCAAAAATTCGGTGGTGGATACTACTAATTTTGGAAGCTTATCTTAGGCTTAGTTAGTGAAAGTGCTTTGCAATAATTTAAACAATTTATTTCGTGTGAATTCGACAAAAGAATAACTGCTTATTTAAGGTAGACATTATAGTTGTTATTATAACATTTGCCTTGTTCTACCACCATACGGGAATGTGATGAACGAACGGCGAGTTATTTAACTTATAAATTAAATTTATTTTTCAATGCCGTCAACTGGGGTAACTTCGGAATAAAAAAAAACTCTTGAGTGCATACTACCGCCATCTATTTTAAGATAAACGTATTTTTATTAGATATTTAGTACGTGCTTTTAAAGTTATTTTTTTTTAAGTTTTGAGAGCACTTGAGGTAGTAAAACATATAAACCAACTGTGGGCGTGTCTGCGGGTTGGTTTGAAAATTTTAACACTTTTACCGTTTCGAATGACAAGGAGCTCACTCACAAAAAATCAATTCTCTTGCTCAAAACTTAAGCCCTGAAAACATTTGGCACACAGATCACGGACGGACTGGCTTATTAAATTCAGAATTCGATCTCGATTATATACCCTCAAGGTCTTGGGGGTCACCATTATTATTTCACCGTGTTACAAACTATGTGACAAACTTAATACACCTCCTATTCTATGCAATTCTATGTCATGACTAATAAGCTTTGTTTTGATACCAAAAAAAGCCCACATTATTTGCTCAATCGTCAAAATATACGAAAATAAAATTTTCAATGCTGCAAGCTGACGAAAGTTATGAATTGGAAGTGTGGGGTTGCCTTCCAAGTAAAGTCAGCGAGGAAGAAAGGCATGGTGAACCGCAAGCCAAAAAACCAGTCTTGTCCGAAATTTCGCTAGATTATTTGGTAGCACTGTTTATGTCTCACACAGCAGGCTACTTGAAGTGGTTGGCTGTCAAGAGGTAGAAATTGTAGATTGTATTCTGACCCTAATAGCCACCTTATTTCTACTGAGGAGAGCTGGCTTAGTCAAAGCTCTACATGATGTGAATAACCAACTTACCAAGACTGGGGGAAATTAATTCAGTAAGAAACCATCTTTGTTTGATATTGAAATGCTTTTTTTTCTGTTTTGTTTATTCAATTGATAGCAAATTATCTAAAAAATTGCTTACAAACAATTTTTTTTTTTACAAATTTGCTTAAGTCTCGATATTATATTGAACCTATAAACATTAGCTTAAAATTGGTTGATTTGCAATATGATATATAGGTAAGACAACAAAGTGTTTTTCAACAGTTTTCCAATCCACAGACCACAGGTAGCATGTATGCACTACCTGTGGTCTGTGGATAATATATAATTGTCGCGAAAATGCTTAACTTGCAATATAATACGAGTAAGACAAAGTGAGACAATTAAATGTTTTCTCACATGCATTCATTTTGTGGAAACATTTATTTAATTGCTTACGCGGCATTAATGTAAGTAATGTCCTAAACCTATTCCAGTGTAGTGAATTGGGGTATTTTGTGTGTAGGCTGCAGCACAAATATGTACACTTTCCATTCCTAACAAAAATTTGTATTTTTATACCCGACCGAGGGTATATTAATTTTAATGCAAAGTTTGTAACACAGTGAAATATTCATCGGGTCTACGATGGAGGGATCTAAGACCTTTTAGAGATATGATCGCGAACTACAGGTGAATCGATTAAACCATGACCGTCCGTCTGTATGTGTGAAGGTTTTAGGTTTTGAAAATCATGCTAGAGAGCTGAAGCTTGGTACGCGGCTTGGATCTTTTGTTGCACAGACAAATTGTAGAAATTGGCTCAAACCGTTAACGTCTACGCCCACTACTGGATTCAATGTGAGATAACCTCTATTTAACATTTTCTTTCAAAATGCCTTTTGGTCAAGTTAGACATGGCGTAGAAAATCAAATTTTGGTATTGAGCAATATTGGCCCAAGATCTTTAACAAGGCTAAATTGGACTGCCCACAATATTGACAATGTCCTTTAAAAACCCGATTTATCAGAAAATTTAATCCAAATTAAAAAAAAAATTGTATGACAAATATTAAAGATATTACTATTTGCTGAGTTTAATCCATACAAAGTTTTGAGCTCCGCCCACTTTTAAGGGGCGTTTTATTTTAGGAAAAAACGGTTTTTTGCTCAAATAATTTTCGTTTTTACTGTATTTTCTCACGATTCTTACGAAATTACAATTTTAATTTTTAGCCCATGCACACTTTTGTAAGGGGGATCTATACAAAAAATACATGAATTCGGGCTAAAAAACTTTAAAATTTGGTGTAACACGGTGTATAGGGTGGGGTATATAGAAGTTTGTTACAGACGAACACATGCACTTACTCACTTGTTCTTATTATTTTTTATCCTTAAGCTTCTAACAGGTAGATTCACTACTGTGCGTAATCAATTGGGACAAAAAAAGCCGTACGTTTATGGCCTTTTGGGAAACCCGTCATAAAAGTTGCATTTATCATCTTAATCACATTTTTGTTCACATTTCACATTTTTACTGTTGTATTTTTTTACTCGACAATTTATTTAGTAAAAAGAGGAGGTTAACTACTCTTCGTACATCTAATTTATTTAGCAAGAGAAAAACTATGTGATTCGCGCCTTTTTTATAATGACATAAAACAGATCTCGGCTTTCGGCTTACTGAGCTACTTCATCATATAACGTCTAGTAACAGGGTGCATCATTTACAATATAAACATAATAATATTCTTTAATCCTTGTGCAATTGGTTTTTCCCAGATTAGCAAAGGATTTGAAAAATATCGTAAAATGTAAAAAAAAAAACACTGTGTGTTCATAATCAAGTGAGACGGAGTGTATAAAGCCAAGGAACCACCTGTTACCAACGCCTTGTGGCCAGCTAGACCGCTCCTTTTTTGCCGCCTAGAAGTGCTATGAAGAATTGGTTCCACTTACTTAAAGTGGCGACATCCTAGGGCAGACCTGGCAGAGATGACTGGCCTCAACCAACAATCTTCGCCAGCCAGCTCTGCCTCCAGCTAGCCGTCTCCAGTTTCGCACGCGAAGTTGGCTGAGGTCCCCTTTCACTTAAGTGCGCCACCTAGACCTGGGTGCTCCTCGACTGTCCCGTCCCTGCGGGGTGAATTCGAAAATTTTCCGTGCCGGGGCGTTGGTGTTCACCCGCTCTTGATGACCCCCTCTTGATGTAAAAGTTGAAATGCGATACCTGGTGGCAAAAAAGAGAAGAGAATAGATCACATGGCAAACTGTCATTCACTCGCCATTCCCTCGCAAAGTCGTTATTTTGTAAGCAAACATTTATCTTTAAGATTATATTACCTATAATAAAAAGTATTGTTGCCTAATTTTTCGTCTTAAAAATTTCCAAAAATAGTTTATATCAATGGATGCGTGGGTTTGGGTCTTCCACATCGCTTAACTAACCTAATTAGTAAAGTAACTAGCTCTTGCCAAAGAGTCATTCAAAGAGATGAGGGTAGTAGGCAACCCAGGAACTCACTACTGTGCTGTTCGAACTACCGGTGGGCTTCCTGGGTTTAATTTTGTACTCGATCTTCTGCTGCGACTGTCTTGACGCAGCCAAAGAAGCCGAGGAGGGCTACGAAAATGAGGAGTAAAGCACCGACTTGACTGACTCCAAACCTAAGTTTTAATTAGGAATGTGGCACTGGTAGTGTTTGTTTAGACTCCGTTTAGTTGGGGAACTCTTTTCTCTCGATGTTGATCTTTTGTCTCTTAGCAACAGTTTAGTTTAGATTTATTTTTTAAGAAATAGTTTGTTACGAATAAACAAATGAAACTAAAAAGGGGCTCGGGTCTTACGTCCTCCTATCAGGCATATTAATATTCCTTTTCAGTATGAATCAGCATCTGTTGTCTTTGCTCTTCGGCAATCGCTGCCCTGTTGCATTTACGGCTTCACCTTCTTGAGAATAACAAACTGGACGTTGTCAAGCATTCCATCGATCTGACCCACCTGTGCTATGCGTATGACCTTAGGTTCGCAAAGTTTAAGTGTGTTCTAACTGGCGGAAGGAGATTGAAGATTACAAAGCCGACGGCTACCCTATCAATTTAAAATTCATCAATGGCACATTAAATTACACAATAATACTATCTGCAACTTTTTTGCTGATTGTTTTTCCAAATCGTTTAGGCACTCGCCTACGCCTTTCAATATCGATAAATAATTAATTATTTTAATACTTGTGAAGTCTTCTTAAGTTAATTTAAATAACATTCCTGGTTAATTAAGAAACTATGAGCAAGAAATATGAGCTATAACTGTATTTCGCACACGTACTTTCTTTAGAAACTACTGCGCAATTATTGTTTATATTTTAACAAGTTTTTTTTATCCATTTTCTTCATTAAATTAGGGAACATTTTTATTTTTATTTCAAGAAACTTATAGTGAAATGGCTTTGTTTATACAAAATACACGCAACTGTCAAAGTCATATGACTTATTAGGAGAGAAATTTCACCGCCAGGGCACACCCTATATTCCTCAATCGAAGGCGTTCAACTTAACTACCGGTTTTTAGAACAACGTGAATAACGTTTTAGTTCAAACCCTGTCAACCGGAAATCCTCTATACAAGCTTCGTAAACTTTCCCCGACTTTATGGCGTCATCTATAGTTTCATTGCAACAGTGAAGCTTAACATCAATGACACAAACCATCAGCTGTTATATGTCAAAGATTCGACTATTTGAGTTTTGACATTTCTCCTCCCGGAATAGAAATGTTTCGTCGTGGGTTTATTTTATAATTTTATTAAATAATTTAAATACTAATAACAGGTATGTTTGTGAAAAAGTGTACAACAATTAGAAGACTTTCCACCAAAATATCAGATTCGTTTTACGCTACGACACCGATATTTTACGTAAATGCATGTGAGTACCCCCCGAGTGCCGGCAAAGACCTTTCACAATTTGACAGTTTGAATTCGTACAGCTCCTCATATTGGTCACCTCTATTCCGCTGTTATTGCTGATGCCATAGTCCGATACCGGCGCCTTAAGAATCCCCAATTGAGCACACATCTCTGCACTGGCACCGATGAACACGGCACCAAAGTTCAGCAGGCCGCTGTGAATCAAAAAGTTCCTGTCTCGCAGTATTGTGATGGTATCTCAGGCAGTTACCGGAACCTTTTTCGAGAAGCCGCTATCAGTCATACAGACTTCATTCGTACCACCGAAGATCGGCACAAGAAGGCTGTGGGACATTTCTGGGTTTGTCATCAAAACGAATCGATTTCAGTTGGATAGTTTTTTTTTTACTATGCCGTTTCTCATCTTCCAGGCAGAATTAAAATCTCGTGGACACATATATTCAGCGCAATACAACGGTTGGTACTGCGTCCCAGATGAGACATTCCTCACGGACAGTCAGTTACATACGAATCCGGATGGAAGTAAATGCTCTTTGGAGTCTGGCCACCCTGTTGAGTGGACGGAAGAGACCAACTACATGTTTAGCTTATCCAAGTTACAAGATGATGTGCTGCACTGGGTAAAAACAGGTGGACGGATCCGACCAGCGAAGTTTGAGAAGATTCTGCTGGACTACTTAAGAGAACCACTGCCAGATGTTTCTGTTTCAAGGCCAGCGAACAGAGTTCATTGGGCTATACCAGTGCCCGACGACAACAGTCAAACCGTGTACGTCTGGCTGGACGCCCTGATAAATTATTTGACTTCGATAGGATACCCAAATCAAGAGGTGAGTTAACTTACTAATTACTACTACTACTTAACCAGTATTCGATCTACGTACCTATTTTAAGTGAGTCCTAACGGGTGATTTTTTAAGAGGTTGAAAACTTTTTTAAAAAAAAAACACAAAAAATTCGAAAAAATTAATGAAATATTTATTTGAATCGATAGTTTGAACCTTGCAATTTAATGTTTAAAGATAATTTCATGCAAATGTTGACCGCAGCTGCGTCTCAGGTAGCCCATCCGCTGAGTCCAATTTTGGCATACTCTTTCACACATATCGGCCGGTATCTCACGAATGAATGCATGGATGTTGGCTTCCAGTGCGTCAATCGAAGCGGGCTTGTCCCTATAGACATTAGCCTTGACATACCCCCACAAAAAATAATCTAATGGTGTCAAATCGCACGATCTAGGCGGCCAATTGACCGGCCCGAAACGTGAAATTAAATGTTCACCAAACTCGCCTCGCAATTGCGTCATTGTTTCGCGTGCTGTGTGGCATGAACATTTCGAACCGAGCACGAATTTTGATAGTAAAATTCAATAATTTGCAAGCGTTGTCCATTTGTAAGACGATCCATGGTTAAATTGCAAAACAAACCACACGTCAGCTGTCAAAACCAGTGTTGCCAAAACCAAACCAGCTAAAAAATCACCCTTTATAAGCGAAAATCATGACGGTTATAGATTCATAAATCAGACTCCTTGAAAGAAGCCTAACATGCCTTCCTAATGACATCCTAGAGCATTTTTTTCACTCCAAACCCAGCCAAGAAGACAGATATTCTCTGGAGGGATTTTTCCGGCTGGCTTTGACGATGAATTAATTTCCTTGCGGAGTCTATTCTTCCTTAGACGGTGGAGAGCCGTACAATCGATTGGTATATGAAGAGAGGTTTCATATCACTCTCTAGACAGAGTTTGCATGTAGGATCGTCCTGTGAGGGGTCAATGCGGTAAAAATATTTTTTCAATTTGCAATGACCACTGAAAATTCCTGTTGGCATTTTGAAGCCAGTCCTGGCCAGGTTGGTATTAGGCCTCCTGGGGGAGAACCCAGCAAACATTTTGCTAGGTTTAGCTAGAGAGTCTGCTAATTCGTAGCCATTAAAGCTACGAAAAGCATAAAGCCTTAGCCAATAGGCTTTAGGAGCTTTTATGCATGGACCCTTATTTTCAATGTTTTACTTGGAGCTTCAGGTCGTGTCACTCTATGGTGATTTCACAATTTGTCGAGAGATGTTCGCTGGCACATTTACGCATTTTTTTTATCATATACTCGCGATCAAGGGATTAGCCTACCCTTAAAATGTAAGACATCTCGAGAGCGAAAAGGGTTAGAAGAAAAGGAAAGGGAAGCGAGGTACCGGTGCACGCCTGTTTTTGAACAGTTGAGGTTTGTAATGAGAAGGAAGGACTGATTGTGGTAGGACATTCCGCATTCGCGTTGTACGGCTTATGAAGGAATCTCTGAACTTCACTGTACTTTCAAAGTTGGGCTCAAGGGTAAACAGATGTGCATTCAATATTATGGTTGAATATTTTAAGGGCTGGAATGCAATTGGTCATTCCGCTGGAACACTTCGTGAAAAAGCGATAAAACGGTGATAGGCAAGAGACATTACGTCGGTGTTCAACTAAGTCAATTGACTTTTCTATGATTCTATCACCAATAAGTTATAACGCCCGTTTTTGTATACTGTCCCAAAAGTGAAGTGCAGTTTTTGGGGCACTTGCCAAGACATGGGGGTTATATTATAATCCAGCTTAGGGCGAATGTATGCTTTATATAAAAAAGCCAATCAGAAGGGGTAAAATACTTTTGCATCGCGTTCCTTGCAGTCTCAAATATCTGGTCATTCCAACTTAAGTTTTTATTGATACATATACCGAGGATTAAAAGCCTTTCGGTTTCAGCGATTCAAGTGTCATTCATGGGAAATGGCTGGGTGTTCAATTACAGAAGACAGCATTGAGTTAAATATTCACACTGCGGCGGATCTTGGAGAAAACCCAGGAATTCCAAATCGATACACACCACCTCTTCATCGATTTCAAGGCCGCGTATGACAGCATCTATAGAGACGAGCTATATAGCGCAATGTCTAGTTTTGGCATCCCTGCCAAACTCGTCAGTCTGTGCAGGATGACGATGGAAAACTCACGCTGTTCCGTCAAGGTCGGCAAAGACCTCACCCACCCCTTTGATGTCAAAAAAGGATTTAGACAAGGCGACGCGCTGTCATGCGACTTCTTTAACATCATACTTGAGAGAATTGTGCAGAACTCTCGTGCCAACACCAGAGGTACAATCTTTCAAAAGTCCGTTCAACTACAAGCATACGCAGACGACATTGACATAATCGGTAGAACAAAGCGTGATGTCAGTGAAGCCTTCGTGAGTATTGGGACCGAAGCGGCGAATATGGGTTTAGCAGTCAATGAGGGAAAAACCAAGTATATGCTGTCATCAAGAAAAGACACCCAACATCGACGTCTTGGACAAAACATTACCATCGACAGCTATAATTTTGAGGTAGTTAGGGACTTTGTCTACCTGGGTTCCGCTATAAATTCAGACAATGACACCAGCGCTGAAATCAAACGAAGGATAACTCTTGCCAATCGCTGTTTCTTTGGGCTAAGGAGGCAATTCAGTAGCAAAGCCCTCTCTCGAGCAACTAAAGTGTCCATGTATAAGACCCTCATCATCCCAGTCCTGCTTTACGGTGCAGAAGCATGGACCCTGTCAAAGGCGGATGAAAACACTTTAGGCTGCTTCGAGAGAAAAATTCTTTGGACGATTTACGGTCCCGTCTGCATAGACGGAGAGTGGAGGAGGAGATATAACATCGAACTGTACGGGCTGTAAAGCGATACCGACCTAGCCAAAAGAGTCAAAACACAACGTCTACGATGGCTGCGTCATCTAGAGCGGATGGACACCAACGCCCCGGAGGAGCACCGAGACTCAGGTGGCGCACGCAAGTGGAAGGGGACCTCAGCCAACTTCGCGTGCGAAACTGGAGACGGCTAGCTAGAGACAGAGCTGGCTGGCGAAGCTTGTTGGCTGAGGCCCAGGTCCACCCCGGACTGTAGCGCCACCTTAAGTAAGTAAGTAAGTAAGCTGAAAATTAATCAGTGTGTCCATAAGGCCATGGAAAGAAGGGAAGTTAGTGCAATTAGACGATAGCTAGAAGAAGAAGAAGAATCGGCTTTTTTAGGGACGGGCCGGACAAATGCTGTTTTCCATCTATTTGGAAAGAGGCCTGAGGAGTAGGACCGATGAAAAAGCTTACACAATGGTTTTGCAAGCGTGGAAGAACACCTCTTTAGAACAATAGGAGACATTCCATCTGGATCACCGGATGTGTGAATGTAGAGATCCTTGAGTACTTTTTTAACTTTACGAGTACGAAAATGAATTTGTCCTAGTGCTTTCCAGTGTGGCAGCAAAATGAGCAGCGAGAAGATTGGCTTTGTCTACGGCACTGCAAGCTGGAATGTCATTGCAGACGAGTTTTGGGATTGAGGATAACGTACAATTTTTTGCTGCTAAAATGCGAATGAAGAAAAACCTCAATCCATTATATTTACCCAATGTTTCGATGGCCTTTTCCATCATTATCAAGGCTGCATAAATTTATTGGCTGTAATATGCTTGTATGTAACATCAATCTGAATCTACAAATATTCTGTAACTTACATTTTTTCTATTGGCACATATTGCTAATTAAATTTCTAACTGACACTACGTTAATAAATAAGTAAATAAATCAACCTCTCATGTATCTCTCTCAGTGCTAACCAAAGTATGCTGCTTTGCTTTAGGTATGCTGCTTTTCGGGATTCCTTAAAAAATTTATTTAAAGAAGCGAAATTTCGATACGCACACAGCAGGATATGTATGTTTAAAATCATTATTTTGGAAGTCGGAACGATTCTCGAAAAACCTAAACCCTAAATACCAGAGCCAAATGGGATTGTGGGTTTTCAACCACAATCCAACTCCTAATCCTCCAACCCATAATTTCCATCACATTAACGAATTTTTGGCGGGACTAACTTCTCCGGGCCAGCTAGAGTACCAGGCGATTTGGGTGCCGCCATACTCTGCCAGGCACAACCTAACACCAATACTCTAAATTGGTATTAGGATGTGCCTGGACTAACATCCAATACTCTAAATTAAGGCACAGTTCACTTTAGTTTGTATATGCTAAAAAGTGGTTATACCTCCTAAACAAAAATCTGAAATATCACCGTTTTCAACCCAGCCTCACCCGCAACGGCGACAAAAGTTAGTTTAACCTTGGAATGGTACTTTTGTTATGATGTAAATACGTGAAAGTATTTTTTAAGAGTATTTTGATTAAGTCCTGATTGCAAATATGTACATGGTCATGGGCTTCTGGTCTTTTTAGTTCAGCTTTCCCTCTCGTAGTACCATTGAAAGTTAGTTTTGCTTTTTTTATTTGTTTTTTCCGTGGGGTCTGGTAGACTGAAACCTGCATTAGAAATAATTAAAACCTTTGTACATAATATATTTGCAATTAAGAAACCATGTTTCTTATTTTGAGTCAATTGAAATGGTTGGACCTTTGATAATAAGGGAACCATTCTTCGTGTAAGTAAACTAAAGTGGTGTAAGTAACTTACACCACTGTAGTCGGAACTTACACCACTACGCTAACATAATAGGGTCCTGTGTCGCTAGGATCTTTTAGGGTACATTTGCATTACACATATTCGAGAACGACAAGAGACTTTATTGGGTCATGTCCACTTTTTGTCATGACAACTTTTAAGGCCCAACCATAATAGACTTAAGTTGGATTAATCTAATGTCATCACTCATCAAAATACATCGAAAATCCCAAATCCTCAAATTTCGCCAGTTGGTAGCAATGGCCATCATATATTAAGCGTATAGAGAGACTTAAATAAGTTAACAATTCGAAAATCGTATGGGATTTGTTTGTCAAATCTCTACAGCTGTCAAGTTTCCGCGTCGAGAAGACGCTTCGCGGACTTAAAGGATTTCACCTCTCTTTATCACGGGTTGAAAGGTTCTTATCAAAACTACTTATTTAAATTAATTTTCTTTCCAGTTCGAATTGAAAATTTAAAGCTTCAACAGGATAATGTCTGCCGGGTCAGCTAGGGCGGGTGTCAGCTGTCTGGCAGGCGCCTGTGGCCATATAACGGTTATGTGAAAGTTTCACTCTTTTTTACCTTTTTTCTCTAAATTCTAAGCTAATCGAGACCGACAATTTTAATGGCATATTCGGAATCGGGACACCCAAATACATATCTATATTAGAATAAAAAAATCCAACATATTCCACTTACGTATTTGAAGTAGTTTTAATTTCATTTCGAATAGAAAATTCAAAGCTCGGACAGGACAACGTCTGTCGGGTCAGCTAGTATATTTATATATTTAGAAACTTTGACTTTCGAGGTTGGGCTTTTAACCCAGCCCATAAATTCCATCACATTAACAATTTAGGGCGGGACGAAGCTAGTAAATAAAAAAACAAATAAAAGTTTGAACTACACGAACATTAATATCACAGTATTGCAAATTAATTAAACTAGGTCTATATCTTAGGCAGTGTACGTAGTGTTGGTATTATCATTATCCTCTTTGAAAGTCATCATTTTTAACAAAAGCCCAAAAATTCTTATTTCCTTTGGGACAATGTAGAATTTTCTGACTCAACTTTTGGTCATACAAAAAACTTTACACGACGGATATGAGCATTGCAATCGTTTCTGGCTTGCTTTACTTGATTTCGGCTTACTATGGAGGAGTTGGCCTTGTAAGACCGAAAGTAAGACTCTTTCAGCTTAATTGCCTCCTTGCAGCTCGAGTCGTACCATGAGTTCACTTTCGGCTCGATACTCTTAACCCTATCCCTTATAGGGTTAAGAGTATAAAAGATCTCATGCCTAGGAGAATTATATCGGTGATCATATCGGCGGCGGCATCAACGTTGTTGTCGATAAAGCAAAGTAACCAGTTAAAACTCTCAAAAAAGTTGTTAAAACCTTCCCAATTTGCTTTCTCATGTCGCCAGACAGTTTCTTTGGATGGAATCGGACAATTAATCAAACTCATTACAAGTTAATGC
Organism: Neoascia interrupta; assembly: GCA_947623515.1. Lineage (NCBI taxonomy): Eukaryota > Metazoa > Arthropoda > Insecta > Diptera > Syrphidae > Neoascia > Neoascia interrupta. The sequence goes on along the minus strand of OX392464.1, from coordinate 55,610,027 downwards.
ACTGCCAAGGCTCGGGCTTCTCTAAAAAAAAGCAGTAATGAATTGTTTGTCTACGGACTGTGAAATCTATCCACTTGAAGTTAGATTCCGGGTAGGAAAAAGTTGCTTGCGTGTGTCGGAAACCTTGGCGTCTCCTTGGTTACATTGGAGCACTAGTCTGTTGCCCTTCCGATTGGGCTCGATTTAGACCTTTAGATTAAGGATTGCTTAAATTTTGTAAATTTCGTTATTGTTCTCTGTCCTACAAAAAAAAAGCATACAAATTGGAAGGCGGCGCCTCACAATAGAGGAATCTTTTTCTTCGCCCAAAGCATTTAATTTTCATTAAGTCCTGATTTACCGGCGGGCTCTTTTTTTCCGAAAGACGTTCGATCCTTACGGAGGAGATCGAAATAAAGCAGTAAATTACTCTCCCCAGAATCCGTTCAGCCTGTCATCGAAGAGGGTGGATTTGCCAGTGTACCTGGACAGCCCCATATATTTTCTTCATTGCATCGTTTGCATGCGCTACGCCCTAAGCATACGGAGGGTGGATTCCAGTGGACTCTTACGACAGGCATGCCTCACCTCGGGCATATTCTAACACCTACCCGAAGCGGAAAGGGCGAATTGTTGCTAGTGTTGTTCTTTTTTTCTTTTATGGTTCTTAAATCGTAACTCCTCTTTTAATGAAAAGTGCTTTGTTTATTTGTTCACCACAAATGCATCCATCTATTTTAAAAATTCCAAACTTTCTGAAACAAAAACAAAAACTTTTTCAATTTGATGCCCACTTGATCTGCATTACATTTTTGTCAACCTCATTCTACGCGTAGCTACTTTCAAAGTTTTCTCCACCTTATTAAACAGCCCAAGCAACCAACACAACTGAAAAAAATCCTCTTTGCTTCTAGTTTCGCTGCAGATGGCCACCTACAGTTCAGGTAATTGGAAAGGATATTCTTAAATTCCATGGCATCTACTGGCCAGCATTTCTGATCGCTGCTGGTAAGTTTCCCAAACCTAACTTCTTAAAAACTTTACTTACCACTTTTCTCCGACGCAAAAAAAACAAACTTTCAGGTATGGAGCCACCGCAGCAATTGTTTGTTCACTCCCACTGGACTGTGGACGGCCAAAAAATGTCAAAGAGTAAATTCAATGTAGTCGATCCAATGGAAGCATCTAAAGTTTACACAATGGAAGGATTACGATATTTTCTATTGCGAGAAGGAGTCGCACACAGTGACGGCAGTGAGTACTGAACATTCAACTTAAACTCTCTACCCCCCTCTCATTAGTTTGTCGTCTTAACAAAAGTTTGAAGGACCTTCCCAGAAGAAGTTGTCCATCCAGCAACCTTATAATAATAACGCCGCTCATCTATTCAGTCAAGATGATTTTGGTTTTTTTCGGTTGCATGACTTCGAATAAAGTTGCAGGGCACGGTGCTGAAAGAACGTCATCATCAGTGTGCACTTGTCTCTTTGATGAAAAGTCAGTAACAACCTAGGAAAAACCAACTAGGAAGTAATGGAAGCTGCTCTCTGTTCTTCGCTAACACAAAAGCAGCTTTCTCGACCAACATAGAAAGACCAAAGCATTGGACTTAACTTTGCTGGGGCAAATTGAGTTTTGCTAGTAAATGGCAAAGTTTGGCCACTACACACACGTTGAGACGAAATTTTGGTGAAAAGGTGAAAATTTTGGTTGGGTGCGTCGAGTGGCCTCATTAGACAGTTCATAAAGTTGTTTTGTTTTGCAAGATAAGACGTGGTTGGGCAAAAGTTTGTATACACAAATGCGAATTCTCCCTTAAATTTCCAAAGTTGTTGGTGTAAGAGTTTAACTGGTTTCCTGTCCTAATAAGTGGCTTCAAATGCAGTAAGACCACTTGGGTTTGTGCTGCTAATAGATTGTAGATTGAACTGTGAGGTGGGAACTAGTGAACATTATCACTTTGGCCAAAATTGGGCCCATTGTGTTTATCTATAGTACTTAAGCAGCTAAGTAAACTTATACTTAATTAGTGCTTCTAAAAACTCTTTCTTTTCTCGGTTAATGTGACTGCCTAAATAATAAACGCAGTTTCTGATGCGTCTTTTTTGTAGAGGCTTTAAAAATGTTTGAGTATTTTTAGAAGTCTGTTTCAACTTTGGTTTATCGGCTGCAAATCCGATTCACTGGTTTAGCCGATCCACTCCATTTCCAATGAGTATAATACCTGCATGTTTTTGAGAGCCGAAGCACTGCTTCGATCGCTCGATCAGCGACTTTGATGCTAGATTACGCTGGGATTTCACAAAGGATTTTTTTTTTGCTGATATCCTTGTTTCTTTTTGGCCATAGATAAAAAAAAGATCAGACAGATCGGTCAAATATTTGGCATATACTGTGATGAAAAGAGTGAAATTTGCTTAAAATGTGGAAACACGGACTTCGTATTTTAAGAAAAAACTACTTTCTGCGCTGTAAAACCATTAAATGGATCAAAACAGGACTTAAAAAACATAACATGGGGCTCTGCTCTCTCGAATTTAATAGTGCGCAAGTGGATCATTGTCCACGGCTGTCCTACGAGTAAAAAAGATACTGAGCTCTAAGGCCGTCCAAATGACCAAATTAGAAATCGTTACCAAATTCCAAGGCTCGTGAGAAAGCTAAGAAGAGTCCTCCGTTTTTTGAGTCCTGCATGCCAAATACGATTTTGAGGATGAAGCTATGCCCGTGCGCACCTGAACGGATTCGAATAAGATTTCAAGCCCCAATGCGGAGCTCTTCTAGCGCGATTCGAGTACATTCTTCAAGCGTTTGTAAATAACTGCTAAAATTTGGATATTCAACTGCAAAACTAAAATAAAAGAAACAGGGGAACAGCGCAGGCAAATATCCTCCAAAACGGTTCCAAAGATATCGTCAGCCAGAAATGTAACGAAGATGGCTTTCTGGAATCCTAACAGAATAATTTTCTATGAGTTTTTGAAAAAGTGAAAAACTAACACCAGAGAACACTGTGACATTTTATGAGAGAGATTTAATGCTTAATTTACGTAGTAAGCAGCATCATTTGAAGTACAAAAATTGCTGTTTCACGACAAAACTGACCGGCTGATTGGTAAGCAGAATCAGGAGCAAAATTAGCGGCAGTGCCCAATAACCTGGTGCTTTATTTATCTTATTCTTCAGATTTGGGTCTGTTTGATTAGCACTTTTGCAGAAAAACAGAATAATGAATACATAAAATATAAGAAAAAAGTAAATGCAAGCTTTTTAAAGTAAAAGAAAACAAAGTTATGCATTAATAACTACGAAGTTATAATAACTACGAGTAACTATGAAACTCATGTTGTATATTATAGTGAATTTAATTTAAAGAGTATTTTTAAGCATTTTGATTTAAAATGTATACCTGCCGTTAAAACTAATACGTGTGGGAGGGCAAGTGGAGGGGAAATAATTGGCTACAGTAAGCAGAATGGTTTAACCATCGACCACAAAACAGTAGGGGATGCCATATTGGTGGAAGTAAAAACGGGCGCTAAAATTTACCACGTAATACCAGTGTATTTGAATTGCAGTCATTGGCAACGCGATTCCAACATTCATTATAAAGGATGCCTTAAATGGGTTAGTATCAACGGACCCCTTAATTATTGGCGACTTCAACGGAAGGATCGGTATAATTCAAAACTCATTTTTTAGTGGATTTGAATCATCGTACTTTCAAGCAACGCGCAAATCAAAGGATGAGAGCTGTAATAGTAAGGGTTCCAGGATTCTCGAATTGGCAGATGTTTATGATTGCCGTATTCTTAAATTAAATCAACACTTCGTCCCAAAAGAACGCAGTTAGCACCGACATGTACGCACAACATATCCGCTCGAAATCGATGAATTGATTCGTGAAAAAAGAAGAGCGCGTAGAAGATGGCAAGGCACGAGGGCTCCCCCAGACAAAACCCTCTTGAACCACCTCTCTAACAAACTGAAAGGAATGCTGCAAGATTTTAAAAATCGTGAGACTACTGAATAAATTGAAGGCTTGTCGGCGGATAGGAGCTCAAACTACTCGTTGTGGAAAGCAGTTAAGTCTATCAAGAAACCTATAATCCACTCGGCACCAATAAAAAAATGCAAGGGCGAATGTGCAAGAGAAGACAAAGAGAAAGCGAATTTGTTTGCTGAATAATTAGAAGAAACATTCAAGCCTTTCTACGGTCCGGCCTTGGCTGTCGTTCAAAACAACAACGCGGAACCTGAAAGCTTTAGAATGAAAAAAGTTTCGTTAGTTGAACTCCGACAAAAAATAAGCAAACTTAAAAATAATAAGGCCCCGGGTTACGACCTGATTACTGGCGAAATATTGAAAGAGCTACCAAAAAAGGCATTAGTCAAGCTACTTTATATGATAAACGCTTCTCTTAGACTTTTATACGTTCCAAGACAATGGAAAGTTGCTGAAGTCATTATGGTTCCAAAGCCGGGGAAATGTGCAAATGATAAAAAATCTTATAGGCCCATATCGCTTCTGCCGATAATATCGGAAGTATTCGAGAAACTTCTGCTGAAGCGATTACAACCAATAATTGCAGAAAGACGTTTGATCTCGGATCATCAAATCGGTTTTAGACCTTACCATTCCACAATAGATCAAGTCTACAGAATAACGCATGAAATTGAAAAAGCCTTAGAAGGGAAAAAAATATGTTCAAGTGCTTTCCTCGACGTATCGCAAGCCTTCGTCTAGGTATGGCACGAAGGCTTGAAATATAAGCTACGGCTAAACTTGCCGGAAGACATGTTTAAAATATTAAAAAACTATCTTGAAGGAAGACTCTTTCGTGTTAGGTGTAGTAGTGAATACTCGAGTTTCAAGCAAATTCGGGCTGGCGTACCCCAGGGAAGCGTCCTCGGTCCGACCCTGTTCCTATTCTACACAAGAGATATACCTCTAGATGACGAGACAGTCGTGGCCACGTTTGCGGACGATACGGCCATCCTGGCAACAGGTGAATCAGTCGAGTCATCAACGAGAAATCTCGAACGAGCATTGGACAGAATTTGAGTCTGGACGAAGACTTGGCGAATCGCTCTTAACAAGAACAAATCTACGCATGTGAATTTCACTTACAGAAGGGTTAATAATTTACATAATTTACCTCTGTTCATAAATTCTGCACAAATACCTTATGTAAATGAAGCGAAATATCTAGGGATGACACTGGACGCTAGACTAAGGTGGAAACCACACGTAAAGAAGAAGCGTGACGAGCTCGAGATTAGGCTCAGGGAAATGTATTGGCTCATCGGAAGATTTTCGAAATTAAGCATATATAACAAACTGCTTTTGCACAGGCAGGTGTTAAAGCCGTCCTGGACATACGGTATACAACTTTGGGATTGTACCAAGCCGAGCAACATGTCCATGTTGCAGACTTTCCAAAACAAGACACTAAGAGCAATTGTGAATGCTCAATGGTATATTGGGAATGGTGATATTCACAGAGATTTAGGAATAGCTACCGTGAGCGAAGAAGTAACAAACTTTGCTCGAAAGCTTAATGCTCGCCTTCATGTTCATTGCAACAATGAAATGTTCCGTACTCTCAACGAGACTTAACGATGTAAGCAACGAGCGACGACTACAAAGAACAAGACCCTTCGATATAGCGACGTAGGGTGAAGCCGCACGAATGAACGGCTTAAGTAGGTGCGTTCACTGGATAGCTACCTACCCAATGCGATAAACACTACGGAAGCGTAAACTAATTGTTAAGTTAACTTAGTTGTAGTCAAGAAGTGTTATGAGAGAGCGAAAATTTGCTACTATGAAGTGCGTTCTGGCAGTTTCATAGTGTCTCTCATAAATGGGTGGTTTTTTAGCACGTGTGAGTCGGGCATAACCAATATCGGCTACTTTGGTATTATATAACTGCTATAGTGGGCGTATTGGTATCTTTGAAAGATTTTGGAGTTTTAGCCTTCGTCCACTCTAATATTTAAAAAAAAAGTGGGAGCTGTAAAGGTGACCTTTTCGGCGAATATACTTTTCTTCGTGGATCAGACTGTTCCGTTATAAACAATTGCTTCGTGTCCGGGTTTTGGATTACCGCACTGACTAATTTTAAAGTTACTGCTAAAACTTTTTCAGACCACATGCCACTCGAAGCTGTGTTCAAGTTTTCACACTCGTGCAGTGATATGCAGATAACGAATCTGAGGCTTTTACCGAAATCGATGTGGGAAAACAGCCTTTGTGAACAGTACCAACAAAACATTAATGCAGAGCTTGCAATGCTGAGTGTGTCAAGTACGTCCCCCTGTATAGAAGTGCTTACGGATTTTATCAAAAAGGCTACCCCGCAAAAGGTGAACATCGGAACATCACTAAAGGTTCCTAAGCAGAAGTGATTTGATGCTGATTGATGCTGGTTAAAAAAGCCACATGACAGCGCGTGGCCTTGTCTAAATCCTTTTTTGACATTAAAGGGGACGGTGAGGTCTTTGCCAACCTTGACGGAACAGCGTGAATTTTCCATCGTAATCCTGTACAGACTGACGAGTTTGGCAGGGATGCCAAAACTAGACATTGCGCTATATAGCTCGTCGCTATAGGTGCTGTCATACGCGGCCTTGAAATCGATGAAATGGTGGTGTGTATTGACTTGGAATTCCTGGGTTTTCTCCAAGATCTGCCGCAGTGTGAATATTTGATCGATGGTCGACTTTCCTGGCCTAAAGCCACACTGATATGTGCCTATCAGATTCTTGACAACCGGCTTCACGCGTTCACACAGTACAGCAGAAAAGATCTTGTATGCGATGTAAAATAAAATGTATAACTTGATGTATAATGATGTACATAAAATGATCATTCTGTAGTATTGTTTGAAAAACGAGGCAAAATGAAGTACTCCATACTCCATAGTAGCTAGGACATCTGTTGTGGTTGATATTATGCAGATTCAGACTCAATCTAAACGCTAAGTATTCATCTAGTTTGAAACCGAAGGTATGGTCTTTCGATAGTCAGTAATTAGAGGCGGTTGAACCACTAACCGTGGGGTGCCGTGGCGTAGTGGTTAGTGTATGTGCTTACTGCGCCGGAGGTCTGGGTTCTAATCCTATCATCGTCACCTGAAAAAAAAAATACTTGTTCTTTTTCACGGTCCCCACGGTCCCCACATCCGCGGGTTTGACAAGCCCTCCGAGCGTATTAATTGTCTTTAAAAACTTCTCAAAGTGCCGTTCGGATTCGGCAAAAAATTGAAGGTCCCCTTGTATGTAAAGAAATTAACACACCAGCATACATTGTTGAGAAGTTGGCCCTGGTTCACCTCGAGCTGTTGCGCCACTCTATTTATTTATTTATTTGAACCACGCCCCTGGTCGAAGTTTGCACTTCTTATAAAATGTCCAAAAATATGAATAACATCAGCATCTTACAATATGGGACAGGATGGGGGGTCCGTTTTACGGACTGTAATTTCAGCGTACACACTGTAGCAGTTACTCACTGGTTATCATAAAAAAGCCGAAAATCAGTGAAGATTTTGCTGCAAACAATAATCAACATTTTTGAAGTAGGTATACTTCTTATGCTTCTAGGTTTTATCAATCACTATAACCTTTCCAAGTTTTCAAGATAGAAGTCAACTATAAAATACAGTCGACTACTATCTTGAAAACGGGAAAAAACTCTTTGCAATGTTTGTTTGCAATTTCAGAGCGGCCTTCGACAGCATTGATCGAGATGCATTCACCCCAATTACGCAAGCCGAATACAAAAAGTCACCTCGACTGGTACTCGTATCGTATTGCATTTGCTTTGCAATTATGCAAGTCGTATGCGTTGAATACGACTCCATCACAGATGCAGTCGGGCATTAACGCGTTTCATCGCACTTCAAATGCACAAGTAATGTCAAAATTTCGGGTGAAAAAATCAAAGCAAGCTTGATAGGTTCGGGGATTTTGTAAGAAATCAAATTGAAAAACGAAAAAGGAGAATCAGTTCAAACGATCAATTTTTGGATGATCGCATTGATGCGGAGGAACCAACACACCGGTCGGCAAATATCCGCAGAGCCATGAAAGATAGTTTATTGCAATGAATTTGCCGAATACATGGTGTGTTTTTAAAGCTAAAATTTAAAACCAACTCAAGAAATTAATTGCAGTTTTAATAATTTTTTTCGACTTCCCAAATATACAATAAGACAACTTTTGGAAGAAGTAAGACCATTGGGAAAAGAGTACACCAACGTCAGTGGCACCAATTTTGAAGTTGCTGGCTGTGCTCTATTTCTTCGCTAAATGTCATCATGTATCAAGCAAGCGCTGAAAACTATTTTACTTTAGCAATACCACAGCCAATTTTTTCAAATATTTTAAATGAAATGTCCAGTAACAATCGATATAAAAACATTTAAAAAAATCTGTTGGTTCTCATGTTTCTGATAAGGTTCACTTGAAGTCACTTTTAAAATGTCAAGTGAAGAGAACACGACTATATCCGTTGAAAAAACGACTAAATACGACTTGCATAATTACCGATGTGAACCGGATACCGCATGTGATGGTATGCGTTTTTCTTTTTGACATGAAACTCATTAGCGTACGAGTATGTTCGTAGTGACTCTCATTTTCATAATGACGAAATACGAGCAAGCTCGTATGTGACTCTCGAACACGACTTGTGTAATTGGGGTGATTGTTTTATAAACTAAATGTATTGGGTTTGTCTTCAAAAATCTTAAATGTGCTGAAAAATCTTTATGAAAATACTTTGTCGGCGGTATGGAACGGGCACGGATTATCAGAGTGGTTTAGAACTCAAAGTGGAGTACGGCAAAGATGTCTACTTTCGCCTTTACTGTTCGCATTGTTTATCAATGATATAGTTGACGCCCTGCCAAATGGAATCGAAATCGCAGGCTGAGAATTAAATGCCTCCTATATGCCGATGGATATATTTTTGCAAATTGGAGGTTCGGTGCATTCGCTAGACTGGAGTAGTGGTACTAGACGAAAAATTAAGAATAGACCTCATAGAAGAAGCTAGGGGCTCCTCTCGTAGATCTATGTACCCAAAACTGAATATAACCTATGTGATTTGAAATATTTCTCCGTTAAACGAAGCCTGTATGAAATATCGAAAATTTTTCGTCTAAGGGGAGAGCTCCTCGATCTAAACTATAGGCCATTCTTCAACGACCGAAGCACATTCTGCGCATTATGCAACATGCAAGAACAAGAAAACTGTTATCACTTTCTATCTTTGTGTCTGATTTTAAAAGAGTTAAGATTTTTATATTTCCAAAAGGCAACATTAACCGTAGAAGACTCAGTAAGTATTCTTAATGGAAAAAATTGGAAACCTCTTGTATTGTATTGAAGCCCAAAAATACAGAAAAAATTATATTGAATATTAACATATTTTAACCAAAATTTCCATTTTTGTTTAGGCAACTAAGTCTAAGTTATATTTTAACTCTAAATATATTGCTTCTTTTTATTAACTATGCAATTTTCTCGCTTTCACCATATACTCACCAATCTTTATTTTGTTGTACTCAAAATCTCATTACTAAACATTAAACAAATCACTATAATTGTCAAATAATAGAAATATTAGAAAGTTGGCATCTGGCAGACGGTTGTTATCAAGGCCAAATTAATTAATTTATATTATTTATTAATTGTCTTAGATAGTTTTTTATATAGTTTTATATATGTATAATTGAATTTGAAGTAAATTACTTACTTACTACTTACTATAACCTTTCCTTGACATCTGGCTTTGACGTTTAAAATCTGAACAGTTTTTGGTGCACAAAGCGTTCGCTTTCTTTTGGGCAGTTTTTCCTCTATATCTCAGAGATTTTTATCTCCAATCCTTAAAATAATGAAATCTGCCCAAAATGGTGAAGAAAGTAAGTTAGTCACAAATTAAGCGTCGACATCTATCGAGAAATATGTTCGACCTGACTGGGTTGACAGCCTGGGGTCTTGGCAACAGCCACCAATTATCATCCACTGATGGCAAGGTTGTTGAGCAAAACACACATCGCGAAACTTACTGATATGATTTTTATATGTCTCGATAAGAATCAATTCATCCTACTTATAAGTTATAACCAATAAATATTCATGGATGGGTGCAGCGCCTGAAAAACTACTAGCGCTTTCTCGCAATAAAGCTCATCTTTATCGTAAAATCTTTCTGGCCAAGTCGCATTCGAAGCACTTACCTGAAAGTTTACTAATTTCCAAAAAACATAATCATCCAGTAGTAGTGATGATTATCCAGTGGACAAAAAATTAATTTCGCAAATAATTGCTTTATATTTAACACTACAGGAGTTGTCTACATGATCGATAAATTCTTTGCAAAGTGCAGTGTTACAGCTAGTTCTACAAACTATAATTTTCTCTAAATTAACTTTAACGACTTTTAGCTAAATACTCGCATGAACGATCATTAAAAAACCGTTCACTAGCAAGCATTCTCAATTGCATCACATTTTTAAAAGTGCCTGTGAGTGCCCTGAACCATCTGTTCAAACTCTCGACAGCACTATACAGTACACGCCACACGTACTTCTTGCACCAAACGCACCATAACTCTGCCATGTGTACATAAACAACATACATACGAGTTCGTGAATCTTCTCTTTTAATAGGATAACACGATGATTTAAAGCACTTTTGTCGAGATAACACCAACAACGCCACGCCTGAGCTATTAAAGTGGATTTTCAATGGCTTTTCACACAATCCCAGTCAGAACCCATTCAAAATGAAAAGAGTAGAGAAGCAAAGTCCTGACACTCCCCCAAACCTCTGCCAGATGCAGTAATTGATAATTCCTCTCGAAAGCAAGGAACAATTATACTCGCGCGTCGTCGGAATGATTTACGAAACCTGTCGTACGATAAAAAAAGAATCGTTTTACCTAAAATTTCCATTTCCAAGATTCGCACTCCGTGGCCTTAAGTGGTTGCAGATGCATTACGTCTTTTCACATCAAACGCTGTCACCTCGCAGGATGTCCTTCAATTAAATCCAATCTGAAGGGAATTTTCTCAACGTGACGACGACAATAATGGAGTAGAACGTTTTTCATGAAATTATTCTCTCTTGAGTTTATTCTCTCTTGAATTATTCTCTCTTCTAACCCCCTTCGGGTAGGGGTTAGAATATACCCGAGGTAAGGCATGCCTGTCGTAAGAGGCGACTAAAATCCACCCTCCGTATGCCGAGCGCGTAGCGCATACAAACCATGCAATGGACAAAACGAACGGAAGTAATACCCCAGGTGGTAATCCAGCATCACTGGCAAATCCACCCTCTTCGGAGGTAGGCTCTACGGATTCTGGGGAGAGCCATTTATTGCTTTCAAATCCCTTTATGAAGAAACCAAGGGTACCTCGATCACCACCACCTAGATCGATCATTTCCGGGAAAGGAAGTCCGCCGGTTAATCGGGACTCAGCGAAAACTAAATGCTTTGAAGCGGAAAACAACGAACTCCGCGCTAAGCTTAAAGATATGGAACGTCTCTACCATGAGCTCAAAAATGAAGTAGATTCGTTACGAAAAGAAAACGAGGCTCTTAGGAATCCCCGTGATACTACAAAACGTGAGGACACGCCGAAGCGTCAAAGCGAATACGTGACAGACGAAGAAGAGCTTGCACGTGAAACTAATCCGGCTCTCAAGAAAAGATCTACCAAAAAACGAAAAATTGGGTCTTCGCCAGTAGTTGAGGCCGTATATAAACACGATGAAACACCAACCGTGTCAAAACAAGCGACAGCGAAAATTGAAGAAAAAATTCGCCGACCGCCTGCAATAAATGTCGTTGGGGTCGCAGACTACGGAAAGCTGCGAAATATCTTAAAAAATACTCTGGGGACGAAGTATAATTTAATTTCTCTTCGAAATAATGTATGGAAAGTCAATGTCGATGACTCTGATGCCTATCGCGCACTTTCGCAAAAATTAAATACCGAGAATGTACAATGGTATACTTACGAAAACAAATTCGAGAAGCCGCTTCGGGTTTTCGCTAGGGGACTTCACCCAACCTGCACAAAGGAAGAAATTGTTGAAGATGTTCAAGCCCAAGGCTTTAAAATTCTTGATGCCGTGAACATACTTAAGAAAGAAAAACAACGTACGGAAGGAGAAAAAGACACCGTGGTCAAGCGCGGTCTTCCTATTTTCATGCTGACGTTCGATAGGATTGAAAACATAAACGAAATATATAAAATAAAAACAATCCTAAATATCAGGGTAAAAATTGAGCCCAAGCGAAAGGGCAATAGACTAGTACCTCAATGTAAGCGATGCCAAGGCTTCCGACATACTCAAGCGTACTGCCAAAAAGAACCGCGATGTGTCAAATGCGCCGGTGGACATCTTTCAAAAGATTGCAACGTAAGCAGTCAGGCCCCAGCGACTTGCGCCAATTGTAACGGAAGTCACCCGGCGAGCTACCGAGGTTGCGAAATCGCAATAGAGCTACAAAAACGTCACGAAACTGTTAAGCAACATATTGTAGATAGGGCCACAACCCCAAAACGTTCTAGAGCTGACAAGCCGAAAACTCCCAAATCGGTCAGAAATACGAGATTGACGAGAAAAAATATACAAACTCCGCAAGAAAACGTCGCCGGTCCAAGTACAAAGGGAAAATCATCACTCATCGGCCCAAGATCGTACGCTGAAGTCGCGTCACACAAAAGCAAACCTCCAGAACCTACCACAACAGATTCGGTATCTCAAATATTATTTATGATATTGGAAAAGCTTGAGCAACAAACTAAAGTTAATCAAGTAATATTTGACAAACTGAGCGAGCTAGAGTTTAAACCTCGCAAAACCAATAACAAATCATGAATATGAAGCTCATTAACATACTTACATGGAATGCAAATGGTCTTTTAAAGAAAATCGACGAACTAGAAGTATTTCTACGGGAAAAAAATATTGACCTATGCCTGATTTCGGAAACACACTTTAAGAAGGGATCCGGACCCAAAATTAGAGGTTACATCGACTACCACGCGCATCATCCATCAGAAAATTCGAGAGGCGGATCCTCTCTCTACATCAAAGACTGCATTAAGCATTACAAAAACGAAGAAATTGAGCTTGACTCTATGCAAATAACTTCAGTATCGGTAAAAATAGGTCACCTAGATTATAACATTGCCTCGAGTTATTTTCCTCCACAGTATAGGCTAGCGGACGACGATCTTACTCCCCTCTTTGACTTACTTGGGTCGAATTTTATCATCGGCGGGGACTTTAATGCGAAAAACACCTTTTGGGGATCACGGTGCAATTCAACAAGAGGTAGAGTACTCTTCAAAGCTAGCATGAAACGTGGCGTGGTTTTCCTTTCGACGGGAAAGCCAACGTATTGGCCAACCGACAGAAACAAAGTACCTGACCTTGTCGACTTCTTTATCGCAAAAGGGGTTTCCCGCCACCTCACAAATGTAGAAGAAGGCTATGATCTCTGTTCGGATCACTCGGCAGTCGTTTTGAAAATCGGCGGAAGTCTAGCAAAAAATGAGAGAGCGCCTAGGCTAACGAATAACAACACCGACTGGGATGGCTTTAGGAAATACTGTAAAGAAAATGTATCTCTACATGTACCACTTACAACCCCTCTAGAAATAGAAGACGAAGTCGATAAACTCGTTAGAACTATCCAAGACGCTGCTTGGAACAATACTTCTTTCCGGAAGACTGGAGTAAGGAAAAGCGGATCAATTTACCCGCGCGAAATTGAAGAGCTCATACGCGAAAAGAGAAAGGCTCGAAAGAGGTGGCATTTGTCTCGAGCTCCTCCTGATAAAACCATTCTGAATGGGCTATCTAACAAATTAAAGCACTTACTTCAAGATTTTAAAAGTCGCGAGACTACCAACTACCTCGAAAACTTGACTGCCGATAGAGGGTCAAACTATTCACTTTGGAAAGCCGTGAAGTCCATTAAAAAGCCCATAGTACACTCGGCGCCAATAAGAAAAGATAACGGTGAATGGGTAAAAGGCGACAAAGAGAAAGCAGATGTATTTGCAGAACATCTAGAAGAAACATTCAAACCGTTTGACGGGGAGCCGTTGGTTGACGATCTGTATCGCAATGCGGAATTAGACAATTATCGAATGAAAACCGTGACACTGTCTGAACTTCGTCAAACAATCCGAAATTTGAAGAATAACAAAGCTCCAGGCTATGACCTAATTACTGGGGAAATTTTGAAGGAGCTACCGAAAAGAGCGTTAGTCAAGCTTCTCTACATCATAAACGCATCAATGAGAATTTCATACGTTCCACGGCAATGGAAAGTCGCAGAGGTAATAATGGTTCCGAAACCAGGGAAATGCCCGAACGACAAAAAATCATATAGACCGATTTCGCTTCTGCCGATTATATCTAAAGTCTTCGAGAAACTTGTGCTCAAACGACTGCAACCAATAATTGAAGGAAGACGATTGATTCCGGATCACCAATTCGGCTTTAGGGTCAAACATTCAACACTTGACCAGGTCTATCGAATAACTAATGAAATTGAGAAAGCCTTAGAAGCGAAAATGATATGTTCTACCGCTTTTCTTGACATATCCCAAGCCTTTGATAAAGTTTGGCACGAAGGCCTAAAATATAAGCTACGTGAAGTTTTGCCGGAAAAAATGTATGAACTCTTAGAGTCTTATCTTGACAACAGACTATTTCGAGTGAGATACGGGAGCGAATACTCAGAATTCAAAGAAATACAAGCCGGCGTTCCACAAGGAAGCGTCCTCGGTCCAACACTGTTTTTACTTTTTACAAGAGATGTACCTCAAGTAGAGACAACGACTATAGCCACGTTCGCTGACGACACGGCTATCCTCGCTACGGATAAGACAGTCGAACAATCAACGGGAAAACTCCAACGCGCTTTGAATAAAATATGCGAATGGACAAAGGCCTGGCGAATCCTCCTAAATGAGACAAAATCAACGCATGTAAATTTTACTTACAAGAGGGTAATCAACTTACCTCTATTTATAAACTCGGTACAAATTCCGTACGCAAACGAGGCGAAATATTTAGGCATGACCCTAGACGCAAAACTTAAGTGGAAGCCACACGTTAAAAAGAAACGCGATGAACTTGAAATCAAGCTACGAGAACTGAATTGGCTTATCGGACGTTATTCGAAACTAAGCGTATATAATAAACTGCTATTGTATAAGCAAGTACTAAAACCATCTTGGACGTACGGTATACAACTTTGGGGTTGTACCAAACCAAGCAACATATCTATTTTAGAAACTTTTCAGAATAAGACACTAAGAGCAATCGTAAATGCTCCATGGTATATAAGAAATAGCGATTTACATCGAGATCTAGGCATCGCAACCGTGACCGACGAAGTAAGAAACTTTGCTCGCAAACTTCACACTCGCCTTCACGGCCATTGCAACCACGAAATAATCCGAACTCTGGATCAGACAAATCTTGCACGCCGACTACAACGAACAAGACCGTTGGATCTAGCGTCGTAAGAGGAAACCGCACATAATGACGGTATTGCAGGTGCTTTCGTTGGAAGGTAGCCTGCCAAACGCGATTACTATACAGAAGCATGAACTACTTGTTAAGGAAACTTAGTCGTAGTCTTACAAAGATTGGGAGGTTTTTTAGTGAGTAAGAATCTCACACTACTATGAGCACGCGCGTTCGATTCTCATAGTGCCTATGAAGGTTTTTACCTACCCACGGAAAAAAAAAAAAAAAAAAAAAAAAAAAAAATTCTCTCTTGAGTGCTGTACACCGCTCAAGCCTTTTGCCAACAGCTCAAAAGTTATGTGGCATGGTCGGTGTCTAAGTAAATTTTTACACTTTCGAATAAAACATCTAAAGTTCAAAAGTGTCACTGTCACTTTAGAGCGACAGAGTAGTAAATCCTTTCGAATTGGACATAACTCTCATTGACATTAATATCACCTCGTACATATATACACAAATCATCCCTATATTTTCTTCTAAATTGAAAGCTAATGGTGGTCGTAAACAATTCCCGTGCCCGCCCACACCACACAAATGGACGAGGATGAATGTCGGACGCGTATTAAAATTACTATCAGGACGCAGTGGATGTGGCATACAAATCCAACCGTAAAAGGACTGAACGATGAGGCCAAGTGAAATTGATGTGCGCTTCGTTCTATGTAAATTTTGAAATATCTGCTTTGAAGTGTTTGGTCGTATTGTGTAGACATCGATTTGTAAGTCGGCCGAATGGAAATGGCAATTTATAAGCCCGTCGTAAGGGTAGTCGTGCAAGCGATTTGCTAAAATATGATGACTTAGCATATGAGTAATAGGCAAAACCATATGGCAACCAACTGATGTCCGTATATGGCATTGCCTTTTCATAGATTACTGTAGGCAGTGAATTGAAAGTACCCTATTTGGATAAGAGACTGGATTGGATCGGAATTCGTCTAGACAGGCTTCGTGAAATGTAATTGGGATGTGTTTTTCAAGGTCATTCCTCAATAAATTGATTCGGCCAACACTTTGTGCTAGCCTTAAAAAAATTCCGCCCCTATGGCCATCCGACAGTTTATTGTCGGGCAAAGTTCGACACTGTGCTGTGTATCATTAATTTTGTTATTCCACAAACTGAATTCTCGTAAATCAGAAAACGTATAACTTAATTATCCTGATTAATGTTGTCCGTAATCAATTACACATCCATCAATCATTTTTGTCGAGCTAATTATGCTCAATTACAGAGCACTGTCAACGATACCATCCCCGATGGACAATAACGCACAAACAATAAATTTTAAAGCTTTCAATTGGTATTCTACTTAATCGTTATTCTGTCATCTATAAATATTTATGAAGCCAAAGGATTTACTCCACCAGCCGAACCAAAATGCTTAATACGCTAAAATTGGTATGGTACTGACTATACCATATCATTAGATATAAGGGTCAATTTGTTGAGTTGCATCGTTGCATTGATAACGATATTCAAAATGCGTAACTTAATTGCAACTTGAATGTAAATTTATTTGTACTATTTGAGCTAAGCGTTGCATATCAAATGTGGATCTATTTCTAAGCATAATTTAACATTGAGGTGACACACTTCGTGAAGTGCAGGCACACTGTCAAATTTTGCATGAAGGGTTTTTTAGAACGAACACGTCATTCTTTGCGTTGATTTTGACTTATAAACGCCAAACTTTGACAGACACCCGTGTGTTCATTGTTTCTATCGCGTCTTCTAATATTTTTCCCTCGGGTTTGCCGAATAAAACTCAATTTCACTATTAATAACTACACACGACGAGTTTCTTTAACTTAACACAGCCTATATTGGCCCATCAACAAAAAATGCATGTTCACCGTATGCTTTTCGAATTCAACACTTAATTTCCCCCTTTCGACTTTTATTTGCACTCACTGCCTCTTTCTCAGCACACGCTGACTTTAACCCCTACTGACTTCGGATAATTATATTTTTGCTGTGTGTCTTAAGAGACTATTCTTTACTATTCTCCAAAGTGGGTTCTAACCAGATGCAGTGGTCTCTAGTAGAGTGGTGAAATTACGTGATATCGCCACATCACATTATCCCCCTCTTAACTTGGTTCGTCCCGAACAAGCACACATCATCATTGGTTCCGCGAGCCACATGGACAACTTTCATTAACTACTTGGTAGGAACCTTATTCACTGAAAAATTTATTGGTTGTCATATTGACAATCGCCGGTTGTAAATCGGAAATTGTCATATCGACGAACAAAATTGTCTATATGACGCATAATGCTCGATGGCATTGAATACGGTTAACCACCAAATAGTCAATTCAACAACTGTCTGATTGTCAATTTTTGGTTTTTAATATGACAACAAGAGTTCATCATATTGACAACCAAATTTTCAAGTCGTGAGAAGAATTGCAATTGGAGAACATAATTGTAAATTGACAATCTCAATAGTCAATGAGATAAATTCGTCAAATTGAATTTTTTTTCTTAGTTTTTGTTTTTTGTATTTTCAGAGATTATTTGGGCTAAAAGGAAATCGCAAGCAAAAGAAGGCATAAGGATTTTAATTGAATCCAAATAAAGTTTACAATTATTTGGGGCTTTAAAAAGCCAAATTTTCAACTTAAAAATTATTTTTCATCTCATTGAGACTTGCCTTTATCCCACTAACCACGGCGCGGCGGTAGCCGATGTGAAAATTGGAATATTTAATCTGAAGAATCTAGCTTATAGTATGACAACTGCGATAATCCCATTGACGATTGCAGTTTTTAACAATTGCAGTTTTCAAATCAACAATTGCCAATCATCAATTTGAAAACTAAAATTGTCATATTGAAAACCGATTTTGTCATATTGACAACCGATGAAATTTGATGAACAGAATTTCTTCATATTGACAACTGCGGTTGTTGGCTCAAAAATGACAACTTTTTTTTCAATATGACGAACTTTGTCGTCAATATGACGCACCTTTCTGGTTCAATGTTCCAGTCTTGGGGGGTTGTAGGGTCAAACCAGTTTTTTAAGGTTGAATTCCGGGCGTTGCTTCCGCATCATATCTGGTCTTCATGCGAATACTCGCAATTTTTATATTGCTTCTGCTCCTCTGGTATGGAAAGACCAGAAACGGCAGAAGCTCCTATGGAAAAACCACTTCTGCAGACTGTTTCAAACGGCGAAGACGAACCAAATACCACTGTCAGGCAGAACGAACCGTTCAACCCGGGCGAAGACGTTACCGACGAAGCATACTACTTTCAACTCCTCGCGTCGGCCGTATCGTTAGCTGTGGATAAGCTCAAGTGCAACAAAGCAGCCGGAGCAGACGGCCTAGCCGCCGAACTTTTTAAATCCGCTGGCGATGAGTTGGTGTATGCCAGCTCATCTGCAAGATATGGTCGGAAGAAAACATGCCCGCCGAATGGAAACTCAGCATTGTTTGCCCGATCCTGAAGAAAGGAGACCCTCTGAGTTGTGCCAACTACAGAGGCATCAGTCTTCCTAACATCGCATACAAGATCTTTTCTGCTGTACTGTGTGAACGCCTAAAGCCGTTTGTGAACAATCTGATAGGCACATATCGCTGTGGCCTTAGGCCAGGAAAGTCCACAATCGATCAAGTATTCACAATGCGTTAGATCTTGGAGAAAACCTACGAATTCCAAATCGATACACACCACCTTTACATCGGTTTCAAGGCCGCGTATGACAGCATCTATAGAGACGAGCTGTACAGCGCAATGTCTAGTTTTGGCATCCCTGCCAAACTCGTCAGTCTGTGCTGTCTGACGCTGTTCCGTTAAGGTCGGCAAAGACCTCACCGACCCCTTTGATGTCAAAAAAGGTTTTAAACAAGGCGACGCGCTGTTATGCGACTTCTTTAACATCGTACTTGAGAGAATTGTGCAGAACTCTCGCGCCAACACCAGAGGTACACTCTTTTAAAAGTCCGTTCAACTACTCGCATACGCAGATGACTTTGACATAATCGGTAGAACAAAGCGTGATGTTAGTGAAGCCTTCGTGAGTATTGGGACGGAAGCGGCGAATATGGGTTTAACAGTCAACGAGGTCAAAACCAAGTATACGCTGTTATCAAGAAAAGACACCTAACACCGACGTCTTGGACAAAAAGTCTCTCTCGCCAGCTATAACTTTGAGGTAGTTAGGGACTTTGTCTACCTGGGTTCCGCTATCAATTCAGACACCACTGCTGAAATCAAAGGAAGGATAACTCTTGCCAATCGCTGTTTCTTTAGGCTAAGAAGGCAATTGAGTAGCAAAGCCCTCTCTCGAGCAACTAAAGTGTCCATGTATAAGACCCTTATCATCCCAGTTCTGCTTTACGGTGCAGAAGCATGGACCCTGTAAAAGGCGGATGAAAACACTTTAGGCTGCTTCGAGAGGAAAATTCTTCGGACGATTTACGGTCCCGTCTGCATAGGCGGAGAGTGGAGGAGGAGATATAACATCGAACTGTACGGGCTTTACATCGACACCGATCTAGCCAGACGAGTCAAAACACAACGTGTACGATGGCTGGGTCATCTAGAGCGGATGGACACCAACGCCCGGCTCGGAAAATCTTCGAATCCACCCCGCAGGGACGGCGCAGAAGAGAAGCACCGAGACTCAGGTGGCGCACACAAGTGGAAGGAGACCTTAGCCAACTTCGACTGCGAAACTGGAGATGGCTAGCTAGACAGAGCTGGCTGGCGAAGCTTGTTGCCTGAGGCCCAGGTCCACCCCGGACTGTAGCGCCACCTTAAGTAAGTAAGTAAGTTCTGCTCCTCTGGTGTATGTCGTTGAACCTTACTTTCAGATCCACCACGTAGTCCTCTTCGGTTTTTGGGCCTTCAATGCAGAATTCGAATTTAAGCTTACTGGTTAGCCTGACAGTTCGTCCAAAGAAAACTTCAGACGGAGGTTCATTGGCACACCCAGTGTTTCACTATCTGGGTCGACAACGGTTTCAGCTTCTTGATTTGGTATTGAAAGCCTCAGGCCACTTGATGAAGTAGTCGGTAAATATGCAAGTATTTAACGATTGTCATTTTTCAATTTCCGGAAACAAGCCTGGGATGTCGACGGCGATCTTGTCAAAGGAGGCACCCCAGAGTACATTTAGCCTGTTGTTTGATTCTAGGCTCCTTCCTAGCAGCGTGCGGGGTACACTTCTCCATACCGGCTCACGACGTCGTTCCTTGCCAATAAAATTGTCTTATTGATTCCCAAGTGTCCATTAGAATCTTCTGGACTTTCGATCGTGGAACCACAAGCTGCATCAAGAACACTCGCATTCGGCTTTTCCATAAAAACCTTCCACTTCTTGCTGTCAGGATCATCTTGTTTTGCATTACGAAGTTCTCCAGTACTCCAGCCCTCTGCTGCTCTTATACTCTGAACAAAAATATCTTCGTCCTTTTTCTCTTGTTTCATTTGGTCTAACATAGTCTCCGGGAAAGCGCGTCGGCTGTTGCTGTGCAGTCTTCCTTTGCAATGTTGTTCCTAGAAATCATAAGCCTCCAATCGCTCGCTCGATCATCTTTCGAATTGCCCCTCTGGATTTTCGAATTTAAGTAACCATTTGAGAGCTGCGTAGTCTGTACGCGAGATGAGGTAATGTAACACGGCACAGTTTGCTCAGTTTTGCTGAGGTCTTGAATTCGGCCAACGCCAAGTAGAGCTCCTGACGATGCATGCTGTCATATGCGGCTTTAGGGTCGATGAGAAGGGGTGTGTCTCGACTCGAAATTCATTGGTCTTTTCCAGGATTTGCATTAGTGTGAAGATGTAGGCTTTGATTGATCTGCCGGGCCGGAAGCTACACTGGTAGGCGCCTATTAGTGTGTTGCAGAATGGCTCAAGACGCTCACACAGTACGTCTGATAGGATCTTATATGCAGCATTTAACAGGGATATGCCTCGATAGTTCTTGCAAGACATAGAATCGCCTTTCTTGAAGATGGGGCATATGGAACCGATTGTCCAATTTTCGGCCAAGCTTTCTGTCATGGTTTCTGTTTAATGGTTTGGTTCATGCACCCCACCAAAACATCACCTTCGTATGTAAATAACTCCAGAGCAGGCAGCCTTGTTGTTCTTAAGCCTTTTTATAGCAAAGCTTACTTCTTCTAAACGATCGACTGGGCCTTCGACTGGGTTCTCTTCTGGTACAGTTTCTTCGCACCCTTGTACCTCCTCTACATTTTCTACATGTCGCCCATTAAGCAGCTTGTGTTATGACACCTAAAAAACTGTAAGGAAATATAATGTATCAACTTACCGTTTTTTAGCGGTCAGCCCAAAAATGGTGAGTGTCCGGTCACTTGGTCTTATTAACAGCCCCGCAAAAAAGTTTGTGTTCCATGTGGAATTCCGTGGGATTTTTTGAATTCCAGCACGGTAGCGTTACCCGCTTAGTGAAGACAGTCTCCTGCGTAACTCCATTACCCAAGTGAAATTTCTGAAATGCAATTTCGCGTTATGTTCGTGGTAGGGATGCTTTGCGTTAAAAAAAGTCTTAAGAAAAGAGAACTGCTCTAAAAACTGAAAGAATTGCATCCTATTCTGAGAACTATGAACCACTGTTGCGCATAATTTCAGTTATATGAATTTTCTTGGATAGCCATGTTTTTCCAGGCAGCTGTTGCAGCAGGCAGCTCAAACGCTGATGATAAAAATTGCAAAGGAAAACAAAGATGTTAAAAGATAATAGCGCAATTGCTTCCTCTCCAATGTAGATAGCACCTTGAACATATTGAAATGCCTGCTTAGAAGGATGAAATCAGTGTAGGCGAGTGCAGTCATGCCAATGAAATTCATCTTTACTCGAACATGCCATCTGCATGTGATGCGAGGATACACACGTAATTGCGCACCTGATGCGAATATCAATTTGAAAACCAAATGTCTTCATTAAAGCGCGACAACGCGTTTCAAATATGCCTTTGGCTTCGACAGAATTCCCAAGAAAACCCAAAATTCCCCACTTAAAGCTTCCCAATTCAATTGCTTGCTGGCTTAATTACACAGCAAAAAAAAGATAGGAATTTACGTTCACGCTACATTGGGTGACGGTGTAAATGCATAAAGCCTAATTGGCTCTAGCCAAAGTAACCACAGCAACCATACAAATTGCCATAAAATCTGTCCGCAAATCAAATATGTTAATGTAACTATTGTGCTGGGACGAGAATTGGAAAAAAATCATTTCATTCGCTCATGCTGAAGAAATGTAATAAATTTAGCACTCGCACAGGAAGAATGGCAGGACGACGAGCTGGCCAAAGCTTAGTCGTGCGTTAATTTTAATGCGAATTTGCTATTTTCGGTTGCTGTGTGATGACTAGGATAGATTCCATTCAATGAATTGAATCCTAATTTGGTGATCATTCGACTGGGAGTCCTTTGCTTATTCTCAACGCCCGCCGCAACACAACGCCAGAGATTATTTTTCCTTTCAAACAACAGTCGAATGACTGTGTGTGGGTTGTGTAGGGCTAGGTACATAAACCTTGGAAAGTTTTCCTCCAGAGCTTGTGTCTGTAGGGCGAGTGACGCACCTGTAATTATTATTATCCTTATGAATGTGTGTATGAAATTTCTGGGAATCACAACATTTACGAGCAAATTAAGCTTTTACGGAACAAAGTGAATGTGTTCACAAAGTCGATGGAGCTTATCAGCGTAATTATTTTAGATCTGCATAACACACACAACCTGAATGAATTCAGGACTCATGAAAACATTTAATAAATATACCTGTGAAGGATGTATAAGCTGAGCATGGCATGGAACAACGTGAATTTCATGTTTTGTCAAAACCCCCAGGAGTCGAAAAGAATTTCAATGAATTTCAAAATAGTTTAAACGCAATCGTTTAACGCAATGGAGAAAAAAAAGTAACTACTATTCAGATAAAAACTTTAGACAGATAGTTTCTTTTTATACCCGACCCAAGGTATATTAAGTTCGCTGTATAGTTTGTGACGCAGTGAAATAATCACCGTAGACCCCTAAGACCTTTTAGAGATATGAATGGGACCGATAGGAGAATCGATTAAGCCATGTCCGTCCGTCCGTCCTTCCGTATGTAAACACTTTTTAGGCCTTAAATTTTAAGCCAGAGAGCTGAAATTTGGTGGGTTGGCTGCAAGTCCAGTCCTTCAGATCAAGTTTGAAATTAGCTGAATCCGCCCACAGACACGCCCACTACAGGCCTGTATGTGCGACTATCTCTAATTTAAAAAAGTACTTTTTCCAAATTTAAGGTGTATTACAATGCAGCTAGCGCATTAATTTTTGGTATGTGACATTGCCTTGTGATTGTCTTTGAAGTTGCCAAAAAAGTTTGGCCTTTTCATTGAACACGCCCACTTTTTTAAGGGATTTTAGCTTAAAATGACTGATTTTTTTTTACGTAAAATATTTAATTACAAGAGTATTTACAATCTTCTATATAAAAAGTTTAAGGCAATGGTGTTGCCGTCTGCCTATAAAAACAAGTTAATTTAACAAACTATTTGTATTTTAGTTGGATGTGGGAACACAAGAAAAATAAAAATTAAATAGAATTAATGAATTCATACAATGTAATATTTACTTCGAAAACTGGTGCAATCACCAAAAACTACTGGTGATTGCACAAAGTGCAGAGAGTAGTGGTAGCGGTACTGTAAAGGGGAACTATTTAAATTAAGTAGATCACCTCTAGCTCTGCAAATCAAGGATATCGCTTCTACTCTTAGTTTATCGTTAAAATAGCTTTTGTGCATCAGATTGTAGCTTAGCTCGGGATATATTAATCTGCTAATAGAAGACACCGCCTGCTGGGTAAATTCATTTCGCTGGTGTATGTCAAGTGCTTCTAATAGATCATAAAGTTGTGCCTTTAGGGCATCAACGTGGTACCATTGTATATTTACCTCCACGTTACATTTTTGTGCCAAACTTCTCCAGTCAGCACTGGAGAACCTTGCACTTACTTTCTTGTTTTATTTCGTTTTTTAAATAGGCTTTAAAAAACTGAGGTTAGAAACAGCACTTTTAAAATTTTTTCAACGCTGCTTGCTTTCTTTTTGTACGCCTTGTACCTAATCCAAATCTGAACAAGATCACTTTTGCCGTTAAAAGATACTAAAAGGTTTTAAAATAGTTTTTGAGTTTAATCTCAGAAGGTTTTGAAGTTTCCAAATGCGCTTTATTTTTCCAAAATATCAAAACGTTTTTGAGAAATGAACAGTCGAAAATGCTTGACGTTTTTCAAAGTGTTGGAGGCCATAACTTTTGAACGGCTTATCGTTTAAAATCAATATTGCACACACGTATAAAGCAACTCAAAGTCAACCAAGTGCTTAGGTCATATTTTTCAAAAGCAGTTTCAGTACGGCAGTTTTGACGCATTTTCGAAAAAAATTCTCAAAAATGCATGAAAAAACGTGTCCCCCCCTTATCTCCCGGTGCTATCGGTGCTGTTTGGTGGAATTCTATGAAAAAAATCACACGTATCAGAAATACTTCAAAATTTTAAGGAAAATTATAGCGGATTTTGAAATTTCAAAATCTTCTGAGATTTAACTGAAAAACATAAAAGCATTTTCAAAAACAATTTTTTTTAAGTCTATTAGTTACTTAACGGTATAAGCAATCTTTTTCAGATTCGATTAAAGTAAAAAACTTAAAAAAAGAAGGAAGGTTGCGTTAAAATTTTTTTAAATTGCCGTTTTTAACCTAAGTCTTAAGAAGCCTATTTAAAAAACGAAATAAAAAAGGAGCTTGTTTTTCCGTTTGCGCATAAACCGGTGGCCATAGAATTAAAAAAAAAACACCCAAGGCTAGTGCTGCTGGTTGTGCTATTGAGAAAAAGTCTAACAGCAACTGGAAAAAAACTTCAAAATAGTTTGAATTGAAATTTAAAAAATTATAAAAAGGTCAAAAAAACCCATGTCTCCCCCTCTATCTCCCAAATGGTATAAAGTAAAATTTTTAAATTAACACCGGGCATAGTCCATCTTCTTAAATTTTATACAAAACTATAGCAGACTTCGAATATTCAAAAACTTGGAAGATTTAATTGAAAAACGTGAAAATATTTTCGAAAACTATTTTTTAAGGATTTCTAGTTCCTTAACGGTTGCGACCACCTTGTTTAAATTTGGCTGAAGTATGTAATGCTTAAAAGGCAAGGAAATTGCATCAAAAACGTTTCAAAATTGCCGTTTTCGACCCTAGGTTTTAAGCCCCTTAAAACAAACGAAATAAAAACCAGCATATTTTTACCGTTTTCGCAGAAATCCAAGTCCGCAGAATTTGAGAAAAGTGGCAAATGCTAGTGGTTGTAAAATTGATCAACAAGTCTAACGGTAATTAAAAATAATCGAAATTGCTGTTTTATGGGTTTTAAATTATAAGAATCCTAAGAAAGGCCAAGAAAGAGTATGTCCCTCTATTTTCGAAACGGTAAAGCTTTTTGGGTTTCTTTACTCTGAAAATAGGATGACATATTTTTAGAGTAACGAAACCCGGTATAAAATCACCCAATATGATATATTGGTTATATTGTTGGGTGATTATTATATAGAATCATACCCAATATAAGAACAGTAGACAGCACTACGAAAAAAGTATATTACAGACTGTAAAATATATCCAGAAATAATTTTAATAAATAAATAGAATGTTACACAAACTGCGCAATATAAATGACTATAACCTCAATGACAAAAGCCGACGGACCGCCCCGCGTATGTCTTCATGCTTGACGGTCCTTTTTTTTAGTTCTATAGCTACTGGCTTTAGCGTTACGGTAAAACAAGCTCCTTTTTATACTGGACCCAGGGATTTATTTTAATGCATAGTTTGTAACACAGTGAAATAATCATCGTAGACCCTTAAAACCTTTGAGAGATATGATCGAGACCGACAGGTGAATTAATTGATAGTTTCGTTTTTCAAGTTCTTGCCTTCTAAACTTCTTAGAAAAATTAGTGAAAAACATTTAATCCATTTTCCTATGAAAGTTCAAACTGTAATTAAACCATTATTTGAGCTTGAAACAATTACCCCCTTCGGGTTCTCTGACTATTTTCGCAGTTTAAAAGCACACCAAATTTTGTGTTTCTATGACTTACAGTTCAGAAGTTATTACGCAATTGGACTGACGGACAGACAACGTAGTGATATCATAAAGGGTATCACAATTTTAATTTTTCCATTTTTAACGGATCGCTTAAAACGATTTACGATTTTGCACTCCACATAAAATTTTGTTGCTTTTTTTTGTATTCAATAAACCTTTGTTCTTCCCGTTTAGCTGCATAATCTTGCCGGCATTCATTGTGAAGCCAGGGATTTCGTTATGTGGTAGTCATGGTAGTCATGTGAAACCCAGCACATCTGAGGGGCCATCTCGGATTTAGGTAATGTTTGCTACTGGCTCTTAACACTACATGCAGCGACATAGGACTTTGTAGAAGATTTTGCGATATTTGATTAAAGATCACCTGAGATTACTTGCCTGCCGCCATCAAACTTTCTCACAGCATTTCCATTTCTTTGCGTTGGTTGGGATATTGGCAGCTATACCTTAACCAAAACAAGTTAGTAATCCGAGTCATTGTTTGAAGATGGCATTGCATCGATCGGTCAATCTGGTTGACAGTTGATTGATCGGCAGACCTTTATGTTCCTTTTGCGGATGTTGAGATAAGAAAACTCTGTGTTATCTACTGAACCGTGTCTCACTGCAGCAAAGTCAATAGACTAAACCCGTTTCGGAGGTCGTTTTGTGCAGCTTGTTGTGTTCGATTGTGCAACTAAAGATGCCCTTTCTTCCCAGAAGAAAGCATTCAAGAAGCCTAGAGCAATCGTATAGCTAGAACATTTCTTATACGTTTTTTCCAAGAACAAATAAACTTTGCTTTTATTGTCGCTATATCAGTCGCCATAACGAAGGTCTTAGTACTTAGTTTTCCATCGTCATTTTGCCATGCCCAATCCCTCGCGTGTCTTGGATAGCAGTGATATCTGCCTTGGAGTTGTTAAGGTTCTCCGCTAATTTATTGGTTGCGCGTTGTCTGTTAAGGGACCTAAATTTGATATGAAGATCCGAAGCTCGTTGTCTTTGTTATATTGCATTGGTTTTAAACAGTTTAATTAATTAGAGAATTTAATTAGATATAATTTTTATTTCTTAAAATCCAAAAACAATTCAAGAGCAATTTAATTACTCAATATAAAAAGAAATATAAATGACAAAGTTATTTTTATAAATGAAAAAATAGAGTTTTTGTCACTCAAGCAAACTATTAACACAAGTATGTAATTTGAGACGGGTGGGGTGACCCATTTAAAGTGTAAGTTTAACAAAGTATTGACAAAGTATAACAATACCTAGGTATAGAAAAATTTCATTAAAACATCAGGTAGAGGTATTTAAAACTAATTCCAAACTTTTAAAATCGAGACTAAGAAGCCATTCTTTTACTTGCTTCATAAATTGCGAATGAGAAGTTTGCTGTCTGATAAAAAGAGGCAGTTTGTTAAATATCCGACACGAGGCAATGCTATAAAAATTTCGATAGGCAGTTGTACGAAATATGGGTATGGACACTTGGCTCAAAAGATTTCCACGTAGGCTATAGCTGGCAACAAGTCTAAAGTTAAGGTTGCCTGATATTCTGTAAAAAATGTTTAGAACTTTGTAGCAGTACAAATGCCGAACAGGAAGAATTCTCAAATCCTTAAAAAGTGGAAAACTATGGTAGAGTCGAGGTTTACGGCAGATATTTCTCAAAACACTTTTTTGCATCACTAAAAGGGGCTGAATTTTATTAAAATATACACCTCCCCAACATGAGATTCCATATTGCAGTTTCGAATGAAAAATGCCATGGTATATCTTTAGCATCAGTTGAAGGGAACAAACACTACGGAGAAAATAAAAAATTCTCAGGGCGCCTCGAAAATACTGTCTCAGTTTTTCTGTGTGGTTAAAGAAACTCATTCTTGAGTCAATTGTAAGTCCCAAGTATTGAAATTCCTTGACAATGTCCACCTGAAAGCATCTATCACAACAGTTGACTGAATTCAAAAAGGTGCAAGAGGAATCAATCGAATTGCAATTGCAATTAATCAGTTTGAACCTTTGACAATCAGTAGCATGAAAAAAGAGATCCGCATCAAAACAATTTTGAGCTGAAAGATTAAAAAACATAGCCTTTGTTTTAGAACTTATAATAAGTTTATGCTCAGCAAACCAGATCCTTAACAAGCTTAGATCCCAATTCATATCCGCTATAAGATTCAGACTACTAACTGTTCCATAGGTGAAACCCACATCATCTGCAAAGGCAGTCAATAAACCTTTAAAAGGCAATTTAAACAGGGAGTTAATATAAATCAAAAAAAGTATTGGCCCCAAAACTGATCCCTGTGGAACACCCAAGTTTATTGATTTTTCACCACTCATGCTACGGCCAAATTTAACTCTTTGAGTTCTGTCTTTCAGATAAGACCGGAACCATTCACAAATAAACCCTCGAAAGCCAGCATTTTCCATTTTTTGCAAGCAAAATTTCATGGTTGACCATATCAAATGCTTTTGATATGTCAATAAATAGAGCGGAGGTATTCATTTTTTTATCAAGACTAATAAAAATTTGTGAACAAAAACGCAATAGGGCATCTTCAGTTGATTTGCCACTTCGAAAACCAAATTGCACATCACTAAAAAACATCGTTTTGTTTAAAAATTATACTATTCTATTTTTTATAGCTTTTTCAAAAACTTTACTCACTGATGATAGGAGTGATATGGGCCTGTAATTAGTTAATTCACTTGTTGAGCCTTTCTTGAAAAGGGGTAAGATATTTGCACACTTGAGTGCGTCTGGAAATACACCAGATAAAATACTTTTATTAAAGATAT
This sequence comes from Neoascia interrupta, assembly GCA_947623515.1. NCBI lineage: Eukaryota > Metazoa > Arthropoda > Insecta > Diptera > Syrphidae > Neoascia > Neoascia interrupta. The sequence continues at coordinate 55,580,536 of OX392464.1, read as the reverse complement.
GTGCCAAAACATCAATTATAAACCAACTTATATTTTTCAAAAATTTATTGGAAATGGAATCAAAACCAGAAGAGTTTGAATTTTTTAAAGTTCGAATTATTTGAGAAAGTTCCAAACCAGTTATGGGCTCAAACAAAAAGCTTTGACTTTGGGATGGCTCTCCGGGAATGCTGCAACAAAGGGAACAATGAGGATGGTTTGAGCCGACTTCTTGATTATTAGATATTTTCGAAAAATAGTCGTTAAAGGCGTTAGCAATTCCTATTTCTTCTGAGACAACGCAGTCTTTAAAATTTATGGATGATGGTTGTTTCCTACCTTTTGTTTTGTTGAGAATGCTGTTAATAATCTACCATTCATCTCTTACATTACCTCTAGTTTGATCAAATTTGTTTCTGTAGTAACTTTCACGACAAATAGGGATTTCCTTCTTCAATTCGGCACATATTTTTTTATATTTATTTTTAAGATACTCACTGCATGTTGGCTTACTATATTTTTTTCTAAGTTTATTCTTGTATTTTACTTTAAGAAGCAACGAACGTGAAATCCAGGGCTTTAAGCGCTTTTCAGACTTTTTTTGGGTACTTCTAATCGAGCAATCCAATAAGTACGTTTGAAGAATTTTGTTAAAAACATCATACGATTTTGAGGGATCGCTTTCTGTAAATACTTCTTCCCACAACTCAAGAGACAAATGAGTTTTAAGCATTCCAAAGTTAACTTTTGTAACAAAGTCACGGGAGTCTGCATCTGGAGAAGAGGAGGTTTCACTACATCTATTAATTTTTAGTCCTACATCAACCAGTATTCCAGTCATTGAGTGATCGCTAATTTTCAGGTCAAAAACACACTTTTCACATGAATTAACAAAAGACAGAGCAAAACGGCCATAAATGTGATCCAAACATTTTCCGGAAATGGGTCTGGTAGTTTCTTTTATAAAAGAAGCAAGTCCATGGGAAGCCAACAAATCGAGATAAGTTCCAACGAATTCACAATTATCTAAAACATCTATATTAAAATCACCTAGTATAAGTAAGTTATCCGATTTCTCACAACCCAGATAATCTGAAAATTCCTCAAAAAAGACCGCAGGACTAAACATATAGAGCCTATAAAAGCAAACAATAACAAAAACCTTTTGATTGGTTTTAAATGAAATTTTTAAAACATCCGCACTCCGAAAGTTTGGTTTCAACACATCAATCACCTCAAAACCTTCCTTCACATAACATCCAACACCTCCAGCAGCATAATTCTCATTTGCATTTATGTAAAAATTGTAGTCTGGTAGCTCATAATATTTTTTTTCAAAATCATAAATCCAAATTTCTGAGACTACCACAAAATCAGGAATGCATAAAAAAGAATCTAAATGGGAAACTAAACCTGCGAAATTCTCTCTTTAACTTCTGATGTTCTGATGAATAACAAATAATTTGTTTAAAGCGTAAGATTTGTTATCAAAAACATGTTCACAATTGGTATCAATAAGGTTGAAGGTAGAAAAATCGTAATCATATTCATTCAAGAAATTCATAAATAATTAATATAAAAAAAGCAATGCAAAACGCACTAAATTAGCATAAGATCATTAAAAGATCTTATAATATCGAAATTACCACCTTCAACCTTACGCAAATAGATTTTGTTATCTCTATACCACACATATTTATACCCCTTTTGTTTTGCACCTCTTTAGCTTTCATAAGCAAATCTCTCATATGTTTCGTCAGAGCATCGTTAATATAAATGGCATTGCACTTATATTTCCCGCTTCGACCACCACTGCCACTGCTGCCGTCAACACCGCCACCGTTAACACCGCCACCGCTACCACCAACTCCGCTGCCACCAACCTCACAATCGCTTGCATTGCCGCCATCCAGAATATCAGATTTAAGCATATTCTTTTTCTTCAACTTCTCTTTCATAATACTTTGCTTAAGAGATTGGTCCGAAAAACTTAAACAAATGATTGGAGAGTGCGACGGCGAAGAGTTTGACGTTTTTTTGCCGTTTCCAATATTCTTTCTCCATAATTTCTTCACGTAACACTTGTCTATTTTACTGTCGGGAACCTCTATAGACAAAGCTTTAGACAACAATTGCTGTGCTAGGCTTCTGGCGTTTGTGTCATTGACGTTGGGTACACCGGTTATTTCGATGCAATTTCTCAGTTGATGTTGTTGTTGCCAATTTAGTTTGTCCTCTAATGCTTGAACTCTGGTCCGAAGATCATCGTTTTCTGTCTTCAAGTCACCGATTGTCTTGACCATGCCTGCCATCATTTGTTCTATGTTTGAAATTTTTTTTACAAAGCACACGAAATGAATATTCTTCACCATCTCCATCATCTTTTGCTGCAATTAACATCTTGAGGGTTTTGGTGTTGTTCCCTTCTTTAGCTGCGCTTGCTGCACTGTTGATGGGTACAAGTTTGTCCACTGGTTGCGTTGAGTTGTTGTTGGAATTGGAGAGAGAAGATGTATGCATAGACGAACGCCATAAATTTCTGCATTTGTCGCAACGGTACGGAACGCCACTTGAATTGAAATATTCGATGTCTTGCTCCAAAACATTTGCACAGAGAGGATGAAAGTAACTTGAGCAATCGTTGCACGACAATTTAGCGGTCGAGCCTTTACTTATCGCTTTAGCACAAATTGCACATTTCATTTTTATGTTTATTTGATTATTTTTCACTTGTTAGGTATGAAATCAAAACGAAATTACTTTATTTTGTATGCAATGAGTTGCGCACCCCACGACACTCTTGCAAGAACTGAACAGTAAATTTGTCCAAATCCTAGGCTTGTTATTGATTTCCAACAAGTGGGTTCTTTACGTGGCCGAGAAGTCACCCCCACGGAAGGACCCCAAACCCCAACCTGGAGGACCAGATCTTTTTTATAACTCCAAAGACGGCGAGTGAAAACCTGCTCATTACAGGCCAGAGCTCCAAATGCGTCGTAGTAGCCCAATAAGGTCTTCACAAAGTAGTGAAATCTGACTGGAACTATTAGAAAGATTAGAGTAGGAATTAAAATCGCAATTAGCTTAGAAGGCCTGTGAATGCTTGTATTCTCTTGCGGTTGCAACCACTTTTCTATTCTTAAAACACCTAAGGAATGCCATAAGGGAAGCACTAACTGCTACATTCAGAATCTTTTATATTATGCCCATCATATGCTATGCAGTTCAAGTCGCTAGTTTCTAGTACGGAGGCCAATACTGTTTACATATTTCCTAAAGATAGCATTTCGCATGCCTGTAAAAATACCGAATTTCATGCTAAACCTGGAATTGTTCTAAAAATGCGCGTCATGAACATTTTTCCATGAACGCTTTTCTATTAACACATGGGTCGAATACATTTTTTTTATTTTCGTTTTTTTTTTATTTTGCAACTCTAGAATGTTCGTCTTTAAACTATCAATTGCCGAAATTGAAAATAAGAATAAATGTGTAGCTACAACATGTGGTTTCCCCAGTCCAAACCAAAGATTTTACCCCAGTTTAATTAAATTTTCTCATTGAGAACTTTGTCGAACAATTCAAATTCGGAATTCTATAGAAATTCCTTGAACAAAATGGTAAAGAAATTCTTCCCCTATACTCACCGGCCTTACCAGTCCCCAGACGATGAGAAATTCTTCACCAAAAAATAGTTGAATTGAATTTTCCAATATTCGCCATACAAACGCATAATGTACATGTAGATTTATGTATGTGTACGTATGCACAAAGAATTCATTCATTCACAGGACTTTGCGGTGTCTCCGGTCGAGACATGTGAACTTATTTATGAGCCAAAGATTAATTACAGTTAGGGAGATAGATATCCATGTGCTCATGCCCATTCGTATGTGTCGAGACTTGAAGTTTCGGACAGACAAAAAGTGTCCTGAAGAAACTTATTCAAATGACTATTATCCCTCTTAACAGCGTGCTCCTTTGATTTCTGGATGAAGTATTGTTTCCGAAACTCCGTCAGGGATTAACATGAAACATGTGCTCGTTTCAATTTGAAATTCAAATCTATCACTGCATAGAGGGAAGGTTTCAAGAGTTTTGTATTTTTAATTCAATTTCTGGTCAAGTCCTGGCTTTGACAGCTGTGAGAGCAAAGTTTTATTTTGCACAAATGTTTCGTTTGTATGCAAAACAATCACACAAACACACACCAGCTCAGTGGTTTTGGAATGCGAATGCAATTTCCCTTGTTAAACATCATGGGAAAATTCTTTTGTGCTACGTGCGCATCAGGACGCATCGAAGTGATATAGAAGAAAACACATGAAGTGCAAAGTCAAGGAACGAAATCTTTCCGTAGTACGGTGGGTTATCCTGCATACTCAAGGGTATTGTGAACGACAGTCTCACATAAGAATATACCCTGTTCTTCAGGAACTTTTTTTTCGTTTCATGTTAATATATAATGTACGAACCCACATGACGAATTTCAAGTGAGTGCACTTAGATTGCGTTGTCGAGAAAAGGACTCATGCTGCGAGAGCTGACAGGTAGTAGTTTTGCATATTGCTGTTGCAGCAAAAATATCTGTGAATTTGCATAATTTGATTTAGAAAGAATGCAAATTTCGGACCCGGTGGAGCTTGAGAGAAGTTAGACACATATTGCACTGGACCATGCATTTTTGGTTATTAAAGAGTCCAGCAGGTTTTCTATTTTTAGAGAGTTTTATTTCAAAGTTAAAAGCAGTAAAGTGATGCATTTTTAGGCGTACCTCAACTATGTTGGCTGTGTCCTGTATGCTTACAGCGGATTCCGGAACTTTTACATAAGAATTGTTTTTTCAAAACTATTTCAAATCTGATTATTGCCTATTCCAAAAAGAGTATTTTAAATTTTAAACAGACCCACAGGAGGAAATGTAACTTTGCTAAAAGCTGGATTTTTGGGATTTTAGGATCACGCCGGCATTTGGAGTCAGAATTTATAAAACCTTCAACTTTTCAGCACATACTGTTTTTCATTGGCACTTTAAGAAGGCAAATAAAATCATAACAAAACTGTTAAATTTTAACCAAGCGAAATAATTTTTTTTCCTGCATTTTAGTCTAATTTGGCTGTCAAAAGTAAGGAAAAGAGAACAAGCCGCGACAAAATGGTAAATATTTGAGTTTTTCTTCTTTTTCGATGGGTAAAATATGATGCTTATAGCTTCGTTATAAAACTTTCAAAGCTGATAGTGAGGGCCTTTTTAAGTGCTGGTTAAGCTAATTTCACCACGCCAACAACGCTGCTTTAACTACTACGTGATCGTAAGACAAGAAGACAAACTTCTTATCAATATCAATACGTGATATGATCTTCTACGTGATTCATTTCTTCTTTATTGACATGCTTTTAAATGTAAAGTTTTGTGTAAACTCCGTGTTTAAAGTCTCCTAAGCCAACCAGCTTCACTAGTCTGCTATGTTTCTAGCTGGCTCGCTCCGATTTTGCACGCAAACTTGGCTGTAGTGCCTTCCACTTGCGTACGCCATCTGATGATCTGTGCTACTCTCCAGTGGACTCGAAGATTTTTCGGCCCGGTTCATTGGCTTGTCTGACCCTTTTGGCTATGTCGGTGTCGCTGTACATCACGTATACAGTTTTTTGTTACACTTCCTCTGCCACTCTCCGTCTATGCAGATGGAACGGGAAACCACTGGCAGGATTTTCCTTTTGAAACACCCTTAAGCACTCTCATCAGTCTTTGGCAACGAAAAGCAAGACTGGAACGATGAGGGCCTTATAAAAGTGCACTTTAGTTGTTTGAGAGTGGGCTTTGCTACTCTATCGCGGTATGGTAGACAAATTTATGGCGGAACCCTGGTAGACAAAGTCCCTAAATACCTCAAATATATTGCTGCCTACCGTGATGTTTTGTCTCCAAAACGTTGGGTATTAGGTGTCTCTTTTGTAACTTTCTCGCAATATTTCTATTTATTGGTGTTTGGGGGGATACCCGCAGCTGTATCTTGGCTAGAATGAGGAAATGATCCGAGTTTATGTTGCCCCTTAGAAAGTTCGGACGTCTTATGATGCATCAGGAAGAGTGCCTTGCTTCGAGCGCAATATGGTCCATCTAGTTTAAAGGTTGATTGATCGGCAGATCTCCTTGTCCCTTTCTGGAAGATTTCCAACTTCCAGAAAGGGACAAGGAGATCAGATCAAGGAGAAACTGTTTACAAGCTACCACAAAATGTCACCCCGCCACAAAGTCGATCAGCCTATCTTGTTCTTCAGAGGTCATGTCGTGCAGACTGTTATATCCGATCGTGCGACCAAAGATGCCTCTCCCTTCTTAGCTTGGCAATAAAGTCTCCTAGGCCAATCTTGATGTCGGAGCTAGGGCAGTGCTCATTGTTTTATCTAAAAGCTCGTGGAAAATATCTTTGACGTTGCCATCTTTCTCCTTTGTGGTGGCATGCGCGCTTTTGTGGCTAATGTTGGCGAAACCAGCCTTTATTAGAATCGTCTTGAGGCGCTCGCTCACATGCATACTGGAAGCTTAAGACTTTTTGCCTAAGTCTGCCTCTAACGTCGAAACCACTAAATTAGCGTTGTTTTTGTTGTACGTTGTAGCTGCCGCGCCGCGCCTTCTTGAATGCGCTGTTTGCCATCCTCCTACTACCTGGCCCAACCCACTAGGCTTCCCGGTGGGTTGGGAGTGATGTCAGTCTTGGAGTCGTTTAGGGCATCTGCACGTGGTATGTTGAAGGTGGTCCTTACATGTCATGTACAGATTCGAAAATCTGTCCGGATCTGAGGCTTGTTTCGTTAACCTGATCTCAAGGAGTATCTAGCAGAGGTCTCACAGCGATGCCTGCTTTGTAACCCCCAGTTGTTAACTTCAACAGAGCTGTTCTTAGGTAGGAAAGCTACTTCTTATACTTCCCTTAAATTCGCTGAAACTAAGGTAAGCCTTCAGCGCAATGAATCCGTTGTGTCCGTCACGTTGAGATACACAATTTACAACTCAGTTAAACATACATACTTCGCAGTAACGGATGCAACGAACTCATTGGGCGGCTGAAGGCTGTAGTCCCACTTCTTCTGTTACATACAAACAGTTTGCAGCGAAGTACAAAATCCAACAAGATCGAAGCAATTCTCGCCTCTATGAAAGACATTGACATCACCACCACTGATCACACTATAGAGAGTAAGTCAACTCGCGACTATAATTCTCTTTTTTCCCTTAAGCTTCCATTGACTGTGAACTGGATATTTACATTCGATGCATAACAGAGTTGGCTATCTCTCTATAGTCTGATTTTTCTTACTTACTATAGCCAAGTTTTTCTTACTTTGTTTAGACGCTATTAGCAGCGCTCTCATAGATTCCACAGGGATCGAGGCACCGTCGCGTCGTCATGTGACATGTAGACCGTGCAGGCAGCTACCGTGCAGCTGTCATCTGTCATCAAAAATGAGATAGCTAAAGCTCTGTTCTTTTTGTTGATCAAAGGTGCCTGAATAAGAGCTCTATACCGCGATTACTACAGAAGCTTCAACAAATTGTTAAGGAAACTTATTCGTAGTCTTACAAAAAAGATGGGAGGTTTTTTAGTGAGTAAGAATCTCACACTACTATACTAAACACGGTCAATCCTCATAGTGCCTGTGACGGTTTTAATCTACCCTTAGAAAAAAATATCTTGCTTCAGTCCCCCATATTTAGAAGATCCCGAGGAACAGCTTCATGCTGGCTGGGGCGACCTTACTGTGATGGGGGTTTATTTGGGCAGTCTCTGCTTACATCGCAGTGCCAGTTAGCTGGTTGCCTTCAGCAGTTCATCTTAGCAGCTTGCGACTTGCAAGTGCTACTCCGCCTTAAGGATCCCGGACATTTTGTCGAAAGCGAACCCTGTCTGCTTTATATATGTTCCTCACATACAATTTTTCAATCGTTCATCGGAATCTGAGAATTTGGGACAATATACTCCGTCTTAAGCTAATCCTATGTACGACATAGCTAATCTCCTTAGCTATGTTTGAGACTTGATCTACCCGGAAAGCTTTGAGTAGAGCACCATCCCATAGCTTTAGTTCATCCACTACCGATTTGGAAAGGTCATTTAATACCTGGTCCTTGCAACCGACGTAAGTGATGCCTTTGGACTATCTCATCTCACCCTAAGTTAGGGCACCAGAATCTGTGTTTTTTTTTCTTACAGGCTCTTCCAGTTCCTGCTCAATATTCCTCAGCATTCACCAGTGTATTGGATACTGCCCCCTTGGTTTCTTGAAGTCCACTTCAGCTAGCGTTGGAGGATTCTTAGTCACCCCCAGTACTGGCCCGCCACTGCGGGCCAAACACAACACTTCATTTCGCCCTCGTGCGTCGGCGTCCTTGGAGCGTGGTCGGAGCGTGCTCGGAGGACGGATTATTTTCTAGGCAAACGCATACCTTTTCTTTCTTTCGACATGGTCTTCTGCGGTACATTCGAGCCTGGTCTGTCACTGGTTACTTCGTTCGCTGCTCCTTTTCTGGGAAGAAAGCTTTTGTTGACTTCGAGTCCCAGTAGTGGCATCGTTCATCTGCGTTTAAAACAGGCCTCGTTTGCCGGCCGCTTCCTAAGCACACCGCGCTGCCAGAGGCGGTAGCCTTGTAGAAACGTGTCGCTATGGATTCTCTGGCCTTTAAGGAGATAGTTCCTCTCGTTGATTTCCTCAGTATTAATCAATAAAGGTTTGGGGCTGCTCATAGATCGGTCGGTACCACCGAACAGTAGGGTGTTGTCCGTGTCTTCGGCATATATCATGGACTCTCCTACTTTGGGTTTTTATTTGTAAGTTAAATCTTGTTTCCAATAGTGGCCCGAAAAGATGACGGGCTCCGACAGAGCCGCCGTACTGGGCTCTGGGTTAAGGCGTTGATCTATCCACAGGTCTTTGGCTAGGCACCCGCTAGAGCTTATTGGAGGCTAAACAGCCTTGCATTCTTCGGCACGACTGGCAATATACTCACATCACTTTTCATGGGTTTTTTATGACTAAGAACATCTCAATATCTCTAAGAATTTCGAAATTTGAGTCCTGTTTCCATGGATCGAATATTGTCATTTTATTTTAGTTTGTAGCTTCATAAGGTACTCTTTTAGAGATGACCTAATGAGAGTTCTATATGATTTCGGGATGGTATAGAATTTGTCGCCTTCCTGCTGTCAAAAGAAGAAACAACCTCTTTTAGGTCAGAAATGAACAGCCTTTTAAGGCCGTCATTGAAAACGGCTTAAAAAGTGCGTAGAAGTTTTGCATTTGCCTTAAAATCATCCCTTGTAAAACGAACGATGAGTGCGCTGACAAGGATATCTATTATCAAATTCGAAATGGATTCATTTTTGTCGAGAACATAAGTGTTTTAGGGATCCAACTGATTCTAAATCACAATTTTAGCAAAAAAGGGCTGCTGAATAACAATCGTCATTTGTTGACATCTTTGAGTCAGTGTCCCTGACCATCAATCGACCAACTTCTATTTATTTCCTTGCTTACAAAACTTTAAAAAATAACTTTTAAGTTATGTTAAATACCATCATCTCCTTAATTTGCATATTATCGCATTCTCTGTCCTTTCTCGTTCATCTGAACTCTAAAGTGTCTATTTCACTTCCCTTTCTCCTCAATTTTAATAACGTAAATTTCCAAGTGCACAATAATAAGGAAACAGGATAACATAAATAATATTTTCTTAGAATATACTGGCAATTGTCTACCTTGCAAGTGTTTATCCTTAGAGCCGCACACAATGCAAGATACTTGTTCGCCTAAGCCTTTCTTGCTTTAAGTAACGTATAATGAAGGTGGGTGCAAAAAGGAATCCTTACCCTACAGGCTATAGGGTATTTAATCTAGAATCTCTCAAATGGTTGGACCATTTCAACCCCCCCCCCCTCCCCTCCACGTCGCTCAGAAGAAAACTTACAAGTTTCATCTCCTCCAAGTAGAAACACTTAAGAAGCAAAAGAAGAAAAGAAATCGGGAGGAAAAAAAAGAAGCGAAATCCGTTTCTTCCTGACTGCGGGTGTGATTAAATCGCCGAGAAGCGCACTCAGGCGTCTCAACAATATTTTTCTAGGTGCCAGTTAAAGTAATTATCCTTCTGGAATAAGCCCTGCCAAAGGCGGTAGAATTTGAAATTAGCCACTGGCGGCCAGCAGCAAGGACGATAAATATTGATTGGGTGAGGTAATGAAAGACGTGCAATGGATGGAGAACAAGACTTTCTATCCGCCACTCGAGTTGAATAAATTTGTTTGTTTCTGTTGAATTGGACTCGCTAATAAATTAATGGAGCCATACTGGATTCCTGCTGTGCGTAGTGTGGGAAGATAAACTTTTGCCAATTTGTGCGGCAAAACTTGAAGCGGATTCCAATCTTGCAATTAGAAATCAAGTGGCGTGATAATTAGAGAAGGTAAGGGGGCGATTTAGGCACTGCTGCGATAGCACATCTAGATTTTTTTCCATCACCCTACGCTAAGATATCCTTTCTGCAATCTGGTCGTCGAAATTTCCATTAGGAGGTAATGGACATCTTTGCGAATCTGTGAGGAAAAATGTTTCCTAAGCGTGATTGTGTAACAGTCATAAGTATGGACGTGCCCTCAGTTGGAGGTCCTAATGGAATTGGCGTCTTGTCTGGGTTAGAATTTGTGGTGAGTAGTATTGTAATTGGAAATGTATTTCCGATCCATTTGATGTAACCAATACGAACGAATCGCTTTTCGCCCTGATAAGGATGCACTTTCCAGGAAAACGTTGGAGCTGAATCAGTGTTTTGAATATCCCTGTGTGTATCTGCTGGAAAACATTCCTCCATAATTTGGGGCAAGAAATGCTTGCGCACAGCTTTGTGAAGTTTTGTATACCATCTGCAACAAACAACTATTGGGCAACTTAAGCGCGCTAACAAAGTGTTTTTTTGAGTGCCGCAATCAAAGACAGAGATTCTTTCCAACTGTTGCTATTGCACTTCATGCTTTCACCCATCTCATTTGCGTTGTCGAAAATCTACTGTCCAACAGCTGTCTTTGCCGTCTTCAAATACGATGAGTCCATTCACCGATGAGTGCACTCGCTGCATGTCCAAAAGGTTAACTCTCGAACAAATTCGAATTCAATTACAGTTTCTACTGTAGCACGCCCGATCTTCAGCTTGACGATTTGGACAAGGCAAACACACATTCCCTAAGGATGTCATTTTCCACCAGAAGGCACATCCCATTGAAAATGCTGTGCAAACACTGCATTCGTCGTGTCCTTTGTATCGATCACCCCCATCGCAATGAGAATTCCATCTTTTGTCGTTGTTAGTGACACCCTTCGATTTGCACAAGAGGATATTGAGTCTACTGACACACATTTTGGCGCTGAATCCACCCAAGCTGTTTGAAGTTCAATTTGTAAATCCCTTCATATACAAGGGCAAAAGGATATACTGTACAAACAGCAGCTTTCTAATGGCTATATATATAAGAATAACGTCCTTCGAAGATTCAGAAACGTTTTCGTATCTTTCTTCTGGCAATCCTTCTTGCGGATGCGTTTCGTATCAATATCGAATCCTTAATGCAAACTGAAAAGCGTACGGACAAAAAGTGGATGGATATTGAAATTGATTTTTTTCTTTGAACACCTACGTATGTATATGTATATGCACATCTAAAGGGCTATAAACTATTTCGTGGCAGGTAGATTTATTTTTAGCGAAAAAGAAGTATGTATATAGTAATGGGATGGCTCCTTGGTGAGTTAACAAATCGAGACTGAACAATGCATTTGTCATCGTCGGTAGAAGACTTTTACTACATTTGTCCCGATACATTTTTAATGAGACTTCTTGTTAAATGTGAAATTTTTTACAATTGATTGTACCTATTTATTTTACATTTGGTAGATTGAAGGCAATAGACTCTCGAGAACTTGCTTTTATGTTGCTGACTGTAAGATATACACTCTAACGAGGTTGTAATGCCGAGTATGTACTAGAATATAACATTATGGTAAAAATATGAATGAAATCAAACGGGAATCTTGACGCCACCGAACCGGCATCAAAGTAGACTGTTCCTTCACTAGCAATTGTCTCGATTGAAGCGCAATTGTTGTAACTAATTACGCTGTACTTATACTAACTGCCTGATACTTACTGTCTTACTGGTTATAATCTTTGAAATTTTCTAATCCCGGTTTGGTTCACTGATTTTTTTTGAAGCGCGACGAGCTTTTGAATGGGCGATGCTAAGGCTGTACTCAACATCCTAGTCTAGCATCTAGTCTGAAGGTTAGCATCTAGTCTGACGTCATTCCTAGATTTTTCGCTCCGTTCGCTTAAGGTATTTGCTTACGAAAAGAAATAAATCGTTTACTTTTTGACTTGTTCTCGTTGAGAACAATTCGCCAAGCCTTTGTCCAGAGTGTTGCAGCTTCCTTGGTGAAACTCCCCATCGTTTTCTCCTTTTTTCTCCCACGATGGTTTTTCATAGTAAAAAATGTAAAAATCAATTAAATCATAAAAAAACAAGTGGGAATGTGCAAAGTGCGTATGCAAAAGCTTCAGTCCATCTACGACGGATTGAAAAATACCCGAGCATACCAAAAAAAAACTGCCACGCCTCCAAAAAGTGGGCGGGATACAAAAATATTATTATTGATTGCTTTATACTAGGTGGTTGCATACATTTCGGCCTAAAACTCCGCCTTTTTAACTTAAAAAAATCAGTTTTTTTAACGCCACGCCCACAAAAGTGGGCGGAGGCACATAATACATGACCAAAATCAAAGGCAAGGAATAAACCCCCATCGCTTATGTTTTCTTTCAGACTTCTATGGATTTCTTCAAAAAAGTAACGAAGTTGTCTTCAGTGAACTTTCCTATCCTGAAACTGTATCGAGCTGAATTTAATTTTTTTTTTTTTAAGTATCTTAGCATCTTTTCCGCAATTTGTTTTTCAAGGACCTTAGAAAAAGTGGACAAAAGCGAAATAAGCCTATAATTTAAGGGATCACAGAGCTCGCCTTTCTTAAAAATTTGAAAAACCGGTCCTATAAATTCTGGAAATGTACACATAGTAAGAAATGTTTATGAGATTTGTTAATGGGATTAATGTGAGGTGATTTAGGTTAGGTTCGGTGGGAAGGGTTGTTTGCATTAGGTGCAAGTTCATTCGGAGGCCGAAATTGACCCATTGTGATTACCCTTGTAGGACAGACAAACATGGTTCGACATATGTCTAATTAACCGAACCAGCCTGTTCTCTTAAAAATTTCTTTAGGTCTATTAGTGATATTCCTGTCAGTTCGTCCAGGTCATCAAAGAACCTGACTCCTAAGAACGTTAACCGTCGTTCTTGGAGAGCTGGACAGTGACAGAGATAGTGTTCTATAGACTCTATTTCTTCTTCATCCCTACAGCTTCTACAGAAGTCGTTTTCGACTTCCCATTCGTGTACGAAAGATTCTCATTCGTGTAGCCATGACACCAAAGCTGCAGTGACCTGTGACTACGCCAACGAGTGTTCTTATGAAGTTCCTACTGAGAGATAGAAGGGTCGTTGTCCTTTTGTGATCAAGCACTGGCTACAAGCAGTTAGTTATGATACAAGAAATCGTTCACCGCCCAGTTTGATCGTGTCTTGATCTATTAAACTTTTGGCTGTGTTGAAAGGAGGATACACCCGTCGATATCAGCCATCGCTATGTCCATATCAGAACCTTTCCTGGCCAGTTCGTCCGCCATTTCATTTCCGGCCACGCCAACGTGTGCAGGAACCCAACAGAGGAGAACTGTGTGAATGTGAGGTGACTTTTTTTAATTACTAAGCTACGAACTTTATCATTACCACAAGAAAATTAAGGCTTAAAACAATAATTAATTTAATATTATATGAATTATTCTCCACTGTTGCCTAGCATTGGACTTGCTTTGTTTACTCTCCCTTTGATGTGGTCCTCTCTTTGTCTTTTTATGAACACTTTTAGTTCTTTCCTCATATTCCATGTTAGTATTTTGAATTACTGCTTCATATTCATATTCTCTTGCACGTTTTTCGAGGCTTAAACCCTAACTTTCTCAATTTGTGAAGTATTAGTTGATTTATTTTAGTTTGTTCCTCAAGGTTTTCTAAAACAACAGCAAATAGAAGACATAACTTCGACCTCTAATAAAGCATTTGAAGAAATATTCCGCATTAGCCGTAATGAAACTAGTTTTAAAAACCGATGTTGGTCTCCCAGACTAAAAGAACTACGGAAAACGGCTAAACACAAGTTTGAGAAAGAAAAAAGGTCTAACACCGAAAATAACTGGGAAGCTTATAAGGCTTGCTTAAACAACTTCAAGAAAGAAATTCGAACGGCCAAAAGAACTTCTTCGAAGCAGTTCTGTAATAACATAGAAAATATAAACGGTGCAGCAAGGCTAAGGAAAATTATGTCCAAAGAGCCAACCGCACGGACTAATATCAAAAACACGAATGGAATCTGGACAGAATCTACCTCGGATACACTGAAACTTTTACTCAGTACACATTTTCCCGACTGCTCTGAATCTGAAACGGTTGAAGAAAAAGAAACTATCCCAACAAACCAAGCCCCACCAACTACAGATATTGAAACTATAAAGGACATTATCTATGTGGAAAAAGTCGAATGGGCTGTAGACTCATTTCAGCCATAAAAGTCAGCTGGACCTGACGGAATTTTTCGAATTATGCTGCAAAGCATAGCTCGAGGCTAACACATATTTTCCGTGGATGTCTCATACATAGACACTTCCCCAAAGCATGGCGGGAATTAAAAGTAGATAATCTTCATCCCTATAGCGAGCAAAAACAGCCACCATCAGGCAAAAGACTAAAGACCTATCAGTATATCATCCTTTCTGATGAAAACTTTAGAAAGACTTTTAGACATCCACATTCGCAGCAAACTCAATCCAATCAATATGTCCTCTAATCAACACGCTTAACTTAAAGGCAAGTCGGTAGAGAGAGCGCTACATGACGTAGTTCTTAGCATAGAAGCGTCACTGCAACTTAAAGAATAAACCCTTGGCATCGAGGGTTCTTTTTAACAATGTTACCACCGAAGCCATTGAGAAGCGCTCAAAGGCACTAGTGTCATCTAAGTGGTATGTAACTTTATAGTCGCGATGCTAAATCGCCGAATAATAACATCTAAACTAGATGACTGCATAAAAAGTATGTCTACCACAAGAGAAACCCCGCAAGGTGAAGTGCTGTCACCTGTCATATGGCTTCTAGTAATGAAACATATTTAATGAAGCTCAGCAACTCAACGGTAAAACCCGTCGCTTATGCCGACGACCTTGTGCTCATGGTGCGTGGAAAATTCCTGCCAACACTTGTTGATCTAATGCAAGATGCGCTGAATAAACTAAGCCGATGGACCAGATCATGTGGCCTTAGTGTCAACCCGTCAAAAACAGAGCTCGTCCTCTCCACGAAAGGGAGGTCGATACTGGTTGTAGAGCTGCCAACACTCGAAGGCTCAGCTCTTCAGCTATCTAAAAGTGCCAAATATCTGGGTATCATCCTAGACAGTAAGCTAAGCTGGAATCCAAACACAGAAGAAAGAGTAAAAAAGGCGTACACAGCCCTATATACATGTAACCGAATATGCGGGAAAATATGGGGGCCTTCCCCTAAAATATCAAACTGGCTTTACACAGCCATAGTAAGAACTATACTCACCTATGGATGCTGCGTCAGGTGGCCAGCTATAACCAAGCAGAAAAATGTAAAAGCTTTAAATAAGGTACAAAGATTGGCTTGTCTCGTCACTACAGGTGCTCTGAGATCTACGCCTATCATGGGCTTAGATCTCTTAGAAAGCGCTATAAAACTTCAAGCCACAGGCAATTGGAATCCACAGGGCACAGCTCAATCCTACACATACTAGGATGCTGTGTAGAAATAACAGACCATATAACACCTTGTCTTGACATTAATTAGGACTAATCCATTCGCATTCCCAGCAGAGCAGACTGGAGGCTTAATAATGTTATAACCAACCCCGAGGTAGCCATCTATACAGATGGCTCCAAATCAAGTGAGGGTACTGGAGCAGGTGTATGCTCTGACAAAATCGGTATCCTAACAAGCAGGAGACTGCTGAACTCATGCAGTATCTTCCTAGCCGAAATTCAATACCGAAATAGCGAAATAGCAATACTCATAGCAGCCGAAAAGCCCAGAGTATTGGAACTATCACAGGAGGATATTTCCATTTCTGGCAACACCAACAGTAAAATCTCGTGTAGTAGGACTCTGTCGCTTAGAACTAAGGACTCTAAGCAGACAGAATAATGTCCGCATTGTTTGGGTACCAGGCCATAGTGACTATATGGCTCAAATCTATGTATCTCTTCTCACTACAGCGGACAAAAGAACCCATTCACCGCTCTCTCCGCTATGGCCATCTATAGATGGCAGCAAATGAAAAAGGCTTATAGCATTAAAAAGGCCATCACTGGCCATAGTCACAAGACAACGTTTTCGACTTCTGGACCAATACTTCTTCGAGGAGCTAAACGAGCTTGCAAGTACAGCGGTGGCGAATATTGTAAAGTTCAGCTGGGTTCTCTTCAAAGTTCACGATGCTTTTACGGACTAAGTATCATTGTTAAACTAAAATCTTTATTCCTTAAAGGTTGTCTCCATGGATTTTGCTTCCAGCAACCCTACCTAACCTAACCTAAAACGACAGCAAGGATCTGACATACCCCGTCTATTGTGGGCGATCTTGACTTGTATTCGCCTGACCCAACCTGATCGTACAATTTCGGTCAAACTAGTAACGGTTTTTCGCTGCACGTGAACATGCGCTTCTCTTTACTCCAAAGATTCCTAAGCCCATTCTTCCAACTTTCGATGGACTAAGGAGTCTTTGCAATCTTTAGCTTATGTTTTCAGCAGTTTTTGGACGCTCGAGACGTGGAAGCCGATCTCGGATATCCTTAAAAGATTTTCGCCCCTTTTTCATATCAATGACTCTCTCGCACCTTAAATTTTTTTTATCTGGGTAGTTTGATGTTATTTCTTCTGCGGTTGCAGCCGGGTTACATTTGTGACATTCTCTTTGACATTTTTACTTAGAAGTTCAACACTCGTTGCTGTTCAATGATTAGTTAGACTAGTGTAGAAAGCTTCTATTACTTCTTAAGCTTATTCTCATACAAAACGAGCAGAGAAACACCTTAAGTTCAATCTATAGATCTTTATTTCATGTTGACAAGAGCGTAATTCAACCTGTCATCGTCGCACTTAAAAGTTTTAAAAATCTACTCTCATAACCATTCATTCCTGGTTTATCAATACGTTTTCGTGCCGTTTATCAATGCGGTCGGCTTAATACTGCTCTTAGCTGATGCTTTGGCATAAGCTACTTTATTAAGCAATCGCCTGCTCTTGCTTCCAACAATTGTAGCGGGTAAGTGATCTATTTTAAAGGGTAGTTTAGAAATGCACCTTAATTTTTCGTTTTGAAAAACTTTATTTATACATTTTGGAGCTTCGGCTACTGTTGATCACATTCCAAACCGAAAAATTTAAGAAAGGTGTTCTTAGAGCAGACTCCAAGCAAGAAGTTTCGATTCTCTTTGCAAACGCAACCAAAAATTCAGAAAGTCATGCAATATTTTTTTACGATTCCATTGCTAAATCAACTATTCCACATCATAAAGCCATTGCTGAGAACATCATATCTCATATCCCAGGGCCATATACAACGACCGTCACGAACAAGTGTTCCGCCAAAAGGAAGGATATTTAAATAATTCATAGGTTTATCACAAGGTACGGCCTTTGAAAGCGGATTTTACGATGCTTCTTCCAGCCAAAAGGTTGCAAATACAAACAGTCTCCGCGAGCAAAGTAATAACTTACTCCAACCAGTTCCCTATATCAGAAAAAGCATGTTTACGACCAAACATGCAAAAGATATGAATCTCTAAAAAACATAAAAATACAACTTGCTGTTGGCGGTCATGGTTACTACCATTGCGCCTCCGTCAAAGGGGCTTCTTTGGCGGAGTCCCGTGAAATTCCCTGGAAAAGAGATGGTCCTCGCATCAAACTGCCTTTATAAAAGAATGATGAAAACCAACAAATAAAAAAGAAAAAGCTCCAAGTAAAAGGAACCTGCGCTGCATCTCGCCAAAGTACACAAAATTTATTGCACGAAATAAGTTTTCACATTTTATATTCGTTATCCTCGGATTGCAACGCATAAAAAGTCAACTATGGGAATCACTTGAGATGCACATGTATCTGCATCTAAATAGCTCAAACTGTTAGCTCCACTGGAAGGATATGGTGGATGAATGGCAGGCAAAAAGGATGCAACTTTTGTGAATTCATAAAACTTGTGTGGCTTTTCTGCATTGCAAAATTCTTTATGAAATGAGAGTTTAAAGTTTTTGCGTAGGTTTTTCTTTGTCAAAGGTCATTTGTGGTACGAATGCGGAAAAACGTTTTCCACCGGTCTTTTCAACCTTTTACGAAGGTTTTTATGATATTTTATAGCATTGATTTTTTTCTGCCAATATAAATTAATTTCCTTGAAATGCACACATTTATCAGGAGGGGATTTCGCCATCACCGTCATACAGAATTTCAATTGCAAGCTGTACTTGCGCGCACCAAGACCAACGGATGAGTATTGAAGTGCACCCGTTTTAAGTGTGGCCAAACATATGGCCACCATTAAAGCCAGGCACTCACATGGTCGAGAGTGCATGTTTGACTGAGCAAGGAGTCATGGAGGGGTATGTGTTTCCTGGAAAATAGATGTTGGTCCTGATCAAATAATGGAGATACATGGACTCATCTGACCCATGGTAATACTAACAAGGTATAAAGGATACGTGCTACTTATGGCCACTGTCAGTAGCATAAGTCTGCAGGGCACATGGCTTTCCCCTGCAGAATTGCATTTTTACAAAAACATGGGACACAGTAATGGAATTTCTGAATAGTAGATAGAAATTATGCTGTTCCTCTTCGGTGCGGTCTACCTTTGTTAAGCAAACATAAATATTTTTCAATTCCCAGAGCAAAACACGATGTAATAAGAATTTTCGCGAAATTATAGTGAATGACACTTAAAAGGATAATACACAGCCCACAGAAGGGAGCCAGGCAGAATGCTCTACACTGAATACACCTGATTATTTGTTGTTGCCTGTTCCCGGACAGCATAATTCAGTTGTTAATATTTAGTACACCATAATTAGAAGAGGTGCTGCAGCAGTGGTTTATTCTATTCGCTTCAGGTTGCACACGAAACTCATACAAGTAAAGCTTTAACTTAGTTCAGGTCTAAGAACCCTTTTCAAGAAAATTAGGGTCTGCATACTTCAAGAAGTACTCATTAAGCTACCACATAAGTGAGTGAATAGCAGTTCAGGATTCAAGTGTCCTTAAGTATTATGTAAACTAAAGAAACGATTCTTCAGTTCTGAATGCATTTAAGTAATTAAAAAAAGCATATTAAAAAGAAGAGTTGTGAGAGGTTAAGTAAAGGGGATGCACAACACAAGAGTTTTTAATCTAGATTCGTAAAATAGTGCTTGGCTGCAGGATACTTATGCCAATGCAGGCTCTTGCAGAGTGTTATGAGGTAAACTGTCAACGAACTTCTTCCTTCACATTTGTTTTAATCTTCTCGTTCTTTTAATCCGTTAGTCTTACGTGATAAGGATCCTGAAAATTTGAGTGAAATATATATCCTGGCGTCGGTATTCCAGGTTAGGGTGGTACGATTATAAACTTGACAGCAGAGTATAAAACAGAGCTTCCCCTTACTTGCCTCTCGCAACATGAAAATATATTTGTTAGCTTTTGAATAAGGGTTGCAACTGAATATTCTACTGGTTTACCACTGGTCGGGGAAGCTTTGGTGTTTCTTGGTTTATCTTGCGGTCTTGGACAGAAGCTTTGAAGTTGTACGGACTACGCTTAGAAGTCGTTAGTTTTTTCACTTAAGAGTCGTTATTTTTTTCACTCTGGCTTAAGAACAATGCTTTTTCCCGGAAAGGAATAATACTTGCGGGCGAAGATCTTATGTTTTGCATAAAATGGGTTGGTCGTGTGAGAAAACAGGATTTAAGGTTTATATGAACAACTTACTAACTCACATACGTGGCTCGATCGAAAAAAGTTAGTTCTTCTTCTCCTTCTGCGACTGTTCACCCCGCCCTTCGTTAAGCCGATATAGGTCATCTTTCATCCAGCAATCTTGTGCGCATTACGCACGCCAAAGGCGGAATCTATTGCCTTTTGAACAGAACGGTTTGCGCAGTTTAGTGTTTAGTCAATTTCGATCGTCTTGAGCTTTCTACACGCCATAAAAAGCCCTAGATCACTGTCAAAGGTGGCCACAGTATTAACAAGTCATTTTATAGACTTCTAAAAATTTAGCGGCGGGTTTGCTTGCACTTAATGTATACTTGCCTTACAATGTATACATTAAGTAAATGTATACATTGTAAGGCAGTTGGAACCTTAAGAAGCAGTGCCAGAAAATTAAAGACCGAGATAAGGAGGCTCACAACGGGCCTCTTGGTATATTTTTTGTGAAGACGTAGAAAAGACTAGTGATTCAGCTCGGCTCAGGTATTTTCTACACAAATCTCCAGTCTTTCCTAGCGAAATGAAAAAGCCAGATGGAAACTCAAAAACAAACACAAGGAAACTTTGTGGACCTTTTTATGGACGCTGACTTTCCTGAATCAATGGCATGAACTTCGGCTATGCCCCCAAATACTGAAGAAAGACCAAAAAAGTATAAGTATTCATACCAAAAGCTAGTACGATCTCCCATGCAAAACCAAAAGACTTTAGCCTGCTCAGCCTGTCTTCCATACTGTTAAAGACCCAAAAAAAGACTGATCGGTTCTAATATGAAAACCAAAATAGACAGCAACTTTCTTTGGTTTTATAAAACGCATACCGAAAAAAAAAATCTGTAAATACGGCCATGCACTGGTTGGTAAGCATCATTCAGAAATCTCTTGAAAAAAGGGATGCCACTCTAGTATCCTTTCTTGATATTGAAGGAGATTTCAACAATGAGAGTACGAAAAGGTTTGGAATCGGGGCAGGAGTCTTTTCAAGCACTCTTGACCTGTGCATCTCCAAACGCCCGCCAGATCACTTAAGTCATTGTATGCAGAAATCATAGCTATTCAAAAAGCCTCCGTCTGCCTTTCAATTGACTCAAAAGACAATAAAAGCCTTCGAATGGCCAACCATACGATTCAAGGTGGTAAAGCAATGTCGCGAATATCCCAATGAAATTGCTGTTAGATGCCACATGTGCCCCTGTGCTGGGTTCCAGGCCACGGGAATAATACTGGGAACTGCAGACATGACGAGCTAGCTAAAGAAGGTGCTTATGCTAATTCACGGAATCGGCACCGCCCATAAATTTGATAAAGTTCCACCTGGACAGCGAAGCCATAACTATGGATAGCTTTCAAACAAACTGTCATTGCTCGCTGGTAGTGACACAAAGCGACTTAACCTATTTAATAGGCTGAATCCTGAAAAGATAGTTGACGCCCTCACAGACCATTTGCCAAAATACTTGGTGGTTTCTTCAATGATTTCTTTAGAAGTGCGGAGATAAGATGGAGGAAGAAACCATGGTTAATCTCTTGTTTAACTATCGCGCCTTATCAACTTTGCGATGAAAAAATCTATGTGAATACTTCTTCGAAGATCTAAACATCTAGAAAGACTCGACTTAAAGAAGAAAATGAGTCAACCAGTTTGAGCCTCCGGTTCAAATTGGTTATACGCCTTAATGGTGAACCACACAATCATCCAGTTCACTCAATCGTAGAGCCCCTACAGTAAACGCCTAATCGCCCATCATCAACCCCCAAGGTCATACCTAAAAGGACTGGTCTGGTACGGGCTCACAAGGGTTCAGTTCACTGACACACAAATTATTGTGTGTGCTTACTACACCGGAGGTCTCTGTTCGAATCCTACCATCGTCACCTGAAAAAAAAGACTTGTTTTTTTTTCACGGTCCCCACCTGCGCGAGAATCTGACAAGCCCTCCGAGTGTATCATTTGTCTGGAAAACTTCTCAAAGAGCCGTTCGGATTCGGCAACAAATTGTAGGTCCCCTTGTATGTGAAGATATTTACACACACAGCATGCATTGTTGAAAAGTTGGCCCTGGTTCACCTCAAGTTATTGCGCCACTCTGTTTATTTATTTATAATGTCATTAAAAAATGAAAGCAACGCACGGAAGGAGAAAGAGACACTGTGATCAGCGGCCTTCCAATTTTTATACTTTCCTCCGAAAGAACTGAGAGCGTAAATGAAATTTATAAATTAAAAGTGATACTTAACATCAGGGTTAAAATATAACCCATGCGTAAGGGCAATAGACTTATACTGAACCACGTAAGGGCAATAGACTTATGAAGAACCACATTGCGTAAAATGCGCCAGTTAACAAAATAGCTCCAGAGGTTACAAAATAGAAGTGCAGGTCCCAGCAGTTTGCACCAACTGCAGGGGAAACCATCTAGCAAATTTCGGGGATGCTAAGCGGCCATAGAGCTGCAAAAAGGACGAGAACTCCTTAAAGAAACCATTCGAGGTCAGAACTCCAGCCTTGAACGTGCGAAAACTGCTGAAACTCTTAAGCCCAAAACTCCAAGGACGCCAAATCCGGTTATAAGTGCGAGATTGAGAAAGTAAAGCGTTAAAGCGTCACGAAAGACCGGCGCCAGTTCATATGAGCAGTAAAAAACCTCATTAGGGGCGACTCTAACACGAAGCATTCTTTTTGGGATTCAATATGCGATTTAACAAGAGGCAGATTACTCTACAAAAGCAGTATGAAACTTGGTGTGGACTTTTTCTCCACGGGGAAGCCAACACATTGGCCAACCGGCAGGAATAAAAAGCCTGACCATGTCGACTTCTTCATCGCTAAAGGGTACCCCAAATACCCTTTGGGGTACCCAAAGTCTTTTGTCAGACCACTCAGGAGTATTCTTGAAGATGGGCGAAAGCTTAGCCAAAAAAATTCAAAGAGGTCCTAGACTAGCCAACAAAAAGACGACATGGGACGCCTTTAGAAAAGACTGTAAGGAGGGTGTCGGCTGAAATATGTCATTAAAAACTCCATTCGAATAAGAAGACGCAGTTGATAAATTCATTGATGGAATTCAGAACGCTGCGTGGAATAACACTTCTTTCCAAAAGACAGAAGTAAGCACTGATGGGCATGTACGCACCACATATCCGCTCGAAATCGAAGAATTGATTCGCAAAAAGAGAAGAGTGCGTAGAAGATGGCAATGTACGAGCTCTCTAACAAGCTAAAAGAAATGCTGCAAGATTATAAAAATCGTGAGACCAATGAACACCTTGAAGGCTTGTCGGCGGATAGGTATTCGAATTACTCGCTGTGGAGAGCAGTTAAGTCCCTCAAGAAACCTATAATAAAGAAGACAAGAATAAAGCGGTTATATTTGCAGAACACTTGGAAGAAACATTCAAGCCGTTCGACGTTCCACCATTGGCCGACGCGACGCTCAAAAAAACAGTGCGGAACCTGATAGCTTCAGAATGAAAAAAGTGTCATATGTCGAACCTCGACAGACAATAGGCACGCTTAAAAATAATAAGGCCCCAGAATGCGACCTGATCACTGGCGAAATTTTGAAAGAACTACCGAAGAAAGCACTAGCCAGGCTACTTTATATCGTAAATGCTTCTCTAAGACTCTTATACGTTCCAAGACAATGAAATGTTGCTGAAGTCATTATGGTTCAGAAACCGGGGAAATATCCAAATGACAAAAAATCTTATAGGCTCATATCGCTTCTGCCGATAATATCGAAGGTCTTTGAAAGACTGGCAGGTCTCATTGATTCTTAGTCAACTCTTTTTAAAAAAAGGTGTCTAATCTTGAAACGCATTCCCAAAACACTTTGTTTGCGAAGTATCGGACAACGATAGTCAGGATTTCAATTCGCAGTCACTCTCTTCTAAATTGAAACATCTAAGTAAATTTTAAGTGAAAGAAGAGCACACTGTTGCGTTAAAGAGAAAAATGAGTATGACCTTGCCACTCGCAGCAAAAAACATTTTTACAACGTAAACCTTCTCACTGGTCATGGTCGCAGGTCATGGTCGCAAGCGAGACGAATTATTTACCAAACTCAGAGACTAACGGTGTGAAAGAAAAATAATTCAGCGAATCATGAAGGAATTTTGAAAACTTTCTAAAAACTTTTCCCAAATAATTTCTAACTCTTAACCCTTATCGAAGAGCACACTACTTCATTATCTCGGCCGGCTAGATCCTTCTCCAAATAAAGGACCCACTTCAAACAATCAGTTGAGTCCTCGTTTTCAAAGTCCATAAAACAAAGGATAATCTACTTCCCACGGGACCATGGAAAAATTTAAGTAACTTCAGTCCCAAACTTATAGTAAATATTGAAAAAACCCAACGCCTCACCCTAGAACCCGAGATAGTAACTCACTCGTCGTCGGCCTGGTCCTGTGCATAATCAATCGGGGATAAAATGAATTTTAATTCAAGCAAAATCCTCACTACTCATCCGTGAAATTGAATCTGGCCCACAACAAGTCCTGAGATAAGAGGTTTTCTTCAATTTTTTCTCTCTTTTTTTGTATTTCCTCAACCAGCTGAGAATTTGATTTAATTAATTTTACAACGATGTGGCTTTCGTTCCCAATCTCGATGTATCTCTGAGGTGAAACATGCATAAATTATGTAGATTATAATATATTTTGTTGACAAAGGAGGCTGGAAACTGGTTCAAAATTCGGATAAACTAAATTGATATTTTATAGTTGAAACGCCCTTTGAATTTGCAGAAAAAAAATATTCCACATACGCCAGAGTGACCCACATTTCCCAGGGGACGCCATGCCCAATTTGCAGGATAATTCAAACCCCTAACCGGCCGCAAATTCTTAAGCAAATACGAAAGCACATAATCACCCTCAAGGGAAAATGAATTTAATTTAAACTTTTACCGAAATATAAACATGCGCTTACCGCCACTAAAGGCCAACTCAAATTCACTTTGAAAAAAGTCAAATAAAATGTCGGCAATCCTTGGGCAAAAATTTTGTTGGTTTTTCACTTTTCGGGTCAGCAAGTCGACATGCACGCAGAGCTACCGACACATAACATCAAGTCGAAATACGCTTAAAGGTGTTCGAATAAAATTGCCCGAGTTGCAGTTTTAGACGCTATAGTGCTGATAAAGTTGGTGAGTATTTTTTTTTTATGACTCAACAGTGTTGTTCAGGTTTGTGGTTGGTGGAAGTCGTCCTTTATGTATAGCTACACTTTGATGGCAGGTGTAAGCCGCCAGAATATGGGATTTTATGTCTTTTTGTATTTATTGCATGTAATCTGTTCAGCTTGTTTCCGGCGATGGTGTGTCGTAAAAGTGGCAGCAGCCACGTTGTGGTGAAAACCCATCAAAATGAGATTTCCAACTCCCGTGCTGACGTAGAGTATAATAAGTTCTCGGATGGGTTTACTGGTTTAAAGCAGCGAAAATGAAAACGAAAATTGCAGGTGATATTTGTGACATGCAGTGGGGAAATTTGAGGTGATAATATTATCCCGCTATTATGTGGTGGAGAAACATTGTCGATTATAGGAATTGCAAATCTCATTTTAGAACCATTACGTATGAATTCACGTCGATGAGCCTATGAATAGTTTTGCATTGCCTGTTTCTAAATTTTACAGATCTGACAATAATGCATTTCAATATTGTGTCTATCGGTATGGAGGGCCACAAAATTCCTTTTCATATTTTCACTTACAAGGAATGGGATAAAGTCGAAGGTACAATGCAATTCAATGCCACTATTCTTATCTCATCCTTATTCTTTGACTTTATAGACTTTTTCGACTTATTGGGGTTCTGGAACATGCATTTATAGATAGAAATGGTCTGGTCAAATAATTGTTCATAAAGAACGACTAAAATGCGTTTCGTCCCTGCCTCCGCCACGACTTATCAATGAGCGGACGAAGGCAGTTGCTCAGACGCAATTTTTGAATTTACAAAGCCGAACTTTTCGAATTTACAAAGCCAGGCCACGGGCTTATACAACATTTGCTCTAAACATTGCGCCACATTTTCTTTCTACAAGAATATCTACTTACGAGTCGGTAACCATTAACCACAAAGTAGAAAACTTGCGTCTGAGCAATTGCCTTCGTCCGCTCATTGATAAGTCATATGGCTTCGCCATATGCAGGGACGAAACGCATTTTTAATTGTTCTTTACGAACAATATTTTGAAGTTGAGGCCAATATCATAAAAAATTAAGTATGTAACTATGTACAGTTTTCAAACTAGAAAAACGTCGTTCGTAGCTGAAGTTTTGTAATAAGCAACTCCTAGTACATTTACACCGCACCTATGTTAGGTCAGGTTAAAACAGGGGCATGGTGAAAAAAACTATCCAAATACATGGCTCTTAAGATGGGCCCATCATGAACCTTGGAAACCAGTTGAACTAATTTATCAACTAGTGAATAAGTGCAGGAGTTCGTCTGTAACGAACATCTAAATACCGACCCTATTTACCCAGCAATACCAAATCTTGAAGTTTTTTGACCTGAGTTCATTCATTGAAAGTCCTACATATATCTACGCATGCGTTGACCAAGTAGAAAATCTTTTAAACTTATTTCGTTAGAAACGTGGGGAAATGTGTTAAAGACGAAAATTTCAGCCAAAAAAAAAGTTCTTCTAAAAAGCTGCCTAAAAGTGGGCGAAGCTCAAAACTTTGTATGAAACAAACTTAGGGACTGCAATTAAGTAGAAGTCAGATTCGATTGGTCACAGGCTTCCTCACAGGGCACTGTCGAGTTAAAAGACACCTGATGACCATGGAGATAGGGCAAGACAACACATGCAGACTATGCAACGAGGACGCAGAAACAGCAAAACACATATTATGTGACTGTAACTGCTTAATAAAAACACGTAAACGTTTTCTAGGTAAGTTCTACCTCGAAGCAGCGGACATAACTGCCAGCACACAACTGCCAGCATACAACTACCAGCACACAACAAACTGCGGCATCATGGATGAGCTATAAATGGAGGATATGACAATAGGCCCACTGGTGGCCGCAGGGATCGGGATTTATTGTACCGCCTCCCCCGTACAATCTAATCTAAACTTAGGAAATATTAATGTTTTTTATAGTTGTCATGTAATATTTTTTCGATTTAGGCTGAATTTTCAGAGAAATCAAGTTCTTAAAGATCATCATCATCATCAATTTCCGTGACCGCTTATCCTTAGAAAGGTCGCGGAGCGAGGGCGGTAAAATGGTCCCTCCATCGTTCCCGATCCTCCGCCACCAACTCAAGAGACACAGGTTGTCAATATTCTTTACCTTATCCCACCACCTGTTTCTTTTTCTACCAGGCAGGCGAAGCGCTTGCATATCGGCTAACATAACCTGTCTAGGAAGTCTGTCGGGAGCGTGCGAACAACGTGTCCAAACATCAAAGAATTGATCGTTCCACTTGAAGAAGCAGCTGCTCAACACCAAGATATACTGACGTTTCTCACTCTATCGCTTAACAAGTAATTAAGCAAGTAAGGTTGCTTAAGTAGTACCAGCAACGTACCTCAGAAATCTCACTATGGCAGCTTGTACCCGCGATCTAATTCTTTCGGTCATTACCCATATTTTATGACTATAGATGAAGGCTGGAACGTGCACTGAATTAAAAACTGAGATCTGCTTTCAGTCCAAGCTCAGTTTTCCTGATGACCAGTCGGCGCAGTTATTTTACTTTTACTTTTGCTCCAGCTTGGCCAATCCTATAGGATTACTCAGTATCATCCCCTTCATCTTTCGTAAAAACGACCCCGAGATACTTAAACTTCTTAACCTGTTTCAATGGGACTCCATTAATTTGCAGGGTACACTGCACAGAAGTTCGGCAAACAACCATCTCTTCGAGTTTGCTCACGTTTACCTTTATCCCAGCTACACCACATATGGCCGCAAACCCATCCAGTGCTCGCTGAAGTTCCTCCTCGGACGATGCCACGATATCTTAATCATCTGCGAAAAGTAGATGGCTTATCCTGACGCCAGCCATTTCGAAAGATTCCTCACCAATACTGCGGGTCACCATCCAGTCCATAGAACACAGCCCTGGCGAAGTTCAACGCACACATCAAAAGGTTGGGATTTGACGCCATTTATCTGAACATAATTTCTGCAGTTTCTATACAAAGTCTGAATGACTCTCAGAAGAGGCCCACTCAATGCATAGTCCTGCAGAACTCCCCAGATTTTATCCCGTAGACCCCGGTCATCTTTGCCAAATCACGCGTATACCGGTTCTGCATATTCCCACGCCTTCTCAAGAATAACCTTCAAAGTAAAAAGCTGATCGGTTGTGCATCTGCAAGGCCGAAGCCGCATTGCTCTTCCCGCAACAAAGGCTCGATTACAGCTCTGTAAAGTGCTTCCAACACCTTCGGGAAAACTTTTCCCGAAAGACTTAAGTAAAGGTTAAGTATGTACCCCTTTAGTTGCAGCAATCTCTCCTACCCCCTTTTTGAAAACGGACAATATAACTCCTGTTTGCCAAACGCTAGGTTTTTTCCAAGGTGCTTCAAGGTGTTTTGAATCTTATTGAAGCCACTAATAGTGGGCGTGGCTGCCAGCGGATTTAAAAAAAGAAAGCTGAATGGCACCCACAGCTCAGAAGAGCCCTCGCTTGACCTCTCCCAACCACACATGTTGTCAATTACGAACGGCGAATTGACAGGCCGATACTCGAATACAGGCAAATGATACTCTCTGAAGGTTTGCCAAACCCTCAGGGAGGTGGAACCGTGAAAAACCTTTAATAAAAACCCGGTCGGGAGTCGAACGAGGGACCTCGTGCACGGTAGTCCAACACACATCTCGGCAGATTTAGCCAATTATAACCTTTTGTCTGTGCAACATAAAAATGAACAACAGGGCCAACAGGGTTGGGCTAGACATATGTCTAGCTTACTGAACCAGCCAGATCTTTTAATAAATCTTTTTCAGTCCAGTAGTGATATTCCTGCCAGGTTGCCCAGGCTATCAAAGAACCTATCTTTTCAAAAGGTTAGCCGTCGTTTTTTGAGAGCTGTGTTACAAACTATGCATTAAAATTAGTACACCCTGAGGCGGGTATAAAAAAAAACAATTTTACAAACCAAAAATTTATTGCTTATAAATCCTTTTGAGAAAAGGACAAAACTAAATCGATCACCACCACCTAAATCGAACATATCCGGAAAAAGCAGTCCACCGGTAAACCAGGACTCTGTGAAAATTAAGAGCTTAGAAAAGGAGAATAATGAACTCCGAGCTAAGCTTATTGAAATGGAGCGACTCTTCCAAGATCTAAAAATGGAAGTTGACTCTCTGCGAAAAGAAAACGAGGATATTAAAAATACTCGTTTAACGAAAGACTGTGAGGTAACGAAAAAGTGTGTAACACCGAACCGACCAGCAGTCGAATACTTCACGGACGAGGACGAACTTGCACTTGAGACCGATTCAGTCTTAAGGAAAAGGTCTAGCAAGAAGCGAAAGGCGAATTCCTCTCCCGAAGTAATACAAAAAGATGATAAGCCCTCTGGCTCAAACAAGGCTAATCCAGAAGCGAAAATTCGTCCACCTCCCGCAATAAACATCGTCGGGATAGCAGACTTTGGAAGATTGCGCAACCTTCTTGCAAACACGGTGAGAACAGAAAACTATAAGCTTACCTCGCACCGAAATAACGTGTGGAAAGTAAATGTTGACAACGCCGATTCCTATCGCGCACTGTCTCTTAGACTGAATGCAGAAAGAATCGAGTGGTATACTTATCAAAATAAGTACGAGAAACCACTGCGAGTCATTGTAAGGGGGCTCCACCCATCATGCACAAAAGAAGACGTTGTAAAAGACGTAAAAAATAAAGGCCTTAAAATTATTGATGCCGTCAATATCATTAAAAAGGAAAAGCAACGCACGGAAAGAGAAAGAGACACTGTGATCAGACGCGGCCTTCCAATTTGTATGCTCTCCTTTGAAAGAACTGAGAGCATAAACGATATTTATAAAATAAAAATGATACTTAACATCAGGGTTAAAATCGAACCCATGCGAAAGGGCAATAGACTGATACCACAGTGTAAGCGATGAGAATTCAGGCACACAAGTGCCTACTGCCAAAAAGAACCACGTTGCGTGAAATGTGCCGGAAAACACCTGTCAACAGAGTGCAAGGTTGACATAAAGACTCCAGCAGTTTGCGCCAATTGCCACGGAAACCACCCCGCGAACTATCGAGGATGCGAAGTAGCCATAGAGCTGCAAAAGAGACGAGAACCTCTTAAGGAAAATACTAGAGGTCAGAATCAAAGCCTAGGACGCCCAAAACCTGCTGAAACTCCTAAGCCAAAGACTCCAAAGACGCCAAAGCCGATCAAAAGTGGAAGATTGGCAAAGGAGGCGTCGACAAAAGGCGTAAAAGCTCCACAAAAGAGCGGCGCCAGTTCAAGTGCAGCGGAGAAACCACCACTGGTCGCACCGAAATCATACGCACAGGTTGCGGCAAACGAAAGCAAGGCAAGATCGCCCACAACAGATGCAGTGTCTCAGATCCTCGCTGTAATCTTGGAGAAACTTGAGGATCAGACTAAAATCAACAAAGTTATATTTGACAAACTGAGCAAGCTCGAGTTTAAGCCTCGAAAAAATTACAAGAGAACATGAATATGAAACAGTTATTTAAAATACTAACATGGAATGCAAACGGCCTTCTGAATAAAATAGACGAACTAGAAGTATTTCTACGGAAAAACAATATTGATATTTGCATGATTACGGAAACTCACCTTAAAAACGGGTCTACACCCAAACTTAAAGGTTACAATGACTATCACGCACATCACCCTTCGCAAAATTCGAGAGGAGGATCCTCCCTCTACATTAAGAACTGCATAAAGCACTTCAAGAACACAGAAGTTGAGCTAGACTCTATGCAGATCAGTTCAGTTTCTGTAAAAATTGACTGCTTAGATTATAACATTGCATCTTGTTATTTCCCGCCAGGATATAGACTGGTGGAAGACGATCTTGATCGTATGTATGACTTCATTGGGTCCAATTTTATCATTGGGGGTGACTTTAACGCGAAGCATACTTTTTGGGGCTCACGATGCAATTCAACAAGAGGCAGATTACTGTACAAAAATAGTATGAAGCGTGGGGTGGACTTTTTCTCCACGGGTAAGCCAACATATTGGCCAACCGATAGGAATAAAAAGCCTGACCTTGTCGATTTTTTCATCGCTAAAGGGTACCCCAAATACCTTACGCGAATTGAAGAGTGTTATGATCTTTGCTCAGACCACTCAGGAGTTACCTTGAAGATGGGTGGAAGACTGGCGAAAATAGAAAGAACTCCTAGATTAGCTAGCAAAAACATGAACTGGGACGCTTTCAGAAAGGACTGTAAGGAGGGTGTTGGCTTGAATGTGCCATTGAAAACTCCTTTCGAGTTAGAAACCGCAGTTGACAAATTCATTAAAGCAATTCAGAGCGCTGCTTGGAACAACAATTCGTCCCAAAAGAACGCAGTTAGCAGCGACGGGCATGTACGTAAAACATATCCGCTCGAAATCGAAGAATTGATTCGTGAAAAGAGAAGAGCGCGTAGGAGATGGCAAGGCACGAGGGCCCCCCCAGACAAAACCCTATTGAACCACCTCTCTAACAAACTGAAAGGAATGTTGCTAGATCTTAAAAATCGTGAGACCACTGAATACCTTGAAGGCTTGTCGGCGGATAGGACCTCAAACTACTCGCTGTGGAAAGCAGTTAAGTATATCAAGAAACCTATAATCCACTCGGCACCAATAAAAAAAAGCTAACGGCGAATGGGCAAGAGAAGACAAAGAGAAAGCGAATTTGTTTGCTGAACATTTAGAAGAAACATTCAAGCCTTTCGACGGTCCGCCGTTGGCTGACGTTCTAAACAACAACGGGGAACCTGGTAGCTTTAGAATGAAAAAAGTTTCGTTAGTTGAACTCCGACAGACAATTAGCAAACTTAAAAATAATAAGGCCCCGGGTTACGACCTGATCACTGGCGAAATATTAAAAGAGCTACCAAAAAAGGCATTAGTCAAGCTACTTTATATGATAAACGCTTCTCTTAGACTTCTATACGTTCCAAGACAATGGAAAGTTGCTGAAGTCATTATGGTTCCTAAACCGGGGAAATGCGCAAATGATAAAAAATCTTATACGCCCATATCGCTTCTGCCGATAATATCGAAAGTATTTGAGAAACTTCTGCTGAAGCGATTACAACCAATAATTGCAGACAGACGTTTGATCTAACCACGCCAATAGATCAAGTCTACAGAATAACGCATGAAATTGAAAAAGCCTTAGAAGGGAAAAAAATATGTTCAAGTGCTTTCCTCGACGTATCGCAAGCCTTCGACAAGGTATGGCACGAGGGCTTGAAATATAAGCTACGGCAAAATTTGCCGGAAGACATGTTTAAAATATTGGAAAATTATCTTGAAAGCAGACTCTTTCGTGTTAGGTGTAGTAGTGAATACTCGAGTTTCAAGCAAATTCGGGCTGGCGTACCCCAGGGAAGCGTCCTCGGTCCGACCCTGTTCCTGCTCTACACAAGAGACATACCTCTAGATGACGAGACAGTCGTGGCCACGTTTGCGGACGATACGGCCATCCTGGCAACAGGTGAATCAGTCGAGTCATCAACGAGAAACCTCCAACGAGCATTGGACAGAATTTGTGTCTGGACGAAGACTTGGCGAATCGCTCTTAACGAGAACAAGTCTACGCATGTGAATTTCACTTACAGAAGGGTTAACAATTTGCCTCTGTTCATAAATTCTGTACAAATACCTTATGCAAATGAAGCGAAGTATCTAGGGATGACACTGGACGCTAAACTAAGGTGGAAACCACACGTAAAGAAGAAGCGTGACGAGCTCGAGATTAGGCTCAGGGAAATGTATTGGCTTATCGGAAGATTTTCGAAATTAAGCACATATAACAAACTGCTCTTGTACAGGCAGGTGTTAAAGCCGTCCTGGACATACGGTATACAACTTTGGGGTTGTACCAAGCCGAGCAACATGTCCATGTTGCAGACTTTCCAAAACAAAACACTAAGAGCAATTGTGAATGCTCCATGGTATATTAGGAATAGCGATATTCACAGAGATTTAGGAATAGCTACCGTGGGCGAAGAAGTAACAAACTTCGCTCGAAAGCTTAATGCTCGCCTTCATGTTCATTGCAACAATGAAATGATCCGTACTCTAAACGAGACTCTTAACGATATTAACAACGAGCGACGACTACAAAGAACAAACCAAAAATCAACAAAACCTAGTAAATGTCATAAATATTTTATGGCTTATAATATTTTTCAAATTTCATATCATTTTATTAAACAAGTGGGAAGTGCAAAAGTGCGTATGTAAAATCTTCAGTCCGTCTGCGATGGGTTTGGGAAATAACCTATTCTACCTGAAAAGGAAACTGCCGCGAAAAAGTGGGCGTGATATCAAAACATAACTGTTGAATGTTTTCTGCTAGGTGGTTGCATACGTTTCGTACTAAAACTCCACCTTTTTAACAAAAAACAAGTCAGTAAGTGCAAGAGTTCGTCTATAACAAACTTTTTTATACCCGACCCTATATACCGTGTGTGTAACAACAAATCTTAAATTTTTTTGTTAAAAAAAATTCAAAAAATATTCAAATTAATATTTTAATTGCATAGGCCACGCCCCCAAAAGTGGGCCTTGGCTAAAAATAAAAATCAATTAATTGTAATTTCGTTGGAATCATGACAAAATGCGTTGAAACCGAAAATTATTGCAGAAAAACCCGTTTTTTTTTCTAAACACGCCCCTAAAAATGGGCGGAGCTGAAAACTTTGTATAAAGCAAATAGCAAATAGTAATATCTTGAATATTTGTTATATAATTTTTTTTTCAATTTGGAGTAAACTTTCCCAGAAATCGGGTTTTTAAAGATCTAACATCATAAAAGTGGGCATAATCGATATTGTGGGCGGTCCAATTTTTGCCCTGATAGAGGCTTTTGGGCCATTATTGCTCTATACCAAAATTTGAATTTCTACGCCTTGTCTAACTTGACCAAAAGGCATTTTGAAAGAAAATTTGAAATAGAGGTTATATTACATTGAAACCAGTAGTGGGCGTGGCCGTCGGCGGATTTTACCAATTTTCACAAAATAAGTTTCACTGTACATTTTTGTCTAACTTGACCAAAAGGCATTTTGAAAGAAAATTTGAAATAGAGGTTATCTTACATTGAAACCAGTAGTGGGCGTGGCCGTCGGCGGATTTAACCAATTTTCACAAAACAAGTTTCATTGTACAAAATAAGAACCAAGATATACTCAGAGTTTGAGCGTCCTAGCACAATTTTAAAGACCTAAAAACTTCACACATACGGACAGACAGACAGACGGACATAGCTTAATCGACTCACCTGTCGGTCGGGATCATATCTCTAAAAGTTCGTAGGGGTCTACGGTGATTATTTCACTGTGTCAAAAACTATGCATTAAAACTAGTATACCCTCGGGTATAAAAAAATCACTTTTATGAAAGCCAGATAAATTACAAAGCAAATTCATATACCAAAAATTAGCACGTTTGGACCATTGTAAAATATCTAAATTAAAAAAAGTATTTTTAAAAATTAAAGGTGGTCGCACATACAGGCTTTCAGTGAGCGTGTCTGTCGACGGATTCAACTAATTTTCAAACTTGATCTAGTCCAATGGTCTTACAGCCCACTTACCGATTTTCACCTAGATCGAACATATCCGGAAAAAGCAGTCCACCGGTAAACCAGGACTCTGTGAAAATTAAGAGCTTAGAAGAGGAGAATAATGAACTCCGAGCTAAGCTTATTGAAATGGAGCGACTCTTCCAAGATCTAAAAATGGAAGTTGACTCTCTGCGAAAAGAAAACGAGGATATTAAAAATACTCGTTTAACGAAAGACTGTGAGGTAACGAAAAAGTGTGTAACACCGAACCGACCAGCAGTCGAATACTTCACGGACGAGGACGAACTTGCACTTGAGACCGATTCAGTCTTAAGGAAAAGGTCTAGCAAGAAGCGAAAGGCGAATTCCTCTCCCGAAGTAATACAAAAAGATGATAAGCCCTCTGGCTAAAATTCGTCCACCTCCCGCAATAAACATCGTCGGGATAGCAGACTTTGGAAGATTGCGCAACCTTCTTGCAAACACGGTGAGAACAGAAAACTATAAGCTTACCTCGCACCGAAATAACGTGTGGAAAGTAAATGTTGACAACGCCGATTCCTATCGCGCACTGTCTCTTAGACTGAATGCAGAAAGAATCGAGTGGTATACTAATCAAAATAAGTACGAGAAACCACTGCGAGTCATTGTAAGGGGGCTCCACCCATCATGCACAAAAGAAGACGTTGTAAAAGACGTAAAAAATAAAGGCCTTAAAATTATTGATGCCGTCAATATCATTAAAAAGGAAAAGCAACGCACGGAAAGAGAAAGAGACACTGTGATCAGACGCGGCCTTCCAATTTGTATGCTCTCCTTTGAAAGAACTGAGAGCATAAACGATATTTATAAAATAAAAATGATACTTAACATCAGGGTTAAAATCGAACCCATGCGAAAGGGCAATAGACTGATACCACAGTGTAAGCGATGAGAATTCAGGCACACAAGTGCCTACTGCCAAAAAGAACCACGTTGCGTGAAATGTGCCGGAAAACACCTGTCAACAGAGTGCAAGGTTGACATAAAGACTCCAGCAGTTTGCGCCAATTGCCACGGAAACCACCCCGCGAACTATCGAGGATGCGAAGTAGCCATAGAGCTGCAAAAGAGACGAGAACCTCTTAAGGAAAATACTAGAGGTCAGAATCAAAGCCTAGGACGCCCAAAACCTGCTGAAACTCCTAAGCCAAAGACTCCAAAGACGCCAAAGCCGATCAAAAGTGGAAGATTGGCAAAGGAGGCGTCGACAAAAGGCGTAAAAGCTCCACAAAAGAGCGGCGCCAGTTCAAGTGCAGCGGAGAAACCACCACTGGTCGCACCGAAATCATACGCACAGGTTGCGGCAAACGAAAGCAAGGCAAGATCGCCCACAACAGATGCAGTGTCTCAGATCCTCGCTGTAATCTTGGAGAAACTTGAGGATCAGACTAAAATCAACAAAGTTATATTTGACAAACTGAGCAAGCTCGAGTTTAAGCCTCGAAAAAATTACAAGAGAACATGAATATGAAACAGTTATTTAAAATACTAACATGGAATGCAAACGGCCTTCTGAATAAAATAGACGAACTAGAAGTATTTCTACGGAAAAACAATATTGATATTTGCATGATTACGGAAACTCACCTTAAAAACGGGTCTACACCCAAACTTAAAGGTTACAATGACTATCACGCACATCACCCTTCGCAAAATTCGAGAGGAGGATCCTCCCTCTACATTAAGAACTGCATAAAGCACTTCAAGAACACAGAAGTTGAGCTAGACTCTATGCAGATCAGTTCAGTTTCTGTAAAAATTGACTGCTTAGATTATAACATTGCATCTTGTTATTTCCCGCCAGGATATAGACTGGTGGAAGACGATCTTGATCGTATGTATGACTTCATTGGGTCCAATTTTATCATTGGGGGTGACTTTAACGCGAAGCATACTTTTTGGGGCTCACGATGCAATTCAACAAGAGGCAGATTACTGTACAAAAATAGTATGAAGCGTGGGGTGGACTTTTTCTCCACGGGTAAGCCAACATATTGGCCAACCGATAGGAATAAAAAGCCTGACCTTGTCGATTTTTTCATCGCTAAAGGGTACCCCAAATACCTTACGCGAATTGAAGAGTGTTATGATCTTTGCTCAGACCACTCAGGAGTTACCTTGAAGATGGGTGGAAGACTGGCGAAAATAGAAAGAACTCCTAGATTAGCTAGCAAAAACATGAACTGGGACGCTTTCAGAAAGGACTGTAAGGAGGGTGTTGGCTTGAATGTGCCATTGAAAACTCCTTTCGAGTTAGAAACCGCAGTTGACAAATTCATTAAAGCAATTCAGAGCGCTGCTTGGAACAACAATTCGTCCCAAAAGAACGCAGTTAGCAGCGACGGGCATGTACGTAAAACATATCCGCTCGAAATCGAAGAATTGATTCGTGAAAAGAGAAGAGCGCGTAGGAGATGGCAAGGCACGAGGGCCCCCCCAGACAAAACCCTATTGAACCACCTCTCTAACAAACTGAAAGGAATGTTGCTAGATCTTAAAAATCGTGAGACCACTGAATACCTTGAAGGCTTGTCGGCGGATAGGACCTCAAACTACTCGCTGTGGAAAGCAGTTAAGTATATCAAGAAACCTATAATCCACTCGGCACCAATAAAAAAAAGCTAACGGCGAATGGGCAAGAGAAGACAAAGAGAAAGCGAATTTGTTTGCTGAACATTTAGAAGAAACATTCAAGCCTTTCGACGGTCCGCCGTTGGCTGACGTTCTAAACAACAACGGGGAACCTGGTAGCTTTAGAATGAAAAAAGTTTCGTTAGTTGAACTCCGACAGACAATTAGCAAACTTAAAAATAATAAGGCCCCGGGTTACGACCTGATCACTGGCGAAATATTAAAAGAGCTACCAAAAAAGGCATTAGTCAAGCTACTTTATATGATAAACGCTTCTCTTAGACTTCTATACGTTCCAAGACAATGGAAAGTTGCTGAAGTCATTATGGTTCCTAAACCGGGGAAATGCGCAAATGATAAAAAATCTTATACGCCCATATCGCTTCTGCCGATAATATCGAAAGTATTTGAGAAACTTCTGCTGAAGCGATTACAACCAATAATTGCAGACAGACGTTTGATCTAACCACGCCAATAGATCAAGTCTACAGAATAACGCATGAAATTGAAAAAGCCTTAGAAGGGAAAAAAATATGTTCAAGTGCTTTCCTCGACGTATCGCAAGCCTTCGACAAGGTATGGCACGAGGGCTTGAAATATAAGCTACGGCAAAATTTGCCGGAAGACATGTTTAAAATATTGGAAAATTATCTTGAAAGCAGACTCTTTCGTGTTAGGTGTAGTAGTGAATACTCGAGTTTCAAGCAAATTCGGGCTGGCGTACCCCAGGGAAGCGTCCTCGGTCCGACCCTGTTCCTGCTCTACACAAGAGACATACCTCTAGATGACGAGACAGTCGTGGCCACGTTTGCGGACGATACGGCCATCCTGGCAACAGGTGAATCAGTCGAGTCATCAACGAGAAACCTCCAACGAGCATTGGACAGAATTTGTGTCTGGACGAAGACTTGGCGAATCGCTCTTAACGAGAACAAGTCTACGCATGTGAATTTCACTTACAGAAGGGTTAACAATTTGCCTCTGTTCATAAATTCTGTACAAATACCTTATGCAAATGAAGCGAAGTATCTAGGGATGACACTGGACGCTAAACTAAGGTGGAAACCACACGTAAAGAAGAAGCGTGACGAGCTCGAGATTAGGCTCAGGGAAATGTATTGGCTTATCGGAAGATTTTCGAAATTAAGCACATATAACAAACTGCTCTTGTACAGGCAGGTGTTAAAGCCGTCCTGGACATACGGTATACAACTTTGGGGTTGTACCAAGCCGAGCAACATGTCCATGTTGCAGACTTTCCAAAACAAAACACTAAGAGCAATTGTGAATGCTCCATGGTATATTAGGAATAGCGATATTCACAGAGATTTAGGAATAGCTACCGTGGGCGAAGAAGTAACAAACTTCGCTCGAAAGCTTAATGCTCGCCTTCATGTTCATTGCAACAATGAAATGATCCGTACTCTAAACGAGACTCTTAACGATATTAACAACGAGCGACGACTACAAAGAACAAACCAAAAATCAACAAAACCTAGTAAATGTCATAAATATTTTATGGCTTATAATATTTTTCAAATTTCATATCATTTTATTAAACAAGTGGGAAGTGCAAAAGTGCGTATGTAAAATCTTCAGTCCGTCTGCGATGGGTTTGGGAAATAACCTATTCTACCTGAAAAGGAAACTGCCGCGAAAAAGTGGGCGTGATATCAAAACATAACTGTTGAATGTTTTCTGCTAGGTGGTTGCATATGTTTCGTACTAAAACTCCACCTTTTTAACAAAAAACAAGTCAGTAAGTGCAAGAGTTCGTCTATAACAAACTTTTTTATACCCGACCCTATATACCGTGTGTGTAACAACAAATCTTAAATTTTTTTGTTAAAAAAAATTCAAAAAATATTCAAATTAATATTTTAATTGCATAGGCCACGCCCCCAAAAGTGGGCCTTGGCTAAAAATAAAAATCAATTAATTGTAATTTCGTTGGAATCATGACAAAATGCGTTGAAACCGAAAATTATTGCAGAAAAACCCGTTTTTTTTTTCTAAACACGCCCCTAAAAATGGGCGGAGCTGAAAACTTTGTATAAAGCAAATAGCAAATAGTAATATCTTGAATATTTGTTATATAATTTTTTTTTCAATTTGGAGTAAACTTTCCCAGAAATCGGGTTTTTAAAGATCTAACATCATAAAAGTGGGCATAATCGATATTGTGGGCGGTCCAATTTTTGCCCTGATAGAGGCTTTTGGGCCATTATTGCTCTATACCAAAATTTGAATTTCTACGCCTTGTCTAACTTGACCAAAAGGCATTTTGAAAGAAAATTTGAAATAGAGGTTATATTACATTGAAACCAGTAGTGGGCGTGGC
This sequence comes from Neoascia interrupta, assembly GCA_947623515.1. Taxonomy (NCBI): domain Eukaryota; kingdom Metazoa; phylum Arthropoda; class Insecta; order Diptera; family Syrphidae; genus Neoascia; species Neoascia interrupta. Next base: position 55,540,584 of record OX392464.1, on the reverse strand, counting down.
CGTCGGCGGATTTTACCAATTTTCACAAAATAAGTTTCACTGTACATTTTTGTCTAACTTGACCAAAAGGCATTTTGAAAGAAAATTTGAAATAGAGGTTATCTTACATTGAAACCAGTAGTGGGCGTGGCCGTCGGCGGATTTAACCAATTTTCACAAAACAAGTTTCATTGTACAAAATAAGAACCAAGATATACTCAGAGTTTGAGCGTCCTAGCACAATTTTAAAGACCTAAAAACTTCACACATACGGACAGACAGACAGACGGACATAGCTTAATCGACTCACCTGTCGGTCGGGATCATATCTCTAAAAGTTCGTAGGGGTCTACGGTGATTATTTCACTGTGTCAAAAACTATGCATTAAAACTAGTATACCCTCGGGTATAAAAAAATCACTTTTATGAAAGCCAGATAAATTACAAAGCAAATTCATATACCAAAAATTAGCACGTTTGGACCATTGTAAAATATCTAAATTAAAAAAAGTATTTTTAAAAATTAAAGGTGGTCGCACATACAGGCTTGCAGTGAGCGTGTCTGTCGACGGATTCAACTAATTTTCAAACTTGATCTAGTCCAATGGTCTTACAGCCCACTTACCGATTTTCACCTAGATCGAACATATCCGGAAAAAGCAGTCCACCGGTAAACCAGGACTCTGTGAAAATTAAGAGCTTAGAAAAGGAGAATAATGAACTCCGAGCTAAGCTTATTGAAATGGAGCGACTCTTCCAAGATCTAAAAATGGAAGTTGACTCTCTGCGAAAAGAAAACGAGGATATTAAAAATACTCGTTTAACGAAAGACTGTGAGGTAACGAAAAAGTGTGTAACACCGAACCGACCAGCAGTCGAATACTTCACGGACGAGGACGAACTTGCACTTGAGACCGATTCAGTCTTAAGGAAAAGGTCTAGCAAGAAGCGAAAGGCGAATTCCTCTCCCGAAGTAATACAAAAAGATGATAAGCCCTCTGGCTCAAACAAGGCTAATCCAGAAGCGAAAATTCGTCCACCTCCCGCAATAAACATCGTCGGGATAGCAGACTTTGGAAGATTGCGCAACCTTCTTGCAAACACGGTGAGAACAGAAAACTATAAGCTTACCTCGCACCGAAATAACGTGTGGAAAGTAAATGTTGACAACGCCGATTCCTATCGCGCACTGTCTCTTAGACTGAATGCAGAAAGAATCGAGTGGTATACTAATCAAAATAAGTACGAGAAACCACTGCGAGTCATTGTAAGGGGGCTCCACCCATCATGCACAAAAGAAGACGTTGTAAAAGACGTAAAAAATAAAGGCCTTAAAATTATTGATGCCGTCAATATCATTAAAAAGGAAAAGCAACGCACGGAAAGAGAAAGAGACACTGTGATCAGACGCGGCCTTCCAATTTGTATGCTCTCCTTTGAAAGAACTGAGAGCATAAACGATATTTATAAAATAAAAATGATACTTAACATCAGGGTTAAAATCGAACCCATGCGAAAGGGCAATAGACTGATACCACAGTGTAAGCGATGAGAATTCAGGCACACAAGTGCCTACTGCCAAAAAGAACCACGTTGCGTGAAATGTGCCGGAAAACACCTGTCAACAGAGTGCAAGGTTGACATAAAGACTCCAGCAGTTTGCGCCAATTGCCACGGAAACCACCCCGCGAACTATCGAGGATGCGAAGTAGCCATAGAGCTGCAAAAGAGACGAGAACCTCTTAAGGAAAATACTAGAGGTCAGAATCAAAGCCTAGGACGCCCAAAACCTGCTGAAACTCCTAAGCCAAAGACTCCAAAGACGCCAAAGCCGATCAAAAGTGGAAGATTGGCAAAGGAGGCGTCGACAAAAGGCGTAAAAGCTCCACAAAAGAGCGGCGCCAGTTCAAGTGCAGCGGAGAAACCACCACTGGTCGCACCGAAATCATACGCACAGGTTGCGGCAAACGAAAGCAAGGCAAGATCGCCCACAACAGATGCAGTGTCTCAGATCCTCGCTGTAATCTTGGAGAAACTTGAGGATCAGACTAAAATCAACAAAGTTATATTTGACAAACTGAGCAAGCTCGAGTTTAAGCCTCGAAAAAATTACAAGAGAACATGAATATGAAACAGTTATTTAAAATACTAACATGGAATGCAAACGGCCTTCTGAATAAAATAGACGAACTAGAAGTATTTCTACGGAAAAACAATATTGATATTTGCATGATTACGGAAACTCACCTTAAAAACGGGTCTACACCCAAACTTAAAGGTTACAATGACTATCACGCACATCACCCTTCGCAAAATTCGAGAGGAGGATCCTCCCTCTACATTAAGAACTGCATAAAGCACTTCAAGAACACAGAAGTTGAGCTAGACTCTATGCAGATCAGTTCAGTTTCTGTAAAAATTGACTGCTTAGATTATAACATTGCATCTTGTTATTTCCCGCCAGGATATAGACTGGTGGAAGACGATCTTGATCGTATGTATGACTTCATTGGGTCCAATTTTATCATTGGGGGTGACTTTAACGCGAAGCATACTTTTTGGGGCTCACGATGCAATTCAACAAGAGGCAGATTACTGTACAAAAATAGTATGAAGCGTGGGGTGGACTTTTTCTCCACGGGTAAGCCAACATATTGGCCAACCGATAGGAATAAAAAGCCTGACCTTGTCGATTTTTTCATCGCTAAAGGGTACCCCAAATACCTTACGCGAATTGAAGAGTGTTATGATCTTTGCTCAGACCACTCAGGAGTTACCTTGAAGATGGGTGGAAGACTGGCGAAAATAGAAAGAACTCCTAGATTAGCTAGCAAAAACATGAACTGGGACGCTTTCAGAAAGGACTGTAAGGAGGGTGTTGGCTTGAATGTGCCATTGAAAACTCCTTTCGAGTTAGAAACCGCAGTTGACAAATTCATTAAAGCAATTCAGAGCGCTGCTTGGAACAACAATTCGTCCCAAAAGAACGCAGTTAGCAGCGACGGGCATGTACGTAAAACATATCCGCTCGAAATCGAAGAATTGATTCGTGAAAAGAGAAGAGCGCGTAGGAGATGGCAAGGCACGAGGGCCCCCCCAGACAAAACCCTATTGAACCACCTCTCTAACAAACTGAAAGGAATGTTGCTAGATCTTAAAAATCGTGAGACCACTGAATACCTTGAAGGCTTGTCGGCGGATAGGACCTCAAACTACTCGCTGTGGAAAGCAGTTAAGTATATCAAGAAACCTATAATCCACTCGGCACCAATAAAAAAAAGCTAACGGCGAATGGGCAAGAGAAGACAAAGAGAAAGCGAATTTGTTTGCTGAACATTTAGAAGAAACATTCAAGCCTTTCGACGGTCCGCCGTTGGCTGACGTTCTAAACAACAACGGGGAACCTGGTAGCTTTAGAATGAAAAAAGTTTCGTTAGTTGAACTCCGACAGACAATTAGCAAACTTAAAAATAATAAGGCCCCGGGTTACGACCTGATCACTGGCGAAATATTAAAAGAGCTACCAAAAAAGGCATTAGTCAAGCTACTTTATATGATAAACGCTTCTCTTAGACTTCTATACGTTCCAAGACAATGGAAAGTTGCTGAAGTCATTATGGTTCCTAAACCGGGGAAATGCGCAAATGATAAAAAATCTTATACGCCCATATCGCTTCTGCCGATAATATCGAAAGTATTTGAGAAACTTCTGCTGAAGCGATTACAACCAATAATTGCAGACAGACGTTTGATCTAACCACGCCAATAGATCAAGTCTACAGAATAACGCATGAAATTGAAAAAGCCTTAGAAGGGAAAAAAATATGTTCAAGTGCTTTCCTCGACGTATCGCAAGCCTTCGACAAGGTATGGCACGAGGGCTTGAAATATAAGCTACGGCAAAATTTGCCGGAAGACATGTTTAAAATATTGGAAAATTATCTTGAAAGCAGACTCTTTCGTGTTAGGTGTAGTAGTGAATACTCGAGTTTCAAGCAAATTCGGGCTGGCGTACCCCAGGGAAGCGTCCTCGGTCCGACCCTGTTCCTGCTCTACACAAGAGACATACCTCTAGATGACGAGACAGTCGTGGCCACGTTTGCGGACGATACGGCCATCCTGGCAACAGGTGAATCAGTCGAGTCATCAACGAGAAACCTCCAACGAGCATTGGACAGAATTTGTGTCTGGACGAAGACTTGGCGAATCGCTCTTAACGAGAACAAGTCTACGCATGTGAATTTCACTTACAGAAGGGTTAACAATTTGCCTCTGTTCATAAATTCTGTACAAATACCTTATGCAAATGAAGCGAAGTATCTAGGGATGACACTGGACGCTAAACTAAGGTGGAAACCACACGTAAAGAAGAAGCGTGACGAGCTCGAGATTAGGCTCAGGGAAATGTATTGGCTTATCGGAAGATTTTCGAAATTAAGCACATATAACAAACTGCTCTTGTACAGGCAGGTGTTAAAGCCGTCCTGGACATACGGTATACAACTTTGGGGTTGTACCAAGCCGAGCAACATGTCCATGTTGCAGACTTTCCAAAACAAAACACTAAGAGCAATTGTGAATGCTCCATGGTATATTAGGAATAGCGATATTCACAGAGATTTAGGAATAGCTACCGTGGGCGAAGAAGTAACAAACTTCGCTCGAAAGCTTAATGCTCGCCTTCATGTTCATTGCAACAATGAAATGATCCGTACTCTAAACGAGACTCTTAACGATATTAACAACGAGCGACGACTACAAAGAACAAACCAAAAATCAACAAAACCTAGTAAATGTCATAAATATTTTATGGCTTATAATATTTTTCAAATTTCATATCATTTTATTAAACAAGTGGGAAGTGCAAAAGTGCGTATGTAAAATCTTCAGTCCGTCTGCGATGGGTTTGGGAAATAACCTATTCTACCTGAAAAGGAAACTGCCGCGAAAAAGTGGGCGTGATATCAAAACATAACTGTTGAATGTTTTCTGCTAGGTGGTTGCATACGTTTCGTAAAACTCCACCTTTTTAACAAAAAACAAGTCAGTAAGTGCAAGAGTTCGTCTATAACAAACTTTTTTATACCCGACCCTATATACCGTGTGTGTAACAACAAATCTTAAATTTTTTTGTTAAAAAAAATTCAAAAAATATTCAAATTAATATTTTAATTGCATAGGCCACGCCCCCAAAAGTGGGCCTTGGCTAAAAATAAAAATCAATTAATTGTAATTTCGTTGGAATCATGACAAAATGCGTTGAAACCGAAAATTATTGCAGAAAAACCCGTTTTTTTTTTCTAAACACGCCCCTAAAAATGGGCGGAGCTGAAAACTTTGTATAAAGCAAATAGCAAATAGTAATATCTTGAATATTTGTTATATAATTTTTTTTTCAATTTGGAGTAAACTTTCCCAGAAATCGGGTTTTTAAAGATCTAACATCATAAAAGTGGGCATAATCGATATTGTGGGCGGTCCAATTTTTGCCCTGATAGAGGCTTTTGGGCCATTATTGCTCTATACCAAAATTTGAATTTCTACGCCTTGTCTAACTTGACCAAAAGGCATTTTGAAAGAAAATTTGAAATAGAGGTTATATTACATTGAAACCAGTAGTGGGCGTGGCCGTCGGCGGATTTTACCAATTTTCACAAAATAAGTTTCACTGTACATTTTTGTCTAACTTGACCAAAAGGCATTTTGAAAGAAAATTTGAAATAGAGGTTATCTTACATTGAAACCAGTAGTGGGCGTGGCCGTCGGCGGATTTAACCAATTTTCACAAAACAAGTTTCATTGTACAAAATAAGAACCAAGATATACTCAGAGTTTGAGCGTCCTAGCACAATTTTAAAGACCTAAAAACTTCACACATACGGACAGACAGACAGACGGACATAGCTTAATCGACTCACCTGTCGGTCGGGATCATATCTCTAAAAGTTCGTAGGGGTCTACGGTGATTATTTCACTGTGTCAAAAACTATGCATTAAAACTAGTATACCCTCGGGTATAAAAAAATCACTTTTATGAAAGCCAGATAAATTACAAAGCAAATTCATATACCAAAAATTAGCACGTTTGGACCATTGTAAAATATCTAAATTAAAAAAAGTATTTTTAAAAATTAAAGGTGGTCGCACATACAGGCTTGCAGTGAGCGTGTCTGTCGACGGATTCAACTAATTTTCAAACTTGATCTAGTCCAATGGTCTTACAGCCCACTTACCGATTTTCACCTAGATCGAACATATCCGGAAAAAGCAGTCCACCGGTAAACCAGGACTCTGTGAAAATTAAGAGCTTAGAAAAGGAGAATAATGAACTCCGAGCTAAGCTTATTGAAATGGAGCGACTCTTCCAAGATCTAAAAATGGAAGTTGACTCTCTGCGAAAAGAAAACGAGGATATTAAAAATACTCGTTTAACGAAAGACTGTGAGGTAACGAAAAAGTGTGTAACACCGAACCGACCAGCAGTCGAATACTTCACGGACGAGGACGAACTTGCACTTGAGACCGATTCAGTCTTAAGGAAAAGGTCTAGCAAGAAGCGAAAGGCGAATTCCTCTCCCGAAGTAATACAAAAAGATGATAAGCCCTCTGGCTCAAACAAGGCTAATCCAGAAGCGAAAATTCGTCCACCTCCCGCAATAAACATCGTCGGGATAGCAGACTTTGGAAGATTGCGCAACCTTCTTGCAAACACGGTGAGAACAGAAAACTATAAGCTTACCTCGCACCGAAATAACGTGTGGAAAGTAAATGTTGACAACGCCGATTCCTATCGCGCACTGTCTCTTAGACTGAATGCAGAAAGAATCGAGTGGTATACTAATCAAAATAAGTACGAGAAACCACTGCGAGTCATTGTAAGGGGGCTCCACCCATCATGCACAAAAGAAGACGTTGTAAAAGACGTAAAAAATAAAGGCCTTAAAATTATTGATGCCGTCAATATCATTAAAAAGGAAAAGCAACGCACGGAAAGAGAAAGAGACACTGTGATCAGACGCGGCCTTCCAATTTGTATGCTCTCCTTTGAAAGAACTGAGAGCATAAACGATATTTATAAAATAAAAATGATACTTAACATCAGGGTTAAAATCGAACCCATGCGAAAGGGCAATAGACTGATACCACAGTGTAAGCGATGAGAATTCAGGCACACAAGTGCCTACTGCCAAAAAGAACCACGTTGCGTGAAATGTGCCGGAAAACACCTGTCAACAGAGTGCAAGGTTGACATAAAGACTCCAGCAGTTTGCGCCAATTGCCACGGAAACCACCCCGCAAACTATCGAGGATGCGAAGTAGCCATAGAGCTGCAAAAGAGACGAGAACCTCTTAAGGAAAATACTAGAGGTCAGAATCAAAGCCTAGGACGCCCAAAACCTGCTGAAACTCCTAAGCCAAAGACTCCAAAGACGCCAAAGCCGATCAAAAGTGGAAGATTGGCAAAGGAGGCGTCGACAAAAGGCGTAAAAGCTCCACAAAAGAGCGGCGCCAGTTCAAGTGCAGCGGAGAAACCACCACTGGTCGCACCGAAATCATACGCACAGGTTGCGGCAAACGAAAGCAAGGCAAGATCGCCCACAACAGATGCAGTGTCTCAGATCCTCGCTGTAATCTTGGAGAAACTTGAGGATCAGACTAAAATCAACAAAGTTATATTTGACAAACTGAGCAAGCTCGAGTTTAAGCCTCGAAAAAATTACAAGAGAACATGAATATGAAACAGTTATTTAAAATACTAACATGGAATGCAAACGGCCTTCTGAATAAAATAGACGAACTAGAAGTATTTCTACGGAAAAACAATATTGATATTTGCATGATTACGGAAACTCACCTTAAAAACGGGTCTACACCCAAACTTAAAGGTTACAATGACTATCACGCACATCACCCTTCGCAAAATTCGAGAGGAGGATCCTCCCTCTACATTAAGAACTGCATAAAGCACTTCAAGAACACAGAAGTTGAGCTAGACTCTATGCAGATCAGTTCAGTTTCTGTAAAAATTGACTGCTTAGATTATAACATTGCATCTTGTTATTTCCCGCCAGGATATAGACTGGTGGAAGACGATCTTGATCGTATGTATGACTTCATTGGGTCCAATTTTATCATTGGGGGTGACTTTAACGCGAAGCATACTTTTTGGGGCTCACGATGCAATTCAACAAGAGGCAGATTACTGTACAAAAATAGTATGAAGCGTGGGGTGGACTTTTTCTCCACGGGTAAGCCAACATATTGGCCAACCGATAGGAATAAAAAGCCTGACCTTGTCGATTTTTTCATCGCTAAAGGGTACCCCAAATACCTTACGCGAATTGAAGAGTGTTATGATCTTTGCTCAGACCACTCAGGAGTTACCTTGAAGATGGGTGGAAGACTGGCGAAAATAGAAAGAACTCCTAGATTAGCTAGCAAAAACATGAACTGGGACGCTTTCAGAAAGGACTGTAAGGAGGGTGTTGGCTTGAATGTGCCATTGAAAACTCCTTTCGAGTTAGAAACCGCAGTTGACAAATTCATTAAAGCAATTCAGAGCGCTGCTTGGAACAACAATTCGTCCCAAAAGAACGCAGTTAGCAGCGACGGGCATGTACGTAAAACATATCCGCTCGAAATCGAAGAATTGATTCGTGAAAAGAGAAGAGCGCGTAGGAGATGGCAAGGCACGAGGGCCCCCCCAGACAAAACCCTATTGAACCACCTCTCTAACAAACTGAAAGGAATGTTGCTAGATCTTAAAAATCGTGAGACCACTGAATACCTTGAAGGCTTGTCGGCGGATAGGACCTCAAACTACTCGCTGTGGAAAGCAGTTAAGTATATCAAGAAACCTATAATCCACTCGGCACCAATAAAAAAAAGCTAACGGCGAATGGGCAAGAGAAGACAAAGAGAAAGCGAATTTGTTTGCTGAACATTTAGAAGAAACATTCAAGCCTTTCGACGGTCCGCCGTTGGCTGACGTTCTAAACAACAACGGGGAACCTGGTAGCTTTAGAATGAAAAAAGTTTCGTTAGTTGAACTCCGACAGACAATTAGCAAACTTAAAAATAATAAGGCCCCGGGTTACGACCTGATCACTGGCGAAATATTAAAAGAGCTACCAAAAAAGGCATTAGTCAAGCTACTTTATATGATAAACGCTTCTCTTAGACTTCTATACGTTCCAAGACAATGGAAAGTTGCTGAAGTCATTATGGTTCCTAAACCGGGGAAATGCGCAAATGATAAAAAATCTTATACGCCCATATCGCTTCTGCCGATAATATCGAAAGTATTTGAGAAACTTCTGCTGAAGCGATTACAACCAATAATTGCAGACAGACGTTTGATCTAACCACGCCAATAGATCAAGTCTACAGAATAACGCATGAAATTGAAAAAGCCTTAGAAGGGAAAAAAATATGTTCAAGTGCTTTCCTCGACGTATCGCAAGCCTTCGACAAGGTATGGCACGAGGGCTTGAAATATAAGCTACGGCAAAATTTGCCGGAAGACATGTTTAAAATATTGGAAAATTATCTTGAAAGCAGACTCTTTCGTGTTAGGTGTAGTAGTGAATACTCGAGTTTCAAGCAAATTCGGGCTGGCGTACCCCAGGGAAGCGTCCTCGGTCCGACCCTGTTCCTGCTCTACACAAGAGACATACCTCTAGATGACGAGACAGTCGTGGCCACGTTTGCGGACGATACGGCCATCCTGGCAACAGGTGAATCAGTCGAGTCATCAACGAGAAACCTCCAACGAGCATTGGACAGAATTTGTGTCTGGACGAAGACTTGGCGAATCGCTCTTAACGAGAACAAGTCTACGCATGTGAATTTCACTTACAGAAGGGTTAACAATTTGCCTCTGTTCATAAATTCTGTACAAATACCTTATGCAAATGAAGCGAAGTATCTAGGGATGACACTGGACGCTAAACTAAGGTGGAAACCACACGTAAAGAAGAAGCGTGACGAGCTCGAGATTAGGCTCAGGGAAATGTATTGGCTTATCGGAAGATTTTCGAAATTAAGCACATATAACAAACTGCTCTTGTACAGGCAGGTGTTAAAGCCGTCCTGGACATACGGTATACAACTTTGGGGTTGTACCAAGCCGAGCAACATGTCCATGTTGCAGACTTTCCAAAACAAAACACTAAGAGCAATTGTGAATGCTCCATGGTATATTAGGAATAGCGATATTCACAGAGATTTAGGAATAGCTACCGTGGGCGAAGAAGTAACAAACTTCGCTCGAAAGCTTAATGCTCGCCTTCATGTTCATTGCAACAATGAAATGATCCGTACTCTAAACGAGACTCTTAACGATATTAACAACGAGCGACGACTACAAAGAACAAACCAAAAATCAACAAAACCTAGTAAATGTCATAAATATTTTATGGCTTATAATATTTTTCAAATTTCATATCATTTTATTAAACAAGTGGGAAGTGCAAAAGTGCGTATGTAAAATCTTCAGTCCGTCTGCGATGGGTTTGGGAAATAACCTATTCTACCTGAAAAGGAAACTGCCGCGAAAAAGTGGGCGTGATATCAAAACATAACTGTTGAATGTTTTCTGCTAGGTGGTTGCATACGTTTCGTACTAAAACTCCACCTTTTTAACAAAAAACAAGTCAGTAAGTGCAAGAGTTCGTCTATAACAAACTTTTTTATACCCGACCCTATATACCGTGTGTGTAACAACAAATCTTAAATTTTTTTGTTAAAAAAAATTCAAAAAATATTCAAATTAATATTTTAATTGCATAGGCCACGCCCCCAAAAGTGGGCCTTGGCTAAAAATAAAAATCAATTAATTGTAATTTCGTTGGAATCATGACAAAATGCGTTGAAACCGAAAATTATTGCAGAAAAACCCGTTTTTTTTTCTAAACACGCCCCTAAAAATGGGCGGAGCTGAAAACTTTGTATAAAGCAAATAGCAAATAGTAATATCTTGAATATTTGTTATAGAATTTTTTTTTCAATTTGGAGTAAACTTTCCCAGAAATCGGGTTTTTAAAGATCTAACATCATAAAAGTGGGCATAATCGATATTGTAGGCGGTCGAATTTTTGCCCTGATAGAGGCTTTTGGGCCATTATTGCTCTATACCAAAATTTGAGTTTCTACGCCTTGTCTAACTTGACCAAAAGGCATTTTGTAAGAAAATTTGAGTGGGCGTGGCCGTCGGCGGATTTAACCAATTTTCACAAAATAAGTTTCATTGTACAAAATAAGAACCAAGATATACTCAGAGTTTGAGCGTCCTAGCACAAATTTAAAGACCTAGAAACTTCACACATACGACAGACGGACACAACTTCACACATAGGACAGACGGACATGGCTTAATCGACTCACCTGTCGGTCCCGATCATATCTCTAAAAGTTCGTAGGGGTCTACGGTGATTATTTCACTGTGTCAAAAACTATGCATTAAAACTAGTATACCCTCCGTCGGGTATAAAAAAATCACTTTTATGAAAGCCAGATAAATTACAAAGCAAATTCATATACCAAAAATTAGCACGTTTGGACCATTGTAAAATATCTAAATTAAAAAAAGTATTTTTAAAAATTAAAGGTGGTCGCACATACAGGCTTGCAGTGAGCGTGTCTGTCGACGGATTCAACTAATTTTCAAACTTGATCTAGTCCAATGGTCTTACAGCCCACTTACCGATTTTCAGCTCTAGCCTAAAATTTAAGGCCTTAAAGTTGCTTACATACGGACGGACGGACATGGCTTAATCGATTCCTCTGTCGGTCTCATTCATATCCCTAAAAGGTCTTAAAGTGTTTATATCGTCCGTTCGTCCGTATCTAAACAACTTTTAGGCCTTAAATTTTAAGGTAGTGAGCTGAAATTTAGTGGGTTCGCTGGAAGTCTTGTCCTTCAGATCAAGTTTGAAAATTAGCTGAATGCACCCACAGACACGCCCACTACAGGCCTGTATGTGCGACCATCTCTACTTTCAAAAAATGCTTTTACCAAATTTTAGGTATGTTACAATGGAGCTAGCGCATTCATTTTTGGTATGTAATATTGCCTTGTGATTGTCTTTGAGGTAGCCAAAAAAGTTTGGCATTTTTATTGACCACGCCCATTTCTTTAAGGGATTTGAGCTTAAAATGACTTTTTCAATAAATATATTTGAAATTTGACTAAAAATTCTATGACAAAAGTTGTAGATATTAGCATTTTCTAACTTTCATGTATATGTGATATATGCCTCCGCCCACTTTTGTGGGCGTGGCGTCAAAAAAAGTAATTTTTTAGTTGAAAAGACGGACTTTTAGGCCGAAATGTCGGCAACCACCTAGTAAAGGGTCCGCCATCTAACGTTTATTTTTCAACTAGCGCTTTTTTCGTGAACGGTAAGACTTAGCTCATGTCTGATTTGACAGATAATTGGTTTTATCCTTCCGCTGCACGAATATGGTTGTGTAAACGCTTGAACAACTCTGGGAAATATGCGTTTTCGCTTCGCTAAGTGGGCCTGCGATCGACTTAGAGAAGATGCCGATTTTGCCAAAAAAAAATCATCTTTTCAGATGAAGCTCATTTTGGTCTTTGCGGGTATGTAAACAAGCAAAATTGTCGCATTTGGAGCACAGAAAACCCGCACGAATACATTGAAAAGCCGATACACCAACGAGTCACTGTTTGGTGCGGATTTTGGCCCAAAGGCATAATTGGGACATTTTCCTTCAAAAATGAGCAAGGAGTGGCCGTTACATTCAATGGCGATCGTTATCGGGCCATGTTAAACGAACTTTTGCTCACAAAAATTGAAGATCCTCCTCTTTGGCAACATTTGGTTCCGACAGGACGGCACTACGTGCCACACAGCCGAAGCTACACCCGATGTTTTGCGCCCTGCTTTTGAAGATCGAAATATTAGCCGCAGAGCTGGTGTCATTTGGCCAGCTCGCAGCTGCGATTTGACACCGTTGGACTATTATTTGTGGAGTGTCGTAAAAGATAAGTGTTACGCCGACAAGCCAGAGACAATTGACGCTTTAAAGGACAATATTCGTAAAGCCATGGAGCCAAATACAGCTACATATGATCGATTATGTGGTTAAAGATTGGACCGACCAATAAAACTATTCTCCATTATTAACCGGAAGGATTGTACTTTCAAATAAAAAAAAAATTTCAGAAAATAATCAGTAGTTTTAATACCCGACCCAGGGTATATTAAGTTTGATGTATAGTTTGTAACGCAGTGAAATAATCACCGTAGACCCCTAAGACCTTTTAGAGATATGAATGGGACCAGGAGAATCGATTAAGCCATGTCCGTCCGTCCGTCCGTCCGTATGTAAACAACTTTTAGGCCTTAAATTTTAAGGCAGAGAGCTGAAATTTTGTGGGTTGGTTGGAAGTCCAGTCCATCAGATCGAGTTTGAAAATAAGCTGTATCCGTCCACAGACACGCCCACTACAGGCCTGTATGTGCGACCATCTCTAATTTAAAAAAATACATTTTGCAAATTTTAGCTATGTTACAATGGTGCTAGCGCATCCATTTTTGGAACGTAACATTGCCTTATAATTGTCTTTAAGGTAGCCAAAAAATGTTAGCTTTTTTATTAGCCACGCCCACTTTTTAGGGATTTTAGCTTAAAATGACTGTTTTTCAATAAATATATATGAAATTTGACAAAAAATTATATGACAAAAGCTGTAGATATTAGCATTTTCTAACTTTTATGCATATATTCTATGTGCCTCCGCCCACTTTTGTGGGCGTGGAGTTAGTAAAAGTGATTTTTTTAGTAAAACAGGCGGAGTTTTAGGCCGAAATGTATGCAACAACCTAGTATAAAGCATTCAGTTATATTTTTATATCCCGCCCACTTTTTGGAGGCGTGGCAGTTTCCTTTTTGGTATTGCACTTTCTCACTTGTTTTTTATAGGATTTTAAAAAGAAAAAAGTTATTTGGCGGACCCTTTATAAAGCATTCAACAGTTATATTTTTTAATCCCGCCCACTTTTTGGAGGCGTGGCAGTTTTTTTTGGTATGGTCGCGTATTTTGCAATCCGTCGTAGATGGACTGAAGCTTTTGCATACACAGTGTTGCACTTTCCCACTTGTTTTTAATACATTTTAATTTTTTTAGGATATTGAAGAAAATTTCCAGGATTTAGAGACGCGTAGCATCTCAGAAATCTTGAGCATGCGCAGCTAAACCAGTCTATTTAAGCCTTTCATTAGGAAGGAAGACATACTTTTGGTTATAACTTTTGGTATAAATATGTACGTTTAGAACCATCGTTAAAAGGTGGTTAAAAAAGCCAAAAGCTAGGCTCTTTTTTGCGAGAGAATCAGGTGTCTTAAACCTTGCGTCAGTTTACTTGGCTAATTCCATTTGGATTAAGTGACTTGCAACTCTCAAGGGATGCAATTCCATATTTGATTGCATCATCAGTGTAGTTCGTAGGCTCTAAAGTGACCACCGGTACCACTGAAGAGAACATAGTGACCTGATTTCCCGGAATGTGAGTCTTTAGAAGAAGACTAAAGGTCTTCACCTAGATCTCAGAATAGGTACCATCAGGTTTAAGTATTGAAGCCAGTTTGCTTGGTTTGTTTTTGTTAAGGCTTTTAACAAGACTGCTCGTTTCACAAAGAGATTCGATCTCCTTGCAAAATCTTTCATAAGATTTTTTTTCGACTTGCGAATAAGTTCCTTAAAATCCTTTTGCTTCGATCTATAAGGACTCCAGTCATCTACTAAATTGGCTCTCAAAGGGCCGATTTAGGAGCTTCCTGTTCTCTTGGCGAACACTACGCAAAACTACGGGTATGGATGTTGTTCAGGCCTTATGCAGACGGGTTGGTTCCATTATCCCCCAGTCGCAAATTCCCCAAATTAAAATCCAGAAATAATAATTTATAAACCAAAATCCCTAAACACAAAATTTCCAAAAACAAAATCCTCAAACACCAAATGCCAAAAACACAAAATCCTCAAAATAAAGAGTATTTTGAACCTTTCAAAAAAAACCATGTTTGGCCGGCCGAAATGGAGGCCACACGGCTTTCAATTTTAAAGACCAAAAGTCGTCTGCTTAAAAGAGTCATCAGTAGTCATATGTACCCAGCCTTATAGTGCTCTATAGATTGATTTGAGTAAACAAAATGGAAGCAAACCGAAACCAACGATCAAAGCCAACCGCGTGGAGAAAGTTCTGACCGCTGATGCTGCTGCTGGACGATTGATTTTGACACTTTTGCAGACATTTTAATCAAACGAAAACTAGAGTCGGGTGTTCGTCGTTTTCGACTAGCAAATTGCCAATGTGAATGGTGAGAGGATGCTGGTTTTGGTTTTGTAAGCAGTTGGCGCAGCATTTTCATTAAATGTGGAAGAAAAACGACAGCTTTTGCCATGGCTGCCGACGTAGTCAATTCTTGGAGTTGTTCAAAATTTTAGGTTGGTGACTTTCCAAAGTGCGTCGCCTGCCTGTATCCCCATGCCGTCATCAGTTACAGTCTTGCTGGCGCTGGCCGTATGGAGCTACTTGTTTATTTAAGGCACTGTGTGCTTGGTGCTGGCTATAATTCGAGCCTCGCTCTTTCCTGCCATATACTTTAATTGCAATAGAATTAACCATTTTAATAGATTTGAATTATCAAAAAACTTTGCTACAATATGCTACAAACTCATTGTCATTTTCATAATCAATCTTAAGTTAATCAATTTGTGGCGAAATCACACATCATAGCAATGTCCTTATTTAGTCATCAAGCTTTTCACACCGCAACAATCACTGCACCAAACAATAGAGGACGACTGCAAAATATAACATTGCCAAATGACCGCAACACATCTAGCCAGCTAATATCCTTTCGATCCCGTATTGCAATTCAGTTACAATTGATTGAACATAAGTTTCAACTTGCATTCATGAAAATCATCAAATTTACCGCAGTGCACAATTCGAGCTATCTGCAGGTACTTTTGTTCTGCATTTGTTGTTATCGTTGAAATGTGCATCGACGGTAAAGGTGCTTCGCCAGTGTCACTGCCCAAAGGGGATAATTCAGTTGAAGCCTGATTTGTTGCACCAGAATATTGACTTTTATCACCGAATACCGCAATTCGCCGGCAGTTGTTACGGTCGGATGTGTCCTGCATACGTACAATCGTTGTACACAATGACAGATTGTGGCTGAACCATACAAATCGATACCCAATGAACAATATTGTCCTGTTTGTTGTTTGCTTTTGTAAAAAAATTCAATTAAATTTATTTAGTGGTAGCATATTGTGTGAACACCGATTAGAGGGGCTAGCTTTAGCTGAACCAGTCTAGAATTGAATGTAATTAAGGAAACAAAGGAGCTTTACAATGGTCATTCCAGTGGTTTGTGTGCACATTGCTCCTATTATTATAATTGTTAGCTGGCTGAGCTTTTGGTTCAATTCGTAGATGTATATTTTGTTGCAGATTAATGTTAAAAGTTATATTGATTTCGCTTGAGGCAAAAGTGAAACAGCATTTGTGGGAAATTTGGTATTTCAATTGTTGGCGGCTATAGTTGGGTATTGCACTCTGACCTGGTGGTCTATTGTGTCCCTACAATAGACCGCCATGCTCTCCTAAGCGAGAGAGAGTTGTTCCTTCGAAAGAGCTCTCCTCGAATTGTAATTTATTAAAAAACATTATCCTGGAGCACTTTCTGTAGTCGCTTTTTAGGTATAGGAATCTGAGAATTTCCCCTGTAAGGTCGGGGTCAGAATAGCCTCTAGGTAAGGTATGCCTGTCGTAAAAGCCTGAACTGAAATTCACTGGAAGAAGGAGTCTTCAGCATGGCATAAGTGATGCTGTCAGGAGTATATATACCCCTGGTGGGCCACCCTTGGCAGTAAAGTTGTAACTGAGAAATGAACCTGAAGGTCTAAATAAAACCCAGTAGCGTATGTGGCAAACTGGTCAGCGTCTGATCCCAGAGGGTAGGCTGATCTCTACACAGTTAAACTCCAAGAGTGTCTGTCTCGGTATGAGCGGCTTCTTGGTCGGCGTCTGGTGTCCATGTTAGGATTGGCCGGACAGAAACCTTGCAGCTAGGTATAAAATGCAACCCCCCCCCACCATGAAGGGAAAAAAGAAGAAGCCTCGGATATGTGCATGGGGTGTCAGCATGCGAGCGCTTGGTGGTCGGAATGTCCCGCTCGGAATCCGCCCGGGCTTATCCCGAAGAAGTTCCGACAAGCCCGGCAATGGTGACGCTATCCATTACGGGGGGCCGAGAGGGGCAGGGCTAAGCCAAAATGAGGGCTTAGATGGCCAGTCCACAAATCGACAACGGCCAACGGCACCAACTTAAAATTGGCACATGGAATGTCTCATCTCTAACGGGGAAGGCACTTGAACTGGTTGAGGAGGCTAAAAAGTTTCAGCTCGATGCTACTGGCATCTTTTCAACTAAGTGGAAAGGTTTCGGAACCAGAGACTTCGCTGATAGGCGGAGACTTTTCTGGTTTGGCGTCCCACATAACATGACTGCACAGGCGGGTGTGGCGGATACTCACAAGCCCCCGACTGTCGAAAAATGTATTGGAGTTAATTCCATTGGGAGGGAGGGTTTTGATCTTTAAGCTTAAGCTTGAGCGATCGATTTTAGCCTCAGTGCAGGTGTACGCACCCAACCTAGAGTCAGAGTGTCTGGCCTTCCTGAACTAAGTCGATGCTGCACTGGATAGAGTGGCAGAAATTGACTTCTTCCTCCTGATGGGTGGCTTCAATGCTCATATATGGGTACGGACGACAGTACTAGGAGAAGTGTGATTGGGAGGCACAGGATCAAAACAGGAACGGAGGGTACTTTTTGGGCTTTTGCTGTGCTTATGGTTTGTCCATCATGAACGCCTTTTTCCCACACAAAGACATTCACAAATACAGTTGGTACCGGAACAGTTTAAATCAGAGATCTTTGATTGATTTCTTTGTGCTAACATCGTGTGTTCAAAAAATGATTTGTGATGTTCGCGTTTTGCCTCTGCAAGAAATGTTTGTGGAGTGAAGCGGCTTGGTGTGCCGGCTGGAATCCTGTTGTGCAGCAGGACTGTGCGCTGAGTGGGCCACTTCTGAGAGCCATTCAGTCTTTGTATGGGAACTGCAGAAGCTGTGCTCGGATAAATGGCGTCAAATCCCAACCTTTTGATGTGTGCGTTGGACTTCGCCAGGGCTGTGTTCTATCGCTTCTCCTTATCATAGCATGTGTAGACTGGATGGTGTGCCGCAGGCTTGGTGAGAAATCTTTTGAAATGGCAGGCGTCAGGATAAGCCAGCCATCTGCTTTTCGCAGATGATTTATCTATCCTGGCATCGTTCGAGGAGGAACTTCAGCGAGCACTGGATATGGTTTGCGACCATATGTGGTGAAGCTGTGATGATGGCAAACGGGAGCAAATCCGAAGTGATGGTTCTTTCCCGAACTCCTGTGCAGTGTACCCTGCACACTAATGGAGTCCCATTGAAACATCTTTTTTCACAAAAGATGGAAGGAGTGATTTCTAACATGTTCGCAAAAATTGTATGGGGTGGGGGGCGTCAAATTCAAATTCATCGTGTTTGTGTGTGTGTTTTTTTAAGCAAACGATGTGGTGTTATCATTTCCTTCTGACCCCATTACCATCTGAACCCCACCTACCATCAAATAGTAACTCTCTTCCATATAATTGTGACCGTGTATAATAAACAAGAAACGATACCTTCTGTTTTTCTTTTCCAGACTACAGCAGCACTAAGGCGCTGCGTATCCTTAACTCCGAGCTAGCAGATACCCTTGGGAACCTTCTGTCACGTGGCTGCGCCAAATCCCTTAATCCCCGTCAAATTTATCCTCGCATTTACGTTCATCATTGCGAGGAAATCCTTCGATTAGATGCAGCCAAACGGTTGCACGATGTGCTTCTCGATTTGCCGGGTAAGTCCTAGGTCGATGCTTGTTGTTTAAAGTGTCAATCGCCCATAAGGTGTGAATATCTTTGGTTTCACTCCATTATGGGTCGTGTTACTCATTTCTTTTATTCATGTGAATCCTGTTTTTCCTCTTTGTCAGAACGCTGCACGCAACACTACGAGGATAATAATTTCTACCTGGTGGCAGACGCAGTAATAGCAACTCTACATGCGACAAATAATTTCTTTGAGTCATCTAAGCCCTGGGAATTGAAAAAGTCAACGGCAGCATCAGAGCCATCAGCGGAACGCTCGCAAAAGCTGGACACAATCATAGCGATGACAATGGACAGCCTTCGCCTTTGTGGAATTATCCTGCAACCCATTATACCAGACATCAGTGCGAAACTGTTGGACAAACTGAGTGTCCCATCGAGTCAGCGAGCGTGGTGCAACTTAAAGGACTCCTTTGTGAGCAACATGAACGCCAAGCAAGAGGACACTCCACTGGCCGATACAAATGCGGTGCTGTTCCGGCGAATCATTTTATCGGATGAAAAGGATAAGCAAACACAGCAGCAGCTGCAGCAGAAACTCCATCAGAAGAGGACTAAGAAAGTGTAGTAATGACCGTCATTTGGATGAGAGGGATGACCCTGTCGTCAGATTAGTGTGGCCTTGGTGGGTCCTTCTGTGTCGGTTTTCTGCGAAAACTTGTACAGCATCAGTGGGAGTGATAATAATAATAATAATAAAAGGAAGAAGGATGCGCTTTTTAAGAGTTTTACTTGAGCTGTTATGGCTTCGCCATCATTGTTGTGGTTTGTTGCAAATTGTGGTTTTCCTTAATTCCAGAAAAGTTGAACAGTAAGAAGTACAATGTCGAAATTACGAAGAGAAGGAAAATTCATTTATTGATGTATTTTTCTTTGAAAAGGATTCAGATGCTGTATTGGCTATGAGTAGGAGCACTGAGACAATTTTTGTAATTACGTTAATGACATATTTCTAGTTTTAAGTATCGTATCTTTTTAGCAAAGACGTAAATACTTTTTTTCAAAACTAAGTGAAAGCTTATGTTTCGCATTTGCAATTAAAAAAAATGCTTGAGTAATTATATTCTGCACCACTTTGTAGTTAAGTTTACCTAAAAACCCTTTTTGAAATTATACGAATCAGTGAAGCAAATGCATTGCAGAAACACAATGAATGAATGAATGATGCTAAAGCTTTATTTGTTGAAGCTTTAAACTAAGAAGAGATTATGGGTCAGCTATTGGTAACTGTGGGTATTGGTAACTATTGGCAAATATGGGTCAGCTATGGTTTTTCGCGTGTCTTTTAATAGGTCGCATAAACCTTTCATAGACTTTGCTTGGCCTCTAAATAAATTTAGAATTTTACACTTTGTTACTTCTATTCCTCAAAGTCATTCATTTTAGCTGAAGCTTCATTTTCTTCTAGAATGAAGCGCTACCTTCTAGAGATACATATAAATAGGACCGATAGGAGAATCGATTAGGCCATGTAAGAAGGTTATCTAAGTCGCTTAAGTAAAATGTTTTCAATGAAAAAAAAAGACCATGAAGCATAAAGAAATACGCGTAACGGTCCGTCGGCTTGCGTTGTAGGTGTCTATTTGCTTATTATTATTACTGGATATATGTACCTGTTTTACATTCTGTTGTATACTTTTATCGTTAAGTAGTCTACTGCTCTTGTATTGGGTGTTTTCTAGTTTTGTCACTTAAAAAAAGAGTGACGTAAAACGATTCCTTTTTTTTTATTTTTTTTTATTTTTTTTTTACATTATCTGTTTTAAACTAATTGTGTTATTTTGTTAAGCACTTTAAACTCTTGTGCTGGTTAACTTTCATGTGGCTCTGCTTGCGTCAAATTTGGTTGATGTAAAAAAGGTGGCCCAGATGTTGATGCACATGTTTACTAGCAGCATCATTTTAGTCAGTCAACTTAAGTGTTTTTAAGCCCATTTATGAAACCATTAACTATTTAAAAACTGCTTCAACAATTTTTTTTTGAAAATATAGACTACGTTCTTTATTTATTTCCAAATTTTGCCTTTTTTTTCTTGGCCTTTTAGTCCAGTAAAATTAAGTTAAATACTGCTTCTAGCGGGAAAGTTTTGGGGCAGTTCTGATTTCTTTCAATGTGTATAGATTTTGGACTGCTGAATCCGAATCTGACATTTCCCAACAAAATTTCGGTGCGCAACACTGATAAAAATGTAAAAAAGTGCATCTTTTTGCAGTTCTTTGCATATAACACGTAAGTCATCAGCTTTTTGTGAAAACATTGGTAATAAAAACCAGTGAGGAAGTGCTACAGTTTGTACGCAGGAGTTGCAGTCCGTAAAACGGCCGTTGAATACCCCATCCCACATTGTAAAAAGCTGATGTTATTGTTGTTTTTTGACGTTTTATAAGAAGTGCAAACTTTTAAAAAGGGCGTGGTGCAACCGCCCTTAATTACAAACTATCAATTATAATGCAGATATTACAAAGTTACGCTTATATTGATTTAAAAATCAATTAATTTGAAAAAACACTCCTAAAAGGAGGTGTGGCTAAAAACTTTGTATGAACGAAATCGGAATAAAGTCCTGTTTATTTA
Organism: Neoascia interrupta; assembly: GCA_947623515.1. Classification (NCBI taxonomy): domain Eukaryota; kingdom Metazoa; phylum Arthropoda; class Insecta; order Diptera; family Syrphidae; genus Neoascia; species Neoascia interrupta. The sequence goes on along the minus strand of OX392464.1, from coordinate 55,519,027 downwards.
ACCTGCTATTTTTTTTTTGTTCTTTCCTAAATTAGGCTTAAGGTCAGTCGAAATTACCCTTTACTGGAAATTTATAGGTTTTTCTTCAATTATACCTCCAAATGTGGGCGTGGCCCAAAGTCTTGTATGAACAAAATGTAGAACTATGTATTTTCTACATAATATAATAATAAAGTTTCTATGATTTGGAACAAAAATATTAAATAAAATGCATTTGAAAAATTAACTTTCAAATTGATGCCAGGCCCACTAGGGGAGGTAAAGCCATTCAATTTTTATTTAGTGTATGTTACAATAAAAAGGAGATAATTAATACAATATTCAGGCTTTTAAGACGTTTTACAGCTTTGAAAGCTTTGGAGGTAGTTGCACGATTGCACCGATTGTGAACGTGTCTGTGGGCGGATTTCAAAAATGTTTACACTTGTACTTACTGTGGGTTCACTGTGGGGTGATGTGGCGTAGTGGTTAGTGTGTGTGCTTACTACGCCGGAGGTCTGGGCTCGAATCCTGCCATCGTCACCTGAAAAAAAAAGACTTGCTCTTTTTTACGGCCCCCACCTCCGCGAGGATCTGACAAGCCCTCCGAGAGTATCATTTGTCTTGAAAAACTTCTCAAAGTGCCGTTCGGACTCGGCAAAAAATTGTAGGTCCCCTTGTATGAAAAGAAATTAACACACCAGCATACACTGTTGAGAAGTTGGCCCTGGTTTACCTCGAGCTGTTGCGCCACTCTATTTATTTATTTTATTTTTTACACTTGTACTGCTTCGGATAACAATGAACCATGTATAAAATTTCAGCTCCGTAGCTAAAAATTTAAGGCCTAAAACCGTGTGACCTACAGACAGACGGACGGATGGACAGACCTGGCTTATTCGATTCAAAATTCGATCTCGATCATATGCCCTTAAGGTCTTGGGGGTCTACCATTATTATTTCACCGTGTTACAAACTATGTGACAAACTTAATATACCTCCTATCCTATGGAATGGGGTATAGTTATAGCATATTAGATTTGCAACAAACTTTACCTTTAATTTTTTTTTTTCAAAATATTATTTTGCGCTTACAAGTTGAATGAAATTTCTCATAATTTGTTCATCATTCCAATTCAGTAAAAAAATATGTCAATTATTGGTGAATTTCTTCCAATTTTCTATACACGCATCTGGTTAAGATTAAATGTCTGAATATGTTTTTTTTTCAAAAATTGTATTACTCGAACATCTTTTCGCTTAGGTAGTCTTAAGTCGTACAAATTCAGTTTATGAGAATAAACGGCGTTACAGAAAATTAACAAACAGTCAGTCTCACATGGAAATTTTTTTGGTAGTTGTGATTTATTTCAATATTTATTTTTTTCAATTCAATTCAATTCAATTCAATTTATTTCTTTACTAAAACTTATTGTGATGATACGTAGCATTGATAATTATCAAAAAGATTAACAAGAAAAACTAACACAATAAATTAATAAAGAAACTGCAATCTATAGTTCATAAGGAACTAGAGGCGAATGCAGCTGGAATGACAAAGATACATGTAACAAACTGACAAATTTTAAATGTAGTGAGGTGAGGTTACGACAAGATTTGTTCTTACTTAAAAGCAAATATGTTTTGGCAAGCTTTTTGTTTTGTTTTTCTTTAATACATTTTACATTGAAATAGTGAAAAGGAAAACCTAAGAATAAATAATTAAATGGTTATCGATAGTAAATCATTAACATTATTATAATTTAGATCGAACAGCCAAAATTTTAATTTTTTGAGAAAAATGGATTCATTTCTAATGGTTCTAATGCTAATAGGTAGTTTATTGAAGAGTCTTGGAGCACTTGACGTGTAAAAATGTAAATATAATTGCAGATTGTGATGTTGTACTATAGCAAGATGTTGATTGTTTACTCTAAGGTTATAGCTAGCAGAACACCGGTTTGTTAGATAACCAGATCTTGCGAAAAAAATCTTTAATACTTTATAGAAATATAAGTGCTTCAGAGGAAGTACTTTCATGCTTCTAAAAAGTGGTAAACTATTATGCCGACGACTTTTAAAACAAATAAGACGAATAATGTGTTTTTGAGAAATCAGAAGTGGGTTAATTTTATTGTTGTGCGTACCACCCCATGAAACTATGCCATATTCAAGCTTAGAGTGCACTAAACCATAATAAATACACTTGAGAAGTTCACTTGAGCAATAACTTTTTAAAAGATATATTTGCCTTGTAGCAGCCATAAGATACTTCTTAAGTGTATCTGTATGAGCAGACCAACTTAACTTCCAATCCAGCAAAACACCAAGGTACTTGTATGACTTAACTTGCATAATATTAAAGCATTTATCGGAGCAAGTACTTGACTCAAAATATATCTCTTTGTTCAATACCGAGTTACAAATTTCGTTACTGTGATTATATTTCTTGCAGCTTCCAGAATGAAAAGTGTATGATCCATAATCTACCTCCTTGCCAGATATAGTAAAAAACATAATTTTCGTTTTCTCACTGATTGCCATCTTATGCATTTTAAACCAATGACTAAGGACTTCAAGGTCGTGATTAATATCTGCAGAAAGATCCAGAGCAGAGTCACCGTGAAAAGCACAAGCCATGTCATCAGCGAAAGCATTTACTTTGCTGCGGTATTTTTGTAATAAAAGCGAGTTGATAAAAATTAGGAAAAGTATTGGTCCAAGCACAGAACCTTGAGGTACACCTAATGAGATGCCACTTTCGGAGCTGAACTGACCATTGATTTTGACCCTTTGGCTTCTGTCAGATAAATAGGAACGAAACCAATTATGCATTACGCCTCTAAAACCACAATTGTACAGTTTGTCCAAGAGTATTTTGTGGTCGACGGTATCAAAAGCTTTGGTTATGTCAATAAAGAGAGCTGCAGTTAATTTCCTATTATTAATGCCATTGTATATATTGGTGCAAAAATTTAAGAGGGCATCTTCGGTTGACAAACCAGAACGAAACCCGAATTGACATACACTAAAAAACTTGTTTCTGTCTAAAAACTTCATCATTCGATTTTTGACTGCTTTTTCAAAAATCTTCGAAAAAACCGAGAGTATGGAAATCGGTCTATAGTTATTTGACGAAGTTTTGTCACCTTTCTTAAACAAAGGAATCACAACGGCTTGCTTTAAATCAGCTGGGAAAACACCACTTAAAATGCTTTTATTATAAATGAGACATAAGATATCACAAACATTGAAAGCTATTTTCTTGACGAAGTTGTTTGATAGACTTTCAGTGGCTGCAGAGTTAGAATTTTTTAGAGAAGTTATGATTTTGTATAATTCAAAAGAAGTTATGGGTTCAAAAAAAAGCTTTGAGAAGATGACACCTCACGAGATAAACATTCACATTCATTAAGTTCAGAACAATTATCTGACACCACTTTACTACCAACGGAGGCAAAAAAATTATTGAATTTATCTGCTAAGTTTGTAGGATTTGTAATGAGTAGATCACCATCCTTCAAGCTTAGATTTTTGTGAGAATTAGTTGACTTGTTTAGTATTTCATTAACCAATTTCCATTCTTTTTTAGAGTCACCTTTGGTCTCGCGAAACTTATTAAGATAGAAATTATTTTTACACCACATAACATCTTTTGAAATATCTTTACATAATTTCTTGTAAGCATTGATGACACAAATTTTATTGGGATATTTCAGTTTTATTTTGTAGAGCTTTTTTTTGTAATTGATTTTCTTAAGCAAGTCGACAGTAATCCAGGGCTTAAGTTTTTTAAATTTGTTTACACTTTTTTCTCTTTTACTGGAACATTGGATGACAAAACCACTCAAGGTTTCAATAAATATAGAGTAATCCCTTGAAGGATCACTTTCATTAGTAATGTTTTCCCAACGTTCAGAGCGCAGCAGGCTATTTCGAGAAGCATAATCAGTTGTAACATAGGAAAAACATTGTGGTGGGTTTTTAGGACTTGAAATAGAATCAAAGCTTAAACATGTCATACAATGATCAGTCAACTGAAAATCAATCACAGAGCAGCTGAGTTCGAATTTCTGCGAATTAAAAAAGCGCACCATGATATGGTCAATGCAAGTGCTTGTGGAGTCTGAAATGCGTGTTGGCTTCCTTATGCATGACTCTAAGCCATAAGATGCTAATAAAAACAAATAATTATCTACAGGAACGGAGTTTTGTAAAATATCGATATTGATATCACCCAATAAAATTATATTACTGGAAGATTCTTTTGCTAATAAACAATCTAATTCCTCTAAAAACATGTTATAAGCCGTATTTGATGACTCATTAAATCTATAAACACAAAATAAAGTTAACTTTTTATCATTTACCTTCACTTTTAAAACATCACAGCTATGCAGATTATAACGATAGTCTTCAACACTTATCTCAGTTTTAATAAAGGCGATAACACCGCCAGCAGCATACGCGTTATTACTACAAGGAATACTTTCATACCCGTCAATGCTATATAGAGACTCTCCCTCTTTATAAATCCACGTTTCTGACAAAAAAATACAATCAGGCTTATTCACAAAAGATTCTAAATGTACAACAAAGTTATCAAAATTTTTACGCAAGCGAATGAACCTCCGCTGGATCGCCTCGATCCTATTCGTATGGCATACTTGCGATGGAGACCACACTTGTGAAGCGTATTCAAGGTGAGTACGAACAAAGCTATAGTAAAGGGAAAGCGTGACGTAAGGGTCATTAAATTCTTTAGACCAACGCTTAATAAAGCCAAGCATGCAATTGGATTTATTTACAATGTAGTTTATGTGTTTTGAAAAGTCAAGGTTTTGACTAAAGAAAACACCAAGATCCTTAAAATGTTCCACACGGCAAAGAGCATGCTCACTGATGGAGTAAGAGAATGTTGTTACGATACGCTTTTTAGAAAAAGTGATAACTTGACACTTAGCTGGATTGAGGAAAAGACCGTTTTTGTTACACCATGTAGCAAAGCTGTTTATATCAGTCTGAAGAAGAACATGGTCATTAGAAATCTTAATAGTTCTAGATATCTTCATATCGTCTGCATATGATAGAATTTCGCTATAAGCGACACACGAAGGCGCATCGTTTATAGCAAGAATGAATAAGAGTGGGCCTAGATGACTTCCCTGGGGAACGCCGGAAATGGCAGGAAAAGAAACTGAAAAAAGTCCTCTAAATTTAACTTGGTAAGATCTTAAATGAAGATAAGACATAATCCAACAGATGAAATTTGGTGGAAAGCCAAGAGAAGTAAGCTTAAAACCAATAATTTCATGCGAAATCAAATCGAAAGCTTTGGAAAAGTCGGTGTAAACGCAATCAACCTCGAAGCCATTTTCTACTGCATCAGAACATTTTCTATAAAACGATAAAAGGTTAGTTACGGTAGACCTATTTTTAACGAAACCATGCTGTTCTTTGCAAATTATGTTTCGGCAGTAAAATATAAGGCTATCGCAAATTAATTTTTCAAACACTTTTGGAATGGTTGAAAGTTTAGCAATCGGCCTGTAGTTCACAATATCACATTTAACACCTTTTTTAAAGACAGGCGTAATAAATGAGAGTTTCCACATGGAGGGGAAGTGACCGGACGATAGCGAAAGTTTGAATAAATTTTGTAAAGGAGTGGCAAGAACATCCTTACAGTTTTTTAAAACGATAGGTGGTATACCGTCTGGACCAGTAGAACAATCGTCTTTAAGGCTAGACAAGAGCTCATAAATAGTTTCTAAATGTACTGGTATATCACAAAAATTAACTTGAGCAGATTCTGTGAGATATTTAAAATAATCAGTGTCGACAGTAAATGGAGAATCTCTAAATGATTTGGAAAAGTGATCAGCGAAAAAATTGCATATCGTGCCAGGATCGTTGGAAGAACTGCCATTATATTTGAGAGTGGATGGATAGCCATCAACTTTTCTTTTAGAGTTAACAAACTTCCAAAATTCCCTGGGATTAGTTTTAAAATCTGAACCAATTTGAGAAACATAGTTGTAATACAAACGCTCTGCGAGAGCATTGAATTCACTGAAATGAAACATGAAATTATCAAGGTCAAATGTACTCAAATTTGTGATGTACTTTTTCCATGCTTTATTGCGTTTATTACGTAGGACTTTCAGTTCCTTGGTATACCATGGGTGGCTGAAGTTAGAGTTCTTGTTTTTCTTTATAGGTATAGTATTACTGATACAGGTATTGAGTATAGAATAAAATTTTTCTACAGAGCGCTCAAGGTCACTGGAGCAAACTATATTAGAAATACCGGATTTATTCAGTTCGTCAGATAGTGTGCGAAAGTTAGCCTTTCGGAAGTCAAAAGTGTATGAACAGTCAAATGAGTGGACATTCTCATGTATGTGACAGTTCAAGTCAAGAAAAACATCCAACGGGGGATGGTGAGTATCTATCTTAGTAATGCTGCACTTGGATTTACAAGCAACAGTACTAATTGCGTCAGAAGTAAAGACCAAATCGAGTATTCGATTATTTATGTTTTTTATACAGCTTACTTGCTGTAAGTCAAAAGAAATAATGTTATCTAACTTGTTAAGTGCTGCATGTGGTGACGAAATATGAGGAATGAAATGCGAAACATCATCAGATAAGACCCATTTCAAAGCAGGAAGGTTAAAATCCCCAAAGAGCAATACCGTACTTTGTCCACAGGCTAAATGAAAAATAAACTCAAGGGCCTTAGCAAGCTCAGAATAAATTTCAACGGGACTATCGGGGGGGATGTACACATTAACAACATATACGAATTTGGGTAAAATGTCAAGTTTGACACATACAACTTCGGCATTAACAGTAAATGGAAATTTAACTTTGTCCGAGGTGATATGATCCCGAACAGCAATTAAAATTCCACCGCCTAACGCTTCGAGATCATCTTTATAACGATCTCTTCTATACAGGGTGTTTCCAAATTCGATGCAAATATTTTGACACAAGATTCTTGGGTATATTTGAAGAAAAAAATTGTTCTACAGTATGGGCCTATCTCAAATTTTGATACCACTTATTGGGAATTTAAGAAAACACCTACTTTGAGGTACCTTGACCCATACTAACACAAATATCTCCGCTAACACTTACAACAAGTACTTCATTTAGGACTTAAATTTTAGAAGAAATAGTACTCCTTTTAACTGCATTAAAATAAAATTGATGACTTTTTTAACTTTCGAGATATTTGCTTTTAAGTCGGATCCTTTTTCCCTGCCCATGACATTTTTTTGACTTTCAAGACACATTTCTGCGAAAAATGCGTAATAAACATATCGGTAATTTTTTTTTTCTAGTGCACCTAACAATACTTAATAAAAATTGCTAAGACAAGTTACCCGAAAAACCCACAGATTTTATGATACTTGGGAAATTCCATAGCAGGTAAAATTATGAAAAACTCGATTCATAGTGTTCGATTCCTATTATTCTGAATAAAAATGCTTGTGTTTGGTTTATGTTTTTTTTTTATTTCATTAAGTTAACTTTACAATCAAATAAGGTGTTCAAAGTGTCCTCCTCCATTTTGTATGCATGCTAGAGCCCGTTTTTGGATTGCGCTGTCAACGTTTATTGAGGATAACTCCTGCCTCACTTGTGACGAGGCTTGGAGAATGCGATCTTCTAAATCATTTAGAGTTGATATTTCTGTAGAATTAACAAGTTCTTTCATTCTCCCCCATACAAAAAAATCCATAATTGTAAGGTCTGGAGATCTTGCAGGCCGGTGAACTGGTCCATTTCTTCCTATCCAACGACCAGCGTACTTTTCATCCAGCCAATTCTTAACCTCGCGACCAAAGTGGGCTGGGGCTCCATCCTGTTGAAAATATGACGGAGCTCGTTGAGTTACCGGAACATCCTCCAGGAGATCTGTTAAATCATTGCGCAAAAATTCCAGATAGTTTGCAGAAGTCAGTGTTGGAGGCAATTTGAAGGGACCGATTAAGTTGTTTCCAATAACACCTGCCCACAAATTGACGCTAAATCTGTGTTGAAATGATGACTCTCTCCTTGTGTGTGGGTTTTCCGCAGCCCATGTGTGTAGATTGTGAAAATTTGTAATCCCATCTCTAGTAAATTGAGATTCGTCCGTCCATAGGATTCTGCTTATAAAACCGTTGTCATCCAAGTTCCGCTCTAACAACCAGTTGCAAAACTCAAGTCTCGGCTCTAAATCACTCGGAAGCAGTTCCTGCACAGGTGTATGGTGGTATGGATACAAGTTTTCCGTATGCAGGAGACGAACAATTTTATGTGTTGAAACATTGAATCGCAAGGATAAGCGCCTGATGCTGATTGATGGATCATTTGCAACCGCTTCCAGTATTCTTTCATCAACTGCAATTCTTCCTGGTGAAGCTCCTGCGTTAGGTCGTCTTGTTGAAACAGATCCCGTTTCCCGAAGTCTTCGAAACGAATTTGTAAATACGCGGGGATTATGTACTCTTCGGTTAGGATAAAGCTGATGGTATCTTTGTTGTGCTCTAATAGAACTTCCGTTGCACATCCCATAAACGTAGATAATATCGGCGTATTCTTCGTTAGTACAAGATGGCATTTTAAGTAGGGTTTCTTAACAACTGTTGTGTCACCCCGGCTTCAAAAATGACTTTGATGGATTTAATTTTGTTTTCTAACCTTTTATACAATTTACATTAGGTAAATTTTCCAACTAGGCGACCAACCTCAAACTTAATCCTTTTTGGGATTTAACAGAAAAATGATAGGGAAATTACCTTTTTATCAGGTAGTCTAATAAAAATGCATGCTCTAAAACCTACGTAAATTATTAATACATAGTCAAAAAATCGTTCTTGTTGTCAATCGCGGTTATAAAAGTAGGTAACAAATCATATTTCCACCTTATACCTGTCGCGGCTTCGTGAAAAGAGTTTTTCATAATTTTACCTGCTATGGAATTTCCCAAGTATCATAAAATCTGTGGGTTTTTCGGGTAAGTAGTCTTAACAATTTTTATTAAGTATTGTTAGGTGCACTAGAAAAAAAAAATTGCCGATATGTTTATTACGCATTTTTCGCAGAAATGTGTCTTGAAAGTCAAAAAAATGTCATGGGCAGGGAAAAAGGATCCGACTTAAAAGCAAATATCTCGAAAGTTAAAAAAGTCATCAATTTTATTTTAATGCAGTTAAAAGGAGTACTATTTCTTCTAAAATTTAAGTCCTAAATGAAGTACCTGTTGTAAGTGTTAGCGGAGATATTTGTGTTAGTATGGGTCAAGGTACCTCAAAGTAGGTGTTTTCTTAAATTCCCAATAAGTGGTATCAAAATTTGAGATAGGCCCATACTGTAGAACAATTTTTTTCTTCAAATATACCCAAGAATCTTGTGTCAAAATATTTGCATCGAATTTGGAAACACCCTGTATACAAGAAACTCTTTGGTGAAGAGTTCTGCATCAGTAGTGCTAGCATTAAGCCATGTTTCAGTCAAAATAATGACATCATGCGGAAAAACCAAAGAATTTTTAAATATATCATCTGTTTTATGTTTGCTACGGATGGATCTTACATTTTGATAAAAAAAACATAGTCTACTATTTAGTTTTTTGAAATATTATTTGGTTGCTTAGATTTTGAGGGCCTGTATGCAAACTCTTTGACTAGAGTGTTAGACGGCCAAAGCCTATGATCACAAATTGACTCAAAGATAGAAGGAGGAACAACTATTTTGAATGAAGATACAAAACTATTAGGCTTGCTAAGTTTCATACAGCTGACCAAGTTTACGTTAGCAACGACCTTTTGAGATATCAGATGATGAATAATGTCACCAGGTGTGGTCTCGGGTTTCAGTCTTGAAATAAATACAGATTTAGGTCTGGGGACAGATTCTAAGGTGTTGGCATATTCAACAGCAGGCCCACTAGACGGTTCGATTGTAGTTTGAGGAACAACAATCGTTGAAGTGTGAGACGAAACAATCTCTTTATTGTTGTTTTTACGACGCCTCAGATTAACACGCTTAGGGTGAGATAAGGTATGGTTAGACGAATCATCTAAAGCAGCAGTACTAGTCCTAGACAAGTGAATTTCGGACGGACTTGGGATGGACGAAGTACCTTGGTCAGGGCACTTTTCTGAAGACAAATCTGATGGTTGAAAGTCGGTAGAAGTCGAGGCGTTCGATTTGTCTACAGAACTAACGTAAGAGTGATTCTCAAAATCTGTCGAAGTGGAAGCGTCACACGAGTAATTGTACTCAGAGAATGAGGCAACGTTTTTTACTACACAATTAAAACTTTGAAGTAAATCACTGAAGTTATTAGACAACTTAGTGATATCCTGCTTGAAGGAAGATATCTTAAAAGCTAACTGGGAGAGCGATATCCTTTTGCATGGAGGGCAGTACCAAAAGGCTACGTCGGAGGAATTTACCTTCTCAAGAAATGCAGTGGTAGAGCCAACGCATTTAGCATGAAATAAGTTGCCGCAAGGACCATAGCAAGTAAAAAGAGGGATGTTAGCCTTGCTTTCACAGCACCTTTCAGCCGAACAAGCCATAATAAAATAAATTTTTTTTAGCTAAACAGAAACAACGAGAGAAGTACCTAATGTCTCGTAAAATTAATAATAATGAAATATATATTATATACAAAAAAAAAAAAAAAGTAAAATTAAAGGGAATTTATCGGGGCTCGAACCTTGGTCACCGTACACAACACTCAAGGATCTTACCGCAGAACCACCGCCTGTCGCACAGTTCCTGTGTGGATAATAGCTATTAAAGCAAATGAAGAAAAAAGACTATGATAGCAAACGAGAATTAAGCTTTACGGAAAGCACAAGGAAAACAAATTAAAAAGGGCTTTTGAGTTTTAAATGTGAGTTGGATTAGAAAAGATGATTTGAGTTAAGAGAGCAAAGCTATAGAGGAAAAAACCGTTTACAAGCAACAGCACGAAGGTCAATGCAAGCAACCAGCATAGAAAGAAAAATACTAGGTACACTGAATAATAAATGAAAATTAGATTATACGGAAGAACAATTATATAATTATATAAAAAGCTAAGAAGGGATGAAAAAATAAATATTACTCATCAAATACGCCTACATACACAGCTTCAAAGCACAGAAATGAAAAAAAGAAACAAGTTAAATTAAGTATAAAATTACAACAATAGCACAGAAACAATTGAAAAACCGTCTACACTCTACAGCATGCAAGCACAAAACTGACACGTTGTTTTCTACATATTCTCTTTAAATTGGTTTAAATTTTAAAACTTTTTAAATGCAGTAAGCTTCCGCTGTAGACAATTCATACTTCAGCCAATTTTAAATAAGATCTTCATTACCGTCAACGGACTAGCAACCTTTAAAAAATTGTTTTCGACAATGTTTTTACGTGTTCGAGTACAGTCTTCGAAATTCGCTGTTTATTTTTTCAAGAGTTACCTATTCTTTATACCGTTTAGGAGAAAGAGGTGGAGAGATACAATCCTTTTGACCTTTTTAATAATTTTTTAAATTTTGAATCCATAAAACAACTGTTTCGAATTTTTTTCAGTTCCAGTGAGACTGCGGTAGGTAACGGTAAAATGAGCTCAATTTCGAACTCGTTTTTTAAATAGGCTTCGAAAAACATAGGTTAGAAACGGAATTTCAAAGTTTTTCTTTTTGTACGCTTTCTACTTTAATCAGATCTGTACAAGATCGATTTTACCGTTAAGATACTAGAAGATTTTGAAAAAAAAAGTGTTTGAAAATGCTTTTGTGCTTTTGAGTCAAATCTCAGATGGTTTGGAAACTGTAATATTCGCTATTATTTTCCTTAAAATTTATGATAATTTCTGATGCGTGTGATTTTTTTCATATAATTTCTCCTAAGAACACCGGAGATAAGGGAGATCCTTAGAAACCTGATTTCTCAGAGAATACGTTCTAAATAAAAAAGCTACAAATATTCAATATATGACTATTCACAATAAAAGTTCTTGATATTACTATTCCCTTAGTTTGTTACATAAAAACCATTGAGCTTTGCCCACCCCACTTTGAGATAGCATTTTTAGGAAAAAATGTTTTTTAAGTGTTAATTTTCGATTTTAGAATAATTTGTCTCATATATAAAACGAAAAAGAATTCACTGAATATTTTTTTTAGCCTAAGCCCACATCTGGGGGCATGGTCAGAGTGAATTATCTTAATCTAATTAGATTAATCTAATTAGATTAAGATAATTCACTCGGCTGATGTTTTCGGCTGTTTAACCAAAACAGCCTGTTTAACCAAAACAGCCGAAAACATCTTACTTCATTAAACATCGAAATTGGTCAAGATTAAATTTTTGTTTTGTGTATTTTACAAAAAACATGAGATAATAAAAACCGAATTTCAGGCTTTTAAGACGTCTTACAGCTTTGAAAGGTCTGGATTGTGGGCGTGTCTGTGGGCAGATTTGAAAAATTTTACACTTGTACTGCTTCGGATAATTATTGCAGAAAGATTTATAAACCATGAAAAAACCTTTCCCGGTCGAAATAAAAAAAAAATCGGATCCTTAAAAAATAGAAATTTCTCTTAGAAGCTTTAAGACGTTGTAGAAAGTGACTGAAAACGCTTGGGAATATTTTTCTCTAACTTTAAGTCTGCTTCTTTATCTCTATCTTTATTTCCAAACTTATCAAGCAACGAAGTTGTCATGGTTGGCAAGATATGCTCGCCTGATTTTTTTCTGAAAAATATCGTCCGTCCTATTTTTATTTGTTTTACTCAGTGTTGCGTTTTCCTGTGTTCAATTTCCAGGAGTGCCACAGACCATTGCTATCATATCACAGGGAAGGCCGGCATGTCAGAATCGACAGTACTTCTCCTGCAATCAGAGCACAGCCCCAGAGCCCGATACTTTGGTACCCAGCAGCTGCATGCAATCCGGGCCATTTTTACACTGCCTGGATAAAAGCACTATCCAAAACGCAGTTTTAACGATAGCGATTTGCAAGCAATCACCACAATTGTCCGGAGCTAGCTAAGGGGCAAGTTCGAGCCTTAAAAAGTTGGTTTTGTCATGTAAATCGAATGGATATAGCTGGTGCAGCTCGGAGTGTACTATTCTTTTATCTCACCCGTCTACAAAGATTTAATCGTTTCACTTAGCTGGCACAAAAGAACGCTGAGCCTAACCAGCCTTAGGAGCACAGCTAAATAAAGTTAGCCAAAAACCAGGTTACTGCATGCACTAAGGCATTGGCTTTTTTCGTTGGAAAGACAACCCTTACTGCCCCGTCCCTTAACTAGAGCCAAAAATCTTTCGTAAAAAGTTTGCGATGAGATATCATTCATCATGTTACGGACCTGAACGATGTACCGAATTAATAGTATGTAACGAATAATTTGGTATTGGCCAGATTTGTCGTTCTCCACCATTTAATGTGTCCCTAATACTGGCAGGGAGCCATGACATACTAGGAAAAGACCATGACTTTCCACGTGCGCCATCCAAAACCCTCTATCAATCATTGTGGTTGTATATTGTCTCGCATTATAATCTTCTGCTTCCACTGCCTCGCTGGATTTCCAGACACAAATTCCACTGGATCTACCACTTAACCCCCTCGACCGAACAAGTTTTATTGCGCAATTAAATCACATCCCTGGTAATAACATTGCTCAGCTAAGCGTAAGAATGATAGTATGACTATGTGGCAGCGGGAACTAGTTACAATTCCCTCACGTACACAAAGCTCACTCGTTCCGTAATTCAACAGCATAAAATGTGAACTGTGCGATTCAAAGGATCTCGCTGCAGCCAACCTCAAGTATCACTCAAACCGCAATCAAATTAAATTTAAATTGCAAATAAAAGAGGCGAAAAGAAAATGCAAATAGATCCTATTATTGGCTTACAAATCCACTAAGCCGTGGGCCAAATTATCCTTGCAAATTGTCACAAGCAATTTGCCCGTCCATCAGTGGGGAAAACATTTTAATCGATTGTGACAATTTCCACCTCCTTCAGCCATACTTGCCTCAATGGCTATGGGTGTAAGGGTACTTATGTCGAATTACTGCGGTTACCTTGTCGTGTTTGGCTAGAAACATCATAAAATAAAACGACAACGTTTAGCAACAGAAAGGACGAATGGAAATTAATTTGATTCCATGCACAACGGGCAAAGGGCTCTGTGTATTGAAAGTTGCGTTACAGCTTACAGGGTCTGCATTTGACATTATTTGATAGCACGTCATGTTAAAGTGTAGTTTATGTTGCTGTCATTCTTGAGGATTAAAATCTCAAAATGCCCGTCACCAAAATATCTCTGACAGGTCTCACCAACTTCGAATGCATTTTGAAGCGAATCCAATTACAAGCATTGATTGAGGCTATCCAAAATTGATTGCTTTTCTTATGCATGTGCTGTGTGGGGGAATTTTTGGACACATTCAACTACTTTATAAGCTTTTCCGTCGGATTCTTTCTAAACTCAAGAAATCTCACTGAGTCGGTTTATTGCCAGCTAAACCACACAATATTGGCACTAACAGCTTTTGCCAGTTTGTCGAAAGTTGATCGGTTCATGAACCACAAACTTAATTGAATTTCGGGCTCGATTCAGTTGCCTTCAATAATCGAGCCACAGAAAATGGCAATCATGTGTGAAATTATGCAAAACCGACAACACTATATCGATTGAAAAGAGGCAGACGAGAAAGTGATTTTAAGAGCTAAATTGTCACGTTTTAGTGACTTTTCAATTTGTAGTTTTGAAGGTCTGCCCGCAACGTTTTTGTGGATATATTTCGAGCTCTGTGATGTTAGTCATATAAAAGGAAAAACAAAAAAAAAACAGTTGAAGCTTTTAAAGGCTTACGATGAAATTATTGTACCTTAACGATACACGATGGATTGATAGGCTTTGATAATAAGAGTTCTATTTTTAGCTTCGAAATGAGCCAATGAAATTAAAAGAAATAAAATCAGCCTCACTGATGGATAACGAGTGAGGCTGCTATTCAATGCCATGCGGTTGACGGTATGACTCAGGATACCTTTAGGGTTAATGTGCTCCGAAGTAGCGAGTTTCTGGGGCTGATGTGGTGCGTTGCGGACGTCTTAGCCCTTCATCACTGCAAGACTAAGCAAATTTAAGTCAGTTGTCAGCATGGAAGTAAATGATGATTTCCCTATTTAGATTAGGGAGCGTGTCCGGAAAATGATGTCAAAGTTGTACTCGGAGATTTTAATACTTAGGGCGGTAACATGTAGGTCGGTAACATCTTCGGCGGATAAGTTACCAACTAATAGATTAAGCAGCACTAGGTTTCCTAGGCTCAGAATCTATAAAGCTACCAGACACGGTAGAACGCGTAGATTAGACTGTGTACTCATAGACGCAATAAATACATCTAACATCTTGAAAGTGACAATATTTTAGGGGTAAACGTGGACCATTTGCTTGTCGTGCCCGACTTTCCATTAAGAGCTTTCCAATGAGAAGAAGCTGTGCGCAGCCCGGAAAAAGGAACTAGATGCCTCTACGTGTTTTTATTTAATTAACTCAGGATACGGGTTATGATGACCCTAAAAGTGCGCTAAAATAATGTAACCGAAAACGAGCATGAAAGATTCGTAGACTAAAAAGCTTAAAGAAAGAGGAGTTACTTACCCCAAAGCCAAAGAATTAACGTTGGCAGGCTGCTTTCAAATGGCTTAAACATAAGCACAGCACGTGGAATACACCAAAGCTTCCCCTGCTATCAGTGTTATACCTGCAAGGGGGAACGCAATAGTATGACAAGCAGAGTTCCATATAACTTATAGCCCGCTGAATACATTTGTACATGCCTACATTTGAGCGAAGGTGTGCATGCTTCTTTTTTTCAGCAAATGTGCAAAAATGCATTTCTATCTGTCTGCAAAGTTCTAATTGACCTCATCCTCCTGAATTTAGCTAGGGACTGCGAGGTTATCATATCAGTCAATCCAACTGAATGAAGCGCCCATGCAGTAAGGCATTTGCATTTATATTTAAGCTTTGCATTCTCTCTCCCAGTCAGTAACCGATGCAGCGAGGAGTCAATATCGTTACACCGGAAAAACGTGGCTAAATCAACTCAAGGTTTCCAGCCACCTTCAAAAAAGAGTCCTTGGTAGGATGATTGTTGCATGCACAGGAAAAAGGGTGCGTTCTGCAGAGTACCAAGTCAAGAGAAAATAGGAGAAAAGGTTTATGCGCAGGAAAAAGATGGCTTAGGAAATCTTTCGTCTAAGGAAATCGCAGAGTTTGTCAATCGAAACAAGACCAAAAAGTTTTATAAAATGGCAAAGCAACTGGCTGCTGCCGCCTAAGAACAGGAATGCAGGGAATAGTTGAAGTGTTTGATCATCATTTCCAGCTACGCTGCTTAATGGACATCGGGTAGAGGGCGTGGAAGAGGTGCATGAGAAAGAAGAAACTGTACTCAAATGGAGTCCAGTGAACCAAGAGGAACAAGAAGAGAAGTCGCATCGCCTAGTATAAAAGAAAATTAGTTTGGATGTTAAAAATGCTAAAGAGCAGCAATTCTACTTAACAATACTTATACGGGTCGATATATGTCTGCCAAATACAAAGTAACATTCCCAGATCGAGTAAACTATCAAGTATACTCTTTGGTATGATGCACAGATGGGTCCCAGACAAACGAATGAAATGGGCCTGGAGTTTTTTGTGGCAATAAAATGACCTTTAACCACTCCCCTATGGATAAATGTGATTCAGTATTTCAAGTCAAAATACAGCGCCCTGCAAGGTCGGGCTTAAGAATAGCCTTGAGGTAAGGTATGCCTGTCGTAAGAGCCGACTTAAATCCATTGGAGGAAGTAATCTTCAGGCATAAGTGAGGCGTATAAACTCCTTGTGCGGTCACCCTTGGCAGTAAAGTTATAACTGAAAAAGATGAACCCGAAGGTTTAAATAAAATCCAGCAGCATCTGATACATATTGTGCGGCTCGTTGGTCAGCGTCTGAACCCAGAGGGACGGCTGAATTTCAAATAACAGAAATCCAGGAGCGTCTGTCTCGGGACGGGCGGCTTCCTGGTCGGCGTCTGTTGTCCGGGTTAGGATCGGCCGAATTTCACCTTGGCAGCTAGGTATAAAATGCACCCCCCAACCATGAAAAGAAAACGAAAACAGCCTCGAATATTTGCTGATCCTGGTAATCCAGGGCACCCTTTGGAGCTAGGCCTGAGGGGTGTCAGCATGCGAGCGCTTGGTGGTCGGAAGGTCCCGCTCGGCATTCGACCCGATTTAACCCGAAGAAGTTACGAGCAGCCCGTCAATGGTGTCGCTACCCATTAAGGGGGGCGGAGGGGGACAGCGCCAACTCAAAATGAGGGCTTAGGAGGAAACTCTACAAATCGACAACGGCACCAACTCAAACTTGGCACGTGGAATGTCTCGTCGCTAATGAGGAAGGAACTTGAACTGGTTGAGGAGGCCAAAAAGTATCAGCTCGATGCAACTGGCATCTCCTCAACTAAGTGGAAGGGTTCTGGAACCAATGACTTCGATAATGGGTGGAAGCTGTTCTGGTCTGACGTCCCAAATCACATGACTGCACAGGCGGGTGTGGGGATACTCACAAGCCCCCGGTTGTCAGAAAATGTATTCGATGTCATTCCGTTAGGGGGAAGGATTCTGATCTTAAAGCTTAAGCTTGAACGATCGACTCTGGCTCTGGTTCAGGTTTATGCACTAAATCGAGAGTCAGAGTATGAGTCCTTTTTTAACGAAGTTGATGCTGCCCTGGACAGAGTGGCAGAAATGGACTTCTTTCTCCTGTTGGGTGACTTCAATGCACATGTGGATACGGACGACAGTACTTGGAGGAGTGTGATCGGGAGGCACGGTGACCCGGATCAAAACAGGAACGGAGGGAAGTTGTTGGACTTTTGCTGTGCATATGGCTTGTCCATCATAAATACCTTTTTCCCACACAAAGACACACAAATATACATGGTACAAGCACAGTTTAAATCAGAGGTCACTGATTGATTTCTTTGTTGTACCATCGTGTGTTCAAAGAATGATTTGTGATGTTCGAGCTCTCAGGGGAGCTGAGTTGTCAACTGATCACCACTGAGTGCTGTGTAAATTGTTTTTCAGTGACAGTATTCCTTTGCCACCCAGGCGAAAACCAAGACTGGTGACCCGCATACGGTGGGAAAGGTTGCAGGATGCTGACTCTGATTTCAGAGAGCGTTTTGCACAGCATCTTTCGGAGAAGTTTGAACAAATTCCAACTGACCTTTTGAATGTAGAGGAGGAATGGCAGCTGTTTTTATCGGCAGTCATTGCCTTTGCAGGAAATGTTTGTGGAGTGAGGCGGCTTGGGGTAGCGGCTAGTGGTGAGAAAAGAACTGCTTGGTTTAAAATGCCTAGAGTTCAAGAAGCCATCAGAGAGAAGAAGAGAGCCTACATTGCGTGGATCCAATGTAGAAACTCAACTTCTCGAGCCCGGTACAATGAGGCGCGAAGGACTTCCAATCTGGCAGTCAGAACAGCCAAGGAACAGTCATGGAAAAAGTTCGGCGAGAAGTTGGAGCACGATTACAGATCTGCAAACAAGATATTTTGGCAGACCATTCGCCGGCTCAGAGGCAGGAAGTTGAATATCATTCAAGGGGTTAAATCTAAGGACGGTACACTTCTTTCAAATGAGAGCGATGTCCTGCGCAGATGGAGAGAGCACTTTTCGGAGTTGCTCAACCCCCAACAGGGCACTGAAGATGGCATTCCCACTGCTGACGAGATAAGGGCGGAGAATAGTCCCACAGTAGACGAAGTCACTAAAGCGATTAAATCGCTAAAAGCTGGCAAGCCTGCTGCTGAAATGCTCAAGGCAATGGGTGAAGAGGGTGTTAAATGGCTAACACGTGTCATTTTGGTGGCCTGGGATAGCGGGAAGGCACCTAGCGATTGGCAAACGGGAGTTATAGTGCCCATTTTCAAAAAAGGGAACAGGAGAGATTGCGCCAACTATAGGGGCATATCTCTCTTGAGTCTTCCGGGAAAAGTATTCGCGAAATTGTTGGAAACGCGTTCCAGAGCTGTCATCGAGCCTTTGTTACGGGAAGAACAATGCGGCTTTCGGCCTGGCAGAGGCACAACCGACCAGCTTTTTATTTTGAAGGTAATTCTTGAGGAGGCCTGGGAATATGCCAAACCGGTCTATGCGTGTTTTGTAGATCTGGAAACGGCGTATGACCGAGTCCCTCGGGATACACTGTGGAGAGTTTTGCAGGACTATGCGCTGAGTGGGCCTCTTCTGAGAGCCATCCAGTCTTTGTATGGAAACTGCAGAAGCTGTGTACGGATAAATGGCGTCAAACCCCGTCCTTTTGATGTGCGCGTTGGACTTCGCCAAAGCTGTGTTCAGTCGCCGCTCCTTTTCATAGCATATATGGACTGGATGGTGAAGCGCAGTCTTGGCGAGCAATGTTTCGAATTGGCTGGCATCAGGATGAGCAATCTGCCATTCGCAGATGATTTGGCCATCCTTGCATTATCCAAAGAGGAACTTCGACAAGGAACTGGATAGGTTTGCAGCCGTATGTGGTGATGCTGGGATGAAAGTAAACGTGAACAAATCGGAAGTGATGGATGTTTCTCCTGTGCAGTATACCCTGCACATCAATGGAGTTCCATTAAAACAGGTGGAGAAAATTAAGTATCTCGTCTCGAGTCTTTTTCACGAAAGATGGAAGGAGTGATACTGAGTTGTCCTGTCGAGTTGACTAAGCTGGAGCAATAGTAAAGAAACTGCGCCGGTCTGTCATCAGGAAAGCTGAGCTTGGAGTGAAAGCAAAGATCTCAGTTTTTAATTAAGTGTTCGTTCCAACCCTCATCTATGGTCATGAGATTTGGGTAATGACCGAAAGAATTAGATCGCGGGTAAAAGCTGCCGAAATGAGATTCCTGAGGTGCGTTGCTGGTGTTATTCTAAGGGATAGAGTGAGAAACGTCCAGTATTCGTAGGAATCTTAATGTTGAGCAGCTACTTCTCCGAGTGGAGCGATCGATTCTTCGATGGTTTGGAGACGTTTTTCGCATGCCCCCTGACAGACTTCCTAGACAGGTCAAGCAAGCCGAGATGCGAACGCGTCGCCCCCCTGTGGCCTACCAGAAACAGGTGGTGGGATCAGGTAAAGAACCTCTCTGAGTCCCGCCTGGGGATTGCGCCGGAGTCTCTTGAGTTTGTGGCGGAGGATCGAGAAAGATGGAAGGACCATTTCGCCACCCTCGCTCCGCGACCCTTTTAAAGGATAAGCGGCATTCGAAAATGATGATGATAATGATGCTGATGAAATATTTGCCATAGAAATCTGCATTTAAGAAAATATAAACAGAAACACACTTCTGCGGTTGCTGGTCCCCAATTGGGCGCCTCCCCAGGTGGCGGATTGGAACACGCTCACTAGACATTTGGTTGAGTACCGGTATGGCAAATATCCGGGGTGAATCCAGGCCACCAAGAAAAGAAATATCGAAGAAAGTCTATCCCAAAATTAGTAGCTTCCTAGTCATCGTGCGTTTGTTATTCAGTTTAGGGTCGGCCGCATATTAAATATCTTTTACTCTTCCAACATGCCAATAGTTTGTATGCCAGATATATGCCAGATGTTTTTATTGAATACTCTGCTGGTAATATCATAATAAAGGTAGTTTAAAAGGTTTTAAGGCTTTTCTCTGTAGAGGCACTACACTTGCGGGGCAAGCTTTGATGTTCTGTGCCGGGTGTTTGTGTTACGTACTGGTTCATCAGCGTTTGTGTTAGATTGATAACACTCTTCTACCCTTTTATCCTCAAACTCTTTTCGCTCGTGATGTGCTACGCAATTTAAGGGTAATTATAGCCCCTTGACGACGAGCTTAATATAAAAAGATAAATAAATGATTAAACAGACCCTTTGCAAATAATACAAGCAACCAAAACATATGAAGTAACTTCTTAACTAGTATGAGACTGCGATCCCTTAATTACTCTTAACACAAACTATGCAATGGACAAAACAAAAGATAATATTAACCCAGGCGGCAATCCAGTTTCACTGGCAAATCCACCCTCTTCGGAGGTAGGCTCAACGGATTCTGGGGAGAGCGATTTATTGCTTAAAAATCCCTTTTTGAAAAGATCAAGGGTACCTCGATCTACATCTAATTACATGGAATGCAAACGGCCTTTTGCAAAAAATTTACGAACTAGAAGTATTCCTACGGAAGAATAATATAGACATATGCCTGATTTTAGAAACCCACTTTAAAAAGGGTTCGGCACGCAAAATAAAAGGTTACATTGACTATCACGCGCATCATCCTTTAGAAAATTGGGGAGGCAGATCCTCGCTCTACATCAAAGACTGCATTAAGCACTCCAAAAACGCAGAAATAGAACTGGATTCTATGCAAATAAGCTCAATCTCCGTAAAATTGAGGCACTTAGGTTATAATATCGCGTCGAGCTATTTTCCTCCGCAGTATCGCCTGGCGGATGAAGATCTTGCTTCCTTCTTTGACTCACTTGGGACAAACTTTATCATCGGCGGAGACTTTAACGCGAAAAATTCTTTTTGGGGCTCATGGTGCAATTCAACAAGAGGCAAAGTCCTCTTTAAAGCAAGTACAAAACGCGGCCTGGTCTTCTTATCGACGGGAAAGCCAACATATTGGTCAACCGACAGAAATAAAATACCTGGCCTCGTCGACTTCTTTATCGCCAAGGGAGTACCTTACAAACGTAGAAGAACGCTTTGATCTTTGTTCAGATCACTCGGCAGTTCTTTTGAAAATCGGCGGAAGCCTAGCGAAAAAGGAAAGAGCGCCTAGATTAACTAACAACAACTCCGACTGGGACGCAAAGAAAACTTGGTTTTAAATATACCGCTCAAAACGCCACTTGAAATAGAAGATGAATTAGATAAACTCGTGAGAGTTATTCAGAGGGCTGAATGGAATAACACTTCTTTTCGGAGGTCTGAATTATCGAAAAGCGGAACAATATATCCGCAAGAAATAGAAGAGCTTATATGCGAAAAGAGGAGAGCGCGTAAGAGATAACAACGTTCGCGAGCACCCCCGGATAAGACCATCTTGAACCACCTCTTTAACAAACTGAAGCACGAACTTCAAGACTTTAAAAGTCGCGAGACTACTACTTATCTCGAAAGTTTGACTGCCGATAAGGGTTCGAACTACTCGCTTTGGAAAGCTGCGAAGTCCATTAAGGAGCCTATAGTACACGCGCAATTAAGAAAAACCAACGGCGAATGGGCAAGAGCAGATAAAGAAAAAGCGGATTTATTTGCAGATTACCTAGAAGAAACATTCAAACCGTTTGACGGGGAACCGTTGGTCTAGGTGCTCAATCCCTATGCGGTACGAGATAATTATAGAATAAAAACCGTGTCATTGACTGAACTTCGTCAAACGATAAATAATCTGAGGAACAACAAAGCCCCGGGCTACGACTTAATTACTAGCGAAATTCTAAAGGAGCTACCGAAAAAAGCTTTGGTCAAGCTACTCATTAGCGCCGCCATGAATATTTTATACGTTCCAAGGCAATGGAAAGTGGCCGAAGTCATAATGGTTCCGAAATCAGGAAAATGTCAAAACGACAAAAAGTCACACAGACCAATTTCGCTACTGCTGATTATATCTAAGGTATTCGAGAAACTGTTGCCTAAAAGGTTGCAACCAATCATTGAAGAAAGACGATTGATTCCGGATCACCAATTTGGATTTAGGAAAAAGCATTCAACAATCGACCAGCTCTATCGAATAACAAACGAAATCGAAAAAGCTCTGGAAGCGAAAAAGATATGTACTAGCGCTTTTCTCGACGTATCACAAGCCTTCGACAAGGTATGGCACGAAGGCCTGAAGTACAAGTTAAGGCTTAGCTTACCAGAAAAACTCTATAGAATCTTAGAGTCTTACGTTGAAAACAGAACCTTTCGCGTTAGGTACGAAGCGTTGAGTACTCGGAATTCAAAGACATAAATGCCGGTGTCCTGCAAGGAAGCGTTCTCGGCCCAATATTATTTTTGCTTTATACCAAAGACATGAGGGAACGATGACGGATGATGAGGGAACAATTTTAGCTACGTTTGCTGACGACACTGCTATTCTCGCTATTGACACGACAGTTGAATTATCAACAGGAAAACTTCAGCGCGCTTTAAACAAAATATGCAACTGGACGAAGAGCTGGCGAGTCGTCCTTAACGAGACTAAGTCAACGCATGTTAACTTTATTTATAAAAAGATAAACAACAAACCTTTATTCATTAACTCCGTACAAATCCCGCACTCAAATGAAGCGAAATATCTAGGAATGACTCTAGACGCAAAACTTAAATGGAAGCCGCACGTTAAAAAGAAACGTGACGAGCTCGAAATTAGGTCAAGTGAAATGAATAGGCTTATCGTAAGATTTTCGAAACGAAGCGCATATAACCAACTGCTTTGTATAAGCAAAACCGTCTTGAACGTACGGTACACAACACTGGGGTTGTACTAAACCAAGCAATATATCTATTTTACAAACTTTTCAAAATAAGACACTCAGAGCCATCGTTAACGCTCCTTGGTACATAAGAAATAGCGATCTACACCGAGATCTTGGAATCGCAACCGGTACTGACGAGGTAACAAACTTTGCCCGCAAACTTAGTACTCAACTTCGCGGACATTGCAACAATGAAATTATTCGATCTTTGGATCATGCAACGAACGAGACCATTGGATCTAGCGTCGTAAGAGGAAACCGCACATAATGACGGTATTGCAGGTGCTTTCGTGGGAAGGTAGCCTGCCAAACGCAATTACTATACAGAAGCTTGGACTACTTGTTAAGGAAACTTAGTCGTAGTCTGACGGAAAATGGGAGGTTTTTTAGTGAATAAGAGTCTCACACTACTATGAGCCGCGCGGCCGGTCCTCGTAGTACCTATGAAGGTTTACCTACGAAAAAAAAACTCTTAACACCAGCCAGCAAAATATTGCAGCCCTCATTTCGATACCAAGACACAGCAAAATCAACCCAAAACAATTCTGTGGCCTATCAAAACGGCAAAAAATTGAGCAAAAATTAATATGAGTAATAGAAAAAGCATTCCATCATTGGAAGGAAACAGAAATGAAACAGACAAACCAAAATCTTCCAGCCAACTACCTTCTTGTCATAAAAGAACAACTTCTTCAGCTCACAAACGGTCAGATTAGACTAGCCACATTAAAAAAAAAATCGTTTTTACGATGGGATTAGTGCAACATGGCTTAATATGCAGAATGTGAAATGAAGACGAAGAACCAGCTGAGCATATTCAATGTCACTTCAACTGTCTTACCAGAGCACTTCAACCTTACCTAGGTAAATTTTATCCACACGGAAGGAGAAGTTATACCTGGATATTTCGAGACAAAAATTCTTTTGTGTATTTATGGTCCTTTGTGTGTGAAGGGATGGGTTGCCGTGGCGTAGTGGTTAGTGTGGGTGCTTACTATGCCGGAGGCCTGGGTTCGTCACCTGAAAAAAAAAGACTTGTTCTTTTTCATGGTCCCCACCTCCGCGAGGGTCTGACAAGCCCTCCGAGAGTATCATTTGTCTTGAAAAACTTCTCAAGAAGCCGTTCGGATTCGGCAAAAAATTGTAGGTCCCTTTGTATGCAAAAGAAATTAACACACCAGCATACGTAGTGGAGAAGTTGGCCCTGGTTCACCCCGAGCTGTTGCGCCACTCTATTTTTTTTGTGTGCGAAGGGTGAATCAAGGAGATGATACAACCCCAAACTCATTGCGCTGTACCAAGATGTGGATAAAAATAAAACTAAACATGAAGATTACGCTTACTCGGTCATATCGACTGGATGGAACACGACGCTCCAGCCAAGACGGTCTTCAAACCCCCAGGTTCGAGACGACCAGGAAAACCGAGCTTCCGTTTTTAGGACTAAGCCAACTCTAATACAAGGTCTAAACAAGTGAAAGGATGAAAGGCTACTGTGATTCAGGTAGAGACTTCATGGTTTTTGCTTAAGGCACACAAATGGTTTTTAATAAGCTTTCGCGGGCTGTCGAAACCGTAACGCTATTTCTGTTGTAAGGGAAAACCTCCGCTTTTAGTGGAAGGATGAAAGGCTTCTATGAACCAGGTATAGAGACTACATGTGTCGGGAGCCCTTACTTAACCCTTACATAACTTAATTAAAAGTAAGTAAGTAAGTTGCAGTTTGAGGCAAACAAAGATTTTAATTAGCTTTTACGTCGAACCCGTGACACTATTTCAGTTATATATTTCGCCTTTTCTTGTCGGAAGTCGCTGCTACCGATGAAGAACTCAGACGCAGGTCCAAGTCCATTGTATAACTGTGCAGACCTTACTTCAAATTGCTCGAAGCTTTAATGATAAAAAGGGAACTCAAGTTATTCAAACGGGCCCTCATACCAGATCGTCTGCTACATGAGACGTCTACTATTCGTCAAAGAGTTCTTTGTTGAAGAAAAGCTTCGCGGTTTTGTTAACGCATGGAATTTCTGTTTCGAAAATGCAAAGTACGCACTAATTTTCCTAAGTCTATTCAGCATTCAAAATTCTCATCCACTTAATTTTTAAATCGATAATTTTATCTCAAATTCACTTGAACATATTGAAGACTTTTCCACTTGAATTAAATTCCCTAAGGGCTCTCAACGCTGACTAAGGGAGTCGTTTACGAATTTTTCTACTTCATGCGTATATCAAATTTCTTTGCAGCTAATTTAAAGACCCCAAGCAGTTCTCGCACCAAATCCCTGTTCACATACTCATGTTCAACAATCCTTGACTAGTAGGTATATTAAAATTTATCTACCCAGGTAACATCCGGATTATTATCCCTTGGCTCTTTTCCATTCTATGAAAATGCGTGTCGTATTGTTAAGAAAAAAAGACACACACCAACAACTATTTCCCCTAAGAATAACTTTTTGGCGTACAACCAAGGATTTGCAAGGGCTTAAGGCTACATAATCGCCCTATCGCCAAAAGCTTTGTATGCAAAGGTCTAAGACCCCATGATGCTTGGAAAATTTTAAGCACGTTACTTGGGCCGTCATTGTTATTTATTTTGTATTAAGTCAACGGAAACTGTCGAGGATAATAAAGGCAACAATGATTGTTATTAAGGATATAAAGCGCAAAGCATTATACGTAAAGTCTCATCCGGTAATCGGCTTTTCATACAAAAAAAAAACTCCATTATAGGAGGCTTTCTAATTCGCAGTCCTCTTAAGAGTCTATATGAAAAATTGAATAAAATTATTATTGGATGGTCTTCGTCAAGGACGAATTTGCATATTATAAGATCTCTGCGTGGATGGTAATTTAGGATTATGTTTGCTGTGTGAACAAAGTTGGAAATGTGTTATCATGTTTTCTGTGATGAATTTTGACTTTATGGTGCAGACAAGATTTATCTCTCACTTTGTCAAATAAGGCAACGCAGTTTGCTATGATGAAGATCGTATTTGTCGACGTCCAGATGAAAGAACCTTAAGGAGAGGAGAATGGAAGTTATGCTGTTTGGAATTGACTAAAACTAAATTAATTTCAGACCTTTAACTGGGAAACAACCGGGACACATATTTCCCTCCCACTTTCGCATTTGTACGAAAATGGCTCACTTGTTTACATCCCAATTCTCAAGCAATTTGACACCATTGCAAGAGGGCGCAATCGATATCTTTTCCAGAATTATAAATATCAGCTAATGATTTCGGATGTCTCAAATGTCACCGTTTTTACCTCAAAAGTAGATACGAAAAACAGACCACTATTGCCTTGTGCTTCTGGTACTTCCTTTCACAATTTGATTGAATGGGAAACGGAAACTACTCCCACTTTCTAGGCTACTCTAAAGTTTCAAATTCATGGGTCGTTCGGTCTGATTACGACACCCTCCAGAAGAACCCTTAATCAGAACAACATTGATTCGATCTTAGCGTGCCATGTTTGGCTTGTAGCGCGATTTTTCCACCCGAATTCCGACTAAAAAACATTCTTTATTGTTTGTCATTTTCCATCTTCAACGTTCCATTAAAAGCGGTTTATACCTCCCCACTCGAATTCCTTCGATTCTATTCACGTCGTCGGCTGTCCCCATTCAAATCAACTGCCAATATTTTCATCCTCATTCCACGTTTAAATGCAAGAGAGCCTCTAAACAAAAGCTTAAATCCTTAATTTATCGCCAACGGAAAACAAGGAATTTCAATACTGTGTTTCTGATTTGCCTACACAGAACACACCATCCGTCGGGAAATGGGATACAAAATAACGCAACTGAATAAGAGGATTCCCTCTTCCCACATCCATTCTTTTTATAGAAAAAAGAGATAAAATTGTATAAAAAAGAAGAAGACGACGAAGGGAAATACAAATACTTTCATGATGAATGGCGGGAGAAGCATAAAGGGTCTCAATACATTTAGGGTTGGTTAAGCATTCTGACAAATGGGTTCGCAGCTTCCTGGAACTTTAAATTCATGATGTTATCCTTTTTCATCGGGGTATTCAACAAATTCCTATTCTCATTCAAATTGATTCATTGTTGGTGTGCAAAAAGGATATTAACGCATTATCGCTGCATGGATGCGAGTCCAACAGGAGGGCAATTATTATTTAACAACATCAATGGCAAAGAGGGTAGGTGCTGCCTAATGTAATTTCAGTCCAAATAGTGATCCGTATCCCCTTTGACGAGCTTAGTTGCACACTTGAATGACTTTATTAAGGATGCAAAATTACGAAATTGGTTTCACAGAATAGTTTGCTAGCCCTTTTATACTATAAGGACATACAAGACATATAAAGACATTGCAACCAAATTCAAAGAATGAAAAGCGGAAGGTGCAAAAAATTCTCTAGGTCAGTCAAGAATTCGCTCAAGCAGCTCATTCGATTAGCACACAATTAACAATCGAGTTGCAACTTAATCGATAGCAATGCTGCCTTGGGGAACTTTTTACTGGAAATGCATAAACTTTTTTGTTTCGAACAAGATTTAAATAAGCCTCTTACGTTAAGACTGCAAAAAACAAGCTCAAAGTTATGAAAGTTCAATATGTGCGTCGGAAAAGAAGTGTGATTCCGTTTTTTTTAAAAGATGTTTTTGAGTGCTCGAAACTGTGTCAACTACCTTATTGAATTTTTCGTTTTGATTTTTCATTTTACAAGTGACATCCTCAAATTTGTATCTCGACCCAGCATCCAGCGTGCAAGAATGTGTATGAGATGTCGTATTTCGTTAACCATAATGTCGTTTAGGTTACGCAAGTATGGTTGGACCAAAATGTTCAGCATGGCTTTGATAGTAGCCACGACTTACTAAGACCAAGAGCTGGGTAAATAGTGCGTAAGCTGATCGCAAGCAACCTAGGTAGGTGGTACAGATGTTGCGCCTCAGTATCCCCCTTCCAACGCTAAAGATATCCTTCAATTCTTGCTGCTTGCGGAAGACTACTTTTACTTACCAGCTCGTATTATATAACCCTGCCGTAGGCTTTTCAATTTCCGTTGATTTTTTACTTTTGTGTCTGGAAATATACATAGGCTTTGATCGACCAACTGCTAAATTTAACTGAAATACTCCTCTCTTTCATATTGATTTGGAAGTTTTGCCCTTTTTTTGACCAAGTGGGGTCCCTCATATGTTAGCGTCAATGGGTTCTTAATGAAATTGGTGCGTACAAGGGCATATTGGCCATCTTACAAATCTTGCCGCGCATGGCAAAACTTCAGTTCATCGGTTTGTTGTTTGAAAAGTCATCGCAGATTTTACGATATATTTGAATCATCCTATTCGACTGTAAGTTATAAGTGTTGTTCGGATGACCCTAATAAACCTCGCATTGCCGATTGCTTACATAAATCGCTTTCGAAATGCGACATCCCAAACCTTGAGATCTAACCATCAATTTAAGCAACTGTCTCAGTCGTTATGTGAGTAAGTGCAACAGCACGTGTGTAATAGCTCCGCCCTATTCCTATTCTCTTTCCATTCCTATTTTTTTTTTTGGTCTTCCCCTTCCCGGTAGTAGTCATGAATAATTCATTAAGTAGGAAATGTATTTTTTTCCTTATAAGGATTTGTAATTTAATTTTCAACGCCTAAAAATGGACGTGGCAAAAACTTTGTATAAATAAAATCTGAATGGTGCTTGTGTACCTTATCGCCTAAACTTTATTTCTTATTCTTCTCTTTGAAAGGGTAAAAAGCAGAGTCGTTTCGACTCCATTTCCATGTTTTCTGGAAAATTATAGGTTTTTCTTCAATTCTGCCTCTAGGTGTGGGCGTGGCTCAAAACTTTGTGTAAACCAAATTTAGAACCGAGTATTTTCTATATAACATATTAAGTAAATTTTTTTCCGATTTTGAATAAAAATATTGAATAAAATGCAAAATAAATAAATCGATGCCACTCCCACAAGGAGCGGTCTGCCGAATTTATTTTTATTATACCCGACCCAGGGTATATTAAGTTTGATGCATAGTTTGTAACGCAGTGAAATAATCACCATAAACCAAGACCTTTTAGAAACATGAATGGGACCGACAGGAGAATCGATTAAGCCATGTCCGTCCGTCTGTCCGTATGTGAACAACTTTTGGGCCTTAAATTTTAAAGTAGAAAGCTGGGTTGGTGTGTTGGCTGGAAGTCCAGTCCTTCAGATCAGGTTTGAAAATTAGCTGAATCCGCCCACAGAAACGCCCACTGCTGGCCTGTATGTGCGACAATCTCTAATTGTATAAAAAACTTTCTCCAAATTTTAGCTATTTTCAATGGCGCTAGCGCATTCATTTTTGGTATGTGACATTGCAATTGTCTTTGAAGTATCCGAAAAGTTTTAGCCTTTTTATTGATCACGCCCATTTTTTCAGAGATTTTAGCTTAAAATGACTGTTTTTCAATAAATATATATATAAAATTTGACAAAAAATTATATGACGAAAGTTGTAGATATTACCATTTTCTTATTTTTTTGTATATATTGTATGTGGGCGGAGGCCACTTTCGTGGGCATGGCGTTAAAAAAAAGTGATTTTTTTAGGTCAAAAGGCCGAAATGTATGCAACCACCTAGTATAAAGCATCCAACAGCTATATTTTTATATCCCGCCCACTTTTTGGAGGCGTGACAGTTTTCTTTTTGGTATCGTCGGGTATTTTGCAATCCGTTATAGATGGGCTGCACCTTTTGCATACGGACTCTTGCATTTTCCCACTTGTTTTTTATGTCTTTCAATCATTAGGAGATTTTAAATGTCCCAAATGAGAGCACTTGATTTAGTTGCACACCGTAGACCACCACACACAAAAAGACACGCCCACAACCGGTCTGCAAGGTTGTGGGCGTGTCTTTTTGTGGATATGACGTGGACCGAACGAAGTTTCAGCACCGTAGCTCAAAATTTAAGGCCTAAGAACATGTGAAATACAGACGGACGGACGGACGGACATGGCTCATTCGATTCAAAGTTCGGTCTGAAATCCGCCCAAAGACACGCCCACAATCTCTCTAAATGTGCAACTACCTCCAGAGTTTTCAAAACTGTAAGACGTTCTACAAGGCTGAAATTTGACATTTAGCATCTCTTAGTGAATGTAAGACACAAAAAAGACAAATTTAATTTGTAAACCTCCTCTAGTGGGCGTGGCATCTATTTTAATGGTTATTTTCAAATGCAGTTTACTCAATATTTTTGCTCGAAATTGAAAAAAAATTGCTTAATATTTTATGTAGAAAACATTTATTTCCACATTTTGTTCATACAAAACTTTGGGCTTCGCCCACATTTAGAGGCACAATTGAAGAAAAACCTACAATTTTCCAGAAAAATGTAATTTCGACTGTCCTTGAGCCTAATTTAGCAGGTTAGGTAAACAATACTTCAGCTCAGATTTCGCTCATATAAAGTGTTTAGCCACGCCTCCGTTTAGGGGTCGATTTTTCAAAAATATTGAATTTGAACCAAAAAATTACATTTTTACGTACATTTAAGTGCAACTTGGAAATATCTTATAATTAATAGTTTGTAGTGAGGGGCGGTTGGACCAAGCCCTTCGAAGCTTGCATTAATTATAAAATGTCAAAAAATAACTATGCCATCAGCATTTTACAATGTGGGATAGGATGGGGTATTCAACGGTCCGTTTTACGGACTGTAGCTTCTTACTCACTGGCTTTTTTCCATTTTTATACCCCATCCCGTATATTAAGTTTGATTCATAGCTTGTAGCATAGAGAAATGATCACCGTAGACCACCAAGACCTTAAGGATATATGACCGAGACCGAATTGTAAGTCGAATGAGCCATGTCCGTCCGTCCGTCCGTCTGCCGGTAGTTTTTAGGCCTTACATTTTGAGCTAGGAACTTGAAACTTGATATCTGTTCTTTCTAGGTCCCGAAGCAGTGCAAGTGTAAATTTTTTTGAAATCCGCCCACTGACACGCCCACTTTACTAAATAGCATGAAAAATCAAAGTTGTCGTAGAAAGCTGAAATATGGTATGCGATATCCTCGCTTAAGTGTATTGTGATTGGCTTTTAAAAAAAAAGCAAAAACCGCCCCCTTGTAGACGTGGTCATATTCAATATGCATTCTAATAAACGGTTTTTATTTGATATACATATTTGCTTTAAATCCAAAAAACTTGCACTATAATATGTGCATAAGCTATCAACTTAAATCAACAAATTTTTGTCACGCCCACCTTAAGGGGCGTATTTAAGTAAAAAATCAAATTTTTAATACACTACTTCGATCGAGGGGTTATTTCCACCCATAAGATGCGTAGCACATCACGAGCGAGAAGAATCTAAGGATAGAAAAGATAAAGAGAAAAGTAATTCTCCGTCCAACAAGCAAACGCTGATATGCCAGTACGGAACATGAAAACTCTACACAAAAACTCTTCCACTTCTCACTTAGGGCTCTATCCATTGAGCGTTGTTAGTATGCCTAGCTAGAGAAAGTTAAAGACAGATTTTGAACAAGTTCAAATTTTTTGTCCACGTTAATAACCAACTCAAACTATCGCTGGCGCTTAAAAACTAACCTTAAAAGTGTTGCGAACTGTTCTAATTGACAAGAATTTTTTCTGCTTATGAAAGATCGCAGTTCATC
Organism: Neoascia interrupta; assembly: GCA_947623515.1. NCBI lineage: Eukaryota > Metazoa > Arthropoda > Insecta > Diptera > Syrphidae > Neoascia > Neoascia interrupta. The sequence goes on along the minus strand of OX392464.1, from coordinate 55,486,817 downwards.
GAGATCTCGTCCATATGCCTAAGGAATGAGTGCCTTGCATTTTTCATACCATGGATACGTCACGAAAACAAATTCAAATAACCATCAAATGTCCTCATCAGATTTAAACATATACCTGTTTGGATCGAGAGCATTAAGAGCGAATGTTGTAGCAATTGCGAGCTGGTATGGTCACGCTGTTCAGCTTTCGGAAATCGCCACATATCGTCTCGACGACGCATTTACCTTCTTTCCAAATAAAGTGGAACGTCTAAGGGACAGAGTCGGTCGATTTATGGATTATATGGTGAACTTTGCATTGCTGTCTGAACTCGAACTTCTTACCTGTGAACAAGACAAGAAGACAAGCAATCACAAATACCTTGGTCTTCTCAATTCGAAAAAAACCAAAGTATCGGCTCCAGGATCTTCAGGAAAGGATAAGCTTTTATTTCTACGAACACGAACAAAAAAGTGACAATCATATTGTTCTGAGGTCAAATCGGCATCATGGATCGCTCTACCAGACATGCTCCTTTAACCAACTACGGCCACAAAACGATGACAGATTGTCTATTGGTAATAATTTTCGACGTCAATACTCAATATACTAAAGCAAATCAATCAGGTGTTCAAAAATATGTATTTCAACAAACCTAAGGCCAAAGCTTCCATTTGTCAATGTCAGTTTACTTTGGCTGTGTTTCTTATTTTCCAAAATCCCAACAAATTCCACAGAAACAACAAAAATGTAGGATATACAACAAAAAATGCTACGTATACGCCGTGTATGCCCAAACACACGTTCATCCATCACGTTTTAATACGACACACAGTATCGGCGTCATTTGTTTCAAATTTGTACGTGTGCGGTTCTACTGAGTCAGCTCACACTTGTTACCAGCTCATCGTATTTACAATTCGTTAAGCTGCAGACATCCGACTGACACAAATCGAAAAGAGTAATAACCCTTTGCACAAGGATGTGTCTTATCGAAGGAGATGAAAAATTGTATATCTCCTTCTTCGTGGAGCGATTTCTTTTTTTCGTTTCACGATTCGTTTCGTTTTTGGTTGACACATAAAATCGAAAAATAAAATGAAATTAAGGATGATAATAAAATACCAATTTGTTGGAGAGACGGATTATAGCGAGAACAGGCAGCATGCTTGTGAATTTAATTCCGCACCGTAGACATGATGGCGGAAATAACGAAAAACACAATGGCTGAAAAGTGGCTGACATCGTGACGAAAAATTGTGTGTCTTAGGTTCGTATATGATAGAGGGCGTGTTAGCTTGAAGGCGTATTCAAAATTACATTCGCCAGATGTCATTCAACCAAGAAGACGAATGAAATAAATGTCACACACATCAAAGCTGAAATAACATGTTCTGGTTAGTTTTGCATTTTTACACATTCAAATAGGATTAAGGCAGTCAATATGTTCGCGTAAATACTTGCTGGTTTTTATCAAATAATTGGTTCCGATTTCTGGACAAGATCCGCTGAAACGGTGTGCAAAATTCAATGCTAAAATGCAAAAAAAAAAACAAAACTTTTCCGATCGAAAGGAAACGACGTGTTTATCGCTGAGCGTCACTATTCGCACACACTTTATTTTTTGTTCAGAAAAAGTAACAGAAAGCAAGAAAGGAAAAAGAAAAGAAAATACGATAGAATTACATTACATTGGCGTTTCGCGTTACAAAGCTGTTTCGGAAGGAAACCTTTTATTTAGGGAGAGGTAGCATCGATGTGGATCGTCAAACATCCTCCGGGCCGTTGAAGGACTCTTCAACCCACTAGTAACGGGCACAATTTGCAGATCGGACGCTTGAGCTCTCCTTTAGCGGTGACGACGGATGCAACTCGTACTAGACCATCTCGTCCGGGATAGATTTGGCTGACCCTTCCGATAGCCCATTTACAGGGTGGCTGGTTATCGTCCTTAATGATAACGACGTCGTTGGGTTGGATATTTTTGGATTTTTCCAACCATTTTGGGCGCTTACGCAGCTGGCTGATGTAGTCCTTGGACCATTTCCCCCAAAAGCTGTGAACGAGGCTCTGCAAGTACTGCCATCGACTGGATAGGGATGCTTTAGCGTTGACGCCGAAGGGATCCGGCACAGTCGTCAAAGGCCGTGATATCAAAAAATGTGCCGGAGTTAACGGATCGACATCGCCCTCAAAACGAGTGCATAATGGCCTGGAATTTGCGCAGGCCTCGATTTGTCATAAAACCGTTGCAAGCTCCTCGTAGGTCGCCGAAGTGTTCGCCAATACCCGGCGCAGGTGAAATTTCACAGTTTTAACGCCCGCCTCCCAGAGGCCCCCAAAGTGTGGGCCATGGTGTGGTGAAAACTTCCATGCGATCCCGATGTTTGTGAGCTCGTGCGAAACGCTGCCTTGAAAATCAGGAGAATCCAGCAGGTTTGACCATTCCCGAAGCATTTGATTGGCACCCACGAAATTAGTACCATTGTCGCTAAAGATCGTATGACACTTTCCACGTCTAGCGACGAATCTTCTCAGTGCCGCTATAAAGGCGGCGGCTGATAGCTCGGTGACGACTTCGAGGTGCATCGCCTTTGTAGCCATGCAAATGAATAGAGCGACATAAACCTTGTATTGCTTAGCGCCCCGTCCTCGCCATGCCCGAGCGGTAAACGGCCCAGCGTAGTCGACGCCCGTATTTCCGAAGGTCACACCTGGTTCCAGCCGTTGCCTAGGTAACTCGCCCATCTGCTGCTGATATGGAATCGCTCGTTGACGAACACATGTCGTGCATTTTTGAATACATCGCCGAATTAAGTGAAAATAATGAAATAATTAAGGTGTAGAAGGTAAGTCATTTGACGCGTGCCTGCGTGTAGGTTATTCACGTGGCAATCGCGGACGATAAGCCGTGCTAAATGATCATCCTTATGAAGTATGATGGGATGCTTCTGGTCGAATGGTATAGAAGCATTTTGAAGTCTCCCTCCTACGCGAACAACGCCGAATTCATCGACAAAGGGATCCATAAACCGATACTTACTCCTTTTTGCGACCGCACCGTTGCTGGTTAGTTGAGTAATCTCATCGCGAAAGAATTGGGCTTGCGCGATTCGCACAAGAGCAATTTTGGCCCAGCGTAGGTCTTCAGGTGAGAGGAAGTACGCCGGTGATGGCTTAGGCATCCGACGTCCACGAAAAAGTAAGATGCAACGTGCTGTGACGCGTAATAGTAGGTTGAAACTTGCAAAACGCGCCGCAATATCGTAGCTTAGGGTATCCGTAACGTTAGCTAAGCACCTGACTTCGCTTTCTTCTGCGTATCCCTTGCTGTGCGTTGGCAGACTGGAGAAAGTTATAACCTCATCCCGTAAAAATTCAGGCCCGTTCCACCATAAGTCCAAGCAAGGAAGACGTTTCGGCATCACACCGCGGGTGGCGCAATCGGCGGGATTGTCTGTCGTCCGAACGTGGTGCCATATAGAAGCGGGGAATCGACCAACGATTTGCGAAATTCGATTGTCCACGAATACATTTCGAGACCTAGGATGCCCATGAATCCAATGAAGAACGGTAGTGGAGTCCGTGTACGCGAAGCACTCGACATCGTGAATTATCAGGGCATCTTTCACCTTGCTAAGCAGTTTTGTTAGCAGTAAAGAGCCGCATAATTCAAGGCGGGGTATGGTGAGCGCTGGTTTTACGGGAGCGATTTTCGTTTTAGCGCATATAAGCGTGGTTTGAACACCTTCAGGCCCTAAAACTCTGGCATATACTGCGGCAGCATATGCTGACTCGGAAGCGTCAGCAAAGCCGTGCAATTCCATTACCCTCCTGCGATTGGATTGCAACCAGCGCGGAATCCTTATACTACGCAGGGAATATAAATCTGATCGGAAGTCCGACCACTCTTCATAAAGATCCATGGGAATAAACGTATCCCAGCCGATCTTTCTTAACCAGAGACGCTTCATGAGCACCTTCATATTGACGACAGTAGGCGAGAGCCACCCTAGAGGATCAAATATGTGTGCCTCATCTGATAGAAACTGACGCTTGGTTACTTGAGGGCTTATGGGCGTTAACGATGAGTGAAACTCGAAGCAGTCAGTTTGTGTGTTCCATAACAAACCCAGTGTTTTTATCCCACCCTCGCCAATAGGCAACTCAGTCGCTGACTCTCGATGCTCGGCATTGACATTATTTAAGAACTCTGAGGAATTCGACGACCATTTGCGAAGGTCCATTCCCGCCTGCTTTAAAATGTGACATATGTCACCTGCTACGTTTGACGCGTCTTCAACGGACTCGAATGTGGACATGAAGTCGTCAACGTAAAAATCATTAATGAGGCCATCCGCCGCCCGCGGAAACCTTGCGATGTTGTTTATGCCGATTTGTTTCAAGACTCGTGTGGCCAGAAAGGAAGCAGACGCGGTTCCATAAGTTACGGTGAGAAGCTGATAGTCCCGCGGCTCTTCATCAACGCTTTCCCTCCAAACTATCCGCTGAAAGTGTACGTCATTCGGGCTTACTAAAATTTGCCGATACATTTTCGCAATATCAGCCTTTACCGCAATTGGAAGTTTTCGAAATTTAATGAGGGTGGTGATTAGATCGTTTTGTATTGTTGGCCCAACGCGCAAGTAGTCGTTTAACGAACAACCATTCGAGGACTTACAGGATGCGTCGAACACGACCCTCAGCTTCGTAGTCGTACTAGTCGGTTTGAGAATCGCATGATGGGGCAGATGGAATGAAGACCTGTTGCGCTCACTATCTGGCACAATGGACATATGACCTAAGCGCTCATATTCTTGCATGAAGGCGATATACTCGCGTTTGAGGTTAGAATCCCTTGAAAATCGCCTTTCCATTGCGTTGAGACGTTTTAACGCAGAATCGCGAGAGCTGCCGAATTCAAGGGTTGGTTTTGTAAATGGCAGACTAACCACAAATCTACCCTCGGAGTTTATAGAATGGGTAGAAATAAAATGATTTTCAACGGTGTCACTTACCTCCTGCTCGATGCGCTCTTCATCCATGAGAGACTCGTGTTCAAAGAATTTTTGCAACAGCACATCGACGTCAAGATCAAGCGTAGAGTGTAGCACGCTGATGCTGCGATCCTGGGTGAGTGAAACATTTCCGGCGAGTACCCACCCGAATATGGTGTTTTGCGCGACCGGGGAGCCTGAGGGATGCATAATTCTGCCCTCTGTTATAATGTCAAAAAATATATCGGCCCCTAATAAAATATCGATTTTCTGGGGGCGATTGCACGTTGGGTCTGCTAACGACAGATTATTAAAGTACGATAAATTAGCACTGGGTATTTCAACGCCTGGCAGGTCACCGGTAAGAGACGACATCACAAAAGCCTGCACCGATAGCGCACTTCCATTGCACGTTGATGACACGTTGAGTCTAACTAGTCCCCGAGTACCACTAACACTTTCGCGCCCGCCTAAGCCGATAATTGGTATTTTCGCATGGACATGCGCTAATCCGAGTCTCTGCAGGCACGACTCCGAGATAAGAGTTGCCTGTGACCCGGAGTCAAGCAGAGCTCGGCAGGCCTGTCGCTCGTGGCGTACGTCCTCGACCATTATTACCGCTGTGGGCAGCATCGTGAAATAATCACGAAAGGAATATTGTAGCGTATGTATCACTAGCCCTTTAGAGGTACTGGGCTGAGACTGAGCCGCTTCGTAACTCTTCGCGTCACTAGCTTTGGTTTGGGCGTTAAACGGAACTGCCGACGATTGGGGTGCATTATGCGGAATGCTGGGCTGTGAAAGCAACGGAGTAGAATGTTCGTAATGAATCATGGTGTTGTGTTTTAAGCCGCACGCCTTGCAGTTTGAAAACTTGCACTGAGATAATTCATGCCTTTCGCGCAAACAGTTCAAGCACAAGCCACTAGTCTTTACGAACTCAAAACGCGCCGGAACCATCAATTCACGGAATTTTTGGCATCGATATAGCCAATGGTTCTGCTTACACTTTGGGCAGCAGGGAACGGTCGCGTTTAAAACCCTCTTTCCCGAATCCTTCGATACAGCTTTGCTATTCGTCGATGGGCCCCGTCCTACGCCCGATAAATTTAGGCTTTCTAGTTCGTTAATACGGTCGATTAGGAAATTGTTTAAATCCGAGAGCGACGGACTGGCTTTATCTTTTATTAACCGAACCCACAACAATCGATTATCCGAATCGAGTTTTTTGGCGAGCACATATACCAGCACGACGTCCCACGAATCGACCGGCTGTTTCAACGCCCTCAGCGCATTAATGTTTTCACTTGTTACCGTGAACTACCGCTTTATTTCGCTAAGGGAACCAGTTTTGACCGATGGTTGTTCGAAAATGTTGTCCAAATGAGCCACCATTATAAACTGTGGTTTGTCATAGCACGCCTTGACCAGGTTCCACGCCACATCAAAATTATCGTTACTTGGGGTTAGATGTTTAGTCACGGACAACGCATCACCCTTTAGCCACGACTGCAGATATTCGAATTTTTCAACACCGGTCAAAGTCTCTTTAGATTGTACAAGTGCAGTAAACAAGTCGCGAAATCGCACCCACTCGTCGAATCGACCACAAAACACCGGTATTTTCAATTCAGGAAGCCGGGACGTTCCTTCTTGTTTTGTGATCATTGTCGAGCGCCGCGCCGACGGCTCTGCCAATGTTTTAACGATGTCGTTTAACGCGCACTGATTTTCTATTAAGTACTTCAGGGTTTTACCGATGTTGCCGTTGTCATCCGATCGCGGTTCGTGGAGCGATTTCTCGCTTTCTATTAGCTCGGTTAGCTTCGCGTGCGTTGTAAAGAATGCACCCTCAAAATCTACGCGATATTGGGACTTATCCGGCATTTGAGATTCTTCAACCAACGCTTCGATCTCTGACTGTACCTTTTTGAAATCGTACATATACTGTTCTAACTTAACCCGGCGCATTGTGGACTCGGCAAGAGTAGTAGCACCCGATTCGCAATAGGTGAAAATTCGCGTTATTTGCCCCTTTAGAGCCGCCCGCTGCCGCCTAAAGGAATCCATCACAAATGCCAGTTAATTCCGCCGGTTATTTAATTGTCCCGAAATCAAATCGATTGCAAATTGAACGCGCACCATAAAAAATGTCACACTGGACCCGCTTATTTCACCAACCGAATACGAACGAAAAAAAACCACAGCCACGAATGCAATCTTCGCCCTTCTTTTTTTGCACCAATTCCTGCTGACGGAAAGTACCGTGGGCTCTACAACGTTGCTGCTTGATACCAGCAGAAAAAAATTACATCGAGTAGCAGATCGTTTTTAGCGAAAGACAAGATGTGGGGGGGGGGGGCTGCTGTCGCCTCGTTGATTGCCGCCGCGCAATTATGTCACAAATCCGAGAATCGCAAAACTGAATTGAAAAGCACAATAATTGACGATTTGCTATAATGCTGCTCGCGCGCAAGTAGCCCCGTCGGGCTTGATATCTTGATATTAAGTCTTTTAAATGTTCGCGTAGGAATACATAAATAGCGCGTGGGATCTTGTACCAGCGAAAATCGAACAATTCTCAATAATCCGCGCTCGAAAGGACCATTTTTTGTTCGCGTAAATACTTGCTGGTTTTTATCAAATAATTGATTCCGATTTCTGGACAAAATCCGCTGAAACGGTGTGCAAAATTCAATGCTAAAATGCAAAAAAAAAACAAAACTTTTCCGATCGAAAGGAAACGACGTGTTTATCGCTGAGCGTCACTATTCGCACACACTTTATTTTTTGTTCAGAAAAAGTAACAGAAAGCAAGAAAGGAAAAAGAAAAGAAAATACGATAGAATTACATTACATTGGCGTTTCGCGTTACAAAGCTGTTTCGGAAGGAAACCTTTTATTTAGGGAGAGGTAGCATCGATGTGGATCGTCAAACAAAATTTCGCTCTTAATCTGATCAGAACAGTGCTGTGTAGCATGCTTGTGTACCCTTTGACACACGTAGAGATCGCCTTATAAGCTTGCCATTGATGCTTTTATCAGCATTGTCGAAGCCTAGAACCTCGACAGTTGCATAGGTGATCTGTTCCAAAACAAATATCCACTTCTCTTCTGCCGCAGGCACATTCAAAAGTCTTTCAAAAGTCTTGCTCAAAAGTCTGCTTCAGCTGAATCGATTAAGACATGTCTGGAGCGTATTTTGATTCTTATTTTGTACAGGCAAAGTTTGAAAAGTGGTTAAGTCTCGCCGACGGCCACGCCCACTACTGGTTTAAATGTTAGACAACCTATACTTCACATTTTCTTTCCAGATGCCTTTTGGTTAAGTAAGACAAGGCGTAGGAACAAGACCTTAAGGGCCTATGATCGAGACCGATTTGTAAGCCGAAAGAGACATGCCCGTCGGTCCGTCTTTCGGCAGTTTTTGGCTCTAAAATTTCAGCTAGGAACCTAAAACTTGACATAATGTTCTTTTAAGGTCCCGAAGCAGTACCAGTGTAAGAATTTTTTAAATCCGCCCATCACCGTCGTAGGACGCTGAAATCCGGTATGAAGTATCCTTGCGCAAGTGTATTTTGATTGATATTTAAAAAGAAGAGAAAAATGCTTCCATTTTTGGCTTGGTCAGTTTTAATTTGCCATTTTACAAACGGTATTTGTATGCAATATCTTTGCCTGTAATCGAGAATGTTTACATATTTCTGTATACAATGAATTTACTGAACATTTTTTTTACCGCGCCTGTTTTTGGGGTTAACATTTTTTTTCGTGTTAAGCGTTTGAAGTGTTAATGCATTCTAGAAAATTTTGAAATTAGCTTTTTCTGCTCTTAGGGAAAAACACAGTTAAGAAAAAATAAACTTAGCCCGAATCTTTTAAAAATCAAAATTAAGGGATTTATTTTGACAACTCAATGGCTTGACTTTTTCGAAAAGTTTAGGCATCAGATCAAAGATATCAAAGATTACTCGTCGAAAACCTACTCCGAAAGACCACGCTAGAATACGCGGGGAAATATTGTGAGCCTGCTGATAACACTAGCACGAAGTAGGAACCTGAAGTGAAGTATTCTGACAACAAAGTTCCGAGCTACTTAATGTTAGAATTATGCAGTCTTAATCGCCCCCGAGATCTCTTCTGAGGCTGAGAAAAAGGTCTTTTTACAGCAACTTTGGTGCTGTTAGTGACTCGGTGACATCTTTCGGTGCCTCGGCTGTGTCATAATAATAGGAGACGACTTAAACATTAAAGTAAAAAGCGACAACAATGGACTTAAGAACGTTATGGGAAAGCACGTGCTAGGCAACCGTATTTCCGCTAAGCTACATTTTTGCGACAAGAGCGTTTGGTGCCAAACTCTGTGAAAAGCTTTGATATATCAGGCGCGATAATTCTGCTTTTACCAAGAAGATGCAAGGAATGGTTCCAAATTTCAATGAGATATGCCATAAGCTAACCAGTGAATCTTTTAGGATTTTTACAAATTCAGGATATTAGCTGTTAAATTATTGACCATGGCAAGGAAGTTAAGTGCAATTGGACGATGATTAGAGGAAGAAAAAGAATTGCCTTTTTGTTTATAGACAAGTGAAGTTGTCCATTTTTTAAACGCCATTCCATGCGATAGGAGGTATATTCAGATTGTCATATACTTTGTAGCACGGTGAAATAATAAAGGTAGACCCACAAGACCATAAAGGCATATGATCGAGACCGAATTCTGAATCGAATAAGCCATGCCCGTCCATCCGTCTGTATATCACATGTTTTTAGGCCTTACATTTCGAGCTAGGGAGCTGAAATTTCGTGCGTACGCTCCACGTCATGCAAAGCAGTACAAGTGTAATTTATTTCAATCAGTCTAAATGTGCGACTTCTTCCAACGGTTTCAAAGTTGTAAAACATCTTAAAAGACTTAAATTTGACATTTAGCAATTCCTGATGAATGTAAGACACAAGAAAGAAAAGTTTACAAAAGAAACTATAGAACACCTTTTGATAGAGTGTCCTGCTCTTGTTTTCCACAGATTTAAAATTACTGGGATACCCAATTTAACAGGGAATGACTATTCCATCTTGGGATGTTATCAGGTTTGTAAAGATGGCTCTAAAAACCTAGATCAAAGAAAAGGAGTACAATAGATCTTTAAGGTTGCAGTTCAAGTGGGTATTATACTCGCACCCTATACATTCAATTCAATTCAAAAAAAATAAAAATTTAATTGGTAAACCTTCTCCCGTGGGCATCGCATCTATTTTAAGGGTAAATTTTCAAATGCATTTAGTTCAATATTTTTGCTCCAAATTGAAAAAATTTTGCTCAATATTTTATGTAGAAAACACTTAGTTCTATATTTTGCTAATGCAAGACTTTGGGCCTCACCCACATTTGGAGGCAGCATTGAAGAAAATCCTAAAATTTTCAAGCCTAATTTAGGAAAGCATGAAACAGAAAAATTAGTAGGTAAGGTAAACGAGACTTTATTCCAGATTTCGTTCACACAAAGTTTTTAGCCACGCCCCCTTTTACATGTCGATTTTTCAAAAATATTGAATTTGAACCAAAAAACTGCATTTTTACGTACATTTAAACGTAACTTGGAAATATCGATTAATATTGATAGTTTATAATAAGGAGCAGTTAGGCCACGCCCCCTCTCCTAGTTTGTACTACTTATAGAATGTAAAAAAATAACAATAACATCAGCATTTTACAATGTGGGATGAGATAAGGTATGTAACTTCTGCGTACAAACTGTTGCACTTACTCACTGGTTTTTTAGTACAATTATACTCGCGAACCAAGGACTAGGCTGCTTTTTAAATGTTACACATCTCACGAACAGAAAGAATTTGAAGGTGAGGAAACGGATGAGAGGTACCAGTGCACTCTTCTTTTAAATAGCTGCATGTTGTAATGGTTAGGAAAGTCTGATTGCGGTAGGACATTGCACATTCGTGTTGTATACGGCTTATGAAGAACCTTTGAACTTCCCCGTATGTCCGAAAGAGGGCTCGAGGGTGAACTGATGCGCATTCGATCTTTGACGAGCATTACGGTTGAAAATCTTGAGCGGCGGAATGCAATTCGCTATTTTGCTGGATCATTGCTTGTAGAAAAAATGCCAAAATCCATGACAGACATGACACATTGCGTAGGTGTTCAATATTGACTTCGCAATATTGCTGTCATCAATTAGTTGTAACCCCCGCATTTGAATCCCATCCAGCAGGTGCAGTGCAGTTTTTAGGGCACCCGCCCAGACAGGGGAGTTATATTCTAGTTTGGGCCGATTGTATGCCTTATGTTAAATAGCCAGATCAGAAGGTGTAAAATATTTCTTGCAACTTTTGAGGAAAAAGAAGGAAAAGTAGGCAGTGTTCTCTGCAGTCTCAAATATTCGTTCGAACATAAGATTTTATTGACACATTTACCGACGATAGAAAGCTCTCGGTTTCATTGGCTTTAGTAACCGAATACAGCATTTACTCGAAAACAGCACTGCAGTGAGGAGAAGGACAAATGGAAAAGCTAAATTTTTTTTTCCGTGGGTATGAAAAACCTTCATAGGCACTACGAGGACCGGCCGCGTGCTCATAGTAGTGCCTTCCAACGAAGGCGCCTACAATACCGCCAATTTACGCGGTTTCATCTTATGCTGCTACATCTAACAGTCTCATTCGTTGTAGTCGGCGCGTAAGATTTGTCTGATCCAAAGTTTGGATAATTTCATTGTTGCAATGTCCGCGAAGACGTGTACTAAGTTTGCGAGCAAAGTTTGTTACCTCGTCAGTCATGGTTGCGATTCCTAGAACTCGGTGTAGATCGCTATTTCTTATGTACCATGGAGCTATAACGATTGCTCTGAGTGTCTCATTTTGAAAAGTTTGTAAAATAGATATATTGCTTGGTTTAGTACAACCCCAGAGTTGTGTACCGTACGTCTAAGATGGTTTTAGCACTTGCTTATACAAAAGCAGTTTGTTATATACGCTTAGTTTCGAAAATCTTCCGATAAGCCAATTCATTTCTCTCAACCTGATTTCGAGCTCGTCGCGTTTCTTTTTAACGTACGGCTTCCATTTAAGTTTTGCGTTAAGAGCCATTCCTAGATATTTCACTCCATTTGAGTACGGGATTTGTACCGAGTTAATGAATAAAGGTTTGTTGTTTGTCTTTTTATAAGTAAAGTTAACATGCGTTGACTTAGTCTCGTTAAGGGCGACTCGCCAGCTCTTCGTGCAGTCGCATATTTTGTCTAAAGCGCGCTGAAGTTTCCCTGTTGATAATTCAACTGTCGTATCAATAGCGAGAATAGCAGTGTCGTCAGCAAACGTGGCTAAAATTGTTGCCTCATCGTGTGGTATGTCTCTTGTATAAAGGCAAAATAATAAAAATATATGTTTGAATTCCGAGTACCTTACGCGAAAGATTCTGTCTTCTAGGTAAGACTCCAAGATTCTATAGGGTTTTTCTGGTAAGTTTAGCCTTAACTTGTACTTCAGGCCTTCGTGCCGGACCTTGTCGAAGGCTTGCGATACCTCGAGAAAAGCGCTAGTACATATCTTTTTCGCTTCCAGAGTTTTTTTTGATTTCGTTTGTTATTCGATAGACCTGGTCGATTGTTGAATAAAAATAAATTAATAGAGTGGCGCAACAGCTCGAGGTGAACCAGGGCCAACTTCTCAACAATGTATGCTGGTGTGTTAATTTCTTTTACATACAAAGGGACCTACAATTTTTTGCCGAATCCGAACGGCACTTTGAGAAGTTTTTCAAGATAAATGAAGCTCTCGGAGGGCTTGTCAGACCTCGCGGAGGTGGGGACCGTGAAAAAGAACAAGTGTTTTTTTTCAGGTGACGATGGCAGGATTCGAACCCAGACCTCTGGCGTAGTAAGCACACACACTAACCACAACGATTGTTGAATGCTATTTTCTTAATCCGAATTGGTGATCCGGAATCAATCGTCTTTCTTCAATGATTGGTTGCAACCTTTTAAGCAACAGTTTCTCGAAAACCTTAGATATTATCGGCAGTAGCGAAATAGGTCTGTATGACTTTTAGTCGTTCGGACATTTTCCCGGTTTCGGAACCATTATGACCTCGTCCACTTTGGTTCCGAAACTAGGAAAATGTCAACCAGGAAAAGCTAACATAATGGTTTGTGAACGTTAAAGAACACCTGTTTTGAATAATCCGGGATATATTATCTATAAAGCAGTCGATTTATAAATGTTGAGATGCCCAAGTACTTTTTTTAAATGTACGAGTGTAGTAACGGGTGATTTTTTAAGAGGTTGAGAACTTTTTTTAAAAAAAAAAACACAAAAAATTCGAAAAAATTAATGAAATATTTATTTGAATCGATAGTTTGAACCTTGCAATTTAATGTTTTAAGATAATTTCATGCAAATGTTGACCGCGGCTGCGTCTCAGGTAGCCCATCCGCTGAGTCCAATTTTGGCATACTCTTTCACACATATCGGCCGGTATCTCACGAATGAATGCATGGATGTTGGCTTCCAGTGCGTCAATCGAAGCGGGCTTGTCCCTATAGACATTAGCCTTGACATACCCCCACAAAAAATAATCTAATGGTGTCAAATCGCACGATCTAGGCGGCCAATTGACCGGCCCGAAACGAGACTGCTCAGAAGGTCGAGAATGCCGACCATAAAATGGAAGCAGCGCGCGATGAACATTTCGAACCGAGCACGAATTTTGATAGTAAAATTCAATAATTTGCAAGCGTTGTTCATTTGTAAGACGATCCATGGTTAAATTGCAAACCAAACTGAAGCTGTTTGACAGTAACACAAGGTACTAAACACACGTCAGCTGTCAAAACCAGTGTTGCCAAAACCAAACCAGCTAAAAAATCACCCTTTATAACCAAAATTGTGCGAAAGTATAACCGAAGTCACCGCGTAATCTGTAGGCGTTGCAACTTGCAGCAAAATGCACTGCGAGCAGCTTGGCTTTGTCTTGGGAACTAACAGCTGGAATGCCATTGCATGTGAGTATTGGAATAAAGGATGAGTCAAAGTTTTTCATATTTTGGACGGATGACCAAAAACTTTTACTATGCTGGGTATAGTTAAGATTTTTATGCCTCAATATAAGTATTGCAATCATTTACGGCTTTTTATAAATTATTCCGGTTTGCTGTGTGTACACAGGTTGTTAGGAGTCCTTTAGCTAGATCGTCTTCTTACAGCATAAGCCATACCCTGAGTTTTCCTTCAGCTTCATACTTTTAACCCTGTTAGAGGTAAAAGATCATGTAGGAGAATGTTGATTGTGATCATATCGGCAGCGAACTTAACATAGTTTGTTATGAAGAAAGTAAAAGAACCATAGCTAAAGCTTCTAAAAAAGTTGTTTAGGCCATCCCAATTGGCTTTCTCCTATTGATAGACAGTTGTCTAAGGAATAATCCCTTTTATTTGATGGTTGTGTACAAATGAAATACCCAATTCTCTGGCGGGTCTATAGCAGATAAAACTTTGGTGATGTATTTGTCGGGCATAAGATGAAAGGAGGTTACGACCTTATCATAGCTATCAAAATTTTATTTTCATGCTTTTAGACGATTAAAAAAACAATATTGGCTTTTATTGGTAAGAATATGAAATTCTATGAGTTACAGATTAATTTTTCTTTTCGTTAAATGCCGAATATAAGTAAAGCCTACGTTGAGAACACTATAATACTCAGCCACCGTTCCGGTTCCACTGACGTTTTTGCATATTAACCGTACATAATCTCCTAGAAAAGCCTGTCAAAACGATTTTGTTTTACAATTTTTGAATAATCTTATGTAAGTGACTTAAGTGTGTGATTGAAAAAAAAATTAATGTGCAAACGGAATTTCAATATTGGTTTGAACGAAAAGCAATTTTAAAAAAGGGTTATTCTTCGGAGAAGACTATTCCAATGCCGTAAAGTCAATCTTCATCATCATCATTTTCGAGTGCCGCTTATCCTTAAAAACGGTCGCGGAGTGAGGGTGGCTAAATGAAAAGACCATCGTTCTCTATCCTCCGCAAAGTCGATCCTGTATGATAATTTCCCTGGAGCTTGAGGATTTTGGCATTTTGTGGCCCATCTTTATCAGATTTTTTTTTTTAATGCACTATCAGATCTGTGATGTAGGGTGCTTAAAGCAAGCAGCGACTACAAGCAGAAAATTGCCAAGCAAAATATTGCTTACACAGACTCATCAACTAGTGCAGGTGTTAGTGGTTAATGTAACGATCACTTAACACATACACAACAATTAAGAAAATAGGAAAAAATTAATAAAATAGATACACATAAAGAAAGAAAATTACAATTGCTTAAGCAGCTTTTTCAGTGTCGCTTTGTCAATATTGAAATCTAGAACACTACTATATAAATTGTACATAACAAATTTGGGATGGTGTCTTAACCTGTGAAGCATATTCGAGGTGTGGCCTAACGAAACTATTGTACAGCGAAAGAGTTGCATAAGGATTATTAAATTCCTTAGCCCATCTTTTAATAAACGCCAGCATACAGTTAGACTTGTTAACGACATGATTAATGTGTTCAGAAAAAGTAAGATCGGAGCTAAAGAAAACACTAAGATCACTAAATCGAAAGACACGACCAAGGATGTGGTTGTTTATTGTATGAGAACTCCGTCGGCGTACTTTTTTTGAGAACGTCATAACCTGACACTTATTTGGGTTAAGTGTGAGTCCATTTTTATCACACCAGATGGTGAAACTGTCGATGTCTGACTGCAAAAAACTATGGTCCGACACTGACTTTATTGTTTTTGATATTTTCATATCATCGGCATATGCAAGAATATCACTATGTTTCACACTTGACGGGAAATCATTAATTGAGAGTATAAAGAGAAGAGGACCAAGATGGCTCCCTTGGGGAACACCTGATACCGCGTAAAAGATATTTGATTTAGTCCCTCTGAAATTTACTTGATAAGTTCTCAAGTGAAGATAAGATATAATCCAAGATATGAAATTAAGTGGGAAACCTAGCGATGTAAGTGTAAAAACAATAATTTCATGTGAAATTAGATCAAAAGCTTTTGAAAAGTCTGTGTAAATACAGTCAACTTCAAATTGACTCTCCAGAGCGTTGGTACACTTGCTGTGAAAGGACACGAGGTTAGTGACAGTGGATCTGTTTCTCACAAAGCCATGTTGTTCTCTACAAATGATATTGCGACAGAAAAAGACAAGACTATCACAAACAACTTGCTCGAAAAGTTTAGGTATGGATGATAGCTTTGCAATTGGTCTGTAATTTGACACATCACACTTATCTCACTTTTTTAAAACAGGGCTTATATACGATAGCTTCCAAGCGTTTGAAAAAATTCCAGAAGAAAGCGACAGCTTAAATAGGTGTTGGAGGGGAAAGGCAAGTATATCCTTACATTCTTTTAACAAAATAGGTGGAATCCCGTCTGGTCCTGCAGAACAATCCTCTTTAAGATTAGACATAAACTCTTTAATAGACTCAAAAGCAACTGGTATTCCATTAAAGCTGACTTGTGCTGAATGCTTAAGATATTCAAAGTATTCCGTGTCGACAGGAAACGGACCATCTCTGAACGATTTAGAAAAGTTGTGAGCGAAGAAATTACAAATCACGGCAGGGTCATTAGATGAGTTACTGTTATACGTTAAATTCGCTGGATATCCGTCCGTCTTTCTCTTCGAATTGACGAATTTCCAAAATTTATATGGATTAGATTTAAATGATGCTCCCATTTGAGAGATATAATTGTTATATAGATAGTCCGAAAGAGCTTTGAATTCCTCAAAAATTACTATAAATCTTTCGAGGTCTGTATGATTTAAACTTTTTATATATAATTTCCAAGCCTTGTTTCGTTTGTTACGCAAGGATCTAAGTTCACTAGTATACCAGGGACGGTCACAAATTTCGTTTTTCTTTAATTTTCTAGGAATAATATTACCTATGGAGGTATTCAAAATAGAATAAAAATTATCCACGCGGTAGTCTACATCAGAAGAGTTCGCAACGTTAGAAATACCTAACCTGGTTAACTCTTCTGAGAGAGCGTGAAAGTTAGCCTTTTTGAAATCAAAAATGTATGAACGATCATATGAATTATTTTTCTCATGAATGAGACCGTTCAAGTCAAGAAACACATCCAGTGGTGGATGGTGAGTATCTATTTTAGTAATGTTGCATGTGGACTTACAGGCACCAGTACTAACAGCGTGTGATGAAAAGATTAAATCGAGAATTCGATTATTAATATTTTTGCTACAGCTTATTTGATATATATGTGTTTACAACATATACAAAATAAGGCTTGAAAGCAAGTTTTACACATACAATTTCCATATTGACAGAAAAGGGGAAGGGAACTTTCGACGAAGAAATGTGTTTCCGAACAGCGGTGAGAACTCCTCCACCCAATGCTTTCAAATCGTCCTTATGACGATCTTTTCTATGTACTGCAAACTCATTATTAAAGAGCTCCGCGTCAGTAATACTAGCATTGAGCCAAGTTTCAGTCAAAACAATGACGTCATGAGGAAAAACCATTGAATTTTTAAATACATCTTAAAAGCGTCTGTACAGTGACTAAAAGTCGCCATCGTTTGATCATTCCTTGTTTGTCTCTGAGTTACGGATGGTGTAATTGACTTTTATTTCTTTATGTTAACTCTAAAAAAAAACAAGACCTTAAATTTTGGATGGAAGGTTTTTAGGCCAGTGAAGGTTTTGTTTATAATGTTTTATTCGAAAACTCATTAAAGTGAATGACATAACCATTATTTAAACTTTATTAGCGTGCAAAAAAGTTTTATACCTTTGAAAGATAACACCAGCTATTTTTCTGGTTTTCTGCAAAATTAACTAAATTTGAATATTAGCTGAAAAATTGTTGTCCACAACAAGTCCAAAGCATTCATCAATGGCCCAAATTTCCCCTTGAATTTTTTAAGTATCCCTTAAAATGGACTAGCGGTGTTATTCGAAAATGATTGTTTGGTTGAATGATTTAGATATGCCAGATTACAGAAATCACAGCTATAGCGTTCGAGATTTCCAACTTCCGCAAAAACGCAGGCTTAAAAAAGCAGCGAATACTTTTTTTATAATGAACGCGTGATCAAGGGATTGGCTACCCTTTTAATGATTGACATTTCACGAGCGAAAAGAACTAGAGGAAACAATTAATTTCTGTCTTCGTTTTACATTCAACTTTGAAGCTAAACGCAAATGCTCTCTTTTCGTGATTAAAAGACAATCATATCGTATTCAGGTACAACTTTGGCTATCAATTCGATGTACCCAACACGGTGTTTTCAATCTTTGACCTCATCTAAGGATCCATGTAACAGATTTATATTTTAATTAGCTCTTAAGACTACGCACAACATGTTTCTTCGAACGGGTTAGAATTTTCAAATTCAATGCTTCACAGTATCACTTTAAAACTTTCTCCTCGAGTTCTTACAAAGTTTTAAATTGAAAATGAAAACTTTCACAACTGAGAGTATCATCGAGTTGATTAAGTTACAAAATTATAATCTGGCAATCATTGAAAACATCTGCTCGTTGTGAGTGCCGTTCGATGATGAATCGATATCTAATTTCAGTCTATAAAGCGACAACTTGATGTAGTCTCATTTAATTAATATTCAATCATGCTAAATTTATGCCTCAAATTAGAGCTTTTGATTGATTGCAATGAAGCATGATTAAGGTAATTTGCATCTGTCACTATTGAGCATAATTTTAGTGTTCGAACCGCATTCCTCTTATTGAACTGATTGTAGTCTAAAAAATACTCTTCTCATTATGAACACAATAATAAAATTAAACCTTTTATTTGATTGCAATGCGCCGTAAGTTAATTTTGCTTATGTCACTATCGAGATCAATTTTGATGTTCGAACCACCATTCTATTGGTCCGAAAAGAATCAAGTATGTTTGTACTCTTCCATGTGATCAAAATAGTCCTGAAACATAAGCTTAAGGTACAAAAATACTTCCTTTGAACCCATAACACATAATTTTGGTTTAAATACTCGCGTTTGGTTACCATAAAGCAAAAAATTTAAAAACTTAACGAACTCGATTTAATCGTACAAGTTTTTCAAGTATTCCAAACCGCAAATTGTCTATATACAAAGCTATAAGGACCAACGGCAAAACCCTTGCCAAAATAAACATTTTACCTCACGTCCAACTATTTTAATCTTAATTTATTCGGTAAAAGTTCCTAAAAGTCCACCTTTGTCTCTGTATAATTGGTTGTTGATGCTGTAACCTCGATATCTACCAAAAAATGGACTCAAGGTTTTTGAAAATCACTTTAAAAGGTATTTGGCCAACGATTTAGAATACGATAAGGAATTAAATTAGGGCTGTCCTAATTAGTGATAATCTGCCGTAAGTGTTTTGGCAGTGTGCCTGGAGATTGTCGGGATTGTAGAATGAATAGAATGAATGGCACTAAAAACAATTATATCCCTTCAATGGTTTAAAAAACCATTTGTTGCCTCTTGGTTTAGTAGCATTTGGGATAAGCTGGTGTTTTGTTAGGCATTTAATTTATGGTGTGGGAATTAAGACAAGCGAAACACGCAGAGAGATAAAAGTCCGCCTCGTTCACTAAACTATTAATAAAGCTGATTAAATCGAAGCAAATTTTCACTTTCCTGTAATAAACCAATTCACGAATGCTACTAACAGACACCCAGTTATGCATCAGATCTCTAACCAAATCAAATTCCTATGACTTTGACCACCTCACGTTTAATCGGATTTTGTTACACAATGTACTCACTTAATTTTAATGCGTAGGCAAAAATCTGCAGGATCACTGCTGCCCTTAGCCGGTACAGTGACTCTGCCTAGCGGCGAGGTATTATTTGATTTTGTTTTTAGGGCCGACCTTCTTGCACGTAATTGGAGACTTGATTCCAGCTTCGTCGCAGGGAATATGCGGAATGTATAAGGCGTACTTTTTGTGTCTCAGGACAGCTCTGTTCAAGTACTAAACCCGAGAGTAACCAAACAGTCATCGTTATAGGACCACTGCTTGATACTATTTCAGATACAGTTAGACTCGCAGTTTGGGAAAATTGTCAAGAGCCCAAGAATAGCAAACTCGGAGAAGCTCAATAAGGAATGACAGAGGACTATAATCCCCTGCCCAGACAGAGATCTCAACACCAAACATGTGCTCTATGATGCATGACTCAGGATAACACAAGATACCTCTATGGTTAGGCGGCCTCAAGCGGGCTTACGGGGCCTTTTATACTTGTTCGGAAGTTTGTGGGAATCACAAACGTATACTTAATGGTTGTATAAGAGCTATCCTTACATATGGCGTGGTTATGTGGTGGACAGCTATAAAACAGTGTGTCATCTTTGTACCCTCACCAAAGTTTAAAGTGCGGCCTGCATGGAAATAACAGGGTCTCTAAAAACTATACCCACTGGCGCATTGGAGGAAATACTAAATGTCATATCTTTGGATAAATACTGTGCATCAACGGCTAAAACGGCTGTTCATCTAATTAATTCTGAATGTGATCGTTTAGCTCTTATGGTTCTTTCACATATTCTACACTGTGAAAGCTCATTGGCATACCTCTATGGATACTCCAGTCATGGAGTGCCTAGCTCTGTAATTTGCAGAGCAGATCATATACCTGTTCAAGGTTCATGTGCTAAACATTGACCACGCCTGCACGCGGGTAGAAGTAGAGGCAAAAAAAAAAATGTAAAAAGAACCTTTGTCCCCTCCATCAACCAAACGGTAGTAAGCATTTTTTTGCAATAAATAAGGGGCATAGTCTAGAATAGAATTTTCAAAAAAGGTAAAGATTTTACTCAAAAACGTAAAAATATTTTTGAAAACAATTTTTTAAAGACTTCTAGTCCCTTAAGGGTTAAGACGATGTTGATTAAATTTGACTAAAGCAAATAATGTTTAAGAGGCAAGCTAATTGCGCTAAAAACGTTCCAAAATTGCCCTTTCCAACCTCAAGTTTTTAAGCTTATTTAAACAAATGAAAAAAAACAGCATGTTTTAGCGCTTTCTGAGAAATCCATATTCATATATTAAGAAAGTGGCAAATGCTAGCGCAGGTGGTTGTAAAATTGAAAAAAAGGCTATCGGTAATTGATAAAAGAAATGAAATAGCTGTTTTATGGAATTTAAATTAAAAAAATTTAAAAAAAAGTTACGAAAACGTATGCCCCTCTATTTTCGAAACGGTAATATGCAAACATTTTAAATTCAATACGGACGTAGTCTATCTTTTGGAAAACAAAGCTGTTTTGTCTGGTGACGGTTGTCACCTGTGTGTTCTGAAAGTGTCACCTTCGTTGCTGTTACGACCAGGCTTGGGTTGTCTTCCCACTACTGATGAGCTCAACCCTCGCTTCCGATCTATAAAACGACGACTCGATTATAGAGCAGGAGTTGAGGGTCTTTCACTTCTTACGACAAGTTCTCGGACAACCGGACTGCATCCGCAGAAGAGCTGGCCAACCATGATGAATTTTTGGCACACGTGGCAAACTTGTTGAACGGTATCTACGTGTTTTTTTTTTTTTTTTCTTTCGCCTTAGTTCGAGGCGAGTCAGGTATATAAAAAAAAAAAATAGCAGGTATATAATACCGAAGTAGCCTATATTGGTTATGCCCGATTTCTACGTGCTAAAAAACCACCCACTTATGAGAGATACTATGAAACTGCCAGAACGCACTTCACAGTAGTAAATTTTCGCTCTCTCATAATACTTCTTGACTACAACTAAGTTAACTTAACAAGTAGTTTACGCTTCCGTAGTGTTAATCGCATTGGATAGGTTGCTTTCCAGTGAATGCACCTACTAAGCCGTTCATTCGTGCGGCTTCACCCTACGTCGCTAGATCGAAGGGTCTTGTTCTTTGTAGTCGTCGCTCGTTGTTTACATCGTTAAGAGTCCCGTTTAGAGTACGGATCATTTCATTGTTCCAATGAACATGAAGGCGAGCATTAAGCTTTTGAGCAAAGTTTGTTACTTCTTCGCTTACGTTAGCTATTCCTAAATCTCTGTGAATATCACTATTCCTAATATACCATGGAGCATTCACAATTGCTCTTAGTGTCTTGTTTTGGAAAGTCTGCAACATGGACATGTTGTTCGGCTTGGTACGACCCCAAAGTTGTATACCGTATGTCCAGGACGGCTTTAACACCTGCCTGTACAAGAGCAGTTTGTTATAAATGCTTAGTTTCGAAAATCTTCCGATAAGCCAATACATTTCCCTGAGCCTAATCTCGAGCTCGTCACGCTTCTTCTTTACGTGTGGTTTCCACCTTAGTTTAGCGTCCAGTGTCATCCCTAGATACTTCGCTTCATTTGCATAAGGTATTTGTGCAGAATTTATGAACAGAGGTAAATTATTTACCCTTCTGTAAGTGAAATTCACATGCGTAGACTTGTTCTCGTTAAGAGTGATTTTCCAAGTCTTCGTTCAGACACAAATTCTGTCCAATGCTCGTAGGAGGTTTCTCGTTGATGACTCGACTGATTCACCTGTTGCCAGGATCTTCCCTGGGGTACGCCAGCCCGAATTTACTTGAAACTCGAGTTTTCACTACTACACCTAACACGAAAGAGTCTGCTCTCAAGATAATTTTCCAATATTTTAAACATGTCTTCCGACAAGTTTTGCCGTAGCTTATATTTCAAGCCTTCGTGCCATACCTTGTCGAAGGCTTGCGATACGTCGAGGAAAGCACTTGAACATATTTTTTTTCCCTTCTTAGGCTTTTTCAATTTCATGCGTTTTTCTTGATCTATTGTGGAGTGGTTAGGTCTGAAACCGAATTGGTGATCCAGGATCAAGCGTCTTTCTGCAATTATTGGTTGTAATCGCTTCAGCAGAAGTTTCTCGAATACTTTCGATATTATCGGCAGAAGCGATATGGGCCTATAAGATTTTTTATCATGTGCGCATTTCTCCGGTTTTGGAACCATAATGACTTCAGCAACTTTCCATTGTCTTGAAACGTATAGAAGTCTAAGAGAAGCGTTTATCATATAAAGTAGCTTGACTAATGCCTTTTTTGGTAGCTCTTTCAATATTTCGCCAGTGATCTGGTCGTAACCCGGTGCCTTATTATTTTTAAGTTTGCTAATTGTCTGTCGGAGTTCAACTAACGAAACTTTTTTCATTCTAAAGCTATCAGGTTCCGCGTTGTTGTTTAGAACGTCAGCCAACGGCGGACCGTCGAAAGGCTTGAAAGTTTCTTCTAAATGTTCAGCAAACAAATTCGCTTTCTCTTTGTCTTCTCTTGCCCATTCGCCATTTGCTTTTTTATTTGGTGCCGAGTGGTTTATAGGCTTCTTGATAGACTTAACTGCTTTCCACAGCGAGTTGTTTGAGCTCCTATCCGCCGACAAGCCTTAAGGTATTCAGTGGTCTCACGATTTTTAAGATCTTGCAGCATTCCTTTCAGTTTGTTAGAGAGGTGATTCAAGAGGGTTTTGTCTGGGGGAGCCCTCGTGCCTTGCCATCTCCTACGCGCTCTTCTCTTTTCACGAATCAATTCTTCGATTTCGAGCGGATATATTGTGCGTACATGCCCGTCGATGCTAACTGCGTTCTTTTGGGACGAAGTGTTGTTCCAAGCAGCGCTCTGAATTGTTTCAATGAATTTGTCAACTGCGGTTTCTAACTCGATAGGAGTTTTCAATGGCACATCCAAGCCAACACCCTCCTTACAGTCCTTTCTGAAGGCGTCCCAGTTCATGTTTTTGCTAGCTAATCTAGGAGGTCTTTCTATTTTCGCCAGTCTTCCATCCATCTTCAAGATTACTCCTGAGTGGTCTGAGCAAAGATCATAACACTCTTCAATTCGCGTAAGGTATTTGGGGTACCCTTTACCGATGAAAAAATCGACAAGGTCAGGCTTTTTGTTCCTATCGGTTGGCCAATATGTTGGCTTACCCGTGGAGAAAAAGTCCACCCCACGCTTCATACTATTTTTGTACAGTAATCTACCTCTTGTTGAATTGCATCGTGAACCCCAAAAAGAATGCTTCGCGTTAAAGTCACCCCCAATGATAAAATTGGACCCAATAAAGTCATACATACGATCAAGATCGTCTCTATCTTGGCGGGAAGTAACAAGATGTAATGTTATAATCTAAGCAGTCAATTTTTACAGAAACTGAACTGATCTGCATAGAGTCTAGCTCAACTTAGAGCTCAATGTAGACGGAGGATCCTCCTCCCGTGATGTGCGTGATAGTCATTGTAACCTTTAAGTTTTGGTGTAGACCCGTTTTTAAGGTGAGTTTCCGTAATCATGCAAATATCAATATTATTTTTCCGTAGAAATACTTCTAGTTCGTCTATTTTATTCAGAAGGCCGTTTGCATTCCATGTAAGTATTTAAAATAACTGTTTCATATTCATGCTCTCTTGAATAACTCGAGCTTGCTCTTTTGTTCTCTCTGCTCTTCATGTTCTCTTTGACAAACGCGAGCTTGCTCAGTTTGTCAAATATAACTTTGTTGATTTTAGTCTGATCCTCAAGTTTCTCCAAGATTACTGCGAGGATCTGAGACACTGCATCTGTTGTGTCTGTTGTTTGCCGCAACCGTATGATTTCGGTCCGACCAGTGGTGTTGTCTCCGCTGCACTTGAACTGGCGCCGCTCTTTTTTGGAGATTTTATGCCTTTTATCGACGCCTCCTTTGCCAATCTCGCACTTTTGATCGGCTTTGGCGTCTTTGGAGTCTTTGGTTTAGGAGTTTCAGCAGTTTTTGGACGTCCTAGGCTTGGATTCTGACCTCGAGTATTTTCCTTAAGAGGTTCTCGTCCCTTTTACAGCTCTATGGCTACTTCGCATCCTCGATAGTTTGCGGGGTGGTTTCCGTGGCAATTGGCGCAAACTGCTGGAGCCTTTATGTCAACTTTGCACTCTGTTGAGAGGTGTTTTACGGCACATTTCACGCAACGTGGTTCTTTTTGGCAGTAGGCACTTGTGTGCCTGAATTCTTGGCATCGCTTACACTGTGGTATCAGTCTATTACCCTTTTGCATGGGTTCGATTTTAACCCTGAGTTTAAGTATCATTTTTATTTTATAAATATCGTTTATGCTCTCAGTTCTTTCAAAGGAGAGCATAAAAATTGGAAGGCCGCGTCTGATCACAGTGTCTCTTTCTCCTTCCGTGCGTTGCTTTTCCTTTTTAATGATATTGACGGTACCAATCATATTAAGGCCTTTAGTTTTTAAGTCTTTTACAACGTCTTCTTTTGTGCGTGACGGGTGGTGTTCCCTTGCAATGACTCGCAGCTGTTTTTCGTACTCTTCACTCGATTCTTTCTACATTCGGTCTAAGAGACAGTGCGCGATAGGAATCGGCGTTGTCAATATTTACATTTATTCCACACGTTATTTTGGTGCGAGGTAAGCTTATAGTTTTCTGTTCTCACCCTGTTTGCAAGAAGATTGTGCATCTCCCGAAGTCTGCTATCCCGACGATGTTTATTGCGGGAGGTGGACGAATTTTCGCTTCTGGTTTAGCCTTGTTTGAGCCAGAGGGCTTATCTTCTTTTTGTATTACTTCGGGAGAGGAATTCGCCTTACGCTTCTTGCTAGACCTTTTACCTAAGACTGAATCGGTCTCAAGTGCAAGTTCGTCCTCGTCCGTGAAGTATTCGACTGCTGGTCGGTTCGGTGTTACACAATCTTTCGTTACCTCACATCTACGTGGTGCTCACTTTCAGAATACTGGAACTCTTCCGCGCCCAAGACAATGACCGCTCAGCGACGAGCAGCCAACCAGGCATGAGCAGTGCCATCGAGATCCCGACCTTCGTCGGAGCCATGATTCAAGGCTAGCATTTAAAGAAGCTTTTGAAAATTTAACACAGGATATGGGCGAAATCTTCAAGCTGGGGAAGCTCCGTCAGAAGGTCAATTCCGTACAGGTTCCACTCGTTGGAGGAATATATTCTCGAAGATATTCGGAGCTGTGAACCACTCTAAAAGTGCAGGAGTCCTTCGGTGAAGTTCGCGATAGGAAGTTGCCGGTCGAGACCTGGGATGTCCATGATGCCACCTACCACCCAACGGGCATGCTGTTTGCGCTGCGAGTCCCGAGACACACCCAAGCTATCAAGTATTATGGCGCTTCCGAAGAAGCGGGCTCATAGCTTAACAATAGATATTGTGCTTCCGAAACATCTCTCAGAACCATCGCGACGTTCTCATACTCTCATCCGGAGAAACTTGGCAACCATGAATGACAACGGATGAAACCTACAGCATCAGGACCTGGGTCGGCTGGTTCGTCTGCCCCTGGTGCGACGAGTCCTGGACTGAAGATTTAATCAATTTGGAGCTGACGAACTTCCTACGATTGATGCACTAGTCCGGATTAATCCAAAATAGTTGGGCTTTGAATTTTAAAATCGGTTTCTTTTTATATTAGGGTTTTAGAAGGTTCCCGGATATACACAATGAACCCATGCTGGTCTAAGTAAGCCGTGACTTATTACAGAGGTATTTATCCACCCAACCTTACCTTACCTACTCATTAGTTTAGTCTTAGTTAAGTTTATTTTCAAAATCTCAAAATTCCGAAACGTGAAGGGATGTAAGAAAGGTCAAACATCAGGAAGTATCTAACAGCGGGTAGCATCTTTTGGTTAGTGGTTAGGGTTCTTCTGGTTACGAGCATACGATCGTGTGTTCAAATTCTGGGTCACAGTTCTAAATTTGTAACTATTTACATATTTTAAAAATAGCAAGGGTCACAATTGTCGAGAAATTCTAAAAGCCAAAGCGTAAACTCAAACGACCTGAATTCACTCGCGGAAGTATAGAATTGTGCAAAACGCCCAATCATTTGGCCAGACCATGGGATGATTCAGCGACTTTCTAGAAAATAAACGATCTTGAACCCACCCTATAAGTGTGCTTATTTTTATGATATACTTATTGCAACTGTAGTAGGAATCCTTATGTGATAATTTTAAAGGACGTACCCTACCAATAAAAAGCTGAGTTAGACCAATTGTAAGCTTCCAATCAAATCGCGAAACTGATGTGCTCATTGATTCGGAAGAATCCCACTTCGTGGTCATTTTCTTTATTGATAATAAAGGCCAGAATTTTCTTGTTAGAACAACAAACGACAGTAAAATAGTGCTCTATTAATGCGATCTCATCTACGAGATTCCGCAATCAATTCAATAGTGTGCTATCATTTCTTCGAGTGCATACTGCCCAAGTTATTGACTCAACACGATGCTTTATCCTGTCGGACTACACAAATCTTGTGCACATAAATCTCTGCCCAAATCATATTTTCCTTTTTATTGCATATCATCGGGGATGACCGATTTTATTACCCCTAATCAAAGAAACTTATTGGATTTCAAAGAGACTGTAAAGGAAAAGATTTATGTCGTCCCTAAAATGCCGTTTCTCCACGCCCAAACTCAATTGAGACCCAAAAACAATGCTACACATACTCGTACGCACAAAGGACCAAGGAAAAACAAAAACAAGTCTGTGTCTGCACGTAAAACCCATTCGATACGATCAATCAATGGATATCCAACCCGTTCCGTCGACATTTGTTTTCGTTCAACTAACTCTAAAATACGTTACGGGTTTTTCTTTTATGGTCCCTTCTAATAAAATCATCCTTGAAAGGGTTTTTCTATCCTACCGAAGCTTCTTCACATTCTCTACCAGTGAATACTGGTCGAGTGGGAGGGTGTGTTTCCAGTGTTCTCACGGTGTCTTGTTGCTTGGAGCCTTGTTTATGGCGGCACCACTTGTTGCAGAGCTTCCTTGTTTTTGTTTATTTTAGCCCCCAGCTCCAAGTGGAATCCTTTTTTCCGACTACACTTTCAGGACTATAGAAGGTTTATGCGTTTTTTACGCGACCAACGAAAGCTTGAATAAAACCAATAACAATAAAAGTGTTGAGCGTGTAGTTATGCGATTGGAATAATGGAGGCATTAAACCCAACTGACGGTAGCTCTTCCTCGAATAGATGCGAACGCATACTCGAGAGCTTCCATTCCATTATTTTTGAGCAAGGATTCTATTTTCCTTGCTCCACCTGAAGTCAATGGGGATTTGGATACAAATGTGATTTGAATGTGAAGTTGACTGGTATCATACTGAATGGCATTTTTCGTAGTGGTGTGAACTAGAAACAGCCATTAGTTACTTGTCTCAAGTTTGGACGCATTCGTTGGAAAGTTTTTAGCACGGCGCGCGGATTAGAAGGAAAAGTTTAAAGGTGACTTGTTTGGGTCTATAAATAAAGACGCCAAAGTTTTTGCATGCAACTCAGCTGAATTACCCGAGGTAAAACGCAACCGAGAAGCAAACTTTGGCGGTTTGTCTCTGCTGCAACTTGATGTGAGCTATAAATATTGCATATTGTCTGAGTTCATGGAAAAAGTCTTATATTGTTAATTCAGGTCACAAAACTTCGAGTTGCACTCCAGAATATTTATTTAGCTTTAGTACAATAATTCCAATAGTACCTTATTAAGCAGGTACAATACCTGTAGTATTCAATTTTGGTCGCTTTGCACGCTACGAGTTTTTTAAATGTACACTTATATTTCTGTTCTGATGCACCACTGAAAATCGCAGTCTTCCAGTTCCATCTCTTTTGGAAACAGTATCCCCTCGGAGAGGCTTTGTGATTGCTGGGTTGGTATGCGCCTTATTCTGCCAGGCGTCCGGTGTTCCCTCAGCAATGCATTATATTGGGCTTCGGTCATCCAGAGCGATGTCATTTTCTTTTTTTCTTCGAGAGAACTTCTGGTAAGACTTAATTCAGTACAGCACTGTCGTATTCCTTATACCCCGTTGACTCCTTAAAAGTATACCTGCTCATTCTGCAGATGGTTGGCTTTGACGAGTCTCTGTATCCGTCTTATTTATAACAGTGGCCATCTTCTTAAGTTTTTCAATACAAGGAAGCATAAAAATTCCTGGGCTAAACGACACATTTCGTGCTTCATCTCGACTCGTTCCCGGCGTTGTTGAATATCCTAGTTCTTCATCCTGTAACTTTTCTATAACTCTAAACCCTGCAATCACCTTTTCGCATTTGCGGCAATGTTCACTTCTTTGATGTCATTATTATTTTCTCTTTATTTGCAAATTCTTGGCTTTGCAGATGTCAGCTCTAGGATACTCCACCCACTGGCTACACCCAATTTAGTCCTTTTTCTCCTTGTGCCACGGGACACTGAATTCAAGTATTAGAGGATTTCTTTTCACACATTTCCCCTAAAAGCCTACACAAATAAATTCCAGCCAAAAATATTTTGAAATCCACTAAAGCTCTTCATCCTCAAACATTATCTGCTACATGCAGGCGGAGCGCATTGTACAAACAGCAAAATCGATCCGCCTTTCAAAGGATTTTCTTTAACCCAGCAGAAATTCTTTCCGTTTTGCTTTTTATTTCTATCGATTAGAATATATAATATTTTTAGTGGAGCAAATTAAATTGCTTTGCTGAAAAGCCCTTAAGCAGAACCTTAATAAAGAAAGTGGGTCGACTAGACCAATAAGCAAATATGAAAGGACTCTTCTCGGTTTCTTTTGACAGCCTTCCTTTTTGCAAGTGAATATTAATGAATTTTCCACTAGAGGATTTCATATTTTCCCCACCTGAAATGCATTTTCAATTACAACTTCTGTGGTATACCACTCTGCTTTGTCCCTTCTTTTTAGCCGTATTTTCCTACCAACCCATACTACGATGAATTTCATATTCATGGGACCCCTAGGCATCCCCGGGATGGTGTTGTATTTTATTATTATCGTCGACTGTAATAACAATTAATTTGAAAACATTACCCAGAATGTCAATCATTTTAATTTGCTGAACATGAGGGGACACTTTTTCTCTGTTGTTTTGTAGAAAAAAAAAATTTTGGTCCCACCAGGGGAGGAAATTAATTTTTTTTGTTCCCTTGTAATTGTTTAATTTGTTTTCATTGGAATTTTACACCTAACAATCAGAAAGAAATGAAATTCAATTTAATACCCCACTAAGAATGATGAGTAGGACAAATAATTTAAAAATTGCTGCTGAGTATTAGTTAAAAAAATGTTTCAAGACGCATTGATAGGATGCTACTATCAGTGCTTATCGTGTGAAGAAGCTTTGACACCGCGCGAATAACCTTTGTCGTTAGTGGAAAATTAATTTATCGTAGATCCTTGTTCGAACAAGAACTTCTCTCAAAGGAAGTAATTAATTACTTTTCATTACAAGCAGGCGTGGTGCGTTACGCTTTCAGGATTTACACACGACAGACAGGCTTCTCTTTTGTTAATGTGTACATGACGGACGAAATTATGCAAATATCCCTCTTTCATTGTGTACGTGTGCTTTTGAGTTGTAATTTGTCCTGTTTAATAAAAGTTATGCTTATAATTAGCATTGAGTTGAAAAAATATTTTGTTGCTTGATGCTGTACCTAAGAGTAGACAGGTAGACTAACATGAACTGATTTCAAGTTCAACCAGTGAGTAAGTGCTACAGTGTGTAGGCAGAAATTACAGTCCGTTAAACGGACGTTTGAATACCCCATCCTATCTCACATTGTAGATAACTGCTATTTATGTTACTTTTTGACAATTTGTGGTTGTATTATACTTTTAAAAGGGACGTGGGCCAACCACCCTTTTTACAGGGCATAAAAGCAAAAATGCAATTTTTTAGTTCAAATTCAATATTTTCGCGGATTCGACCCCTTAAAGGAGGCGTGGCTAAAAAGAAATTAAAGATTTTAATCTAGACCAAAATCTTGTTTACCTAAAATGCTTATTTTTATTTCTTATTCTTTCATAAATTAGGCTTACGGCATATCAAAATTGAGTTTTTTCCAAAATTCAAGGTTTTCCATCAATTGTGCCTCCACATGTGGGCGTGGCCCAAACACTTTCTGAGTAAAATGTAGAACTAATGCATCTGAAAATTAACCCTTATAGATAGATGCCACGCCCACTGGAGGAGGTTTTTTATGTCTATCATATATTAGGAGATTACAGCTCATTATAAATTGTCTTCAAAAATACCGTAAGGAATGGAATTTGACAGTTAATTTATCGAAATCCAAGGTGATGATCTCCAGAGACGGTGGCGGAAGATACTCTCGCAACCAAAAATGGTTTCATCAGGGTGAAAGCGTACAAATACTAAGGCGTGCTTATAACTTCGAATCTAAACATGAAACAGCATTTCGATTACCAGCTAGTGGCAGCTTAAAGAGCTATTTCATCTGTTTGGGGCTGTTGCATCGACAACAAGTATATCGAGCACTCGGCTAAAAATCAATTTATTTCGTGCAACCGCCGCTTCTGTGCTGCTATACGGTGCCCAAATTTGGGGTTATTGCTTTTTTGAGGAAGTTGAAAAATTTTTAGGATATTTTTTCAGCCGAATTTTTAGGCTGCCAACATGTTCCCCTACATGCTTCACTTGGAAACATCCATCCCATCGCTTTTTTTGGACACACTTAAGCTGCATTGTGCTGGAGCACATAATCCCGACAAGAGGTACCTTGGTACAAAAGTGGGAGGAGCTGGCTGCGAGCTTTGCAGAAAACTTAAAAATTTCGGCAAACACACGTCTTGCATCGATAAAACCTATGTTAAAAAGCGTTTTGATAAAAGCAGGCAATGTCTAATATGATCGTGTTTTGAATGAAGCGCGCGCATCTCAACAACGTTTGATTTACACAGCAGGCTGAACTTCAACCTCATGGATAACGGCTCAACTTACTTTTATAATCGCTACTCTATGCATATCATCAGTACAATTTTTAAACTTAGAGGCGAGCTAATAAGTCTCTACTTTACCCGCACCGACCTGATCTACCTATTCTATGTGATCTGTGCAACCTTAAAGAAAGAGAGGACGTACACTATTTTTTAGGAAGATGCCCAATTTTAAGAGTTTTTTCCGCGTGACATACTTCGGCGCAACTTCACTGGACTTAGACGAGGTACTCAGCATACTGAATGACAGCCTTGAATGGGAGGTCGTGTACAACTACGCTGTTACTGCAACCAGCTATAGAACTCGCATTTTGGAAGGCGATTTTTGAATACTTTTGGTGTTCTTCGTTTTATCTTTTATCTTTTTTAATTTTTTTTATTTTATTGATTTTACAAAACTTGATTGTCAATCTGGTAGACGACCTTTAGCCAAGCCATAAATGACTGAGCATAAATTGTAAGATTGTAAAAAATACCAAATTGTATGGAGTAAATAAACTCTATCCACACAAATAAAGTAAAACTTTGGGTGAAACAAACCTTGCAAATAGTAATATCTTATATACATATGTGTCATAATTTTTTTTTTGATTTGGAGTGGTCTTTCCGAGAAATCGGGTTTTAAAGATCTAACATGTTAAAAGTGGGCATGGTCAATATTGTGGGCGGTCCAATTTTTGCCTTGTGAGTCGGACAGGACAGGACGGACAAGGATGTGATACCATAAGCTGTCCTTCTCTTTTTTTGGATAGACCAAATTTTGAATATCTTTTTTTTGTACGTACAGAAATGGGAAATATAGGTCAATTTTTCGCGCGCTCTAGAGGGCTAACCTTACGCCCAATTTAACAGAAAATTTAGTGCTCCCCCTACACTGGTAAATAAATAAATAGAGTGACCCACATCTCAACAATGTATGCGTATACTGTGTGTGTTGATTTCTTCACATACAAGGGGACCTATAATCATTTTAGGAATCCGAACGGCACTTTGAGAGGTCTTTCAAGACAAATGTTACTCTTGGAGGGTTTGTCAGACCCCGCAGAGGTGGGCATCGCGAGGTCTGACAAAACCTCTCCATTACATTCTTCCTTGCATTACAATTGTCTTTTAATGTAGGATGCACAGGTTCCGAGTTAAAAGCAAAAACTAAACAGTGAGTAAATGCTACAGTGAGTTCGCAGAAGTTACAGTCCATAAAACGGACCGTTGAAAACCCCATCCTATCCCACATTGTAAAATTCTGATGTTATTATTATTTTTTGACATTTTATAAGAAGTGCGAACTTTTAAAAGGGGCGTGGTCCAACTGCCCTTTATTACAAACTATCAAATATAACGCAGATATTTTCAAGTCACACTTAAATATACGTAGAAATGCAATCTTTTGGCTCTAATTCAATACTATTCAAAAATCGATCCTTATAAGGGGGCGTGGTTAAAACCTTTTTATGAGCGAAATCTGGAATAAAGTCTCGTTTATCTAACCTGCTAATTTATTTTCTTATTCTTTCTTAGATTAAGCTTAAGGCCACTCGAAATTTCGTTTTTCTGGAAAATTTTAGGTTTTTCTTCAATTCTGTTTCCAAATGTGGGCGTGGCCCAAAGTCTTGTATAGTTTATTATCTACATAATAAGCTTTGTAAAATTTTTTAGATTTCTAATAAAAATATTGAATAAAATGCATTTGAAAAATTAACCTTTATTTCGATGCCACGCCCACTAGGGGAAGTAAATCGATTAAATTATTATTTTTTGTAGCTTACAATAAACAGGATTATTTCCTATTCCATATATCAAATTTCAGGCTTTTAAGACGACATACAGCTTTGAAAGCTCTGGAGGTAGTTGCACAATTACACCGATTGTGGGCGTGTCTGTGGGCGGATTTGAAATTTTTTTATATTTGTATTGACTCGGATAACAATAAACCTTTGTACCAAATATCAGCTTCCTAGCTTAAAATTGAAGCCTTAAAACGTGTGACATACAGACAGTCGGACGGACGGACATGGCTTATTCGATTGAGAATTCGGTCCCGATCATATCCCCTTAATGTCTTGGGGGTCTACCATTATTATTTCACCGTATTACAAACTTAAATAAAACTTAATAAAAGTGCAAAAATTTGGATGTTTTTGGTCAATACCTATCTCAAAACGTACCAGGAAGTTTTGTTGAATTTCTTCAGGTTCGAATTCAGCAAAGAAACAAAAACAAAATCCACATGTATATTTTTTGTAACGTGAAAATAGGGTTTTACAAGGCTTTGAGGATTCTAAACCAAAACTGCAAAATCGTCAATTTGCTTTAAACTTTATTGTTACCTACTTTGCGAAGTATCTGATAACTTCCACAAAATGAAGGTATCACGTGCTACAGCCTCGCAATCATATTGTCGAAACTGCCCCTTAAAACATGGGCTGCAATTATTTCTTCCGAAAAGAATGTATCCATGCGGCCTGCGAGAGGTCGATTTAATTTAATCCATTACGAAATTTCCTGATTATTAAAAGGCAATTAAAAGTGAAGAAAAAAGCTTCAATATTGTTGAATGGTAGTCTTTTTATGTGTAGCCACAAGCCGACTGGCATATTTAAAATTTGTTTGCAGTTTTCCTGGTTTTTCATTCAAACTACTCGGGCCAATAGCCTCAAGGTGCATTCTGTCGGTTTGTAAAGTTGAAGCGCTGACATTTGCTTTTTTA
This sequence comes from Neoascia interrupta, assembly GCA_947623515.1. NCBI lineage: Eukaryota > Metazoa > Arthropoda > Insecta > Diptera > Syrphidae > Neoascia > Neoascia interrupta. Next base: position 55,452,288 of record OX392464.1, on the reverse strand, counting down.
ATTCATTAATTTTCGTTAAATAAAGTGTTGTCGAAATTTGCATTGAAATTTACTTTCTTTTGTTTGTAAGCTTTTCCGCGGAAAGTATCACGGATGCCTTATGATATGTGACATAAAGAGCGTGTATAACGAAAATATCCTATTTAAAATATTTGCGAAACGATATATCGATTTCATTAAATTGTAAATAATTAAATTGCTGCATTGTCAACAGATTATTGTTATCTTCGGAACTTACTAAAATAACTCACTACAATAACACGACAAATGGAAGAATTTTGCATTTTGTGCTTCTGAGGTCGAAGTCACATCATTTTTGGTATATTGGTGTCAGTTGATATTTATTTGACATTTAGACATTTCATATATGGCGCAGCATTTGAAAAGATTTGAAGAGATGCAAAATTTTTTTATTACTGGTTTAATTCCTTAATCTGTGGGCGATTAAATGGTTCTAGCTTAACGGAGTAATTTTCTTAAAGGCCAGTACGTGTAACACTAAACGGGCATCAACGTTCGAAATTGTATGGAAATTTGTTTTTATATCTATGATAAAACCTTTATTGTTCGCTCTGTTTGATTGATTTGTAATTGATATATTAACAATTAGTCAAAAGCTTTGGACGGACTTAGCTTCACTGATATTACCTGGTATATTCTTCAATAAAAGTCAGTTACTAGGTACTTCCAATTTCGTCACTCATTACTGTAAGGTACAAAGCAGGAAGGGGAACTCTCCGAATTTGAGTTGGAACTGGCAAGTCGTTTTGTAAGGCACTCGTAATACGACAGCGAAGTCGTTGAAATTATTGCTCGATGTTTGCCATTTATTTATAGTGTCGCCTTCAACTAAAAACAGTGCAGCCCACAAAATTAGATGAGGTGTCGGGAATGACGACTCACGGACCCCAGTTTGTTTTCGGGGTTTAACCAAACCCGGGAAACATCCCCATTCCACCCATTCGCCATCCCATCGAAAATCATAAATGAATGGAGAACCTACATTTTTCCAATCGGTATTGGCAATTGTCAAAGATTAGGCTCAGAGAAATGTATTGGCTTATCGGAAGATTTTCGAAATTAAGCATATATAACAAACTGCTCTTGTACAGGCAGGTGTTAAAGCCGTCTTGGACACACGGTATACAACTTTGGGGTTGTACCAAGCCGAGCAACATGTCCATGTTGCAGACTTTCCAAAACAAGACACTAAGAGCAATTGTGAATGCTCCATGGTATATTAGGAATAGTGATATTCACAGAGATTTAGGAATAGCTACCGTGAGCGAAGAAGTTACAAACTTTGCTCGAAAGCTAAATGCTCGCCTTCATGTTCATTGAAGCGTAAACTACTTGTTAAGTTAACTTAGTTGTAGTCAAGAAGTATTATGAGAGAGCGAAAATTTACTACTATGAAGTGCGTTCTGGCAGTTTCATAGTGTCTCTCATAAATGGGTGGTTTTTTAGCACGTGGAAATCGGGCATAACCAATATCGGCTACTTCGGTATTATATACCTGCTATAGTGGGCGTATTGGTATCTTTGAGAGATTTTGGAGTTTTAGCCTCCGTCCACCCTAGTATTCAAAAAAAAAAAAAAAAAAAAAATTGCCAAAATCCACCCGTAGTCTCTTAGTTCACGGTCCGAGCATCTGGAGAAAATAAACATTCATTTATGAAACAAGTGAGTAAGTGCAAGAGTTCGTCTGTGACAAACTTCTATGTAACCGACCCTATATACCGTGTAACACTAAATCTTAAAGTTTCTCGGCCCGAATTCATAGCTATGTATATTATTTGTATAGGCCACAGTTGACTAAACCTTAGCTATACACCCTAATCCTTTAGGAAGGCCAAGGTGGTGTTCATACCAAAAGCTGGTAACATCTCCCATGCAACTCCTAAAGACTTTCGCCCAAACGGCCTTTCTTCTTTCCAATTAAAGACCCTAGAGAGACTGATCGACGCCCAAATAAGAACCACCATATGCAGCAGTCTACTCACGTGCTCCCAACATGCGTATCGCAAGGGAAAATCGATAGAGACGGCCCTACACTCCTTGGTTAGCTTCATTGATAAATCCTTTGAGAATAGGGATTTCACTGTATCATTCATTCCTTGACATTGAAGGAGCTTTCAACAATATCAGAACGGGGGCTATCACAGCTGCACTCCTTAGGCTGAAGGTTGACAACTACCTATGCAATTAAATCGAGCAAATTCTCAAAAGCAGACTCGTTCACGCCGAGCTGGGGAGTTGTCTTTCGCCTTTTAGTTAAAGAACTACTCTCGATCCTAGAGAAAGCGGCCTTAAAGTTATAGCTTATGCTGACGATATTTCGATAGCGGTAACAGGCAAGTTCCTCCCCACTATTAGGGAAATAATGAAATTTTGCCCCAGAAATTACAGCCGTTCGTGAAGCCGCGGCCTGGTTTTAAATTAACTCAATAGACTGCAGCGCTATTGTTTTCTATAAAGACAGCCAAGCCGCAATAAAAGTCTTGAAATTGCCAACGATACGATCCAAGTTGGTAAAGCATTGCCGCGAATCTCTCAACGAGATTGCTGGCAGGTGCGACGAATCCCTGTGCTGGGTTCCAGGCCACAGGGATATTCCAGGCAACTGCAGAGCCGACGAACTAGCTAGAGAAGGGGCTAATGCTAGCCCGACTCATACGAAGGAACGGGTAGCACCCATAAACTCGATAAAGTTCCACCTGGACGTCGAAGCCAACACAATGGCAAACAATAGGTCAGCACATGTCAGAATAGCATCAGCACATGTCTCTCCTCCAAACAAATCTGGCCAGAGCTCGATCGTAGGAAAACAAAGTAACTTATCTTCTTCAATAGGCAGAATCTGAAAAAGATAATTGGGGCCCTCACAGTCTGGTAGGGCGACATGCAAGAAGACTTGGCGCCCTTCAACGATTTCTGCAGAAGTTGCAGGAGTGAGGATGAAGAAACAGTTCATCTTCTGTGCAACTGTTTCGCCCTATTGACATTGAGAAGGAAAACTTTGAATACTTCTGAATATTGTACTTCTTCGATGATTTAATTGATTAGCGCGACTCGACCTGAAGAGGATGAACTTTATCTCCGGGTCAAACTGCCTAAACGCCTAATTGTGTATTACAAAACCCATCCCTCCTCCATATGGGAACTCTATGGGCGAGCAAGCACCTTACAGTGGAGCGCCAAATATTCCCTATAACCCCCCTTTAAGCCTTACACACAGAACCGGCCTGGTAAGGGTGCCACCATTTTAGTTGCCTTTACCTCCCCGTTCTAATAAGAACACCGATTCATTTTCCCCCTGGTTCGAGTTCATACCGTCTCGGTTACCCCTACCTCTCCTATTCCCCCTAGGTTAATTTCTGACTTAAGTCACCCGAGGTACGGGTTCACACCGAAACGGTTACCCAGCGGTTACCTCAGCGTCTTAACGAAGAATCCTCCTCCGGGAACGGTTTAACCGCAATCGGTTTCCCCACCTGTACTCTCCAATCCTTGGGGCCAACTCTCACTTAAAGAGCAATAGAAGACAAAAGATCTGAAGATCTAGTTAGACTCGATGTAAAGGGGAGACATACCTTAAATGTCCCTCTTACCACCCGGAAACGTAGTTAGTAGAATTCCTACAGTAATTGCCGCTCTCCCCATCTTTACCCTTCCCACCCCATCCTCCGGTCTTCCCTTACAGGGCTGGACCGGTGTTGGATTATACCGCTTAGGTTGCCCTCACCCCTCCACCCCCTCGGGATCACTGGCACATAATTCCCACTGTTACGGGTTCATACAGTTTCGGTTACCCTTACCTTTCTGTTCCACACCCCCTCCCCCCAATTCTAACGGGAGTCGCCTGTAGTACGGGCTTATACCGGAGACGGTTACCCTACACCAGTTTCTTGCGCTAGTACTCCCTACCATGCAAGGGCTTACACCGAATTCGATTACCCCTGCATCCTCCAATCTGCGAGGATAACTCCTAGCAGAGAAGCAGTTGGCACGGACTTATGCCGGAATCGGTTGCCCCTGCCGGGCTTTTCTCACATGGAAACTATTCCTCATTTACCGCATCAAGTTTGCCTTTCCCATCCTCAAGGCAAATTCTCATCTGGAGCTCAGCAGTTACGAGACCATCCTTTTTTCAGGAAGTATCTCACTAGCATGGGCTTAAAATTAAAATCATTTATTTCGTTGGAATCATGAAAAAATACGGTAAAAGCGAAAATTATTTCAGAAAAAAACAGCTTTTTCTTAAAAACGGCCCTTAAGAGTAGGCGGAGCTCAAAACTTTGTAGGGAGCAAACTTAGCAAATAGTAATATCTTTAATATTTGTCATGATTTCTTTTTTCGATTTGGAGTAAACTAACATGTTAAAAGTGGGCATGGTCGATATTGTGGGCAGTCCAACTTTCGTCTTGTTAAAGGTCCTAGGCCAATATTGCTCAGTACCAAATTGTAAGTTTCAGTGCCTTGTCTAACTTGACCAAAAGGCATTGTGAAAAAAATGTGAAATAGAGGTTATTTCACATTGAAGCCAGTAGCGGGCGTGGCCGTTGACGGCTTGAACCAATTTTCACACTTTGTCTGTGCAACAAAAGTCTACCAAGTTTCAGCTCTCTAGCTTAATTTTGAAGATCTAAAACCTTAACACATACAGACGGATGGACGGACGGACGGACGGACGGACGGACGGACGAACGGACCGACATGACTTAATCGATTCACCTGTCGGTCTCGATCTTATCTATAAAAGATCTTAAGGGTCTACGATGATTATATCACTGCGTTACAAACTATGTATTAAAATTACATAATATACTGTCGGTCGGGAATAAAAAAAGAAACAAGTTACTCTTGCAGATCTTTGTTCAACTCTGTCGGCAAATTGAGGCTCACGCTCATCAGAGTTCATCGTGCCGTGTGAATCTTACATCCGCACCGCCTTCTCTTCTGCTCAATAAACACGCAAGAAAAATCTAGTTTCTAGGGTTGACATGGTGAGTGCCGAACATCTAAGCTCTTCATCAATGAAGCGCTATTTAAATTAAAATAAGGTGTCTGCACGGTAGCACAAGGGATCAGTACTTGCGTCTGAGTGCTCCATGGGAGAGTAGCAACCTTCGACAAGAAAAAAAAAAACTAAAAACAACTCACACACAAATCCTTCTCAAATATAATTCCGTTTGCAGATGTAAACATTAATTTCCGGATAGGAAAAAAAATGTTAGCCAATAAAATATTCATTTGGAACATGCCATCATCGGCTTAAATATTTCCAAACAAAAACGAATCCATATGCAGATTGTTGTAATTTATTTACCATTTATTTTTATGCATTTAGAATGAATTGTTCGGCGAAAGTTTTTTAGCACACTCATCAGGTCGCTCGTTGCATTTTACATACAATCAAAATTAAAAAATAAAAGGGAAATCATACAATTCACACAAGGACTACCCACCCGCAAATATCCGAGACGAGAATATTAATAGTCGAACTCTATTCGGTGTTGAAGAAAAAATACACAAAACCCCAGATGTGTGAAAATGGAATAAACATGATATTGCATATTTTTATTGGGGAAATAATAGGGAGGCAGAAACCAAATTAACCCATCTCCATTAAAACGTGATGATTTGTTCTCCGGTCACGTTTTCCAAATTTATCGCCGGCATTAAATATAGAGACATGGTCGAAATAGTATTTTGAGGATGTGTCAGTATGGTATTTTAAAGATGAGTCCTTAAAATACTTATGTCATTCCGGGAAAGAGAAAATAAAGCTTAATGTACTTTTTTTATGAACATTGGAAAATGTTTTTAAGGCAATCTTCTTTTTGATAAAGTGTACTGATTGGGAAAAGTAAAGTTGGGATTTTTGCCTACATTTCAAAGATGCTTTTACAAACCTTGACAGGGTGTTATGATTTAGGCACATACCGATCAAATACTGCACGTCTTATTGCCCGTAGACTGCACAGGGAACATTCGGCTTCCTCATTCCAAGCGGTTATGTGCGGCGTGTAGTTTAATTGCAGAAGATCCCTTCTAGCCTTTAGAACCATAGATAATGTTTTACTATATTATTTATACTATTTTCGTCATGAAAACAAATTTTCTTTTCCTAGGTCGTGTTCCAGAATACTAAACAATCGTTTAGTTACATTACAACCGGCGCAATGATAGCTTAAGACGGTATGCAGTCGTTGGCTCGAAAAAGATATATTTTTAAAGATTTAGAAAAAGTGAAGTCGTAGTGTGGATGTAATGGCGGTATACAGGCTTTTAAAGGGACCGCCATCTAACTTTTTTTTCAACTAGTGCTTATTTCGTGAATAGTAACACTTAGCTCGTATCTGATTTGACAGATAATAAGTCTTATCCTTCCGCTGAACGAATATGGTTGTATATAAGCTTGAACAACGCTGGGAAGTATTGCGACATTCTTTGAAAATCATGGTAATGTTGCAGAATGTGTGTGAAAAATGCGTACGGATTTTGGAAGAAGAGAAGCACCGTCAGCACCCTCCGTATGTTCGTTACCTTATGAAAAAAGTGAAAGAATCTGGCATCCTGATCGACAAACTAAAGCGTGAAAAGCCAAAAACAGTGCGTACACCCGAGAAAATTGCTGCTGTGGCAGAAAGTGTACATGAAGCGCCATCAACATCAATTCACCGTCGTTCTCAACAATTGAACATTTCGGAGACATCATTGAGACGAATTTTGCATCATTGAGACGCCATATAAAGTCCAATTGGTTCAAGAGTTGAAGCCAACTGACCATCCAATGCGTTTTCGCTTCGCTAAGTGGGCCTGCGATCGACTTAGAGAAGATGCCGATTTTGCCAAAAAAAATCATCTTTTCGGATGAAGCTCATTTTGATCTTAGCAGGTATGTAAACAAGCAATTTTGCATTTGGGGCACAGAAAACCCGCACGCTTACATTTAAAAGCCTATAAACTAGTCGCTGTTTGGTGCGAATTTTGGTCCAGAGGCATGATTGGGCCATTTTTCTTTGAAAATGAGCAAGGAGTGGCCGTTACAGTCAATGGCGATCGTTATCGGGCCACGTTGAACGAATTTTTGTTCACAAAAATTTAAGAGGAGGATATTGACAACATTTGGTTTCAACAGGACGCCGCTATACGTGCCAAACAGCCGAAGCTACACTCGATGTTTTGCGCCCTGTTTTTGAAGATCGCATATTCAGCCGCAGAGCTGATGTCGTTTGGCCACCTCGGAGCTGCGATTTGACACCGTTGGACTATTTTTTGTGGGGTGCCGTAAAAGATAAGTGTTACGCCGACAAGCCAGAGACAATTGATGCTTTAATGGACAATATTCGTGAAGCCATTGGTGAAATACAGCTGCACACAAACGATAATGTGCTTAAAAATTGGGCCGATCGTACTGCATGGCCAGTCGAGGCAGCCATTGAAATGAAATTATTCTCCATTATTAACCGGAAGGATTGTTCTTTCAAATAAAAAAGAAATCTGAGAAAATATTCAGTAGTTTTTTTTTTATAGCATTTTCAAAAAAAAAAAAAAAAGTTACTTGGCGAACCCTTTAGGTGGAGACTATAATTAGGTGTGCTTTCCGGAAGACTAAATCTCTTTTTGATGAAGTAACTAAGCAATTCCTGAACTCAAATTCTTCATATGGAAAGTTGCCCCACACTTAAGCTGCATAACTCCTACCCTGAGCGTCGAACTTGCCGAGTTGTAGGGGCTGAGTAAGGTCAACATTGCTAGAGAATCTCTTCTCTAGATGAGGCCTGAAACCATAGGACGCTCCACCCTACCCGTCCCCTCCTTCCTTCTCCCCTCCCTATCCTCTCTTCTCGTTCCTCTCCCCTTCTCCCCTGGGCTGGACGAAGGTGTAATACGACCCGTGCCGAGCGTCAGCCTGGCTGGGGGCCCAGTTTATAAAATAGCCCAGTCTCGTACGGAGTATCCGGATACCTGGCGCCCTCCGGATTATCTAGCCTTATCTATACACAGCGGATGTCTGTATAGACGGACCTCCTTTATCCGCTACTCGTGGGACTAACATGACAAAACTGAACAAAAATAACAAAAATAAAAATGATAATGGTAAGACCGGCACCCCTTCAAAGCCGGACGGTAGCACGGTGGCAAAACTGTGTACCGGGACAGCTCCTTCCCTGCCGAACAGTGGTGCGATTGTGGACACTCGTGATCCACCCTGTATTGTAATTGTAATTGTAATTGTAACTGCTTTACAAGCAGCAAGGACTGTAAAGCAGTTAAAATTTCAGCTTCCAGTAGTGGCGGGTTTGTGGCACTTAATGGACCCTCCACCTCTGGCAGCTCCAGCAAGAGCTCCTCGCTCGATAAAGCACCAGAAACTTCAACTTCCAGTAGTGGTGGGTTTGTGGCACTTCATGGCCCCTCCACTGCTGGCAGCTCCAATAAGAGCTCTACGCTCATTACAGCAAAGGACTCCGCCCGCAGTGCGTCTCATGATGGAAGATCGCGGCTACACGCTCCATCAAGGGCGTACTATAAGAAGCAGCGTGAAGCTTCCCGGACTCTGAACGCCTTTGAGGATATACTGGAGACTGACAGAACGCCGGCGCAGATCGCCAAACTTAAATGGGCAGGGAACACTCTGAAAAAAGAACATAAGCGACAGAGGTCGGAGGAAGATTCCGCTTCGGAATCTAAACGTCCCAAGGTGAAGAACACCATCACCCCCCCTAAGACGTCCTCCGTCACACCTCTGAAGTCTTTTAGCGATGTTCTTAAGGACCGTATCGTGGTTGCCGTGATTGACCGCAGTGACCTCGACGGCTCTATAACTCCCGAAAGGTGGAACATGGTCAAATTGAAGCTTTCCAGCAACTTTTTGGCCCTTATGCGGGAACACCCCGGACCACCTCCGTTAACCTTTGATGCCGGCTGGCATCAAGGCCGCGTCAAGCTAATCGCGTGCGAGGACATGAGATCTTGCGATCTCTACAAGCTCGCGATTAGCAGTCTAGGGGAAGTTTGGCCAGGTGCAAAGCTCGAGGTCGTCGCTAAGGAGAACATCCCTAGCAGGCCGAGAACGCGCACCTGGATTCCTATTGAACCCCCCTCCGCTCACGAGATTCTCGAAGTCATAAGACTTTCTAATCCCGCACTCCCAACTCACGACTAGAAGGTCGCTAAGCTAGAGGAGCAAAGAGGATCCTATAGATCTGCCATTGTGGTAATCAACCAGGATTCTCTTGCTCTTATAGCTGAGACCAAAGGCGTGATCAGATTTGGTTGGGATCAAATCACCCTAAAGGTATATAAAAAGGACGAGTTAGAGACTGGCAAGTTGCCTCCTCACCCCCTTGAACTGGCGTCTGCTTTACCGCACCCCGGTACTGCAGTCACCTTTCCAGTTTTGGAAGACGTCGCCGCTGCGGAACTAGTGGCTCCTAACCAGCCTTCCGACCCTGTGTCTGACATTCCATCGGACATGGAGACGGAAGACTGTCTAAACTCAGTCCTGCTGAGTGAGGACGAACTTTTGGGTTCGTTCTCTGAATCAGAGGACCTCAACAACACTGTGGTGGATGTTTCTCTGGACCGTAGCAATGCTGCAGTTACTTCAGATTAACCTCCATCACTCCACAATGGCCTCGGCCTCCCTTCTTCTCCGCCTCGCCAAAAATGGAGAAGATATTGTCTTGATCAGAGACAGAGCTGGCTGGCGAAGCTTGTTGGCCGAGGCCCAGGTCCACCCCGGACTGTAGCGCCACCTATTGTCTTGATCCAAGAACCATGGGTTGTTGAGAACGTGGTCTGCGGAATCAAGACTCCCGGATACTACCCACTGTATGAGACAGGTAAAGGTAAGCCTAGATCGTGCATACTAGTGAAAAGTAGTCTGAATGTATTTTTACTCCCTGAATTCAGCGACCGAGACATCACCGTGGCGAGACTAGAGACAGCCAAAGGGACTTACTGGCTGGCCTCTGCATACCTTGCCCACGACATGGTGGACAGTCCCCCTGGTAAAACCTTGGAGAGTGCCATCAAGGCTGCTGAACTACGCAATACCGACTTCATCATTGGGTGCGATGCGAATGCTCATCACTCAGTGTGGGGAAGTTCCGATATCAACGACAGAGGTGAGTTACTTTTTGACTTTATTTTAAAAACTAACCTCATTGTCTGCAACACGGGTAGCGAACCTACCTTCATAACCAGAAATCGACGAGAAGTACTAGATATCACTCTCGTCTCTGATTCCATTGCTAAACGGGTTGGTAATTGGAAAGTCTCGTCTGAACATTCCTGGTCAGACCATAGATACATTCAATTCAGTTTAGATGATGTACCTCCTCGCCAATCATCCTTCAGAAACTACAGAAGGACGAATTGGCTTCTTTACAGAGATTCACTGAACCGATCAAGGATCTCTTCTCTCCTAAATCCTCCTTGTGACACCAATGAGCTTGATCACAAGGTTAAGGAACTCACTCTGGCCCTCAATAAAGCACTTTCTTCCTCCTGCCCTCTTTTAATTCGAAGGGGCAAGGGGAAACCGCATTGGTGGACCTCAGAACTGGGCCTTTTCAGGAATGAATGCAGGAAACTCTTCAATAGAGCCAAGGCCACACGTGCAAATACAGACTGGGATGCCTACAAAACATCCCTCATCCTACAAAAAAGAGCTGAGGAGAGCCAAACGGCTATCTTGGCGACTCTTTTGTAGTAAAATAGAAGAAACATCCGAAGCCTCTAGGCTAAGGAAAATCCTCTCTACTAATCCAACGATGCCTAGCTACCTTAAAAAAGCAGACGGCTCTTGGACTTCCTTCAGCGCTGAATCGCTAAACCTGCTACTGGACACCCACTTTCCAGGTAGCTCCGAAGTTATCAATAGCATTAACCTTAACAGGTCAATGCCACACATAACTAATAAATTTGATCTAATAACGAGAGATAGACTGCTTTGGGCACTTAACAGCTTCAAACCTTACAAGTCGGCAGGACCAGACGGCATAATACCAGCCGAACTACAAAGGTCATCGGACATTGTCCTCCCTGCACTGGAGACAATTCTGAGAAGCTGCGTAGAGCTGGTCCACATTCCACTGCTATGGAGAGAAGTGAAAGTGGTTTTTATACCCAAAGCTGGCAAATACTCCAACGTTACTCCTAAAGATCTCAGACCCATAAGTCTATCATCATTCCTTCTAAAAACTCTAGAAAGATTGATCGATATCCTACTACGATCTAGTATTGACAAAAGGCTGCTTTCTACTGCTCAGCACGCTTATTGTAAGGGCAGATCTGTTGAAACAGCCTTGCATACGCTAGTACGTTCCATTGAATATTCCCTTCATCACAAGGAGTACACGATGGTAGCCTTCCTAGATATAGAAGGTGCCTTTAATAATGTCAACACGTCTGCGATCTTGGCTGCACTGTCGGATCTGAAGGTGAGTGGCTCACTTTGCGAGTTAATTAATCAACTTTTAACGAGTAGGATTATAAACTCTAAGCTAAGTGAGACAACTGCCAGAAGATCCGTCAGCAGGGGAACACCGCAAGGTGGAGTCCTATCCCCACTCCTTTGGAATCTAGCGGTGAACGAACTGCTGGTTATCCTAGAAGGAGATGGCTGCAGAGTGATCGCTTATGCAGATGACGTTGCCATTGCTGTATCGGGGAAGCACCTTAACACCCTCAAAGAACTCCTACAGAATGCTCTAAACAAGCTAACAAGATGGGCTGACAGCTGTGGTTTGGGGGTCAACCCTCACAAAACTGAACTAGTCCTATTCACCACGAAATACAAAATCCCACATATCGACCCCCCCTCAATCAAGGGCACTAGCTTAATCTTCTCTGAGGAAGCTAAATATCTAGGTCTCATCTTAGACAGAAAGCTTAACTGGAAGTCTAATATACAGGAAAGAGTCCGGAAAGCTACGGTAGCACTCTTTTCCTGCAAAAAAGCCATCGGCAACAAGTGGGGACTTCAACCCCGTATCACCCACTGGCTATATATCTCGGTCGTAAGGCCGATACTGACGTATGGAACAGCTGTCTGGTGGACCGCTTTGGATAAAGCGGTAAATCGTGATAAGCTAAGCAAGGTCCAAAGGTCAGCTTGCTTATCTATGAGTGGAGTACTTCGCACCACTGCCTCAGCTGCACTAGACATTCTGCTCCATCTAATTCCTCTTGACATCTTCAGCAGACAAACTGCTGATAGTGAGATAGGCCACTCTGCTATTCTGAACACATTCAGATTCCCTTCTAGAAACATGGACCTCACCTTACCCCAATTACATTTTGAAAAGAACTTCCAGGCAACGATCCCCCCCAGGTCTTCCTGGGAGGACTGTGCGCCTCTGGAATGTGAATCGATCCACTTCTACACTGATGGATCGGGTGGAGAAAACACCCCCGCCTAAATGATGGGGTAGGCGGGGGTGTTTTCTCAGACCGACTAAATCTAAGTCTCTCTTTCCGTCTCCCGGATCATTGCAGTGTTTTTCAAGCTGAAATTATGGCGATAAAGGAAGTCTTGTCCTGGCTTAAGAAAAATGTTATATCCGCCAAGGACATACGCATATTTTCTGACAGCCAAGCGGCCATCAAGTGCCTGGAATCGGTCTCTATAAACTCTAATGTAGCCTTAGACTGCCATTCATCTCTAAAGGAGATGTCGGAGCAGTTCAACATTCTCCTGTGCTGGGTGCCAGGACATAGAGACATTCCAGGTAACTGCAAGGCTGACGAACTCGCCAAACTTGGAACTACCCTCCCAATTTTGCCTGATAAAGGCTCCGTAGACATTCCAATTTCGACATGTAAACTCATGATTAAACTGGATGCGATAGAAAGAACAAATCTCAGATGGACTAGTCGCAGTACCTGCCTAGCGACGAAACAGATCTGGCCAAAGCTTGATCTTAAACGCTCTAGGAGTTTGATCGCTCTTAATAGATCGCACATTAGTGCTACAATCGGTGTCATTACAGGACACTGTCTGATAGGCAAACACGCGACAAGGCTTGGTGTCTATTCCAACGACTTTTGCAGGAGCTGCATGGATGAGGAGGAGGAAGAGACCACTCTCCACCTTCTCTGTACATGCCCCGCTCTTTCCAAGAACCGAAAACTTCACATTGGAGCTTTCTTCTATAATGATCTCAGTGATCTCAGCACGACTGACCCAAAACGTCTCTTACGCTTCATTAATAGCTCGAAATGGTTCAACGAGTAGGCAATAGAGTCAGATCCGCGTGGTATCACAATGGACCTACATAGGTCTAAGTGTGTTGGTTTCTTTGGATCCGACAGCCACTTCAACCTAACCTAACCTAAGCTGCATAACACATTATAAAACTCTCAACCGTTCCAAAGATTTTATATTTAACGCTTAAGGCAACGCTCGCTTTTCTGAGTATTTTTCTCCAACTGCAATTAATCGCCTTTTTTACTAACTTACTTAAGGTGGCCCTACAATCCGGGGTGGACCTGGGCCTCAGCCAACAAGCTTCGCAATCGCCAGCCAGCTCTGTCTCTACCTCGCCGTCTTCAGTTTCGCACCTGAGTCTTGGTGCTCCTCGTTTTTTTGCCTCTTTTAATTTTTCTTCCAACAGCCTTTTGAGAAACCGATTCGGAATATGTTCAAGACTTTATTTTCTTTTTTTAGAATTTCTTTTTTGAACTAACTTTGGCTGGTGCTTTGAAGGGTTAGTTTTTATGCCGACTTTTGAAACAAGGCTTAAGTCAGCTTTTGCCCATGATGAATCCACTGCAAGTCTGACCTTGGCTTATATACCCACGTATTAGCGCATGGTTAAAGTCATGTTTATACCAAAACCTGGTAAGTCGAGACCTATACACCCATTATTATCTGGCAAAAGGTTTCAGATCCATAAGTCCCGCTGAAAAGATTAGAGAAAGCCGCGTGCGGTAGGCTGCTTTTTTATAGCATCATCTTTCTGAGACGCAAAGCGCTTATCAGCGCGAAAAATCCTGCGAAAGTGCGCTCCAAAAACTTTTTGGGAGGATTGAATGAGCGCTTGGCTTCTGGAGAAGAAGTACGTGCTGGGCGTTTTGGTCGATGTTGGGTGTGCTCTCTGATAACGCGACTTTTGATAGCATGTGCAACTTAGCCAGACAAAACGGTGTAGATGAAACATAAGTTTAATGGTAGACTCTCTCTGCTATTGGCTCTCAACCCTGCAACCTACACACAAGCCTACGCAGATTATGTCGCCATTCTTTCTGTCGACTCAAACCTATGCGGCTTTTAAAAAACTTCTGCCTGAAATGCTTTGCAGTGATCTGGCATTCGTTTAAAGATGCATAAATTAAGATGTTTCCTAAGTCTTGGTACATATTGCTTATGCTGCCATCGACATTCCAAAGCTATCACCGGCAAGGAGGTCAAGCATTGTGCCTAGATCAGATTTAGGTGTTTTGCTAGGAGTACCTATGACGCAAATGGTCTTTGAATTATAGCTTATATTACAGTACTGTTTAATAAATCCCAAATCACTGCGGCCATAAGTGGGACTGTTGTGATATCCCCCATTTATATCTCATCCATGATGCCGCAATTTGTCATAAAGGCAGCTAGGTGTTTGGGTGTGCTGGCAGCTATATTCGCTGCTCCAAGGTACCCAGAAAACAATGACGTGTTTTTATTAAACAGTAACGGTCACATAATATGTCTTCTGCTGTTTCTGCACCTTCGCTGTACAGTCTGCATGTGTTGTCTTGCCCTATACCCATGGTCATCAGGTGCTTTCTTACTCGACACTGCCCTGTGAGGAAGCCTGTGACCAATCGAATCTGACTTCTACTTAATTGTAGCAGTAGCTGTTTTGTTCTTTTGCGGCAGCTATTTGGCATGAAATGGGCGCCGTGTCGCAGTGGTTAGTGTGTAGAACCACTGTGCATGAGGTCCCGGGTTGGAATACCGACTGGAGCATTAAAAGTTTTTTTTTACGGTGTTCCACCTCCGCGAGGGACTGACAAACCCTCCGCGAGTATCATTTGTCATGAGAGACCTCTCAAATTCGCCGTTCGGAATCGGCAAAAAACTGTACGTCCCTTTTTTGTGTAAAAAACACCTGTAACGCACACATCATGCATGATTGTAAGAGAGGTCAGGCGATGGCTCTTCTGAGCGGCAAGTGCCAATTAGTTTTAATTTGGCAAGAAAGCTTTGGCTTGTCTGTTTCCTTCGGTTACCCTCCAGAAACGGAGCTTCTTTGCGTTCAGCCAGGTTTTTGCACAACTTTTTATGGTGTTAATTGGTAGCCCGCAGAATGGTTTTGGCATCATCAGGGCATCATCATGAACAGAGTAATGCAGATCCTTTTCTGGCTATTTCGTCTGCTTTTTTGTTGCCTTCAAATCCATTCCTTCAAATCCAGCCCTGGCACCCAGATCAGGTGAACCTCGTTCGTGGTGGCCAGTATACAAGAGTCTAACGCATTCAACCAGATAAGTACTTCGTACATAAGGATGGACTTATCGATTGGCGTGTTTGGGCTTAAGCCTTCCGCTGTCCCTTCTAGCATGGTATTGTATGCATATCCAGTTTCCCACTTAGTTCCTTGTCAGAAATGACCCCTTCCATATTTTTTGTGATCTGAAAGTGCCAGCTCAATGCCTTTGAGTTTCCTCCTAAATGGTACTTTATACTTTCTTGTGAACAGTACAAGTCCTAGGAGTACTCCGCCAATGAGACTCCCCCTCTTTTGTTTTGAGCTTTTCAAGGCTACCTAAAAAGCCTTTCAAGAGAACTTTATCCTCCTTTAGGTAACGACTTTTTACCATATCAAACTTATTGATGTTTGACGCTTAGATTGCTGAGGGGGGGTTTTATATTTTCTCAGTATTTAGGTACGTAAATTCCAATATGTACAAAATATTCCTGGAAATGCTGCAGGTAGCTATATTGTTCTCTTGGTCTTGTCATTCGGAAATGTATACCTACTCCGATCGTATACCTATGAAAAGATATCATGGCTACAACAAGCACTTTAAGGCAAATGTCACACAATCTGCAAAGGAAAAAGTATTATAGGTTGAGATGCAAAGAGTCTAGACGCTCAACACTTTTAAACCATGTAATATATAAAATATATCATCCCAATGGTATCATCCATCAAGAAACTTTCCTTTCTTTTCCAGTAATGCATTACTTTAGCTATCCATCACCGGCTGAAAACTTTATTTCACTTGAAACGTCCTGTTTGAACGCAAACAAAAACACACCCACCTTATTGAGGTTCTCCAGAATCCTTTCACTTTCTTAACTACTGGATGTCATGGCGTTTTGGCTTAAGTTTTTGTTCGTATCTACACCCACTAACTTAATAGCTTTATGAAAGAAAACCCTTTCTAAGTTGAAAACATCCTTGACAAGGCTGACCGCACACACAAAGACCAAAGCTCATCATTCTCTGTATTTTGCGGAACACCACAGATCGTCGTCATTCTTTTTTTTATCTTTTTTTTCACTGTCTGACACCACCTTTCACTTGCACATGTGTTAATTTATCACTTTGCCCTATAACAGAACTCATTGTGTCGAGCACACGATATACAGATACAAAATTTTGCTCGTTTTATTTGAAAGACAAAATATGGGAGCTGTTCGCTCTGGGAAAGCCCAGATGGATGTTGTAACTTTAAGGATGGATTCAACTTCATGTTGATGAATTTAATGCCCGCATCGCTTGAGAATTTCCAAGCTGAGGCAAAAACTTCCCAACTATTTTGAGAGTTTCAAGTGCACATTGTTAGATTTGAGCCTTAAGGGCCATATCTAAGAGATAAATGCATCTTTGTTGTTAGGCAAAAGCGATTTGTTGAGAGAGCTGCAAATAGATGAAACTTAGTGTGAAAGGACACAAGGGATCATCATGTAGTGGTTCTTTAACTTTTTTCCTGCACTTAAACACTCCACGAAACAGACAATTAACATGGCAAGGGTTTTTCGTAAATATTTGAATTACGCCGCCCCAGGGACTCGTGGCATTTCGCATCGGCGCCAGTTAACAAAGGAATTAAAGTGTTTACTTACCCTCATCGGGGAAAATGGATTTTCGGTTCGGATTCAGTTGGTTGAACTCACAACATGGTGAGTGTGGCTTGAAGCCTTGTGGATATGTTAAAGAGTAATAAAAATGTGTGGATACTATATCTATTGGAGAAAAAAAGACCGTCAAGTATGAAGTCATACACGGAACGGTCCGTCGGCCGCTAAGCGTGAACTTAGCCGCCTTTTTGGAAGCTAAAGCGTCTGTGCTTGCCTAAAATTGAGTAATAGATCAGACGTTATAGGCATTTTATGGTACTAAAATTTTAGAAAAGAAACTGAAATGGTTTTTAGCTTATCTCGGAAACCACATATTATTTCAGCCCCGCTTTATTTTTTCTTTCTTATTTTGAAATATGTTCTGTCTGAGATTTTCTTTCGAAATGGTACACAGCCTTGGACTTTCTACTTCTGCTGAGGTTGCTCCCTCGCCGACTATATATCCTCCTCTCAAGGCCGGGAGCCATTACCGGTAGGAGAACGCGTTTTTTTTAGTTATTTTCTGCATTTTTTTGGATTTAATATAAATAAAACGACTATTCAGCATCTGTCTTCGAACAACGTTATATTTTTTTTATTTCTAAATATTTAGCGCTTTCAGGGCTATTGCTTTCCAATACTGTAGGCACAAGGTTTTTTGGATAGCGCTAATAAAAGCGGATTTTCTTAATTTGCTTTTTGAACCCTTTCAGAAAATTTTAAGTTAGAAACGGCATTTTTGAAAAATCTTAAAAATTTTGAATCTTCGTCCCACACTATATAAATACAAATCAATTTTCATTGCAATCGGAACTATCATACCAGAATATTTAAAAAAAAAATGTTAATGTGTTTGTAGTTTTCGAACTAAATCTCAGAATCTGCTAAATATTTAAAGATTCAAAGAGTTTTTCCGAAAACTACAAATAATCTTTGATAGGTGTGATTTTTTCAAATCATTTGGCTTATAGCATCGGAGATAGAGGCGAGGACAACATTTTTTGCACGACCATTTTTCGAAAATTCGTCAAAACCGCAGTTTTGAAACCGAACCAAAATTCGATTTAACTGTTTAACTGCTTCAGCTGTGGTTGTTTTATATGTTTACCCAATATTGATTTTTTCAATAGAGTGGTTACTGGTTAAAAAGTTATGGTAGGTTCCATTCCTGAATTTCTCAAACAAATTTCAATATTTTGCGAAAATTGGATTTTGTTATGAAAATCCATTATTTATTTAATGCATGTTTTAATTTAATTTTTAAGACTGTAAAACTATTGAAGATAAGGCAAAAAAACTTTTCGTCTTTTCTACCATCAATATTCAAACTGTAATTTAGCCGTTATGTGTGTTTAAATTTGCTTCAAATTTGATCGTTGTACAACTTTACGTTCAAAAGCTACAGGTGCGGACGAACGGACAACGGAGTGATACCGTAAGACGTCCTTTTTCCATTTTTGGACGGACCGCTTAAAATACTTAATAGAAGTTGAAGAAGTTGAATAGAGGTCCCCCATTAACTGGAACATTAGTCTTGGGTGTAAACTAAATCACCAAACTCATTTTCGTATAAAACTCGCTAATTGGAGTCCCCAGATTGGCCAGTAACAATAACGAACGGCTGCAAATACCATTTGCGGTATAGCGTATAGTGTGGCTAAGTTTGAAATGATGATAGTATTTAATGACGAGGGTAGTAAAAGAATTTTTTTTAGCAGCAGTGGTGGTGCAAGCATCAGAGCGTATGGCAACCTTTTTTAGAGGACCTCCTACTCTTATCACTCCCTTTTTATCTAGACACGGCGCTAAAGAACTCCATGGACTCTCCTTTGCTACCGACCGATAGTTTTCTGTCAAGCAACTCACAGTCTTTTGAGAAAAAGGTGCATTGTGGTACCTTTGTAAAAACTTCTTCAGCTGCCATTTCCTCCTCTAATGTAGGTTTTTGAACACATCAGCATACGTTATTTTGATTTTCTTTTGTGGATCTTATGTGGATTTGGAATACGACACTGTTTAATGGAACTTCAAAATATATGCAAAAGCACGTCGTGTACCCCAGAAGCTACATGAGAAAAGCATAGACTCAGTAAGACCATTCCACTATAACATCGAATTAAAAATTTCAAACGGAGGCATTCCTCGCGTGATAAGATCTGCAGGGTTTAAATCTCCAGGAATATGATTCCAGTGACCATGAAGCCAATTGAAAACTATAGCTGAATCCGTCCTATAAGTAACCTTTTCGATTAATAAGTCTTTGAATGCTTTGTTTTTTAATCGTTCAACCCTAACCGCATAGAAGCTTTGCCCCATGAAACTCAAGACGAGCGTTTGTAATGGTTTTCTTGGGTGAAACCCGTGATTTGGCTTCAACAAGTTTAACGGAAATTCTGAATGTAAAGACCACATGTATATGCAAGCGTGCGCCATAGGCTCTATCGCTGGTGTCTCGGAAACTATGTATTTTGGTGAGTTTAGCATTACCACCACCAAAAAAATATGGCTTGGAACATATATATTTTTTAACCCAACCAAATTTTTCGGAAGCTTATCCATTTATTACGGATGTCTTCAGTCTGACAGTGGAGTATTCCATTTTAGACCATTTGTCCATACATTTTAAAGGAATATTTTACCTGTATCTACACTACCGGATCGAAAACAGCAGTTGGAGTAGGATCAGGAGTCCTTTCCAGTTTTCTTGACCTATGTATCTCCAAGCGTCTGCGGATCACTGTAGTGTTTTTCAAGCAGAAATTACAACCGTTCGTGAATACGCGGCCTGGTTTTTAGTGAACTCAATAGGCTGCAGCGCTATTGTTTTCTATATAGACAGCCAAGCTTCAATAAAAAGCCTTGGAATCGCCAACGATACGCTGGCTACGTAGGAAAACAAAGAGACTCATCTCGAACAATAGGCTGAATCTTAGAAATATATTTGGGGACCTCACAGGTCACTGGTAGCGTCTGGTAGGGTGACATGCCAGAAAACTTGGTCCTCCCTTCAAGGATTTCTGCAGAAGTTGCAGGGACGAGGAGGAAGAAGAGACTATGGTTCATCTTATGTGCAACTGTCCCGCCCTATCAACAATGTGCAAGAAAACTTTAGAAAAATACTTCTGTGATGATCTAACACGCCCCGATTTAAAGAGAATTATGAATTTTATCTCCTGGTCAAACAGACGAAACGCCTAATTTGTGAATCACAAAACCGATTCCTCCTCTACATGGAAACTCTATGTTGGCAAGGAAGCTCCTAAAGTGGAGCAATATTGCTTCTCTTGTCTAGTGTCTTTCCCCAGACTAGTACATAGTACTCCGTAAACAAGTATGGGCCTAACGACTGCAGTGTATATACAGTGCACAATCCTGGGTTGGAGTCCCCAGTTTGGGCCTAGGATTTTCCTGCAGGAATACAGGGCAATAGAGGCCTTCCTTGCACGGTCTTGTAAATTCAGTTTTCAACTGAGTTTCTTATCTAATTTTATCCCCACGTGTCTAACGTGAGCTGCAAGTGTCAGTTCAACGCCTCTCAGTGTTGGTGAAGTTATGCGAGGCATTTTATACTTTCTTGTGAACAATACTAGTTCTGTGCCTCATTTTCCATCCCTACACTCGTTTACAATGACATTCCGGCTGTCACCTCTCTAGACAAAGCGAATCTACTTGCAGCGCATTTCGCTGCTAACTCCATGCTCCCTGATTCTGCAATGTCTCCGCCTGCACTGGAGCGCGTCGACTTTACCATGGGACAAATTCACTTTCGCGCTCGTGCAGTCAAAAGAGTACTTCGAGATATCAACATTCCCAAATCCGCTGGTCCAGATGGAATATCTCCGATTGTTCTGAAGAGGTGTTCTTCCACGCTGGCAAAACCATTGTGTAAGCTTTTTCATCGGTCCTACTCCTCAGGTCTCTTTCCGAGTAGATGGAAAACAGCGTTTGTCCAGTCCGTCCCTAAAAAAGGCGATTCTTCTTCTCCCTCTAGCTATCGTCCAACTGCACTTACTTCCCTTCTTTCTAAGGTCATGGAAACACTGATAAACTATCAGCTTATGAAATATCTTGAAACACGAAAACTTCTTAATGACCGGCAATACGATTTTCGTAGCAAACGGTCCACTGGTGATTTGATGGCATATCTCACGGAAAAGTGGAACCATTCCTTGCATCTTCTTGGTGAAAGCAAGATTGTTGCACTTGATATTTCAAAAGCATTTGACAGAGTTTGGCACCAAGCTCTCTTGTCGAAAATGCGTGCATTTGGAATCGACGAATCTCTTATTCAATGGATTAGTAATTACCTTTCGAACCGTTCAATTCAAGTTGTTTTGGATGGCTTCAAGTCCGCAGTTCATAAAATAAACGCTGAGGTTTCCCAGGGCTCTGTTTTATCTCCGACACTCTTCCTCATTTTCCTTAATGATCTTCTGTCTGCTACAACTAATCCAGTCCACTCCTTTGCTGATGACAGTAACCTCAGTTTCTCATATTCGTTCTCGGTTCCGCGCCCCTGCGCTTCGGACGTAGAACTAGAACGGCAGCGTATGTCAAACTCATTAAACTCTGATCTTAACAGCATTGTATCATGGGGATCTCAAGATAGAGTAGAGTTTAATGCTTCTAAAACTCAATGCTGTCTTCTGTCATTGAAGCAAAACCGAAACACCCAGCCATTATCCATGAATGGCATCAATGAAACCGACACGCTTTCCATTCTCGGTATGTGTGTCAATAACAACCTTAGTTGGAATGACCACATATTCGAAGTCGCCAAGAAACATTTCGAATTGCCTAGGTTTCCTTAAAAGGTGCAAGAAATATTTCACCCCCTCTGATTTGGCTATTTTATATAAGGCATATATTCGCCCTAAGTTGGAATACAATTCCCATGTCTGGGCTGATGCTCCAAAGACAGCATTGCACTTGCTAGACAGGATACAAAAACGCGCGATAAAACTCATTGGAGACAGAAATATTGCGAAGTCAATTGACTCATTGGAACATCGACGCAATGTCTCTTGCCTATCACTGTTCTCTCGCTTTTTCTACAAACAATGTTCCATCGAAATAGCCAATTGCATTCCACCCCTTAAGACGTTCAACCGTAATACCCGGCATAGATCGAATGCACATCAGTTTACCCTTGAGCCCATTTTCGGACGCACAGTTAAGTTTAGAGGTTCTTTCATAAGCCGTACAACGCGAATGTGGAATGTCCTCCCACGATCAGTCTTTCCTACACAATTCAATCTGCATCTGTTTAAAAGAAGAATGCACCGGTACTTCTCATCCGTTCATTCTTCTTCTAATCCTTTCCGCTCGTGAGATGTGAAACAACATTAAAAGGGTAGCCAATCCCTTAATTTGCGAGTGAATTATAAAAAAAAAGAAAAAAAGTTCAGTCTTTGCCGGGTTCACCCCGAGACCGACACTATCTGTCCACCTAATTTGTTAAGGGCAAATTCCTTAATAGTGGGAAGGAACTTGCCTGTTACCGCTATCATAATATCGTCAGCATAAACTATGACTTTAATGCCGTTTTGCTCAAGGATCGAGAGTAGTTCGTTAACCACGAGGAGCCATAGTAGTGGCGATAATACCGTGGACACATGGACCTGTTGGTCCCATACCTCGTCTTCGATCCCAAATTTAAGACAAAATTTCCAAGCAGAAACGCCTGGGAGTCAGGTGAGGTCTTAAATGCATCTGCAATAGAAATCCACACTGACGGCATGACACTATCTCCAACCGTCTGCCGGATTACTGTAGTGTTTTTCAAGCAGAAATTATAGCCGTTCGTGGAGCCGCGGCCTGGTTTTCCATTAATTCCTATTCACAAACGAAACAGCCGGAAGGGCTACGTTTTTAGCAAATAAATTTTTCGCCCAGAGACTTGACTCAAACTCGCATATTAACCATTGTTGTACAAAAAAAAATAACTTATGAAGTATGAGTTTGACTCATTGTTATTGGTTCATGGAACAGCTCCCTTAAATTTTTGCCCTCCCACCTTAAAACTTTGGAAATCCAATACAACATTGAACAACATTTTTGATTTCATTCTTAGTAATTAACTTTCTGACCGGAAGACTTACTGGAAAACGGAAGCTAAATTAATAAAGAAAACTTGGAAATGGCTAACAAAATCATTGACAGAATAATATTAAATAATTGTGATCCCTGCCACACAAAGGCAAATACGTTCACTTCCAGACCATCGTAAATAGTGTTCGAATTTAGTACAGAATTCCAATGAATTTTAACCTGCAAATCCGTTCCCAATTTCCCAGAATTACGGACTGCACATTATACTCAAAAAGGAGTTGTGCAATCATCGTCACCAGCAAATACTTGAGCATCGCTGTGATTTATGATTCGCTATACACAAAAGACATTTTGGGCAAAAGCAACTACTCTTACAACGGAATTGCTATGGTTTCGATGAAATGAAAATGAGCATCCACCGAATACCTACAATATATTCCAAGAACTTAAAGGAACTCGCAAGGAATGCCAGATGCTGCACGATGATAATTCCTTTGTGTGCACTTTATACTATTCTAAAAATTTTCATCATTACAACCAGAAGCCCACGTGGAGATTCCAACATACTTCAGGAAATACGTCAGGACTCGAATTATAGTTTTACACGGTGATGTTGCCTGCATACTCAGGAAATGGTAGAGAAACATTTCTTCATTAAGGATTCCCATTCCCACCCTGTTTAAGGTTAGTCCAGTGTTTTTTTTTTATGTGACTTTCTTTCGCTTTCGTTCGTCGCATCGGTCGACATAATTATCGTTAGCTTTACGTTAACGTCTTCCTTAAAGAGGTGTGATAGCGGATACATCTATGAAGAGTCTTCATTTGGGCGATAGTGCTTGCGCTTGTAAGAACCTTTTTTGTCTGCAAGTGCAGTGTAATGAAGCGAAAGTTCGGGGCAAGTTTACGACCGTGCAGTGAATGAAGACTACATTGTGTCTTGTAGGAACACGTTAAGCTTTTATTTTTCAACAAAAATGAAACGTTAAGTAGATGCTTAATTGTAAACATTTACGAGCGTGCTAGGTCGTAAAATTTTGTTTTATGTTATAACCAACCCACATTGGGTTGAAATTTCATGCATCGAAGGATGCCCTTTATCAGCGGCGAGCATTCAGGATTTGTGCAATATATTTTGAGTGTCTTCATTCCCAAGATAATGTAAGCTCCCTGAAGGATCGAAGGGCTAAAACCACCTTAAATTACTAACAACATCGGTCCTGTTTTTAAGTCTTTAAATCTTGCATATATTTTTTTTCTGTGAAATTAAAGTTAAACAATAAACGTCTGAAAAAAGTATCGCCTCGTATCTGTTTTTCCAAGATAATTTAAAAAGAGTAGGTTAGGAGGTGTGTGTTTTAAAGAATGCTAAATTGAAAGTTATTTGATTTTGATGCAAGTAAGGTTAAGTTGAAATGGATGAAAAACCTATAAACTTATAGTTATGTAGGCCCATTGTGGTACCACGAGGATCTTTGAAGATTCGTTTACTTGCAAACCATTTTCAGCTACTCATGGAGTATGATACGATATTGGTTCGGTCGTGTTTAAAACGCTTGGCTCAATATAGAAGAGAATATAGAAGAGTACTGAGGAAAAGTAAAGTAGTAGAGTAGTAGAAAAGTAGAGGAAAGAAGTCCATTAAGCTCCTGTAAAAGTGATTAGAACAATCATCAAGTCTAATTGCATGTTTGCGATTGACGAAGAGCTTTATCAGTCTCTTAAAGCATTTAACATCAGTTCTGGCTAAATCTGTTTCGTCACCAGAAAAGTATTACCTGCATGAGTTGTTCTAAGGTTTGTACTATTTATTACATCCACTTTTAGCACAAAATTGCATGTGGTAAAGATACCTAAAGATAACTAAGGATTCCTTAGAAACCTTCTTCTATGTTTGACGAACTCGTGAGCCTTGCAGTTTTTTATTTGCTGGTACGCTGCATTAATATCTCCTGCAGCCAGACTACTCTAGGTCAGTAGTCTGGGGCTCATTAATGAAAAAAGTTGCAAGGCTCGTTACTGTTCGTTCATTTCGGCGGGCTGAGTATGAGTGAGGTTGCTGACGATTCGACTGTTCGTTCATCGGCTGGCGTGACGAAGCTTTATTGGCTAAAGGCGCCAGCGCTCCTCTGGATTATTTGGCCGTGTCTATCAAATGGGGCAAGTTGGTGGAAGTGTTATCAACTAACATAAAGCAGACCCTTACATCGTGCACCTTCTTCTTTTCTGCTTAACCGAAAAGCAATAAGAAGCGAGTTTTTGTGATGAGCGTCAAACATCTCTTTATCGCTGAAGCTTTAATCAAATTGAGATAAGATGTGTGTACGGTATTACCTAAAAACATAACAGAAATTCCTTAATTAAAAAGCTAACCAAACGTATTGTTGCTTATATTGGGGAGCGGCGAATTAGATTTAATATTGAAAAGTGAAAAATTACAACAATGTACATTCTACAAACATTATAATAATAGCTAGTCCTGTGATATTTGATCATGATAACAGAAGTTCCAGTGGGGTGCTCCATCCGAAACCTTCGAAAACAACTGGGAAAGTGCAACAGTGCGTATGCAAAAGCTTCAGTCCATCTACGGCGGATTGCAAGATACCCGCCCATACAAAAAAAAACTGCCACGCCTCCAAGAAGTGGGCGGGATATAAAAATATAACGGAGGGCGGAGGCACATACAATATGTATATAAAAGTTAGAAAATGCTAATATCTACAACTTATGTCATATAATTTTTTGTCAATGTCATATGTATTTATTGAAAAACAGTCATTTGAAGCTAAAATCCCTTAAAAAGTGGGCGTGGCCAATGAAAATGCTAACATTTTTTAGTTACTTCAAAGACAATTACAAGGCAATTATTTAATTACAAAAATTAATCTTAAAACTAGCAAGAAATGAAATAAAGAGAAAAGAAGAAAAAACAGAGATGGAAAAGAGAAGTTAAGAGACTACCTATAAATAGTTATAAGAGAAAAGAGTTGTTGTAATAAATCTGCTATTAAGGTGTTGTAAAATACTCGTAAATTGCTGACCTGAAGATGGTAGTACTGTTTATAACTTTGGTATGCGGAGGTGATGAGTTCCAAAGCTTAACTACTTGGGTGAAAAATAAACGGGTTTAGGCAATATATTTGGCAATAGGAACAATGATGATAGAACAATGATGTTTCTCGTTTGTTGTGATTGCTAGAAGACTCGTTTCTCGTACCTATACGAGGTGTTTTGGAAACAATGATATTGTGCAGAAAAATGCAATTTCTGACATTGATGTGTTGAATTAGAGTGCGTTCTAGAAAGCTTTAAGCATGTAAAGATATCCTATCATACCTACGAAGCCCGTGGAGGTATCGCACTGCATTATTGAATGCGTAGAGAGAGCGAATCAGGGTTAGGATACACAACCTCAGATAGGTTACTATAGGCATAATGAAACTGCGGACAAGCTTTAGCCGTGTTTCAGATGGAGTGTAACTGGCAGCACGCAAAAACTTTCTCAAGCAACTATAGGTTCGACCGGTGACAAGGTTTGTGTTGTTGTAGCACGAAAGATTGCGGATTCAACAGCTATGCGCTAACCAAATGTCAGGAAGCGCCTCAAGTTCAAGGCACCGATTAGATATTGGCAAAACCAAACATGTTTTTGGTTGTGGGGTGCCGTGGGGGTGCCGTGGCGTAGTGGGGTGCCGTGGCGTAGTGGTTAGTGTGTGTGCTTACTACGCCGGAGGCCGGGGTTCGAATCCTGCCATCGTCACCTGAAAAAAAAGACTTGTTCTTTTTCACGGTCCCCACCTCCGCGAGGGTCTGACAAGCCCTCCGAGAGTATCATTTGTCTTGAAAAACTTCTCAAAGTGCCGTTCGGATTCGGCAAAAAATTGTAGGTCCCTTTGTATGTAAAAGAAATTAACACACCAGCATACATTGTTGAGAAGTTGGCCCTGGTTCACCTCGAGCTGTTGCGCCACTCTATTTATTTATTTATTAACATGTTTTTGCTTTTAAATTAAGTCAATTTTTAAGTGTCCAGTCATTGATTGCTTTTAAGTCCTCATTCACTCTTGTCGTTAACCGGAAGGGATACGCTAAGTCGGGCATCGTCTACGTAAAATAAGGCAAAGGAATATTTGCACTTCACGGGAGATCATTAATGAACATACAAAACAAGATGGGTCCCAGGATAGATCCCTGAGGCATGCCAGAGCATTTCGCACCACATACAACTCTTTGCGACCTATTAGAGAGAAAGCCACGCGATAAATTAATGGCCCTATCACTACATCCGAAGAGTAGCCTTAACTTCCAGCAGAGTATGTCATGTTAAACTTTATCAATAGCTTTTGAAAAGTCGAGCAAACAGAGCAAGGTAACAAGAACCTTATCAAAGTCTGAACAGATGTCCTCAAGGAGGAGCTGGTCTAGATGGTCTTGAACTTGGCGAGCGAGAACCTTCTCAGAACTTTTGACAAGCAGGGTAGAATGCTTATAGGTCTAAAGTCATCAGCAAGTGTGAGCGTTTGCCTTCTTTGCAATTGGAATAAGTTTTGCATGCTTCCAGGCATCAGGATAAGTTGACGTTGTGATGCAAAAATTAATGTCATGCGTGAGGGGCCTTATAATTCCAATCTTGTTAGCTGTTTTCATAAAATCCACCTTTTAATACGGGAGGAGGACCAGAGGATCCAGTGCTGCCTGATAATCACAACAGCGGCAGATATGAAGGATTTTTTTGCTCTTCGTAGCGACCTTAACCATTGTAAATGGGTTATATTGCAGAGTTTTGTGACTTAACTCTGCAACTCCCACTTGGCATTCTACTTTTTTGTGCGCAGGTGGTCTTTGTTTGGGATCCGGTTGGGTAGGTGTTCTCAGTCTCTGCTAGAAATATGCTTATTATCGACGACCTCTATTTCGCACCAGGTCAAACTTCCCCTAAACTGCCTATTACTATGTTATAGAGATAGCTATATCTCATGTGAGGTGGCACAAGGAGTTGTAAAGTTCAGAACCTTGAGGGTATTGTCATACCGGTTTCTAATTACCATACCGTTTTTCGCTTCGAAAGCGCAGCTACCCTTAGGTATGGTTGTTTTTACTTGCCAATCTGCTGTGACGTTCTGTTGGTCTACAGGATATCAACAGAGACTTTCCAATCCCGGGTAGCATAACGTTGATGTGAGCATTAAGGAACTATAAGGAACTAATTTATACCTTCCTCTAGCTAAGAGTTTCTGCTGTAAATCATGGCCACAATCATGAGCGAGTCGTTATTTAGCCTTCAAAATTATGACACCTACATTTTTAAGCGATAAAATTCTCTTTATTCTGTTCCTTACACTGGGATGCGGTATGGCCATACACATCTTACTTTATCGCTTTCTAAATATCACAGTTCCAAAATTTTGTAAAGCTTAATTTTCCAAATTTTATGACACTGTTTTAATCATCGCACAGAGATCAACTATGTCTGGCATCCGAATACTTCATGAACGAAAAGGCTATTTGCTAGAAACTGGGATTCCAGCCAAGCTGATGCTCAGCGTGGCTCATATGAAACCTTATTTTACATGGTATTTCTTTCAAGTCATAGTAATTTGCTTGTCATTCCAAACCTGGGGACTGTGATTTAAAGATTGCACTAAAACCCTTTATGAATATGTGTACAAATACAAACTCTTATCCAAGTGTTTCAACTCCATTGGTTGGATACATGCACCGACTCATAACAAACTAATAACAAACTCAGCAACCATCAGAAGCCAGGTTACACGAGTCGTGGTATCAAAAAGGCACATCAAAGTGCTACTTAGGCTCATTCTTGAATCGCCACCTTTACCTTTCATAAGGGGTTTTGGGTATATGTGGGTAGACCTAAAACCCTTAATGGATGGTGCGTCAACATCGTCCGCGAACCCTGAAATTTTAAATTCTGGGGATGGATACGTAGTACGAATAGTTTCTTCCATATTAACGCCTGTCTAATGCACTGTCTTCTTCAGAACTAAGATAAAAGAATGCACATATGAAATTGTTTTGACAAGATGGTCCCTAACTATAAGCCGTGAAAACTTACTTCTTCAAAAATTGTTGGTGGTCTCTTAACTGGACTCAGCGATATTCTCTTACCTTCGCTTACGAGTATTCTAAGGTTAACTTTTTCCTACTTAAGTTTCCTTAACATTACACATTTTGCTTGTTTTGATCCCTTCTGGGTACATGAACATATTTTAACAAACCAAAAAGGGAACAGAAAATTGGATTTCTTCTCTCGATTTCCTTACTAGATTCCGATAAGAAAGTAGGTACTCAACTTCCTAGTTCCACCAACAATCAGGGCAAGATATAAATCACGTATTTTTTAATGATTTTTAAAATCAGGTGCTTCGTTCCCAACAATCCAAGCCTTTCGAAATTGCATGTGAAAATCAATTTAAATACTTAAAAAGGAATTCTTTTGTCGAAGCAATCGGCATCGCCCTAACTTACAATTCTTTTGCCACATTCCCTTGGAACCCTCTTGGTGATTTGAATTTTTTTTATCAAAATAATAAATTCCTTTATCGCCATCCGGCCAAGTATTTTTTTTTTTCATTCCTTTAGCGATCCCCTGGTAGTGCAGACCCTACAAGTGCCGTGTCGATTCCTCAGGGAGAGCGCTGTGGTTGCGCCTGGAAAAAAAAGTTACATTATTCATTACCGGAAGGCGCAATTGTTGACATCGGGCGATATCGGCGGCAACAAGATGAATATTTCCTTTGAGGATATGAGCACATACTCGTACATCATCCCTTCGTTGTATGATTATTTTATATGAGAATTTTCGATGTAAACAATTCTCCCCTGGGGCCACTCGACTCGAGGGCAACTTACGCCATCGATACCCTCCGATTGGTGGCACAAATTGGGTTACGTTCAAGGATATTGCTCCAGGCCAGTATTTGTTCATTTTCCTACAGCTGGGACCCTATATTTGGAATGTGTGCGTTTGTTGATTGTCATTAAATCATTCGACGTGTTGCAAGTTAATGAAAAACATTATTAACAAAACTTGCTGTACCCGGTGGTGGTGCTAAGTCCTCATCTGGGAAAAAGTGTACCGTCTTGGTGGCCACGTGCATAATTACTCGATTTGTATTCTGTCGGCTTGCTGTCGTTCGACTTGTTGTAGGGTTATGCTTAACCGACCACAAACGAAATGAAATAGTATCTTGTGGTTTAATTCGCTAGATTAACTCTATGATTCGTCAGATGGGGTATGAGGAGGCTTGAGACGGCAAGAAAGGACAACGATAGGCATGGCTAAATATTGTAGTGTAAGGTAATGGCGGGGCATAAACATTCAAGAAAGCAGTGAAATAGCATCACTGCCGGTACAGTGAGAAGTTTACGATCTAATGGATACAGATGTGTTACAAGAGCTGTGAGTACATAAACGAATGCCGGTAATTACCTCTGGCAGAAACAGTTCGATTTATTGATCCCTCGTGGGTGAATAAGGCAAAAGGATATGGTTTTCATTCCGTGTCGAGACGAACTTAATTGCTGGGGTTTTAAGCTGAAAAATTAAATGGTTCTTAAAAACCATTGGTTAAATACCTTCAGCTACCTTTTTGGTAATTTAACAAAAACACTGGTTAAATTACCAAAAAGGTAGCTACTGTTGCAGGTTTTTTGATAGTACGCTGTTTTGAAGCTGTTGTCGCATTTAGTTTTTGATTTTTTTTTAGTTTTGCTGTTTGAGATTGAGAAAAGTTAAAAATATTAATGCAAAATCGCATTATTTTAGGCGCTGCGTTACTGCCTTTTTCGAAGAATCCTTATTTTATCTTGATCTTTAACTCATCAAACCAAATCAAGCTTCAACATGGGAAATGCTGGTCAATCAATTTAAGCGCGTTCTAGCCAGCTGTTTAAAAAAAAAGTTTATATGTGAAATTTGAAAATTTTTCCGATGCAAGTGAAATTTTAAGTAGTGGAAATTAGAAATTTAGAAATCACAAAAAATGAAAGTATACAAACTTGCTTCACATTTTATGTACCAACTAAAAGTCTCCGCCCACTTTTGTGGGCGTGGTTGAAAAAGGGTACATTTTTCACAAAAGGCAGGGTGTTCGGTCCAAAATTTATGTAACAGCATTGCATAAAACGCGGCTAAAGGTAATATTTTTTATCCCGCCCACATTTTTTAGGGGTGTCCATTTCTTTTTTAGGTAGAGTAGGATATTCTTCAATCCGTCGCAGACGGACTGAAATTTTAACATACGCACTGTTGCACTCTCTCACTTCTTTTCTTTTCATTTTATGTCAATTTCCGACTTTATGGCATTTTTTCAAACGCATCTTAATAACTTAAGCAAAATAACATTTTTGTGCGATATATGCATAAGATCTGTTTATACGAGTTATTATTATTATTATTAAGTTGGGTTTTGCACTGCGGCCTGTTGGTCTATTGTACACCATACTAAGCCTTAGAGAGGTTAATTCCCTCAAAGGAGATCCCCTCACACTATAATTCATTACTCAATTATACCAAGGGTATGTACTCCTGTTTGGCCTTGGCTGTCTCAGCCTTATACCACATTCTCTAGTCCAGTTTCACGTAGAAATCTGAGAATAAGAAGTCGGTCCAAGGTGGGTATCTCTCTGTCGGGTATCTGCTATTCGCCCAGACATTTAATTCTCTTGCGGTTCAGAGCCCCACAGGATCGCAAAATGTGTTCCGGAGTTTCACTAGCCTCATCACAAAATCTGCAAGAGGCTTCCTCCGATACACCAATTTTCCTTAAGTATTTCCTGAGTTTAAATATGCCCGGTTAGGAAACCTGTGAGAATACGTAGATTATTTTTACTATGGCCGATGCACGCTTTGAATCTTCTCTGATTATAGTTCTCTAGAAGTTTTTTTGCTTGCCTTGAAGGCTTTCCCACATCTCAGCTCGGTTTACCTTCTCTGTTTTCCTGCATTCTTCCTTGAGGGTGTGTTTCCCTATCCCACAGAAAGTTTCAGGTCCTATGAAGAGTTCTGCTGCTCATCGTCTTGCCAAGGAGTCCGCTGCTTCATTCCCATCTA
The DNA here is from genome assembly GCA_947623515.1 of Neoascia interrupta. Classification (NCBI taxonomy): domain Eukaryota; kingdom Metazoa; phylum Arthropoda; class Insecta; order Diptera; family Syrphidae; genus Neoascia; species Neoascia interrupta. Next base: position 55,420,089 of record OX392464.1, on the reverse strand, counting down.
TTCCAACATGGCCAGGTACCCAATGCAGTGTCACTTCAGTGACCTTAGCCAGATCATTCAATGACTATCTGGGCCCTTAGCGCCTTAATGGCTACCTGGCTATCGGACATTAATCCTATGTCACAATTCCTGTAATAGAACACAACTGGCTATAGCGTATATTTCCGCCTGGTAGATGCTGGTGTATTTCCCATGGATTCGAGGTATTTTGTTCTTGGTCCAAATACTCCTGCACCATCATCAGTTGGTGGTATAAAACTTTCCATTATGTAGAAAGTAGCCAGATGTCAAACACAAATCAAGCAAATCCAACAGTTTAGTGTCTGCATCAGAAGCAGACAACTTTGTTTTTACCACCTCCAGACATTCTCTTATCGGAACATTGGTAAAGAGCGACGTTACATCAAAGCTCACCATTACCTCTTCCTCGCTTAACTTTGTATCCCTTATCGTTGATATAAAGTGCTGCGAATTTTTGACAGATGACAAAAAGACACAACAAACTCCCACAAAATCGGCAATATGTGAGCATTTGGCCTACAATGAAGATCATTTCATTCGCTTTGACCAAGCCAAGTCAATTGCTACGGAGAAATTCTATCTTCCCAGGATAGTGCGAGAAGCAATTAAAATACAAAAGCACACGAACTTTAATCGAGATCAAAGTTTTAGGTTGTCCAGCGCTTGGGATCCAGTCTTAAGCATGCTAAAATGAAATTGTGTAAACAACGCACCAGCTGATGTCGTCAGCCGTGCGTGTACACAAAACTATTTAAGTCAGCTTCAAGAGCACCAACAATAACCCGTGTCATCCCAACGGCAAACGCTGGCACAAGCAACGCACCGGTACAATCTCCGCAAGAAAGACCATACACAAGCATATACTCTTCAGTCTACCTGTGACCACGAAATGTGAAATCATTTCGAAACGTCGGGATACGTTAAAAAACGATCGCGGTAAGTCCGAAAACAATAACGTTTATTACTTAAAACTGTTTTAAAATGGTTTAATCAAAACTTGATTCCAGGCTTTTATCAAACTGCCATTTGCTGAATAACGGCATTTTCAATGAAGTTATTAAAAAGTTATGACCTTAAAAACGTTTCAAACGGGCTTATATATAAAAACAATTGCAAGGCAATGTTATAAAAACAATTACAAGGCAAGGAATGCATGGCATCTGTACCTTAAAATTTAAAAGACGGACGGACATGGCTTAATCGATTCTCCTGTCGGTCCCATTCATATCTCTTAAAGGTCTTAGGGGTCTACGGTGGTTGTTTTACTGCGTTACAAACTATACATCAAACTTAATATACCCTGGGTCGGGTATAATTAAACCTAATTAAACCGTTATGTGCGTATGTAAAACATAGCCTTTATACGCGTTCGCATTTTTTTCATGGACTTTATAAGTTTACTTGATTTAATTTTTATACGACTCACCGTCTTCAAGTCACAGGAGCCGAGGAAAGGGGAAAGGGAGTGATACCATAGTAGATGCACTTTTTTCATTTTTGGACGGACCGCTAAAAATGAACTAGTCGAGCTTTTGTGTGAGAAAATTTTGAATGGATTTTCTCCAAAGTTTCTTTTCGAAAACTAAGAATCTAAGAAACTAAGAATCATTCATTAAAGCCGAAGAGGTTGGAGGTGGTCAATTACGTTCAGAGTTCTCCTTCACCCCTCCTCCTCCTCATCCCCAAACCAATGCAAGGTTATCCAAATCTCAGTGGAGGGAGACGGCCAAATGATATTCCATAAATCAAGTCGTTAGTTTTTCCAGATCAAAACTTACAAAACAAAGCATCTCCACTCCACTTACAGAGGTCTTGCCAGTTGTAGTAAGCTTATCCAAAATTTTCTTGCCCAATGACAGCAAATTAGTTCTGATTCTGATACATACATAATGTATATGTACAAACTTATCAAAGTAATTTAATTTTAATCTTTTTGAACCTTTTCAAGTTATCTGTGGCCAGTTATGTCTTTCGGAGTCTGGAGTAGTTGTGCTGCTTAAGCATTACTCAACATGTGTATAATAGTTTTTAATATTATTTGTAATACAAGTTAGCCTTTTCAGATCTGTTTTCAAAATTTAAGCAAAAGTACCCCGTTTAGCAAGACACTTTTTTCTAAAACATTGCAATACACCACGCAAGTGATATTGTCTATGTGAATGTAAACCTAATTAATGCGCACAATAGTTTTAAAACATAATCCTTGATAAACCAATTGCCTTGCCATAACCAATTCTTTAAATATTAATGTAGATTCACTCGTATTGAAACCCAGTTTATCCTTGTGTCCCTTCGAAAAAGTAGACTATTTAGGTAACCAAATTTCACATGAGCTTCTCTTCACATAGCTACCTACTGAAAAAGTTTCTCTACTCGTCGTTACCCCAGTTTAGGAAGCAAAAAAGGTTAATGTTTAAAGTTGCCCGTGTAAACACTACACGATTACATCCCTCAGCAAGTGCTTAACGAGGTCGTGATAACAACTTTACTGGGGATTTAATAGTTGTTTCAAAAGTTATGACCATGTTTTATTGTAGAAAAATAATAAACTAAAATTTTTTTTCGAGTTTTTTAGTTTTATTTTTGTGAGCGGGTCGGATAAAGACTCAAGGTCTAGCTGTTACCGTTATCATGATCTTGAATTAAATCGAACCAAGTAAAAAGATTGAGAAATATGTTTTTCAAGATTCTTTTTTGCGTGGATTTTACCTGGGTCTTATTGTTGTTTGAAAATTTAAATGGCCGCAATGCTTGACAAATATTATCTTGCCGACCATTTTCAATTTATTTTATTGAAACCCCAAAAATCCCTAAAACTTAAAAAGAAGGAAATTACGCACATAAGAAATCAGGACTTAGCTCAGCATTCCCTTCTCTAATTTTTTTTTTCTTTTTTTTGGGAGTACTCGTCTATTTAACATAAGATGTTAGATCTCGGGAAGCGATAGTGGGCTCCTTTTTCGCCAGAAACTCGACAAGCTCATTTTTTCTGTTTCCTAATGGCGAAATAGAGATTTATCTTATCTTCTATTTTTTACACAGGTATTTTTTGGTAATACAACAGAAGCTTTGATCTGGCTTTGTAGGTATTAACTTGTGCTGTAATAGTTGTTTGACATCGGAAACACATGACACAACATATAAGTGTAGCTAACAATAGCTTTTATTTTCTGAAGGATACGGTTCAGATGACTCTTCAGGTTTTCCTTTCCTTGTCATCACCTTTGTTCTTTTAATGCACTATAAATGGCATTGCGCGTGGGTTTGTTTGTTATGGATTCACTAAGCTACAAATCTTTTAAGCTTAATAATGAGGTTAACAATGAAGTTTAACAAGAAGTTTAACAATGAGGTTTTTACTTAAACTAAATTTCCTTGTTATCCTTATAGATAATAATCCAGTAAGGCGAATATTGACAATATTCTAAAAAAATCGCGAAGTTAAATCAACTACGAAGCGAAGTAAACTCATCTAAGTTAAGTTTTACCAACTTCATGTTGTAGTAAAATCAACTGAGTTTGAACGTAGTGTAGAAGTCCTGATGGGACTTGGTCGAGGTGTGGATGTGAACGGCTTTGCTTGTCGGACGAGGGAGGGGTTTTTGTTGCAACACTTACCCCTAAAAAAATTATTTTTGTTCCAAAATCTACACAATAACAAAATTAATCCCTTTTCTCAAACCTTTTCGGTGACGCCTTATGTTACCACCTTAGATTGTGAACCTACGGACTACTTGGGCATTCCCTCTTCCACCAATGACGTTAACGAGCGTCATCACCATGCTACGTTCGACCCGATTCTTGAATGCAGCCCCCTTTCACTACACTCCTATCCACTACCACTCACCATCTCTTCTCTTCCACCATTCCCACCCTATTCCGAAATAACTAACCGGTCATTTTCGATTAAATAATTTTCGATTAAATGAAAAGGGTAAACCAAACTTGTTTTGCTGATACTGGAAAGTGATTAAAATTGACATAAGCTACTGTAACTTATTGCCACAGTAAGTCTTTCCTTCCGAACCGGAAATTTAGAATAACAAGTGAGTAAAGGCAAGAGTTTGTCTGTGACAAACTTCTATATACCCCACCCTTTATACCGTGTAATACCAAATCTTAAATTTTCTTGGCCCGAGTCCATACTTGATTTGTATAGGCCACACCCACAAAGATTGGCATGGGCTTAAAATTAAAATCAATTAATTGTAATTTCGTTAAAATCATGACGAAATAGGCAAAAGCAAAAATTATTAAAAAAAATAAACAGTTTTTTCCTAAACACGCCTTTAAAAGTGGGCGGAGGCAAAAACTTTGTATGGAGCAAACTAAGCAAATAGTAATATCTTTAATATTTGCCATATAATTTGTTTCGATTTGGAGTGAACTTTCCGAAAAATCGGATTTTCTAAGATCTAACATGTTAAGAGTGGGCATGGTCGATATTGTGGGTAGTCCAATTTTTGCCTTGTAAAAGGCCTTGGGCCAATATTACTCAATACCAGAACTTGAGCTCCTGTGCATTGTCTAACTTGACCAAAAGGCATTTTGAAAGAAAATGTGAAATAGAGTAGTGGGCCTTTGACGACAATTTTCGCACTTTGTCTGTGCAAACAAAAGAACTAAAAGATGCCGTGTACCAAGTTTCAGCACTTTAGCTTGATTTTAAAGACCTAAAACCTTCACCTATACAGACGAACGGACGGATGTGGCTTAATCGATTCACCTGTCGGTCTCGATCCTATCTCTGTAAAGTTTTTAATTCAATAAATCCATTCAATTCCAAATTGGGATCGCCCTGTTACACGTGTTCGATTCACATAACGCAAAATGCGTTCTCTTATTTACTTTATATTATTCAAAGAAATACTGTAAAAAATCATCAGACATCTTAAATGTAATCTAGCTTGTACCGTATTGTAATAGCAGCTTACGTTATGCCATTCGGCACTAAGCAGAGCAGTTTGAATAAAGCATTTAAAGAGAAAAGAAGGGTCTCCGAGTTTTTATGTTGACTGATTAAGTCCCTTACATCTCTAAAAGTTCTTAAGGGTCGACGATGATCTTTTTGCTGTGTTACAAACTTCGTCTTTCTTCTATTCCATTTAGGCGCGAGGCTATGATCTGAAGTAGTGGATCATAACCCTCCCACCTTACTGCATTCCTAATGGTACGCTTGTGGGGTACGCCGATTTGACCTCAGAATATACCGGCAGGCCGCCCGGTCTTGGATCTCTTTGTCACTGAGGCCAAATTAATGCTGTTGTCGTTGCATTTGTGTGATCCATGAATGCTTAGGCCTTCCTCTTCCTCTCTTACATGGAGGCTTCCTCGGATCTGCGTACTTCTTATTCTATCTCTCTTTGTTACTCCTGCTGTCATGCGAAGCATCTTCATCTCAGCTGCCGTTAATTTGTTCTCATATTTTTTATACGCTGTCCAACATTGTGAACCATATATTAGCGCCGGATGCACAACTGCGGTGTAGAGCCTTCCTTTCAGCTTCGGGGTCATTTTCGGTCACAGAAGATGGCGGAGTTTTCTAGCCACTTCATCCACCCCACGCTTACGCGATGATTGATGTCGTCATCACAGTTTGCTTAGCTATTAAGCATAGACCCAGGTACTTGAACTTTTAACACTTGGGAAGCACATTTCCATTCAATTTAATGTCTGGAGTCGACTCGGGTGGGTCAGAAAATGGCAGCGCAGGTACTCTGTCTTCTTTTGGCTTATATGATACCCATTCTCCTCTAAAACATCCACCCATACATCGAATGCTCGCTGAAGGGATGTATGATCTTGACTTATAATGGCCCCATCGTCAGCGAAGAATAACTGATATACTTTCAGGTCCGTTAGTTTTCCTTCAAGCAGATAATCAAGGACTAATATGAAAAGCAAAGGACTTAGGACGCTTCCCTGGTGTCTACCGACTTTAATTGAGAACTCATCAGTGACTCCGGAAGGACATCTTACTCTTTCCTTTGCTCCATCATATCTACATGTCTATTTTCATCCGCCCGTAGGCTTCTGGAACTCCTCGCTTTGTTAGCGCCACCATCAGATCTCGTGGAAGTCTATCGAAAGCTTTTTCAAAATCAACCAGCATCATATGCAGATCCTTAAGGGTAGCATGATGTTTTTCCATTATGATCCTTATACTTTGGATTGCATCAGTGGTTGGTTGGACAAACCAACACTGATTTTTCGATAGCCTTATGGCTTTCCGCAGTCAACTATCAAATACCCGATCGACGATCTTCATTGTGAGACATCAGCTTGATAGAACGGTAATTGTCACAGCTTCGTGTTTCACATTTTCCTTTAAACAAAGGAAGAAGATAACTTTCCCTCCACTGATTAGGCATTGGATCATTAGCTTGGAGATGAAGGTCGTTACCCGCTGTCTCCTATTTTCTTTCAGAACTCTGAGGGTATCTGATCTGGCCCAACCGCTCTCCGCTTTTTGGAGTACTTAACCGCCTTCCCTACCTCGTCGACTGTGATGTCTGGTACTTCTTCTCGGTTAGGAGTACTCTGTTCTGGAAAGTAGTGCCTGGGAAACTGTTCGTTTAAAAGTCCCCCACAATACTGCCGCCACCTGTGAAGAATTTTGTCGTCATCAACAAAAAGCTGTCCCTGAGCATTGTTGATGAACTTGGGCGAACAATTCTCCTGGGCGTTTTTCCTCCCCTGAACGGCAATTTTAAAGATTGTAGCCCCTTTATTCAAGGTGTTTTGTCGAAGATCCTGTGTGGCCTGATGTCTTTTAGCAGTGGAAGAGGAAACTTCCTCCGATTCCTGATACAGGCTCTCCATTCTCTTTGCTTGAACCTGAGCGGACTTCTTTTTAGCAAGACTCTTGAGGCGTCTATATTCCAACTCCAGGCGAAGCATTTCATTTCTGTTGTTCGAGGAGCACTTCTTCCATGCTTGAACAGACTTTTGAAAGATTGTACATCTGGTGTTGGCGCGAGAGCACTGCACAATTCTCTCAAGTATGATGTTAAAGAAGACGCATGACCGCGCGTCGCCTTGTCTAAATCTTTTTTTGACATCAAAGGGGTCGGTGAGGTCTTTGCCAACCTTGACGGAACAGCGTGAATTTTCCATCGTCATCCTGCACTGACTGACGAGTTTGGCAGGGATGCCAAAACTGGACATTGCGCTATAAAGCTCGTCTCTTTAGATGCTCACACACTTCAGATCATACACGGCCTTAAGATCGATGAAGAGGTGGTGTGTATCGGTTTGGAATTCCTGGGTTTTCTACTCTGTGTGAAATCTGCCTCAGTGTGAAAATTTGATCGATGGTGAACTTTCATGGCCTAAAGCCACACTGATATGTGCCTATCAGATTGTTGACAAACGGCTTCAGGCGTTTACACAGTACAGCAGAAAAGATCTTCTATGCGATGTTAAGAAGACTGATGCCTCTGTAGTTGGCACAACTCCGAGGATCTCCTTTCTTTAGGATCGGGCAAACAATGCTTAGGCTCCATTCATCGGGCATGCTTTCTTCCGACCATATCTTGCAGATGAGCTGGTGCATACTCCTAACCAGCTCATCGCCAGCGGATTTAAAAAGTTCGGCAGCTAGGCCGTCTGCTCCGGCTGCTTTGTTGCACTTGAGCTTAGACACAGCTACTTTCACCTACCTCTCCATAATGCTCTTGTCTAAACGACTTGTTTTGCTCGACACGTGCATGGTCCTTATTGTTGTTTGAACGTCCTTTTCCGACATTGGTCCCCCAGTCATGTCAACCCACGGACTTACACAATGCACACTTGTGGGAAAGTTTAAGATGTTAAATGTGCCGCTAGGCTCACTTAGGTGTTACAGTGGCCTAAACCCCTTAATCGCCTTTTACGACAAGCGCTATCTTTTCGTTTCGGGGGGCGCTGCAGCCATATTCTCACCCGTGACTGCACGGCAATACTGTGTTACAAACTATGCATTAAAATTAATATAACCTCGGTCGGGTATAAAAATCTATAAATGGTGTTTCTGTAATCAACACAGGAGGACCCTGTTTGTTCTGCATTTGGTGTATCTTCAAGATGGTCTTTCCAACGCTATTAAAAGTGACTATTCTTAGATGTTGCAGGCAGCACTCTGTTCTGTTGCCTTCATAATTTTCACACTCAGCAAGATTGCATTTTTCGAGAGCTTGCCAATGATTCCTTTTGGCTGAAACCTGGCAATGCGTTTTTTGCCGTGGGCCTTACGAATAGCGGAAGTACGAAACTTCCTCGTTGAGACTTTAAGGCGATGATCACGTACCATAATCCAATAACCGTGAAGCTTTCAGGCTATCGACTTCTACGTGCTGTTTGTGTTATCAGGAAACCCACATACGTTTTCCTGCGTACTTCTGCGTGATTTTCCAGAGTAGATCAAAACGGTCCTACGCGAGTTGGAGGAATTAGGCATTGTGAGGTGCTTAATCACCACATTAAAGAGCGAAATGGAGGTAAATTAGTTGGTGAAAGTATCTATAGTTGGTGGTAGATTAAGGTTGCATGATTGGTAAGATCAATATATATAACTAGGTTAATACTTATTGCCATAAGAAAACACAAATTCTATTTCCTTTCTATTGCTGTATTACATTAAGAGAATTACAAAGGTCGATATTATATCAATGATGATTCCGTACTCACACTTCCTAGAAAGCTTAAGAGCATCAATAATTCATGTCCTTGCCTCACTATACTATAACTGACCAGACACTTTTTTGGTTAGTAATAAACACGTTGCTTGGTGAGCAACATGTCTCCCAGAGTTACATTCAACAGACAATTAGAACTGTTGTCACTAATAATGTACTATAGCGGTTTGGTAAATTTTAAGTACGACAGAGTTACACAGAAGATACAGCATTCAAAAGTCAATCAATTTGTTACGCTTTTCGTGTACTATTTTTACGCTCTAGTATTTGGCTTCTTATGCTTTTCTACCTTAGTTGTAGGGTTTGCACGATATACGCGCATAAGAGTTTTTGAACAGATGTTTCCCTATATGCAAATTAAGTCAGTGAATGCACAGGAGTTGTATTTTCAGCTCCTATTAATGCTTGCAAGGATATTTGTGACATTTCTTTTGTCATGGAATTATGTCAAGCAGCGGAAAAAGCTAATACCAATTGTGCGCGAAATTTATGGAATCTATAAACTTCTCAGCAATCACACCGATTCCTCTATATTCCTGACCTCTAGTATCCAAAAACAATTGTTGATTAAATACACGGTTGCTTTTGTCTGTGTAGCAATTTACGTGCCATTGTTAATAACCGTAGCCACACTGTATTTAGTCTTCTTTAACTTTGGGATAATTGTACTGATTTGTTTGCTTGTGTTTTGTGGCTTATTGATTTTCGCCGAAGTCCTTTATCTTTTAATGGGCTTGAGCTTTGTAAGTTCGCAGTTAGTTTTGGTATGTTTTTACGTGAAAATGAACGACGTTCTTAGTGGTTACAATTCAAACTTCGAAAATCGTCAGCTCATTAAAAGCCTAAAATATCTTCTATCTGTATCGTACCGTATTCATCGCGTTAAAAAGGATCTAAATAAAATCTTTTCTGCTGTGTTTCTGGGAATATTCTTGAGATGCCTCGAAGACATTACAAATCTGTACGAAATAATGAAGTACTTGATCTATGGCAAATACATCATTAAGTATAGGGGGCTCACCCATCACCTTATATATGCCATTCCGAATTGCTTAATGGTTTCAAGTGATTTGTATCTTATTGGTCGGCTGTCTACAATTTTAGTGGCTAGGAAAGACATCTTTCAGGGGACCGTAACGCAGCTTGTATACGAAAGAAAATTGTTGATAAATTCAAGACTGAATAAACAGGCAAGTAGCTGCTTCTTTTATTATAGCTGTGATTAGTTAAAACTACAATATCCCCTCTTTTGTTGCAGATTGATTTGATGCTTCACGACAGCAAAATATATAGCTTGGAAACCGAGGCCTATCAGACAATAAAATTGAGCCAACGATTTTTTGCCAATTTCTTTGTTTGTGTCGTCACGCATCAGGTTTTAGCATCGCTGCAGTCTTTCGCCAATGAAATAATTTATTCAACAGATCCCGAGGCAATCAAAAAATTTTACCCAGCAGAAGTAAAAAACTCAACCTTTAATTGGCTGTAAATAAGGATTTAATACCATTGGAAATTAATGTAATAAAAATACTACGAGAACCAAAGTTAAAATTAAAAAAAAAACTATTTTTGGAGTGTTTGTTTTGTAAAAAAAGTTCCTGCTCTTATAAGATAATATACGATATAAGATAATAAGATATAAGTGCCTTGACGAAATAGCATGAGTTTTCCAAACCTGCAGATATTGACAAATTAGGCCCGTTGTCAATCCTGCAGGACTGACACTTAGAGGGATTGGCTCGTCTCTATAGATGCTTTTGTACACGGTTCTGCAATAGATTAGAAGTTGGTGGGTATAAATTTGTGATTTTTGGGTTTTTTTCCCCAAGTATGAGCACAATGTGAATATTTGATCGATTGTGACATAAAAAATCTGATATACCTAAAATTTTGAAATATGTGACACGAGCAATCTTGAATGAAAAATCTGACATTAAAAATCTAACAAGAATAGTCCGACATGAATAATCTGACATGAAAAACCTGTCATAAAAAATTTAACGTGAAAGATGTGACAAAATCTGACATGAACAATCTGATATGACAAATCTGTCATAAATTATGTGAATTGAAAAATCTGACATAAAGAATTCAACATGAAATATCTGACATGAAAAATCTGACATGTGCACCAAAATCTGACTTGAAAAATCGGACATGAAAAATCTGACCTAAAAAATCTGAGATGAAAAGTCTGACAACAACAATCTGACATGAACAATCAGGCATAAATAAAGCGAAATTATAAATCTGACACGAAAAATGTGACATGGAAAATCTGACATGCAAAATCAGACGTGGAGAAACTGACATAAGAAATTTGCCATGAAAAATCTGAACCAAAAAATCTGACATGAAAACACTAACACGAAAAATAATACATGAAATATCTGACACGGAAAATCTGACACGAAAAATCGGGCGAGGAAAAACTGACATGGAAAATCTAACATGAAAAATATGACATGAAAAATCTGACACCTAAAATCTGACATGAATTAAAGATTTTAGATAGAATTTTTCATGTCAGAATTTTCATGTCAGATTTTTATTTAAGATTTTCCTTGGGTCAGAGTCAACTACTCTTATAACGCAGACGCATGAAAAGGTGCACCACTATAATAATACAGATAAGTTTATGCCTATGGATATATTATAGGTAGGATATCATATGAGCCTACAGCAATCTTGGCGATGTGTCTGGTTCTCTTTTGCAGGTGGACAACTTAAGAATGTAAAATTGATGAATGGACAATTATAGGCTAATAAAAGTATGAGTTAGTATAACTATAGAGATTTTTGTATAAATAAATGTTCGAACGAAAATAAATGGTACACAACAAAAAAAAAAAAAATTTTAACCACACACAGTACATTTTGAAGCGAACATTTCCATTCATAGAGTTTATAAATGATTTTTTGAGTCATCCATCCATTTAGGTCTGCAACAAACTTAATCTATTGTGCGTTGCCCTTAATAGTAAAAGCCAACTTCGCACCTTGTTGCCACTGCTTTTTTTCTAAAGTCTTTCTCTTGTAGGACCACTTGACATTGACATCTTAACTTTCTCGGTTATCCTTCAATCCTTAATAATAAACCACTTATTATTTGAATAATATCAAATAACATTTATACATAACAAAGACATTCTAAAAGGCTTTTAAATATTACATCACCCACCAGCCACGATGGCAGACGATGCCCTTAAAAAGTTTCCACAATTTTTCTTATAACTAAGCTAAGTTAAGCTTGTATCAAAATGTATCGAAATCACGATGAATAATGCAGAGCACATGGCAAACAAATACAAATTGTTCGAAGGATAATAAATTGCCAAAAATATCGACACATCCATTGATGCCCGACGGAGGTCCTATATAGATGCATTGGATAACATGTCCATGTCCACTATTTAACATCCTTGTTTTTGTTAACTTATTTATTGACTCGCCCGTCCTTGTTATTGAATATCATGTGTCGAAGCAAAAAGAGAAAGGAGCCGGAGCAACAAAGGAATCATTAATGAAGAGCCTATTACATGACTTCATGGATTCTGTGCTGTGAAAGCGAAACCCCTACCAATAGTTGAATAAAAGGAAAATAAATCCTCATTTACTACTCCTCGTTATTGCCAGCTGATTGACATTTTGGTATTTATTTTTCGCTAATTGCCATCAGTGTATTTTTCTGAGGCTGTTAATTTGTCGAAAATAAAATGTTGGCAAAAGTTGAAAAAAAAAACGTTGACTCCTGAAGGAATGTATGGTTTGTATTGGAAAGATTCCAACGTCCTGTGGTATGGCTTAGATAAAATTAGACTTGAAAGTGATTTTCTGGCTTAAGTTATTCGATGGCGTTTGAATTTCAATTAAAGCGTTTTTGGTTGGCATAGCTAGTCATGTGGTGTTTCAGTTTAGAAGCAGCGTGATTGACAATATTGCAAGGGACTGCCATTTGAAATGTAATCTTGAAATTCCTTTGTGACAAGACCTTCGCAGCAACTTTGAACAGCAACTGCTTGTAAACCCACATTTCTTAAACTGTATTCCAGTATAGTTTATTTATAGAAGGGGAGAACCAAGATTCTTGGGATTGCGGACCAAGAATCAAAAACTTAAGTGATCTAAGAAATAACTATTCAGCCGCTTTGCAAGGAAGAGCAATTTGCCTTATTTATTTCCTTTTTTTCCTATCAATCCTGCGCATATTTTCTGCACACGTAAGTATGCATTATGAAGAGAAAATAATGAACCATTATGGCTCGATTAGAGTTTTTGCTGATCCTTGGTGTGCCTTTCGTTTCGTGTATGCTTATCTTATACCTACACATTCATAAGGATAATTGTTGAAATAAAAACGCGTTCGGAGAAGCACACGAGTCAAGCATCACCTACGCAGGAGTCGATTTATTTTTTCCTAACGAAATTCTACTCAAAAAATAAACAAAAAACGATAATCCCGCGATACAAGCGATGTTAAAAACTTCACTTTATTCGATTATCTTTTATGATTTGGGATACAAAATGGAAAAAGTAATGAAAATATTCTTCGAGTTCTTATGAACATGTCTGAAAGATGCTAAGGATTTTTCATTCAAATCAAAACGATTTGGCAAAAAAATTTCTTATTACCCCATAAGTGAGTTATTCCAATGTAATCCCTAAAAGCCCTAAGGACTATAGACATTTGCTTAGAGTATTGCAAAGTTCTCTTCTTTTTCTATGTATTTTATAAACAGTTATTCAAGGTAACTGTGCCTTCCTCGAAGTATTTGCCGAAAGATATCGAAAGATATATAAAAAAAGAAAGTACCCAATATATAATTTCTTTTCTCTCTTGTTATGATTAGTTTAAAGTCTTATTTCATGCTTGTTCTTAACTGTTTTCCTGTTACCAGAATGGCTTTGTCGTCCGCAAACGTGTCCATAACGACTTGTCATCTAGAGGTTTGTCTCTTGTGTAGAGCAGGAACAGGGTCGGACTGAGGATGCTTCCCTGGGGTACATCATCTCCAATTTGCTTGAAACTCGAGGACTCAGTACCACGAGATAGTTCATTCAAATCAAAACGATTTGGCAAAAAAATTTCTTATTACCCCATAAGTGAGTTATTCCAATGTAATCCCTAAAAGCCCTAAGGACTATAGACATTTGCTTAGAGTATTGCAAAGTTCTCTTCTTTTTCTATGTATTTTATAAACAGTTATTCAAGGTAACTGTGCCTTCCTCGAAGTATTTGCCGAAAGATATCGAAAGATATATAAAAAAAGAAAGTACCCAATATATAATTTCTTTTCTCTCGGCACGAATGCTTGAAGACCTTGCTGTGTCTAACCCTATGTTGAAGTTGATCTCGGAGCACCTGTGGTGATGAGACATAATCTAGTCTTTGTACTCAAGTTAGGTTATGCTAGGTTGATGGATGCCCCGATGACGGCTCACTTGTCGCGTATTCTTTTCAACACCGAAACGTGAAACTGGTGTGGAATACAGAAAAAAGTTGTTCTTTTCTCGTAGACCTGAACGGAATAATGCCCATGTAAATGCTCTTTTTTTCACAATTTCGCCACCGCCCTATTTGACAGTGGAGGCTGGGTGCAGCTTTGATTGTGTATGTGAAGTGACTTTTCGACTCAATTTTCATTCGAGATTATTTACTGAAATCGATAAAAAGTTACTAAATATTAGAAACTCAAAGCTATCAAAATTCATTTTAGGTAAAAAGTAGAAAAAAACGACGCCAACAAAATCACGCTACGAAATGAGTCGAAGTAATTTGACCCTTAACATGATGATTGCACCACCGGTGCAGTATTTGTCGTTCTGTACACAATAAAACCGAGTGTACACCATACTGCAATTGTCGTGAACACGGAGTATTATTTGACAGCTTGTTTCGGTAGTTCGGTGTTCAAAAGAGTACGCCATTAGACAAACAGTTGGGTCGTAACAGAAGTTGAGAAACGTAAACAGAAGTAAGCTTCTGTATAAAGCTCAAATTGCCGCTTTTTTGGAATCATCCAGATTTGTATACAAGTCTTAAGGCGGCCTTTAGATCTTCGGTACTACTTAAATCTTCGAGTTCATTTATTCGTTTGAATACTAGGATATGGCTAATACTCCAAAATCTCTGAAGGATACCAATATACCCACGATGCCCACGATATCAGGTACATAATAACGTAAGTAGCCTTGGTTATGCCCGATTTCCACGTGCTAAAAAACCAACCATTTATGAGAGATACTATGAAAACTGTCATAGTAGTAAATTTTCGTTCTCTCGTAATTCTTCTTGACTAGAACTAAGTTAACTTAACTAGTCGTTTACGCGTCCGTAGTGTTTATCGCGTTCAGTGAATACACCTATTGAAACCGTCAATTCGTGCGGCTCAGCCCTACATCGTTAGGTCGAAGGGTCTTGTTCTTTGTAGTCGTCACTGTTGCAATGAACATGAAGACGAACACTTAGCTTTCGAGCAAAGTTCGATACTTCTTCGCTCACAGTAACTATTCCTAAATCCCTGTAAATATCACTATTCCCAATATACCATGGAGCCTTAACAATTGCTCTCTAAGTGTCTTGTTTTGGAAAGTCTGCAACATGGACATGTTGCGCGGCTTGGTACAGCCCTAATGCTGTATTCCGTATGTCCAGGACGGCTTTGACACCTGCCTGTACAAGAGCAGTTTGTTATGATTAGTTTTAAGTCTTATTTCATGCTTGTTCTTAACTGTTTTCCTGTTACCAGAATGGCTTTGTCGTCCGCAAACGTGTCCATAACGACTTGTCATCTAGAGGTTTGTCTCTTGTGTAGAGCAGGAACAGGGTCGGACTGAGGATGCTTCCCTGGGGTACATCATCTCCAATTTGCTTGAAACTCGAGGACTCAGTACCACGAGATAGTTTTCCAATATTCTATACACTTCTGGCAAGGCTTGCTGTAGCTTATACTTTAAGAAGCCTTCGTGCCATACTTTGTCGAAGGCTTGCGATACGTCGAGGAAAGGACTTCAACATAAGTTTTTCCCCTCTTAGGCTTTTTCAATTTCATGCGTTGTTCTGAAGGCTTGATTTTTTATTGAATGATTACTTCTAAAACCGAATTGATGATCAAGAGTCTTTCTGCAATTATGGGTTGTAATGGCTTCAGCAAAAGTTTCGCAAAGATCTTTGATTTTATCGGCCGAAACGATATAGGCCAATAAGATTTTTTGTCGTTCGGAAATTTCCTCGGTTTTGGAACCATACTGACTTCGGCAATTTTACATTGTCTTGGAACGTATAAGAGTCTAAGAGAAGCTATTATGATATAAAGTATCTTGACTAGTGCTTTTTCGGTAGTTCTTTCAAGATTTCACAAGTGATCAGGTCGTATTTCGGGGCCGTTTTATTTTTAAGTTTGCGCATTGTATGCCGAAGTTCGATTAATGACATTTTTATACACCATCCCATAGGATAGGAGGTATATTAAGTTTGATTCATAGTTTGTAACATAGAGAAATAATCACCGTAGACCCCCCGTCTGTCGGTAGTTTTAAGGCCTTAAATTTTGAGCCAGAAACTTAAAACTTGATATCTATTCTTTTTTGGCACCGAAGCAGTACAAGTGTAAAATTTTTTGAAATCCGCCCACTGACACGCGCACTTTATTTAATAGCATGAAAAATCAAAGTTGTCGCAGGAAGCTGAAATTTGGTATGCGATATCCTCGCTTAAGTTTATTGTGATTGTCATTTTAAAAAAGAAGCGAAGACCGCCCCCTTGTAGGCGTGGTCATACTTAATATTTTTTATTTGATATATTTGCTTTAAAAAACTTGCACTATAAAATGTTCAGATATGTGCGTAAGCTATCAACTCAAGTGAATAAATTTTCGCCACGCCCACTTTTGGGGTCGTTTTTAAGTATAAACCAAATTTTTAATATGAAAATTCAGTCAACACATGTATACCACTTCTGATAAAAAATATTAACAAAAATACGATGTTGTTGAGAAGGGGTGGATGCCACGCCCCTTTCATAGGGAGAAGATTCTTAACTGAAATTTAACAACCAAGATTTATGACACAATTCGGAGCTTGACAGTGGTCAATTAGGATGGGGTATCCAACGATTCGCCTAAGCGGATTGCAACCCTCCCTCTAGTTTTCTTTAGGACTGGTTTGCAGCAATTCGGCAGCTTTTCCTCTGAGAGCAAGCGTGAGAGCAATCGACTTCTCTTCGTTGTCCCGATTGTTCGTCATCGCGGCAGCTTAACATTGCCTCTTAAAAATCGGCCATGACGTTTGACCATTAAAGACATTAGGCTGCATTTCTTGCAGCCTACTGCCTTTGACGGTTCCTAAGCCAGCTTAGAACAGCTGGCTAAGGAACCAACTCCTTAGCCAGCTGTTCTGCTTCCAATTTGACTTCAGTGAACTGTTTCTCCACGCTTTCAATTTTTCGATCCATCGTTTGGAACTTTTCCTCAAAAAGTGCATTCTGGGAATCGAGTTTGCTTTCTAGAATTTTTTCTGCTCATCGAACTTAGTATCTAGCTTGTCGAACTTTTATCCAAAAGCATTCTTTTGTTCTTTCTGGCCGCTCTCTAGCATCTCTAATTTGCTTTCAAGAGCATTCTTTTGTTCTTTATGGCTTTCCTCTAATCTAGCTTGTCTAACTTTTATCCAAAAGCAGTCTTTTGTTCTTTCTGGCGGCTCTCCGGCTTCTCGAATTTCTCGTCCAGATTTCCGAACTTTTCCAAAAGCAATTTTATGAAAGCGAGAATTTCCTCGGCAGTACTTACTGTGCTTTGTTGCTGTTCTTCTTGGACTTCGAACAGCATCGTGTCTGGGCCACTACCTTTCACGGTAATAGCGTCCTGGAGTCGGAGCAATAATTCCCTTTTGAGCCCTGAAGTCTAGAGATTTCTTTTACCCAATTTTGCTTTCAATTCAGCTGTTGTCAATTTTTCAATTTTGCGACCCATTTTGAATTATCTTCACACAACTTTCACCACACAATTAGTTTATGTTTTATATCTTTTCTAGAATATTCACTATTGAATGAATCACTGACACTGTTTTTATAAATTCGTTAATTATAACTTTATAGCACAAACTATTGGAAATTTTCCATTGGTACTCTTCCGCTGAATTCTAGGAGGGGAAATCGAAATTCGAACTTCGATTATGCCAGCTGCTGTCAGATGACTGGAATGACAGTTGGGTATGTTCGTTCAGTGTATCGAGCGGGTGTGTTCGTAG
Source organism: Neoascia interrupta (assembly GCA_947623515.1). Taxonomy (NCBI): domain Eukaryota; kingdom Metazoa; phylum Arthropoda; class Insecta; order Diptera; family Syrphidae; genus Neoascia; species Neoascia interrupta. The sequence continues at coordinate 55,402,147 of OX392464.1, read as the reverse complement.
AGTCGAAGGGTGCATTCAGCGACTCCTGCATGTTGTTTTATTTCTTGTCGCTACATAACATTATGTTTGGACCCTGATTAACACTGAAAACTATACTCTGTCCGGAATTAATAGTCAGTACAGTGCTTATGAGGAGCGAAAGCTCTTACCAGTGCGGTTACAACCATCTCTAAGTGTGCCACGATGAATAAAAAAATATGCAGTTAGCCCCTGAAAAGCAGACTTACGGAGTAATTTTACGTCATATCCCTCACAATCATAATATAGAGAGCAAGGCAGACTAATTGACTTTTGGTGTGCACTCAATCGAAATCAACCCCCATTTGCAAGAGCGTTACCAGTACCACATTCCTTGTCCCTCCGACCTTTCTGTTATTTTGTTCGAAGAGCCTTAACAATTTGTTCTTTTTAAAGCTATTGAGAGAAAATAAATTGAAAATAGATTGTAAATGTTACCATTTGTTTATTTTGGTTTTGGTTTGAAGAATAAAAACATGTGCACGCGCTACTAAGAACATGATGGTAACCCAGTGGTTGTTTCTCTTATGATTTGTGAAGGTTTAAATTAGTAACAGTGGCACCCTCTAAAGAACTTTAAAGAGAGACAAATTTATGCAAGGTGCTAAAGACGGAGGGAGAAGCAAGCGTCATTTCTTGCCTGCACTGAGTATTAATTCCAGACACAGTATAACTGTCTCCAATACGACCGATGTGCATGGGACGAAAATACTGCCGCAGGAGATAAAGAGATCGCGGCCTTAATGGTTTTCAGATTAATATTATAACAGGCGCAGGCATTTTCCTTAAAGCTCTGGGACTAAGCAAATCATTTTGAAACAATGACGAATGCATGTTAATATTTTCAAGGCGCAGCTAATAGCCAGAATCTAAGCCATCATTGAACAGACAAAAACAAGACCATTACCATACTCTAACAGCCAAACTGCAAAAATAGCCAAAGAGTGCAATGTGATGAAGTCAAGGGGTAAGGAACTATTCAGGAAAATTCTAGACGTAACTCTGTATTGGGTGCCAGGTCACGCGAAACACAGAATAAGCTTGCGTGGTCTTTGTCAGAGACGTCTGCATCTCTAAAAAGCGCTCAGATGTACAAGAATTCCAAAGGGGCTATGGCCGGGGGTTACAAAAAGTGTACGGGGGTTACATACGTGTACCCACGGGAATCCGTACGGATTATTAAGCTGTGGGGCTACACGTAGAGTCGATAGGCTATGCATACAGCAAAAGGATTGCTGCAGAGGCTGCAAGGACGTTGAAGAAATTTAATCTGTTGTAGGAAACCTCGCTTTACAAATAATTAATAAAAAAAAATATTCCCCAACGCTCTCAATACTGCCCATTGCTTTAAGAGCTGTACCTATGTTTTAAGGTTCCCTTTAACCTTCCCCTCCTCGCGCAGATTATACGGCTGAACAACTTAAATGAGGATAATTCGGCTATTTGCCTTACATAGCTATCTATAAGCTATCAGGAAAGAGCAATGCCGTAAACTTTTAACATGGCCATGGCCAGAGGGTTTTTCCATCGTATGATTATGGTTAGTCCGCTTCATGGTCACCTTACCAAAACCGCTCACCGATAGCGGAGACATAGTAACCAACCCGATATGCCAGCAGAAAAGTGACTTAAACTTCAGTCAGTAATTGGGCTCGGGTCGAGATAGTCGGGAATTCGCGCGGGTGGCCACGACCATATACAAAGTTTTTTTTGTTAAAAGTCGCTAAAAAGTTTTTGATAAAGTCACTAAATCCTTCCTTCTTGGAGTTTTTTGCCAAGTCATGTCAAACGTAGAACACTGAAAAACTACACCACAATAGAGTTCAAACCGGCAGAAGTATCAAATTAAATTAACTTCTGTTACGCTAGACCTTTTAAAAAGAACAAAGTGCAAAATAACATAAAACTTTATCGACTTAAAATAAGACACCCCCGATTCAAGCCCCCCTCAATGTGAACACAGCCAAACTATTTTCACAGCATACTCTGTGAACAAAAAAAAAACATTAAAATAAAAGTTAAACGTTAAACAAAATGTTGTAAGTGAGTAGAAAAACTTTATAGTATATAAGAAAAAAAACAGGAACTTAGTCCCCTGACCTCCCAGAAGTACCAATATCCGCAACCCAAAGCCCATACATCTACAGACACAAGTGTACAAGAAGAGAAAGAACCAACTACAAAAAAGTCACCAACGCCAACAAATTCCAGGCCGCAAGATCCAAGTCCAGATCGGAGAGCGCATCGGCTTGGTTGATTCCGGTAGTCAACGACGACGTCATCATCGACAACTAACCATCTGAAGTGTTTTTTTTTTTTCTTTGTATTGGCTTTATATCACTTTCCCTATCGGCTTTCCTCCACCTCCTTTTCCTGACCCTAAGAAAAAAAAAGCTAAAAAAAAAGTTAAAATAGAATGAAATTATAGGTAATAACATAATACATAAAAAACGAAAAAAATGGATTCATAAGTTCCCCGTGAAAAGTTAAGAAAAAGAAAAACCCCTTTAGTATACCCTATGGTTCCTACCAAAAAAAAAAAAAAAAGTTCAAACTTTTAAATAATTTCTCTTAGTGATGTTTTTTTTTGGGATACGACAACCTTTAGATGCTGTGCATAGGATCACCGGGGAGTTCCAAGGTAACTCTCGTAGATTTTTGGTAAGTGAACTTCACTTTTTTTGAAATTATAGCGTATTCAAAATTTTGAACTTGTGTTTTTTTGGGGAACTCTGACTATAAATTATTAAAGCTTGGTTTGTGTAAGATCAACGCACATCCGTTGAAGTTTGTGTTTTTTTTTAGGTATAACCTTTGCTTATACCTTGAGCCAATTAATTTTAATAGAATTGTCGGTTGTTAAAACAATTTTGATAACTCATGTAACTTGAGTGCTGCCACTTTGTTTTCATCTTTTTTGCCTTGATAGTTTTAAATTGAACCATACGCTATTATCTAATTCGCATTTCTTCTTTTTTGCTGATTTAGATATAAAGTTAAAGTTTTCAAATTAAAGAAAATGCTAAATTGAATACTGCTTTTTTTTGGCAGTCCAAGACTTTCACTTGTTTTGTACCTAATAGTATCCGGAATGTAATAAACCAAATTCGTATTGAATTACAAACACAAATATCCTGTTTCATTGGCATCTATAGAGATGCTTCTTAGAGTCGACAAATTTAGACTTACCACCGGTACTATCAAGGTACTATCTATGCGATCTATGCGATAAAATGCTTACTTAGTTTTGATGTGAGGTGATGGAGGTAGCCAAGTAGTGAAATGAAAACTTAGCAGAAGCCGCAAACTTTAGTTTTGGAGTTTCTTTTTTTCAGCATGTTAGGGGTTACACCAAATCTCGGGTGAAGGTAGTAGCCACGGAGCATTTTGGGTGAAACCAAATGCTAGGGGAGGGCCACACCCGGGGAGCCAAGACCTCTGCTTTCCACCACAAGCGTTTCGTGTCGGGAATAAGTTTTTTTTTAAATTTTGGTTTCCTATTCATTTCAAGTATTCTATTTAAAATTTTCGGACATCATCACCGACTTAAGTTGTTTTTTTTTTGCGATTGTATTCTCGAAAGGTCTGAAACAACGTAACCCTGTCCGTGTTCCGGTAGCAAGTTCCTACCCCATTACGGCGAGCTGGTCCGCGCATAACGCCAGTAGGCCTACCGCTACTTAGGGACCGGACACCCCTCCTGAACTTCCGAACTTCCGGACGGGCGAATGATTCCTGTATTTTTTCGTCCTAAGGGTGGGGTTTCTGGTTCAAGAGGGTATAAGGGATTAGTGCCTGATTTAGAGGAAAGACGAATAAGAGCCATTCGCCTACAGCCAATCGGCCTCGAACTCATACTATGTAGTAGGTGGCCTGACTGACCTCATTCCGTAGGGTTAGTCACATTGTCTCTCCTTGGTAAACGGACATAATCTTTTTATAATCTACGTCGTCTAGGGAAGGGTGAGGTAGATCCGTTACACTGTGCGTCACCTGTTATGCAAATGCCTAGCCTTAAACAACATAAGGAGTTGTATCCTCAGCAGTTACTTCTTCAATGAACTGGAGAATGATTTTTAAAAAGAACTAGTGGGAGGGTTACAATACGCTTAGGCGAATCGTGTTGGATAACCCATCCCAATTGACAACCGTCAAGCTCCGAATTGTATCATAAATATTGGTTGTTAAATTTCAGTTTCATTTAACTTCAATTGTATTTAGAATTTTTCAGCGAAGTATTTTGGTTTATATTTTTTATCAGAAGTGGTATACACGTGTTGATTGCATTTTCATAATAAAAATTGGGGTTTATACTTAAAAACGCCCCAAAAAGTGGGCGTGGCGAAAATTAATTCATTTGAGTTGATAGCTTATGCACATATCTGAACATTTTGTGGTGCAAGTTTTTTGGATTTAAAGCAAATATATCAAATAAGAACCGTTTATTAAAATGCATATATTAAAATGCTATGTAAGGCAAATAGCCGAATTATCCTCATTAAAGTTGTTCAGCCGTATATTCTGCGCGAGGAGGGGAAGGTTAAAGGTAACCCTTAAAACATAGGTACAGCTCTTAAAGCAATGGGCAGTATTGAGAGCGTTGGGGAATATTTTTTTTTATTAATTATTTGTAAGGCGAGGTTTCCTACAACAGATTAAATTTCTTCAACGTCCTTGCAGCCTCTGCAGCAATCCTTTTGCTGTATGCCTAGCCTATCAACTCTGCGTGTAGCCCCACAGCGTAATAATCCGTACGTATTCCCGTGGGTAGTCGGTCCCTGCAGGGTAGTACGAGTTATCACTTTTGGTAACCCCCGGCCATAGCCTCCTTGGTCTACACGTATGGAGTTCTGTCCGACGTAGGTTAGCTCCACTCAAGGATTCAGTTTCTTTAAGCTCAGCGGATTTCTTATACATCTGAGCGCTTTTTAGAGATGCAGACGTCCCTGACAAAGACCATGCAAGCTTATTTTGTGTTTCGTGTGACCTGGCACCCAATACAGAGTTACAGTATTGCCAAGTGATATCTCGTCTAGAATTTCCCTGCATAGTTCCTTACCCCTTGACTTCACCACATTGCACTCTTTGGCTTTTTTTTGGCTGTTAGAGTATGGCAATGGTCTTGTTTTCGTCTGTTCAATGATGGCTTGGATTCTGGCTATCAGCTGCGCCTTGAAAATATTTACATGCTGTCGTCGTTTTTTCAAAGTGATTTGCTTAATCCCAGAGCTTTAAGGAAAATGCCTGCGCCCGTTCCGATATCCATCTGAGTGCCATTATGGCCGCGATCTCTTTATCTCCTGCGACAGTCTTTTCGTCTACATCTTTCGGGTACTCTGGTAGTCAATTTCCTGTTGGAAGCAAACGTCATAGGGAGGTAGCCCGTGGCTGATGTATTTATGGAGGCAACCGTTTAAGTTTTCACGGTCGTCGGTCGCTTTGGAGACAGTTATACTATGTCTGAAATTAATATTCAGTACAGGCAAGCTTCTCCCTCATTTATTAGCACCTTGCATAAATTTGTCTCTATTTAAAGTTCTTTAAGGGCTGCCACTATTACTAATTTAACCCTTCACAAATCGTGAGAGAAACAACCACTGGGTTACTATCATGTTCTTGTCAGCGCGTGCACATATTTTTATTCTTCAAACCAAAAGCAAAATAAACAAATGGTAACATTCACAATCTATTTTCAATTTATTTTCCCTCAAAAACTTAAAAAAGCACAAATTGTTAAAGCTCTTTGAATTTAATAACAGAAAGATCAGAATGAATGTGGTGCTGATAACGCTCTTGCAAATGGGGGTTGATTTCGATCGAGCGCTCACAGAAAGTCATTCTATTTGCCTTGCCCTCTATAGTAGTGCCTTCTATAGTGATGGTCACGCAGGGATATGACGCAAAATTTCTCAGTAAGTCTAAATTTCTGGGGCAAACTGCATATTTTTGTATTCATCGTGGCACACTCAGAGATGGTAGTAACCGCACTGGTAAGAGCTTCGCTCCCCATAAGCACAGTACTGACTATTAATTCCGGACAGAGTATAGTTTTCAGTGTTGATGAGGGTCCAAACATAACATTTACAAATATTTACCTTCATGTCCGTATCTGTTGAAAATCCTTAATAAGTCAAAGTGTTTTATAAAATTACCTAAGTACCATGCAAACTCTTAAGATGCTAAAGTCATTCACAATATCTTTTCATCCAAATGACATTGATAAGTGATTAGACTACCGTCTTAGTTTGCTCTTTAAATTCCATTTATATTTAAAACTCTTATTTATATTCGGAATTGATTTTCATGAGTACATCTCAAGGTTTACTAAAGTATATTTTAAATTTTTAAAATTAATTTGAAAAGTATCGCTATCTCCGATATAATTTTTATCTACAAGGATAATTAATCTGCTTTCAAAACATTCAAACCCAAATGAAAAAATCTTGAACAACGTCCTGCCAAAGTAGTTGCTACTATATGCTGTCTCCTCCTGTATTTGAAGTTCAAGCTGTTTATTTATTTTACGTGTTTAACATCGCGTGAAGACCTACAACTGTACTCATAGAAGCTATTCATTTTTCACCACCCGTAAAGCTTCGAAAATAAATAACGTTTTCAGCACCAACATCTGTTGTTTCCTTTCAGATAAAAATTCGCACTCTAGCATCAGCAGCATCATGGAAAACTTCTCCTCCAAGGATAATTAGTTTTTTCCCAACACCACCGTCGATTGAAAAGGACGAAAAACTTTTCAACTATTCATCTCTGAGCCAAATGAAGGGATAAAAAAGCGTTATTCGAATCGTATTGTGCACTTTTATGGTAAGTGATTTTAACTTGTCTTTTTCTGAGGGGATTTTGCCGCAAGAGTTAAAAGATCATTAATTGAACGACGACGTTTTTTGCTAAAGCATATCTCAACTGTATGCGGTTTTTTTTCTTCCTCGTTTCGAGACTCCTTTTTGCCCGTTTAACTGTAATGAAAAGTAGCCGCGTAACTTTCAAACGGATATGAGATGATACTGTAGTACATAGAAAAAATAACATGAAAGCATTCTCCTAAAAGTTCATCTATCGTTTTTCTGTTAGTGGGTTTTCCCTGTAATTTTTTTCAGTTCTTTGTTCAGCTATGCATGTCCTTAAAAAAATCTGGCTCTTAAGCTACATGAAATATCACTCTGAGAATGTTTCGTATACTTCTTTTATTTAATATTGTTTTGAATTGTTTTGCTTTTAAGCTCCCATTCACTTTTACTTGGTTGAGAACATTTGCCGATACAATCCCTTAAAATAAGATAAAATAAAATAAAATAAAATAAAACCTTTGGCTTTGGTTTTACATGCCATTTACGTGCCACAAGATTTGACAGGCATGTTGTTTGAAGTAGTGTAATTCTTATGGTTGAACTCTTCCTATAGGGTAACAAGTCTATAAATATAGAGCGAGTCCTGCTCGTCTTTTCATCAGTCTGTATCGGAACAATCGAGTTGAGAATTCACTACAAGGTTACAGGGGGTGAATCAATATCTGATTATTTCGCAATATACCAACCTGTAGTTAACACAGGGAGTCCAACAAAAGTCCATTTCCCGTAAATCTTAACCGACGGAAAGGCACGCCAATAATTCTGCTTGTAATTTAAAACTATTTGTCCACTGTATGCAACTAGGTCGTGTCTCCAAAGCCTGCGGTAAGTAAGAGTAGTTTTCATTACAAAAGCAGGAAAATTAGCAGTACAGTACTGCCAAGAACTTAACGCACATCGGCCGTCCTTTATGCTTAAAACTCTATAAAAAAAAACTTTTATGTAATGAGATTCGCTACCGAAGTAACTCTAAGAAAGTATCAAAGCATAAAATACTTTCACTTAATGTAAGGGCGTTGGAAAAGTATTGCAAAATAGTCAGTGTGGTTGAAAACGGGTCCTGTAAGACTTACCTCTTTGGGAATTTAGAAAATCTTAACTTTGACCAAGCTCTAATTAATTTGATTGCCAATCTCGATCAAAAGAGAACAATAGAGTTATCAGTGCTTTCATAAGCGACGAAGTTGACGGCTTCCATAGGCACCCCAGAGGGAGTGTTTATGTCACCCCCGCTGTTGCTACTAGTAGTTGGTATTGGTCGTTTACGGCGACGACGTAATTAAAATGGTTGAAGGGAAATTCCTGCCCAGCATCAGCGAACTATTTGAGTAAGCCCCAATGCGTAGGCAAAGCAATGCGGCTTGATTGTTAGCCCACTCTTGAACCAAAACGTCCTTGTTGTGTTCACAAACAAAAGAATAAACCCACTATTTGCTTAACCAATGATTGAGGAAATTCTCAACTATGCTATTTAGGTGTGATTCTGAACAAGATACACGGGGGGTAACTCAACGTTGAGGAAGAAAGGAAAGCCTGAATTACATTCTATGCATGCAGTCCCAAACCGAAAATAAATTTCTATAGCAATGTAGGGGAAGCAGGGTTAGTAGACTCAAAAAATATGTGACGACAAAACTTAAAGCTTACATCGAAATTGTGTCTTTTGGCCTACAAAAAAGTGACCGTTCGACTGAAAAAAAAGTTTTTAAAGACAGCTTTTTCTTACTTTTACAAAAGCATCTTTAGAGGGTCAACTAACCCCGTTACTGGAGTAAGTCGACTCACGCTATGGCGCATGTGGATTCAAGCTCCGTAACACTAAACTCTTACTTAAACTTTAACAATCTGAATAATTAGATAAGGCTTAAGTAATGCAGCTATGCTGAAACAAGGCTTCAGTCAGCTGTTGCCCACGTTAAAAAGAATAGTCACGGCAAGCCGTGTCATGGCTTAACGAAAAGGATGAAGGTCCTTAGTCTGACTAAGCTTGTGCTTAAAGGTGTCACTATCCCGCGATATCCGATAAAGTCAAATATTTGGAAGTCAAGGTTGAAAAAACATTTCTTTGATTCAAGTATGTTGAATCTAAAACCAAACTAGGGGAAGGGTTACATTCTGCTTAGGCGAATCGTTGGATACCCCATCCCAATTGACCACTGTCAACCTCCGAATCGCGTCATAAATCTTGGTTGTGAAAGTTTCTATTAACTTGAATTGTGTTTAGAATTTATCAGTTAGAAATTTTCTTCCCTAAAAAAGGGGCGTGGCACCAACCCGTTTTCAATAACATTGCTTTTTTTGTTCATATTTTTTATCAGAAGTAGTATACACGTGTTGGTTGCATTTTCATATAAAAAAATTTGGTTTATACTTAAAAAATTCTCCAAAAGTGGGCGTGGCAAGAAATTATTAATTTCAGTTGATAGCTTACACAGATGTTTGAACATTTTATAGCGCTTTTTTGGATTTAAAGAAAATATATCGAATAAAAACAGTTTATTAGAATGCAAATTCTTTATGACCATGCCCACATGGGGGTGGTTTTTGCTTCTTTTTGAAATGCCAATCACAATACACTTAAGCGAGGATAATAATTTATTTTTCAAGCCAATAAGTAAAGTGGGCGTGTTAGTGTGCGGATTTCAAAATTTTTTTCACTTGTACTGCTTCGGGACCTAGAAAAAAATAAATAGAGTGGCGCAACAGCTCGAGGTGAACCAGGGCCAACATCTCAACAATGTATGCTGTGTGTGTTGATTTCTTCACATACACAATTTTTTGCCGAATCCGAACGGCACTTTGAGAAGTTTTTTCAAGACAATTGATACTCTCGGAGGGCTTGTGAAAGCCTCGCGGAGGTGGGGACCGTGAAAAAGAACAAGTCTTTTTTTTCAGGTGACGATGCCAGGATTTGAACCTAGACCTCCGGCGTAGTAAGCACACACACTAACCACTAGAAAAAACCTAGAAAAAACAGATATTAAGTTTTAAGTTCCTAGCTCAAAATTTAAGGCCTTAAAACTACCAACACACGGACAGACGGACGAACGGACGGACGGACTGACATAGCTCATTCGAACAACGATTCGGTCTCGATCGTATGACCTTAAGGTCTTGGGGGTCTATTATTTCTCTATGCTACAATCTATGAATCAAATTTAATATACCTCCTATACTATGGGATGGGGTATAAAAAACATTGTCCACACTCTCGCAGTGCAGAGGTGCCTTTAGAAAGACATGGGGCTTATCTTCGAAAAAGGTTCTCTGAATCTATGGGGCCATGGTGAGACCACTCCTCTCCCATGCATCAGTTGTTTGGTGAAAACGTCTTACTGTCTCTTTTGCCACACTCCGAACCAACTTGCCTTGGTTACACAGTGGCTTTCCGTATCACGTCGGGCATCTAGAGCAGAAGTGCTCTAAAGAACCTCCCCCTTGAAAAACCTATTTATCATGAGGTGTACACAGAAAACCATCTTTGTCTTAAGGATAGGTGGCTTTGATACTACGCGCATATGAATTTAGGGAAACTCGTGCGAGAATTGTCCTTCGATGCCTGTTTAGTGTGAACATGCCTTTTGACGCAATGACACCAAATATGTCATCCTTCCTTTCTTCCTTTTCTTTTGCGACAAAGCTATCTCGTCGGCTTTCCTGAGGCAATGGAATGGCTTCAGCCAACCTCTGGGCCAGGGCGAGAGTGCCATCGTGTTTTCATGGATGACTTAAAATCCGGACAGGGGTTGGTGATGGAGAACATTGGTTATGAGAATATTAGACTCTACTAACGCTTAGGTAAATACGTGTCTGTCTTTCGAGCGGAAAATTTCGCTATCCGAACGGATGTGCATTATATTTCGACTATCAGCTGAAGGGAAAGAAGCATATGCGTTTGCAGTGACAGCGAAGGCACACTTAAAACGTTGCTTAACCCTTTACCCTCAACTAAGATAGTTATCGAGCTCAAGATTTCGCGCAACTTAAGGTCGGAGAGCTAAATGCAGTGAATCTTGGTTGGGCCCCAGTCCCAGGATCACTATTCTTGTCAAGTCTGCGATTGATGCTATGATGACAAGTCGTATTGGCATGAGTGCCGGATATCGGCAGGGTGTAAGATTCTTTCCTTCTATCTCTCAGAATAATCGGCTACAAACTTCTGCCTTGCGTGAAACAACAGCCTGTCCTGTCTGTGGAGAGGACAACGATACATTGAAAAACTTTTTCAGTAATTGTCCAGGCTTTGTTCGCATCAGGTGGACGATCTTTGCAACAAATAAGTGTCGTTGTGTCTGAGTGCATAGAAGCAGCCTGCAACAAATAAAAGCTTACTTAATTTTATCTTTTTACGTTGCCCAGTCCTGCTTTATGGCACAGAAGCATGGACCCTGTCAAAGGCGGATGAGAACACTTTAGGCTGCTTCGAGGGGAAAATCCTTCGGACAATTTACAGTCCCGTCTGCATAGACGAAGAGTAGAGGAGACAGTGTCGCTGTACAGCCCGTACAGTTTGATGGTATGAGGTATACGGGCTGTACAGCGACACCGACCTAGCCAGGAGAGTCAAAATTCAGAAGGTACGATGGTTCGGCCATCTAGAGTGAATGGACACCAACGCTCCGGCCCGAAAAATCTTCGAATCCATCCCGCAGAGATGGCGCAGTAGAGGAGCACTGAGACACAGGTGGCGTACACAAGTGGAAGGGGACCGCAGCCAACTTTGTGTGCGAAACTGGAGACGGCTAGCTGGTCACAGAGGTAGCTGGTGAAGCATGTTGACCCCGTACCGTAGCGCCACCTACAACAACAAATAATTTTATCACTCTTCCCTCAGAAGAATTAAAAAATTATGCACATTTATCAAAAAAGCCTACCGTGCAGCTACGGGTGAGAATATGGCTGCAGCGCCCCCGAAACGGAAAGATAGCGCTTGTCGTAAAAGGCGACTAAGGGGTCTAGGCCGCCGTAACACCTGAGTGAGCCTAGCGGTACATTTACCAACTTAAACTTTCCCACAAGTGTGCATTATGTAAGTCCGTGGGTGACATGACTGGGGGACCACCGATGTCAGAAAAGGACGTTCAAACAACAATAAGGACTATGGACGTGTCGAGCAAAACAAGTCGTTTAGACAAGAGCATTATGGAAAGGTACTCTAAAAATGGAACTACCCCGCCAGATACTGCTTATGGCTTACATGGTAGAGAGGGTCAGAGCTAGTTGGTTTCCGAGGTATAGCAAAATAATGCAACTTAAATAATAATGCGCTTAGGCGCAAGCTCAGGGTCGCGAGTTGGATTGTTGGAAGCATGACTGGTTGTAGGTACGAACTTGAAGAGATGATGGTAAGAAGGCGAGTGGATATCTTGTGTGTCCAAGAGACGAAATGGCGGAACACCGAAAATCGGGCTCGTTTCGTGGATGTAAAGACAAAAGCTTACAAGATTTCTGCGGAACTCAACAAGGTAGGAACGGAATCGGTATCATCCCTGCGGCAGAGTTACTTGATGGCGTCTTGAATATTTCGAAGCCAAGTGACCGGTTGAGGTCTCTCAAGCTGATGATGCAAGGTGAGGTTTGGAACATCGTTAGTGCATATGCTCCCCAAGTTGGGTATGAGCAGCGGGAAAAAGATGCATTCTGGATAGATTTTCATAATCTCATCAAGGCGATCCCAAAGGAAGAGCTTTTGTTTGTAGGTGGAAACTTGAACGGACATGTCGGGAAATTAAACGAGGACTATGAAGACTGCCATGGTGGACTAGGGCATGGCACTAGGAACTCTTCTGGTGAAGATATCCTAAACGTTTGCACCTAAACAGGCCTAAACAGGCCTTCGATGGGAATGAGACCCAAATTGAATATCATTAGGTTCACTAAAACCGCGGGTCAAAGATTGCAAAGTGATCTTAGGTGAGGCGATTACAACATAACACCGCCTGCTGCTGACCGTCTTTTTTATGGAACCGTCAAAAAAGAAAATTAAGCAAGCAAAGGTATCTAGGAGAATTAACTGGTACTGGTTGGATAAGGAAAAAGGCGAAGCATTTTTAAATGCCATGCAAAACTACCTCTGTAACATCATTAACGAGAACGAAAATGAAGAGTGCAGAGCACAAACTATGTGGGATGACCTACAGCGAACGTGCATAGAGAAGGCCAAATAACCTCTAGGGACTTCAAAAGGCCACCGCAAACAGGTCAATGAAACATGGTGGTGGTCATATGAGGCGAAACTAGTGATCAGTAAAAAGAAAACGGCATTCAAGGCATGGAAGAAGTGCTCCTCGAACAACAGAGATGATATGCTTCGCTTGGAATTGGAATTTAGACACCTCAAGAGTCTTGCTGAGAAGAAGCGCGCCCAGGTTCAAGCAAAGAGAATGGAGGGCCTGTATTAGGAATTGGTGGAAGTTTCTCCTTCCACGGCTAATCACATCAGGCCATGCAGCATCTTCGACAAAGCATCTTAAATAAGTGGGCTAAAATCTTCAAAATTGCCGTTCAGAGGAGAAGAAACGCCCAGGAGATTCGTTCGCCAAGATTCATCAACAATGCTTAGGGACAGCTTCTTGTGTATGACGACAAAATTCTTCACAGGTGGCAGCAGTCCCGAACAATGAGGGACTTTTGAATGAACAGTTTCCCAGACACCACTTCCCAGAATAAACTACTCCGAACCGAGAAGAAGTACCAGACATCACAGGCTAGGAGGTTGGGAAGCCGGTTAACTACTCTAAAAAGCGAAAAGCGGTTGGGCCGGATCAAAAAACCCTCAGAGCTCTGGAAGAAAATAGAAGACAGTGAGTCCAGATGGCTCACGACCTTCATCTCCAAACTAATAAGAGGGGATCCAATGCCCAATCAGTGGAGGGAAAGTTATCCCTTTCCTTTGTTTAAAGGATAAGGTGATATACGAAGCTGTGACAATTACCGTTCTATCAAGCTGACGTCTCACACAATGAAGATCAACTTGATAGTTGACTGCGGAAAACAATAAGACCCTCTGAGGACCAGTGTGGGTCTGTCGGATTTGCACCAGTGTGGGCAAATCAACCACTGATGCAATCCAAAGTAAGGATCATTATAGAAAAACATTGTGATGCCCTTAAGGATTTGCATATGGTGCTGGTTGATTTTGAAAAAGCTTTCGATAGACCTCCACGAGATTTGATATGGGTGGCGCTAAGAAAACGAGGGGCTCCAGAAGCCTACGTGCGGATGATCATAGATATGTATGATGGAGCAAAGACAAGAGTAAGATGTCCTTCCGGAGTCACTGATTTGTTCTCAATTAAAGTCGGTGTACACCAGGGAAGCGTCTTAATAAGTCCTTTGCTTTTCATTGTAGTCCTTGATTATCTGCTTGAAGGAAAACAAACGGACCCGAAGGTACATCAGTTATTCTTCGCTGACGATGGGGCCATCATAAGTGAAGATCATACGTCCCTGCAGCGAGCACTAGATGTATGGGTGGATGTTTAAGAGGGGAATGGGCATCATATAAGCCAAAAGAAAACAGAGTACCTGTGCTGCCCAATCTCTGACCCACCCGAACTAATTCCAGATATTAAATTGAATGGAAAGGTGCTTCCCAAGTGTGAAAAGTTCAAGTACCTGGGATCTATGATCAATAGCAAAGCAATTTGTTTTGACGACACCAATCATCGCGTAAGCGTGGGGTGGGTGAAGTGATGAGAAAACTCCGCCATCTTCTGTGACCGAAAAATGCCTCCTTAGCTGAAAGGAAGGCTCTACACCGCAGTCATGCGTCCGGCGCTTACATATGGTTCACAATGTTGGACAGCGTATAAGAAATATGAGAGCAAATTAACGGCAGCCGAGATGAAGATGCTTTGCATGAAGCGAGATAGAATAAGAAGTACGAAGATCCGAGTAAGCCTCCATGTAAAAGAACCTATCGCCAGAAAAATAGTGCACGATCGGCTCAGTTGCTATTGCCACGTTCAAAGGAGAGATCCTACAAACCCCGTCAAAAAGGCAATGTCAATCAACATTCCAGCGCAATCGCGAAGGAGAGGAAAGCCTAAACATTCATGGATCACACAAATGCAACGAAAACAGCATTTATTTGGCCTCAGTGACGAAGAGATGAAAAACCGGTTGGCCTGCCGGTATACTCTGAGGTCAAATCGGTGCACCCCACAAGCGGACCATTAGGAACGCAGTAGGGTGGGAGGATTATGAAACATCATTTCAGATCATAACCTCGTCTCTAAATGGAAATGAAGAAGAAGAAGAAGAAGCACATTTATCAATAAAACACATAATTTTGAATGCTTGAGGGAAGGAACAGGAGTGCCAGAAAACTGTTGAAATCTTCCTTGTTAGAGTAGTTTAACTGATGAATTACCGCCCACTACAGACCTATGCAGGTGTGACGACCTCCATCTAAAAAAAATACTCTTATATCAAGTTTTGGCTATCTTACTTTTGCGTCAGAACATCAGCTTTTGGCGCGAGGCACTGCTTTAAAATTGTCATAAACGCGATAAGAAAAATTTTATCCGAGAATTGACAACGCCCACTTTCTAACCAGTTTTCAGACAAAAATTCAATTTTTTTTAAAGATATGTATGAAAAATATTATGTGTCAAAAAATTTATTTCTACAAATTTGCTGCATTTTGTTTGTACAAACTCTATGTATCTGCCCACTTTTGTGGGCGTGGTAAAAAAAATTGAATTTTTTAGGCAAAAGGCAGGGTTCTCGGTCCGAAATTGATCCCATCGCATGGCTAAGCGTGTAAAGGTAATATTTTATATCCCGCCCATTCTCTTGGAGGCGCGACAAAATACTTTTTAGCACTGTTGCCCTTTCCCCACTTGTTTGTTTTTCAATCAGTTTTCCAGCCAACTTGCAATAAATTGACTGATTTGATGAGATGTCAATTACATGGCCTTACAGTCTCTTATAAAGTGTGGGAGTCAAAGGACTTGAAAAAATCAACATCTCTTGTGTGCTTAGTTGAACTAAAGAACAAGCCCCTTTCTAGCTCTTAATCCTTCATACTGTCCCGTTGCATTTGACAACATTTAAGTTTTTGTGCAATCATCTAAATTCTTTCCATTTTGCTTCGAAAAGCTGCCCTTGCTCTAATCCTAATCGATGTGAGATTCTCTCAGTAGCATCTAAATAAAAAATTTAGATCAATCACATAAAAAAGTAAACGAAATCCAACTATAGACCGTGATTTTTCCTGCCGAGCGAGACTCCTTTTCCGGAAAGCATCCACCGTCGTCGTCATTCTGATTTTCTGTTGACATAAAAACCAATCATTCTCAAATTGCTACTTTTAAAGGCGGAACAGAAAAGGATGAAAGCAAAGTTGTAAACGGATTTTCGGAAACATTTTTTTCGTTTTTTATTTCAAAATCAACTGAATGAAAAAGGATAACCAAACAGCCCGCTGAACTGTACTTTGATATCGATTCAAATTCAGTAGACACAGACCTTCGGTTACTGAAGCAGAAAAACAAAAGCTCCACGCTGATCAACCCTTATATACGGACTTTAGGCAACCGTCGAGTTTGTAGTATTAATTTATGCCTTTCCCCCCTTTATGTCTCTGGTCAGCTGTGCAGTAAGGCAAAAGCGAAGAGGTAAACAAAGCGAAGCAAGGACTCACTGATGATGGTTAGTATTTAAGGAAAAGCTTGTTAAGTCAACACAGAAGTGGTTGCGATTTTTGCATTTAGCATTGAGCCAACTTTAGTCCCGAAAGTTTTTGTCCTTCATTTCAGACACTTCTTTGCTGAAACTTTAATAAAAAAAGTTCAGTTATTGGGGGGAGGTTTGATATTATCTCCTTTTTAAATTGTTTTCCTTTTTTTCGTTCACCTCCTCGGTTATCCTCTTGGAGTTCCAAGATGAACAAGAACCATCTCGACTGGGTGCTATTTGAGAAGAAAGAGGATTATATCCTGGCGTAAAGTTTCCCTGGAAAATTGTTTCTGTTTTAAATGGAAATTAACTGAAGTGGTGAAATGCTAAAGGGTTGACCGAAATTTAAAAGGATTTTTCTTTCGAATGAGAAGAGTGTCCCTTTTTCATTATCGATTTTTTTTGTAGGTAAACCATTACTATAACAGTACTCTTGATATGTTGCCCTTCAACACTGTCAATCATGCTCACCATCGTCCATCAATTTTCATACTCCTGCTGTTTGTAGATAGCACCATATTTCTGTTCGTCCTGTCAGAAGCTAAAAACAGTTATGTAATCACACTCGATTGACCACCTATTGGGAAATACCAAACTAATTGGGTGATCATTCACTGCTCTTTTGAGCATGGTTTCCGACCGATTTGACTTTGAACCTTTTCAGATAAAAAACAGAGACGGTTTGTCGATGTAGAAAATGTTAACCTTCGTGTACTTACCTATTGAAAGCGATTGGTTTTCGAACTTTCTTGTCATTTTATGAGATCTTTTATGTTCAACTTCAAAAAAATTCTTATCGGTATTAAACCTTCCAACAAGAAAAAAAACTAAAAATTAAATGGCACTTGCAGCTCAGAAGAGCCATCGCCTGACCTATCTTACAATCATGCATGATGTGTGCATGTTACAGGTGTTTTTCACACATGAAAGGGACCGGCGAATTGAAAGGTCTCTCATGACAAATGATACTCTCGTAGGGTTTGTCAGGCCCTCGCGGAGGTCGGACACCGTGAAAAAAACTGATTGCCCCGGTCGGGATTCGAACCCGGAACCTCGTGCACAGTGGTTTTAAACACTTACCACTGCACCACGCCAACCACAACTTCCAACAAGAAGTGCCCTTTCAATTAATTTAATCTAAAGTATAACGTTGCCAACGGAATTAATTTTCATCCAAATGTTATGATATTTGACCCAGGGTATATGAATTTCAATGCATAAGTTGTAAAACAGTGAAAATAGTCACCATAGATCATTAATAGTCTAAGAGCTGATCAACATACTTTTGCTGATTTCAACAACTTTCTTAACTAGTAAATTTGTAATTTTAAAGGTTTTGGGATATACCGCGTTCCTAAACCTTTAAAATTATGTCTAACAACCGCCAAAGCCTTAAAAGTTATAGAGTAAATTTGTTCTCCTGAGCGCAAAGATGACAGCCTGAATTACAAAAGAAAAAAGAATATTTACCACAAAAGTTAAACCAGACTCCAGCTTCTAAATTTCGTTCGTTTTTTGACACGCCCATTTAATGAAAGCTTAATGAAACGTAAAGTCTCAACTATGAGCTTAAAAGTGAAGTAGATATGTTACGTAAGGAAAACAACGCTTCATGGAACCCCCGTGGTACTAAAGAATGCAAGGAAACACCGAAACGTTAATGCGAATACCACACGAACGACGAAGACAAGGCTTAGCAAGAAGCGTTTTACAAGAGATTGAGACCGTACAACAAAAAGTAGAAATCCCAGCCATGCTAAAAAACGCGGCGGCAAAAACACCATGGTAAAAAATCACCGACCTCATGGAATAAATGTCGTTGAGATAGCAGACTACGAAAAGTTGCGTAACGTTCTAAAAAATACACCGGGGACGAAAAAGAACTTAATATCGCTTCGGAACAATGTATAGTAAGTTAACGTCGATGGCTCTGATGCCTATCGGTCACTATCAAAAAAATTTAATACAGAGAAAGTTCAATGGTTTACTTAAGAAAATGCAGATTATCGCGAGGGATTAAGAAAAAGGACAAGGAAGAAAAAATAGAAAACATGCAAGCCCAAGGCTTTACTCATGATGCCGTGAATATATAATAAAAAAGAAAGAGAAGCAACTTACGCACGAAGGAAAATATGCCGCTGTTATCAGGCGCGGTTCGCCAATTTTTATGCTTTTTTTTTAGAACTGGGAACATCAACAAAACTTACAAAATTGAAGCAATCCCTAATTTCAAGATCCAAATCGAGCCCAAGAAGTAGGAAGCAGAAGGGAAACAGTCTTATACCTCAAAGTAAGCGATGCCAAGGTTTCAGAAATGCTCAAGCGTACTACCAGATGCGTGAAATGCGCCTGTAAACGCATCTCTAGATAGATTGCAACCAGGACTTAACGGTTTGCGCCAGTTATAAGGGATGTGTCTTAGCGAGCTACCGAGGTTTTGAAATAGCCATAGGGTAAAAGAACGTAATGAAACTCTTAAAAAACGTACTGAAGAAAAGTTCACTCTAATACTACGTTTTCATTAGAGCCGAAATGAGCTCATTTTGAAATCCGGGAAAAAAGTGTTTTCATTTATAATTTTCGTATTTGCTTTTGCAGCTATTCCAGGGACGGAGCTTCACTCTTACTGCAAAAAAACTCAATGGGGTTCCCATTTTAATTTCATTAGCATGAATTATTTAATTATTTTACCATAGTGTAAAATAAAAGTGCAATGCTGTGTTTTTGGGGGAAAAGCGTTTGAATCAATTTGGAATTGATAAAAAAAAAAAAAAATAAAAATGGAAAAGCATCGTAGAGGAGCTTTTGTAAAAAAAATCGAGCAACCAGCTTTCAAACGTTCGATGCATGCCGAGTAAACAAGTTGCAGACATAAAATTACACCAAATCTGGATAACTGTCCTTTTACAGCCCACAAACGTCTCTTGTATTTAAAAGACACGGATTCGTATTCAGTGATTTGTTCGTTTCTGTAAATCTAAAAAGCTTATGGAAACGGCCGTTTTTGTTTTAGACCTTTAAATTAACACTTAAGCATCAGTGCCGTTACCAATGTCAAGTCCTCTTCCTGTTATGTTAAAGGCTACATCGACATCGATTTCTGATGGTTGATATGCGCATCATCCATCAGAAAATTTGAAAGAGGGATCCTCCCTTTGCATCAAAGACTGCATTAAGCACTACAAAAACGAAGAATTAGAACTTGACTCTATGCAAATACCTTCAGTCTGAGTAAAATTAAGTCACATAGATTACAACATCGCATTAAGTTATTTTCCTCCGTAGTATAGGCTGGCGGACGAGGATCTTTATCCCCTCTTTGACTCCCTTCGGTCAAACTATATCATCGGCGAGAACATTAACGCGAAAAATATTTTTTAAAGCCAGTAGAAAACATGGCCAAGTTTTCTTATCGACGCAACGGAAAAGGCAGCGTATTGGCCACCTGACAAAAATAAAATTCCTGACCTTGTAGGAAACCCTTCCCAAGTTCTGGTTTCCTATAAAGAAGTCGTGTCTAAGCTTGGTAACGCCCACCTAGAAGAAAAAATTGCATGCAAGGTGTTTGGAGCGGCTTCATAGGCTATTAGTAGGGCTTTTAAGCGCACTACCAGCATATATGAAAAAAATAGAGTACCGCTAAATACTTTAGTAAAACAGCAAAATCGTATGATTTAGCCCAAAAAGCCTTGAAACCAAATCCCGAGACGCAGTGGAGGAAAATTACCAGGCTTACTTTATCGGTGTTATGGACTAAAGTCGTAAGGTCGAACTTTCATGGTGCATAAAACGAATTGCGAAAGGCAGTCGGTTCTTGGACCTAGGATCGTGTGGCGACTCTTTTAAATTCGGGCATCATGAAATAAAAAAAAAGTTTCGGGCACGCGCATAGTGTAAGCCAAAAAAAAGCCATAAGTAAAGTTTGTCGCGTTTAAACCAACAATATGTAAAGAATTCCGCATATAACGATAGAACTCCAACTAGTGAAATACTTGAATTTCTACCCGAAAAAAAAAAAAAAAACTATTATGTGCCCTATATAAGAAGTTATAAGAAACTCCAGAACGTGCAACCGAGACCCTTACAAATAGATATGTGTGATGTGCCTACAGAAAAAGTAATATAGTAGGAGAGCCGACGGCATATTGTCTTAAGGCATAAAACAATAGGATGAGTTGAGTAAAATATGAAAGTCTGCTAGTAAACTAAGAGAAAAAGCCAAGGGTTGTCGGGAATTTTCGCCCAGGGATGGAAATAACGGGCCGCTTCCGGTACGGTATTTTAGTGATTTTCGTAGGCATAGAACAATAGGTAAAGCTTATCACCATTCGACAGAGGGCGTTGAATAGTTCCCAAAAATATTGGGTTGGCAGGCACCAACTGCCCACTAACAACTTTCGTCTAAACCAGGCTTTTTTTTGATTAACCATATGCATAAAATAATAGAATGAACCATATACCAAATTAAAGGTTAGAGCATACAGTTTACGAATATATAGGGTTGTCTGCGGTAAATTAGCCAGGTACATAGACAACCCTCCACTTTAAGGCTAGCTACACAGGGTTTTAAAAAAAAAAAAAAACGCCGGTAGTTTCAAAATGCAATAAAACAAGTTGTGTATAAGATACTAACGATTTTTTTTTATTTGAAAGGCCATTATAAGCCAATTCAGCTGATATAATTTTTTTTTTTCCAGCAAAAATGTACTTTGACGCCAAAGATGATTTTTCGGTCGAAATTGGGGTAATTTTCCAATAAATTTTTTTTTACCAAAGTTTTATCATTTCGACGTGTTGTTTAATCTTGCTGCTTGCTATGGTACTTTGGCTGCAGTAAAATAATAATAACCAACAGATAATACATATGCTACGAAAACAACAAGCGCGTTAGGCCGCCGAAAACCACCTCGCCATTGAAAAACCATATAAAAAAAAAAATTCTTTCTATTCTGAAAAGCATTTGATTGCACAACTTATAAAAAAAACTCATTTATTTTGATCTCTATACTAAGAAAAATAAATTCAAAATATTTCGCCATGTGTAATATCTCTTCAAGAGACGCATTGTGCGTTTCAATCCACACCAATTGTTCCTAAGGGCTACGTTGGTTTGTTTCATAATTTTCCTGAAAATCTCACTTCTAAACAAGGTATAACCCTATTAAAAAAGACAATACTCCCCATACACCTATAAATATAACAAAGGTGGATTTTACTTTTTCAATATGTGTTGATGCCTTAGGATGGTGTGTCCCAAACGAAGACGAATGAACTTAGAAATACATTTTCTAGATATTGAAGATGGATAGATGAGGGCGTTGCAGCATGTGTTGATTCTGGAGTATTGGGTGTTGATGCTAATCCAACTAGTGCTTTTGTTGCTTTTAATTATGGAACTTATTTTTCTTAGAAGATCTGTTTTCGAAAAAAAATCAAAAGTGAACACTGGTTTTTTGCTGCAGAGTTTTGCCGCTTCATCTGCGAATTCGTTCCCTGGTATTCCGATATGAGCAGGTACCCACATCAATTTGAGTTTTTTTGGGTTTTTGATAAAAAGATCTCTTATATTATTTATAAGTTTGGTGTTTTGGTTTGGGTTGCGTACGGCATTAATATCCGATAAGCTATCAGAACAGATAACTGATTTGGTCTTATGGTGGAGCATTATTTTGGCGGCTTCAAAAATGGCTAGCGACTCGCACGTAAAAATCGACGCAAACTCGATCAGGATACCCGCTCTTAGCAAAGTCCCATATTCGTCGGTTACAGCAAATGAAGAGCTATGTTCGGGTAGGGAAAACATGAATTTTTAATATTCGAAGGTGGAACAGTTAAGTCGAGCTTGACACGTTTCGTAGGCAGGCCCATTTGTTTGGCAGATGCAAGGGCTTTTGCGATGGTGGATGGAAATCGCATGTTTCTTCTTGAAAAATTTCTAGAGTCGATATCTTTGCCAATGATGGATTCATGCGAGAATAAAAGCTTGGCGAGTATTTTCAAAATGGTCTCGGATTGTCGCTGCTCCAACGTAGGAAGGCCGGCTTCGGCCATGATACTGATGATTCTAGTGGTGCGATAAGCGTTAATACTTCTCCTGGCGGCTTGATGGTATGTTGACTTGAGGAGGTTAAGAGTTGTTTTAGGGCATTTACCATAAATACATAAACCATAATCTATTTTACTTAAGACTAGAGATTTAGTGATATTGCAAAGAGTATTAACATGAACATGAAGGTGGTCAAAGGATCTAAGCAAAGGATCTGGTCCTCCAGGTTGGGGGTCGTGCCGTCGGGGTGACTTCCCGGCCACATAAAGAAACACCAGTCACGAAGCAGAAACAAGCCTCGGATTCGGACGGATTTACTGTTGACGACCAATGCAAACGAGAAAAGGACAACGAGCTCCGGATCTGCACGTGGAATGTTAGGTCCCTTAACAGACCACGTGCAGCCGAGCAACTAGCGGAGGCCCTTAACGACTGCAAGGCAGACATTATTGCCATCCAAGAAATGCGGTGGGACGGGCCGGGCAAAAGAAGGATGAAAAACTGCGACATCTACTACGGCGACTGCTATCGGCATCAAAGACAGCGCTTATTTGGATGTGGTTTCGTTGTTGGAGGCAGACTTAGGCAAAAAGTCTTGGGCTTCAACCCTGTAAGCGAGCGCCTCGCGACGATCCGCATCAAGGCTAAATTCGCCAACATTAGCCTGATATGCGCACATGCCCCCACAGAGGAGAAAGATGACGAGACCAAAGATATGTTCTACGAGCTCCTGGACAAAACTTATGAGCAGTGCCCTAGCTACGACATTAAGATTGTCCTAGGCGATTTTAATGCCAAGCTAGGAAGGGAGGGCATCTTTGGTCGTACTGTCGGAAAGCATAGCCTGCACGACACGACCTCCGATAACGGATTCAGGCTGATCGACTTTGCTGCGGGGCGACACGTTGTGGTAGCTAGTACACAGTTCCCGCATCTCAATATCCACAAAGGGACATGGAGATCTCCCGATCAATCAACCGTCAACCAGATTGACCATATTGCGATCGACGCAAGGCACTCCTCCAGTATCATGGATGTCCGAACTTTCCGAGGGGCCAACATTGACTCGGATCACTACCTTGTTGTAGCCAAGGTACGGCTGCGGATATCCCGACCAGCGCGAAGTAATGGAAATACTGTGAGGAAGTTTGACGTCGGCCGACTACAATCGCAAGAGATCGCCAGGTCCTTCTCCAACCGAGTCTCTCAAAACCTTCTACGAAGTCCTATGCAACCAGCATCAAGTATTGATAGCCAGTGGCAACACTGTCAAAATGCCATCAGAGACGCCGCCTCTGAAGTGCTGGGTTTCAGACGGCGACCACAACGAAACCCCTGGTTTGACGAAGCATACAAAGCGGCGCTGCACAGAAGGACTAGAGCTGCTCGCGAGCTCTACGAGCAGAGGAGGAGAGAGGAGCACCGGCTTCTCCGAAGGAAAAAGAGAGAGCACGAGAAGCGCGCGGTTGAAGAGATAGAGAGATGTTACAACAGGAATGAGGTTAGAAAGTTTTACCAAAGGATCAAAAGGTCCTGCCAAGGGTATAAACTTCGAACTGAAGCCTGTAAGGACCATCAAGGGAACATCGTTGTAGAATCGCAGTCGGTGCTGAGGATTTGGAAAGACCACTTCTGCAGACTGTATAACGGCGAGGACGAACCAAATACCGCTGTCAGGCAGAAAGAACCATTCAACCCGGGCGAAGACGTTACCGACGAAGCATACGAACGATACCGCCCACCCGACCTGGAGGAGGTGAAAGTAGCTGTGTCTAAGCTCAAGTGCAACAAAGCAGCCGGAGCAGACGGCCTAGCTGCCGAACTTTTTAAATCCGCTGGCGATGAGCTGGTTAGGAGCATGCACCAGCTCATCTGCAAGATATGGTCGGAAGAAAGCATGCCCGACGAATGAAACCTCAGCATTGTTTGCCCGATCCTGAAGAAAGGAGACCCTCTGAGTTGTGCCAACTACAGAGGCATAAGTCTTCTAAACATCGCATACAAGATCTTTTCTGCTGTACTGTGTGAACGCCTGAAGCCGTTTGTCAACAATCTGATAGGCACATATCAGTGTGGCTTTAGGCCAGGAAAGTCCACCATCGATCAAATATTCACACTGCGGCAGATCTTGGAGAAAACCCAGGAATTCCAAATCGATACACACCACCTCTTCATCGATTTCAAGGCCGCGTATGACAGCATCTATAGAGACGAGCTATATAGCGCAATGTCTAGTTTTGGCATCCCTGCCAAACTCGTCAGTCTGTGCAGGATGACGATGGAAAACTCACGCTGTTCCGTCAAGGTCGGCAAAGACCTCACCGACCCCTTTGATGTCAAAAAAGGATTAAGACAAGGCGACGCGCTGTCATGCGACTTCTTTAACATCATACTTGAGAGAATTGTGCAGAACTCTCGCGCCAACACCAGAGGTACAATCTTTCAAAAGTCCGTTCAACTACTTGCATACGCAGACGACATTGACATAATCGGTAGAACAAAGCGTGATGTCAGTGAAGCCTTCGTGAGTATTGGGACGGAAGCGGCGAATATGGGTTTAGCAGTCAATGAGGGCAAAACCAACTATATGATGCTGCCATCAAGAAAAGACTCCCAACACCGACGTCTTGGACAAAACATCACCATCGACAGCTATAACTTTGAGGTAGTTAAGGACTTTGTCTACCAGGGTTCCGCTATCAATTCAGACAATGACACCAGCGCTGAAATCAAACGAAGGATAACTCTTGCCAATCGCTGTTTCTTTGGGCTAAGAAGGCAATTGAGTAGCAAAGCCCTCTCTCGAGCAACTAAAGTGTCCATGTATAAGACCCTCATCATCCCAGTCCTGCTTTAAGGTGCAGAAGCATGGACCCTGTCAAAGGCGGATGAAAACACTTTAGGCTGCTTCGAGAGGAAAATTCTTCGGACGATTTACGGTCCCGTCTGCATAGACGGAGAGTGGAGGAGGAGATATAACATCGAACTGTACGGGCTGTACAGCGATACCGACCTAGCCAAAAGAGTCAAAACACAACGTCTACGATGGCTGGGTCATCTAGAGCGGATGGACACCAACGCCCCGGCCCGAAAAATCTTCGAATCCACACAGCAGGGACGACGCGGTAGAGGAGCACCGAGACTCAGGTGGCGCACGCAAGTGGAAGGGGACCTCAGCCAACTTTGCGTGCGAAACTGGAGACGACTAGCTAGAGACAGAGCTGGGTGGCGAAGCTTGTTGGCTGAGGCCCAGGTCCACCCCGGACTGTAGCGCCACCTTAAGTAAGTAAGTAAGTATTAACATGAACATTTAATTTATTGTTTGACAAATAATTAACTATGTTTGACCCTGTAGCTTTGCTTTTTTTAAGATTGATAACATGATTTTTCCAATTATATTTTTTATTGAATTTCAAACCTAAAATATCCAAGTTATCTACATTTGGTATGTCAATTTCGTTAACAGATAAGTTAATTTGGGAACAATTAATTTCACGGCATACATGCAATATTTAACATTTACTTAGTGATAATTTGGCACCTGAAGACTTGCACCATTCTAATATTTGTTTGAGTAAATTTGTTAGGATATTTTTGGTTTTTTCTAAATCGTTAATCTTACACATGATGAAGATATCATCCGCGTAGATACAGTGATCTAGAAGATTGTATTTTGCAATTATGGTATTGATCTCATTAAAGGCAAGCAAGAAAAGAACGACCGACAAAGGCGAACCTTGTAGTATGCCATTTTCCAGTGGACGGTTGGCAGAAAAAACATTATTGACTTTTGCGGATATTGTCCTGTTTGACAAAAAGGATTTTATATAATTGTACATTTTAGGCCCGATACTCCATTGTTTTAGCTTGCTCAAAATTAAATCTATGCCGATACGGTCGAATGCTTTATCGAATTCAAGTGAAAGTATCGTCACGTGGTTACGAGAAGACAAGGCTTTGGAAACATAATGATCAATGTGGAGTAATGCGTCCGAATAACTCCTATTAGGATTAAAAGCGATTTGGTTTATGCTTATTAATTTTTGGTTTCCATAAACCAAAGAAGACGCTTAGCAACTATTTTTTCGAAAACTTTTGACATGCATGGAATGAGCGATATTGGGCTGTAACCTTCAAATGAATTTATGGGTTTTTTGGGAGGAATATTGCGGTATGGTTCCGGTATTGAATATAAGGTTATATAATCTAAGAAGTCTTTATTTAACATGGACTGGTAGATTTTTAATCATAGGATACGAAATGCGGTCTCTACTTGGCGTTTTTCCCTTCAATCGACTTAAACAACTTTCGAGTTCTGTTTTTGAAAATATGCTTTCTATTTGTTTTGCTTCATTGCTGCAGCTAGTATTGGGCGCGGAGCAGCGAAGGCTATTAGTTTTCGCTTCTTTAAAGGAGAGAGAAAAGTTATTGTCTGTCGAGAGCTTTGACCAGGTATTTGCAAAAAATTTGCTGATATCAAGTGCAGAATATACTGCACCATTGGGGGTTTCTATGATTTTTATTGTGCGGGAAGTATGCCTGCCAGTGAGAGAACGTATATTACTTCAGATTTTGGCTGTCGTAGAATTAGGATTAATGGCAGAGGTGAAAGCTGATAGACTTTTATTTTTACTTATTTTCATTTCCCTACGAAATAGAGCGTTAGAGCTTATATATTCAATAAGATTAATTTGTGCCGGATGCTTTTTAAAACACATCCAAGTTTTATTTTGTGGTCCCTCAACTTTTTTAGGGTTGAATTTCACCAAGGAACAACATTAGATTTAAAATAAGGTGCGCTTTGTGGAACTGTGTGGTTGGCTGCAAAACGTATGGGTTTTTATAACAAAGCTGCTTCTTTATTAATATTTGATGTTGGGGGTTGAATAGATAAATATTCGTTCACTTTAGTTTGAAAAGATCTCCGATCAGCTAGATCAGTTTTAAGCTTAGGGTTATGTGTAAATTCAAATTTGTTCGTATAAGTTTGCATGCTAATAATAATGGGAAAATGGTCACTGTTATAAAGATCTTCTAATATCTGCCAGGATGTAAGTGGGTGTGGGTAGAGGATTGGAGAACAGCAGCTAATATCCACATGTTAATAATGACAACATAAAATAATGAGGTCAGATCTAAATAGAAAATTTTCAATAATATTACCACGGTGATTCGATAATGCAGATCCCCAAAGAACGTTCCAGGCGTTAACGTCGCCACAAAAAAGTATTGGGGTGTGTATTTGATTAACGATATTTTCAAGGTCTAAATAACTGAATGGTTGATTGGACAATCAATTTGAATTGCCTTAACTAAGATGTTAGATGTTATATTTATAGGTGTAGGGGAAGTATTGTCTTTTTTAATAGGGTTTTACCTTGTTTAGAAGTGAGATTTTCAGGAAAATTATGAAACAAACCAACGTAGTCCTTAGGAACTATTGGTGTGGATTGAAACGCACAATGCGTCTCTTGAAGAGATATTACACATGGCGAAATATTTTGAATTTATTTTTCTTAGTATAGAGATCAAAATAAATGAGTTTTTTTTTATAAGTTGTTCAATCAAATGCTTTTTAGAATAGAAAGAATTTTATTTTTTTTATATGGTTTTTCAATGGCGAGGTGGTTTTCGGCGGCCTAACGCGCTTGTTGTTTTGGTAGCATATGTATTATCTGTTGGTTATTATTATTTTACTGCAGCCAAAGTACCATAGCAAGCAGCAAGATTAAACAACACGTCGAAATGATAAAACTTTGGTTAAAAAAATTAATTGGAAAATTACCCCAATTTCGACCGAAAAATCATCTTTGGCGTCAAAGTACATTTTTGCTGGAAAAAAAAAAATTATATCAGCTTAATTGGCTTATAATGGCCTTTCAAATAAAAAAAATCGTTGGTATCTTACACACAACTTGTTTTATTGCATTTTGAAACTACCCGCCTTTTTTTTTAAAAAAAAACTCTGTGTAGCTAGCCTTAAAGTGGAGGGTTGTCTATGTACCTGGCTAATTTACCGCAGACAACCCTATATATTCGTAAACTGTATGCTCTAACCTTTAATTTGGTATATGGTTCATTTTATTGTTTTATGCCTATGGTTAATCGAAAAAAAGCCTGACTTAAACGAGGGTTGTCAGGTATTAGTGGGCAGTTGGTGTCTGCCAACCCAATATTTTTGGGAACTATTCAACGCCCTCTGTCTAATGGTGGTAAGCTTTATCTATTGTTCTATGCCTACGAAAATCACTAAAATACCGTACCGGAAGCGGCCCGTTATTTCCACCCCTGGGCAAAAATTCCCGACAACCTTTGGTTTTTCTCTTAGTTTACTAGCAGACTTTCATATTTTACTCAACTCATCCTATTGTTTTATGCCTTAAGACAATATGCGGTCGACTCTTGGACTACAATAACTGATAAGACACAATTTGCCCCGCGCCCTCCGCTAAAAGTCTTAATAATCCCAAAAAAAGTGCCATAAGAAAGCCCACATGCAAAGTACCTAAAAGACCCTATAAATAAAAAACAAAAATCCATATTACAATCCCGACCATCATATCTCCTATACGAATATA
This sequence comes from Neoascia interrupta, assembly GCA_947623515.1. NCBI lineage: Eukaryota > Metazoa > Arthropoda > Insecta > Diptera > Syrphidae > Neoascia > Neoascia interrupta. Next base: position 55,372,955 of record OX392464.1, on the reverse strand, counting down.
ATGTTAAAAGTGATTGCCCCAATTTAATTTCTCAATCAAATTCGTGTGAAATTACGCCTCTTTATGCGCACGTCTCTTCATCCGCTCCAGCCTATAAAAGTAGCGCTCCGTCAAGCCATCATCAGTTAAGCAAGTCCCAGCGAAGGGAGAGCTCGAAGACCGACTTGGTCTATACATCCCAGCAGAAAGCTGCTTAGCAATCACCGAAGTCTATAAACGCCACCCGCTTTTTGTTCTATTTTGTGAAGAGACTAAAATTTATTAGTTTTCTTAATTATTTCGGTATCTTTCTTTTGCGTTAGATTAAAGTACACTTTCCTACTGTATATTACCGTATATAGTCTACTCTTATAAAAAAACACTTTTATCATTTAAATCTTAAAATTAAATGATAAAAGTGCGATAAATCTTACCTAAATCTTAAATCTAAAACCTAAGGTCCGCGACGAGATACTATACATATGCATGTGAAATATTATAAACATTTTGTGTTGGGACAAACTGAGGAGAAACTGTGCACAGGATTCGCCGAGGTAATGGTTGTACCTTAAACCAACTTCAACGGTGAGTTTTTTATACCCGACCGAGGGTATATTAATTTTAATGCATAATTTTTAACACAGTGAAATAATCACCGCAGACCCCTAAGACCTTTAAGAGATATGATCAAGACCGACAGGTAAGTCGATTAAGCCATCTCCGTCCGTCCGTATGCACTTTTGAGGTCTTTAAAATTGAGCTAGGAAACGGTAATCTTGCAGCGTTGCTTGGTTCTTATTTTGTACACACAAAGTATGAAAATTGAGAAGATTGGCCCACAGCCACGCCCACAATTGGCTCGAATATCAGACAACCTAAAATTTAAATTTTATTTCAAAATGCCTTTTGGTGAAGATAGACAAAACATATGAACTCAAATTTTGGTGGAGAGCAATATCGACCAAAAACCTTTAATTAGACAAAAACTGGACCTGGGCGGTCCTCTATTGACCATGCCCACTTTTAACATCTGAAATCTTTGAAAACCTGATTTCTCGGGAAATTCATTCTAAATTGAAAAAATATTATATGACAAATATTAAAGATATTACCATAATACAATATGAAACAGACCAAACAATTTTGAATTTGGTGTTAAAGGGAAAAGAGGGGCGGGTATTTAGAAGTTCGCTACAGACGAACTCTTGCACTTACTTACTTGTTTTTAATTTTTTTCCTATTTTTCATATGTTATAATGTGTATTGTGTAAAGCATGGGCTTGAACCATTAAGCGAAACTGAGTTGAGCGCAATTTGCTTACGAGAGGTTTAAATTTTTAAAATATAAATTATTTTGTTCCGTAAAACATATTTAAAACTTAACATTTAATTCGAACGTATAGTATAAAAAATATATGATAAGGTTATTATTATATAATCAAATCCACCAAATTAATTTAATCTATCTTTCAAAGCACATATAGGTACGCCATCGGTGCGATTTTGTTTTTGTTTATTCTTCCTACTTAAATATTGGCGTAGGAAGTAGGAAGTATATATCCTTTTTCCAAAGTCGGATTTCTAGTTATTATAGTCTCTTTTTTAAAGTACTTACTTTTACTTTTTTTATGTACGAGAATTACATGCGAAACGATCACATCTATCTAGACCCCATAATTCCTACTCCCATATCCACGCATTAGTTAAATACGAAGTTTTGGCTAATGAACGCCTAACGCCGTCCTTTCTTTTTGCAGCAAAAACCCCCGCACCGACGAGCTAGGCTGAGCTAAATGCAAGCATGCCTGCCGCTATGTAAACCGAAGGACACCCCTTGTGCATCTCTGCCTGGATGGGCTGAAGTATCCTGTTATCTTCAGTTCTAAAGTTGGACCAAAATGCCTAGGGTTGGAAAGTATATGAGATGTTTCTTAGAATTTGTTTCCCAACGAGCATCTTATATTTCCATCTACTCCAAAAAAAAAGTAGGATTCGTTACAACCTCTTCGGCTTATATTTCCCAAACAGCGGTGGCTCGTTACCTTATGGACGTGGAGGAAAGGAGCGCTATGATCTCTGCTTAGATCACTTAGAAGTCCTTTTGAAAATCGGCGGAAGCCTAGCAAAAACGAAAACGGATAGAGCGCCTAGATTAATAACACCGACTGGGATGACTTAAGGAAATATTGCACAGAACATATAGCTTTAAATGTACCACTCAAAACGCTGATAGAAAAAGAAGACGAAAGAGTAAAGCTCAAGAGTTATGCAGAGCGCTGCGTGCTATAATACTTCTTTCCGGAGGACTGCATTATAGACCAGTGAAGAAAAATACTCGGACGAAATAGAAGCTCCGGGCTGGGACTTAATTACCAGCTAGATTCTAAAGGCGCTACCGAAGAAAGCGTTGGTCGAGCTGCTCTACATAATTAATGCCTCAATGAGAATTTGATACGTTCCAAGGCAATGCAAAGTGGCCGAAGTTATTACGGTTCCAAAAATCGGAAAATATATTTCCGAACGAAAACAAGTGAGTTATAAGTGCAAGAGTTTGTCTTTGACAAACTTCTATATACCCGACCCTATATACCATGTAACGCCATATCTTAAAGTATCTTATCCCGAATTTATTTATTAATTGAATAGTACAGCTTTTTCTTAAATATATGAATTGGGGCCAAAAAACTTTAAGATTCGATGTTACACGGTATATAGAGTCCTGTATATAGAAGTTTGTCACAGAACTCTTGCACTTACCCACTTGTTCGTTTTAAGGTTTTTTAATTTATTTTTCAAAAGGGGCTGGCATGTCCAGCTTTTATAACCATAAATTAATATTAGCATAGAAATTTCCACGTTTGCGGCTAATGTACGCAAAAACTTAGTTTTTTAGTTTAAGTTCAATAATTTTGTAAAATCTACCTTTAAACATGGGCCTGTACTGAAACTTTGTATAAACCAAATCTTGAATGAGTCCGGTGTACTCTATATGCTAGATTTTATTTTTTACTAGCCAACCCAGCGAACTGCGACCAGCCCTAATTTGTTAATGCGATGGAAATTATGGGTTGGGTTAAAAGCCCACGACCCCGAAAAGCCAAAGTTTCTACATACATAATTTTATTATCTTAAAAGTGATATATGAATAGGCAGCCCCATCACTTGGCGTTTTTTACAATCCTTTATCTTAAAGTGCCGATCTCGTAATATCTTATTTACGTATTTTTGGGATTATTGACCGTTGAAAATTTCATTTTTCGCTATTTTAGATTTTCCGCATTTTAAAATATTGATTCCAAACAAATCTACACATCCTGCTATGAGCGTATCGAAATTCCGCTTCTTTAAATACTAGTTTTAAGGAATCCCGAAAAAGTATGCGCAGTATACAACGCCCACAGTATACATGATTTGCGTATGAGAGTTTTGCGAACAAGTTTACCGTAGGTCCAAGTGGAATTTAGTTATTATGCCCCATCCCATAGGATAGGAGGTATATTAAGTTTGATTTATAGTTTGTAACATAGAGAAATAATCACCGTAGACCCCTCAGACCTTAAGGGCATATGATCGAGACCGAATTGTTAGTCGAATGAGCCATGTCCATTCGTCCGTCCGTCTGTCGGTAGTTTTTAGGCCTTAAATTTTGAGCTAGGAACTTGAAACTTAATATCTGTTTTTTCTAGGTCCCGAAGCAGTACAAGTGTAAACATTTTTGGAATACACCCACTGACACGCCCACTTTACTTAATATCATGAAAAATCAAGGTTTTCGCAGGAAGCTGAAATTTGGTATGCGATATCCTCGCTTAAGTGTATTGTGATTGGCATTTAAGAAAAAAAAGCGAATACCGCCGCCTTGTAGGCGTGGTCATACTTAATATGCATTCTAATAAACGGTTTTATAGACATTATAGATCGGATGTCCAAAAAACTTGCCCTATAAAATGTTCAGATATGTGCGTAAGCTATAAACTCAAGTGAATAAATTTTCGCCACGCCCGAATTTTTTGGAGCGTTTTTAAGTATAAACCAAATTTTTAATATGAAAAGCGTGCAATCAACACGTGTTTACCACTTCTGATAAAAAATATAAACAAAAATACGATGTAATTGAGAAGGGGTGTATGCAAAACCCCTTACTTATTGAGAAGATTCTTAACTGAGAAATTCTTAATTCAATTGAAGTTAAATGAAACTGAAATTTAACAACCAAGATTTATGACACAATTCGGAGCTTGACAGTGGTCAATTGGGATGGGGTATCCAACGATTCGCCTAAGCGGATTGTAACCCTCCCACTAGTTATTTTTATGCTTATAAATTATTTCAGTATTTTCTGCCTAAGAGTATGCTATAAAAATATGACAAGATTCGCTGTAAAATAAATTTGCTTTTGAAGACAACAGTGGTTTGAAGGATTTCAAATCCCTTTTTCGCAGGGTTTAGCCGCTAACGCGACTTCGTCGCTCCGCTAAGGGTAGGTGCCGGTTGTCTGGCAGGCGCCTATGGCCATTTACGGATGTGTTAAAGTTGCACTCTTTTTGAACTTCTTTGGCTTATAACTTCCAAACTAATCGAGAACTTTTTAATAGCATATTCGGAATCAGGACACCCAAACCCATATATTAAGATAGAAAAATCCAATGCATTCCACTTGGACATACGGTAAACTTATGCCCAAAGTTTTGAGTTCCGCCCAGTTTTTGGGGTCGTCTTTGGGAAGAAACGGTTGTTTTGCGAAATAATTTTCGCTTTTAACGCATTTTTTCCTGATTATAACGAAATTACAATTAACTGATTTTTATTTCTAGCCCACGCCCGTTTTTGGGGGGGTTTCCTCTACAAATATTATATGAAGTTGGGCCAGAAAATACTGGAGGTAGTTGCACATTAAGGATAATTGTGGGCGGATTTGAAAGTTTTTAGAAAGCTTCGGAGCTTTCCCGTTTGAATTCGGTCGTTGTAGTAATCAGTCTATGAGCAGTTTAAAATTACCTTATATATTTTTTCTAGGTTAGTAGGCACGCACACATATCACTTTACTTCTTCCTAGTGGATTCGAGAAACATGAATGGGTGACTAGTGATGATTCGACTGTCATACACCTTAATCAACCGGTTTATTTCCCCAAAGGAGCTCCCCTCACACTATATTTCTTTTCTAAATTATACCGAGGGTATGTGCTCCTGTTTGGCCTTAGCTAAAACAACTCATCCTTATAGCACATTCTCTAGTCCAGTCCAAGGTGGGTATATCTCTGTCTGGTATCTGGTATTTGCCCAGACATTTTATTTTATTGTGGTTCAGAGCCCCACAGGATTGCAAAATGTGTTTCGGAGTTTCACTAGCCTCATCGCAAAATCAGCAAGAAAGTTCCTCCGTTACACCAATTTTCCTTAAGTGTTCCCTAGTTTACAATGCCACGTTATTCAACCTGTGAGAATGCGTAGATTATTTTTACTAAGGCCGATGCGTGCTTTGAATCTTCTCTGGTTATAGTTTCTTTGCTTGCCTAAGACCTTGAAGGTTTTCCCACATCTTAGCTCGGTTTAACTTCTCTGTTTTCCTGAATTCTTCCTTCAAGGTGTGTTCCTCTCTCCCGCAGAAAGGTTCAGGTCCTATTAAGAGTTCTACTCCTCCCCGTCTTGCCAAGGAGTCCGCTGCTTCATTCCCCTCTATTCGAACATGGCCAGGTACCCAATACAGGTTCACTTTATTGACTTTACCCAGATCACTAAGCTTGTGTAGGTAGTCCCATACAAGTTTGGACCTGACTATCTGGGCCCTTAGCGCCTTAATGCCTACCTGGCTGTCGGACATCATTGCTATGTCGCAATTCCTGTAATTTCTGCCAAAACTCAATTGAACAGATCTGTCTATAGCGGATTCGAAGTATTTTGTTCTTGGTCCAAATACTCCTGCACCAGTTCCATCATCAGTTTTTGACCCATCTGTATACCATTTGATGGTGCTGTTGCTCAGTCTATATGTTGTGGATTCATTGTTCCAGCTCTTTTTGGTGCTGAGTTCTTTTCGAAGCTAAACTTCCACAAACTGTCATCCTTAGGGATAGCCAGAAGGGGGAGTTTATCAAGAAATGTGTCAAATTCCTTCGACCCAATGAACCTCTCCCTCTCCCCCCAGTCGTCTCTTTAGCCATCCTAAGGATCGTTTTCCCAGCCGTTTCCTCAACCACGATGTGTAGCGGTGTGAGTTCGGACAGGTTCGCATAGCCGCGGTTGTGCAGAGGCTTGCCGGTCTTTGCACTCTGTTAAGTGTTTCTCTCGTTGTGCTCAGGCTTATTCGTTTTGCCCATGCTACTGCTCCGTAAGTGATCATTGGTCTCACTATAGCAGTGTACATCCATCTTATGATTTTCGGGCTTCATCGCCCGCAAGGCTCCTGCATATCATAAGAGCACGAGTAACTTTTCTGGAGATCTCTTGAGTAAGTTCTAGGGCTTCGGTTATTTCATTATAGTTGTTTGATAAATCTGTTTGATTGATGAATATTAGCCCAAAAACACGAATCAGTGATCCAGAAAAAATCGTTTTTTTTTTTTTTGATAGGTATTATGACTTTTGATAGGTATTATGGGCAAAAGCGAAATAGGCATGTACATAAGCTGTGTGATGTTTCTGAATCTTGTATAAAATTGAGCCTTTGATGAGGTGGAGTATAGGGGCTTTATTCAGTAGCTTCTTCCACAATTTACCAATAATTAAGTTAAGTAATAGAAAGTAGCCTTTTTATCATATTTTTATTTTATAAATATTTTCTAAGTACAGCAATAAAACGGTTTTTATAGCAGTTTTTTTACAGCAGGTTTTTATAGTTTTTAAAAACAATATTTTTATAAAAATTTTACTCTTATAGGTGTCTTGTGTGACTTGTGGATTTAAGCACTGGTTTAAACCTCATAAACACGCCATAAATTCCCTTTTCTTATGGCCTTTCCTGGATTCGTGCTCGACAGGTTCATTACAATTTCCTTGAACAAATTCAGAAAACTTCATCCTCTGCAATATAGCTGCGTTCACATTTATGTCATAACCTTCACTATACTCTTTTTCCTTTGCTATTGTAGCTCTTTTATTGAAACGGGATGTGCTTAAAAGCTTTCGTTTCGATTTTAAAAACCTTTGTCCCACAGATTGATCCCTAACCTCACTTGATTAAACCAATCGTGCACTCAATCAAATCAACATTGCATTGCAGTGAACATATTCAACCGAAAACATAACCCCCCAATCAGCAAATCAGCAGAATACTGCCACGCTCCATGCAAATACAAAAACAGTTTCAGCTTAAGAAATCTTATTTGTGTGCTGTACATCGGTTGTGCCCTCAACCAAGGCTCTCGCACTCCTTTAGAGTAGAACCGGATGTCGGGAAAGCATTGCGTGACAAACTTCTCTGGAACGTGTTTGTTTTTATGTCGTTTCGTATTTCCAACCCCTGAAGCATTTCAATGGAACAACACTGTTTGCGCTTGAAAGTCTGCTAACCAACAAACGAAGCGGCCGATGTCGCTCCTTAAGCCAAACATGCCAAATGGATGGTACTTTGCCTGTGTTTCACGTGTTGTTATTCTGCCTCTCAGACCATGCCGCACATCCTTTGGTCTGAGTGCTATTGCTGTTGTTGGTACACATGAGTGAGTGGCAAGCCAAAGCCCCAGCAATCCTCCATGGGTACACAGCTGCTACTTCCTGTTCCCGCACAGCCATATGCCGTTTCCTTGCTACAAGCCGCTTTGTATGTTTCATGATTTTTAATGCAGCACGAGTTTAATACTCATTAGGAACCAAATTTCTGCCAAAGTAGTTTTCCCGGTAAAAGGAAATAATCTTAAGCTCCGTAATTGTTTTGGCAAAATAACTAAAGGAAAGTCAGTTGAAGGAAAGCGTCGTGTCTGTGCCTTGTTTGATGGATTATTTTCAAGGCAAAGCTTCACTGCAGCATTGTAAGGTGTTTCATTGTTTCTACACTTTGTTTGCTGCTAGCTCGTAGTAAAACCGTAGCTCACGAACAAGTTCTTGCGCCTTAACAAATATTATTCTTGGCGGTTAATGGAGTTTGCTTTGTTAATCGTGTCTCAGATTCGCGTCCAAAGCGACTTTTTAAAACGAAAACAAAATGATTTGGAAGGTCACTGGCTAAAAGTCGGGTTAGGGGATGGATAATAAATTATTCGGAGCTGAGCTAAAATTATCCCAGAGCTGTTGAGCTTGGCCTCTGCCAAACACATAATATAAACAAATGGAAAGTTGGATAACTTCGCTGCAGACATCGCCAAGGTATAGGTATATCTAAAAGGTGTATTTTAAATCGTAAGTCTCATGGAATTACTGACCCTCTTTTACTTGCTAAATATTTCAAGAAAAAAAAATGACTTCATGCAGATTTTACCTGGGAATTGGTTTGTGTTGGAGCGGAGGGTATCAGTTCTGCCCAAATGTCCTCATCATTAAAATCCTTATTTTTGCAAAAAAGCAGCAGTCCCTCTGGCACCCAAGTTTTGACTTTTGTTGCTCAGCTTATCTCTGCGCTGCTGATGTTGCTGTGGATTTGATTTTGCTTGATTTGAGGAAATTTTTATTTTTAAATATGAGGAGTTTTTCATTTTGTGCCACTACCATAATCGGAACTAAAGGTAAATTAATTAGAAGCATCCAAATATACACGTTTATTTCTAAATACTAGTGTTTTAATCTATTTTATCACCGAGAACTAGAATAGAGAATAATTAATAGTCCGGAATACGCTGTTTTGGCCTTATTTCTCTTTTCCCAGTAGGTATCACAAAATAATTACGTTTCTATGTCTGACCCTTGCGAGGATTCAAACGAACTGTTTACATCAAATACCTGTGTTGGTGAGAAAAATTTAGAGAGGCGGAAAAACGCGAATTTGGGACAAGTAAGACAGCTTGTTTATCCTGTCCATAAGAAATTATGTTTATGAAATGTACGAATGATTTTTTTAACCATTCTCTGACTCTGACTTAAGTCTTAGTGTGAGCATACTGTGCACACCGCGCCAAATAATAAAAGAACCTGCATCTTACGAGCTCTATCAGGTAACTAGGGGTAGAGCTGCAGAACGGCTAACACTTAAACTATAAGGGTCTTTTTAATGCCTGTAATGTCCATATAGAAGTCTATAACTCTGTTTCTATTTTGAAGAGCAACCTTTTTTCATAACTTTTGAATGCAACTACGGTTTTTTCTAATTTTGGCTGATTTTTTTTTAGAAAAAAAAATGTAAGGACAGGGCCTCCTCTATTTTAAAAGTACATCCGATAGGTGGTTTGGAATGGATATGGTAAGGCTTTTAAGATTCTCAACCTCTCTGATTGGCAACAAAGCCTCTCGAATAGCTTTTTTAAGCTCAAATTGCCCAGTTATCGTTACCTGTAAATTTTATCTCCTCTTTCTATATCTTTGTGCTCGATCTTAATGTAGTGGGTATGTTGGAAGATTTTCCTCCCGAAAAATTTGTATTCTTAAACGTAACCGCGCCTGCCCGCAACACTAGGTCTGTAAAATAATGGTTTTTGGAGAGGAATTTAGAGGTAATAACGATGCCGACGCGAAGTTTAAGCCTTTACTCCATCGAGAATTCTTGAAATATCCTTTAACGTTTCGTTTTCCCACATGGAAGACAGTTTACCAAGTCGATCAGCAGAGGCTTGGTCAGCAGTTATCCTTAAAGCGAGTTATAGCGAGTTAACCGCAGAAAATAGAGGACGGCCCATTCATTAAGATTGACATATAAAGAATAAAAAACTGAGCGAAATCAAAATAAAAAAAGTGAGTAAGTGCAAGAGTTCATCCGTGACAAACTTCGATATACCCGACCCTATATACGGTGTAACACTAAATCTTAATTAGCGGTCCATCAAAAATGGAAAAAGGACCTCTTATGGTATCGCTACGTTGTCCGACCGTCCGTCCATCCAATCGCTTTATAACTTCTAAACGGTAAGTCGTAGAAAGACAAAATTTGGTGTGCGTATAAACTGCGGAAATAGTCAGAGAATCCAAAGAGGACATTTTTTTTAAGTACAAATAACGGTTGATTTACAGTTTCATGTGAAAATGGACTTAATGTTATTTAGCGTTTTTTTTCAAGAAGTTTTGTAGGCAAGAACTAGAAAAACGAAACTTAAGCCTTAACTACATTCGGCAAAAAGTAAAGTGTGTGCACGAAAATGCTTTTTCTCTTTTTGCACCATTACAAATCTGTAGTTTTCTCTCAACTTTTCAAAAAGTAACTTACTTGAAAGTTAGAGGTATAGCTAACTTTGACTTTTTCACTTTTTGAAAAGCTCTTTTGCATGTGAACTTCGCCGATATGTATGCAATGAACAAAGCAAATTTAACTGTTGAATGTACGATCTCGTACGATCTTGTTGTGTTTGGTGGTTGTTTCTGCATGTTTTTGGTTTGGGGGGAAAGGAAAAAGCTGTGAGCTTTTTGAAAAATAAGCTCTAAGTGGTGTTTTCCACTTTTTTACTTTTGCACTTACTTTTTGAATGTAGTTAAGCCTTTAGGTTTCAGAATTACTAAGCTTCTGTGAAAAAAAATCACACGTATCAGAAATAATTCAAAACCTTAAGTAAAATTGTAGCGGATTTTGAAATTTCAAAATCTTCTGAGATTTAACTGAAAAGCATAAAAGCTTTTTCAAAAACAATTTTTTTAAGTCTTCTAGTACCTTAACGGTATAAGCGATCTCTTTCAGATTTGGTTAAAGCACAAAGCTTACATAAATAAGGAAGGCTGCGTTAAAAATTTTTTAAAGTGTCCTTTTTAACCTAAGTTTTTAGAAGCCTATTTAAAAAACGAAATAAAAAAGGAGCTTGTTTTACCGTTTGCGCATAAGCCTGTGGCCATAGAATTAAAAAAAACATCCAAGGCTAGTCCTGCTGGTTGTGCTATTGGAAAAAGGTCTAACGGAAACTGGAAAAAACTTCAAAATATTTGTTTTATGTATTTGAAATTTAAAAAAATTATAAAAAAGGTCAAAAAAACGCATGTCTCCTGCTCTATCTCCCGAACGGTATAAAGTATAATTTTTAAATTAACACCGGGCATAGTCTTCTAATCTTCTATCTTCTTCAATTCTATACAAAACTATAGCAGACTTCGAATATTTAAAAACTTCGAAAATTTAACTGAAAAACCTGAAAACATCTTCGAAAACTATTTTTTAAAGATTTCTGGTTCCTTAACGGTTAAATTTGGCTGAAGTTTGTAATGTTTAAAAGGCAAGCGAACTGCATCAAAAACGTTTCCAAATTGCCGTTGTCGACCCTAAGCTCTTAAGCCCATTCAAACAAGCGAAAGAAAAAACAGCGTATTTTTACCCTTTTCTCAGAAATCCGTGTCCGCAGAATTTGAGAAAAGTGGCAAATGCTAGCACAGGTGGTTGCGAAATTGATCAAAAAGTCTAACGGTAATTAAAAATAATCGAAATTGCAGTATTATGGGTTTTAAATTATAAAAATCCTAAAAAAGGCCAAGAAATAGTATGTCCTTCCCTCTATTTTCGAAATGGTAAAGCTTTTTGTCAACCTATTTTTAGAGTAACGAAACCCAATATAAAATCACCCAATATAAGAACAGAAGACAGCGCTACGAAAAAAATATATTGCAGACTGTAAAAAATATCCAGAAATAATTTTAATAAATGAATAGAATGTTACACAAGCTGCGCAATATAGATGACTACCTATAACCTTTAACAAAAGCCGACGGACGGCTCCGCGTATGTCTTCATACTTGACGGTCTTTTTTTTGTCCCGAATTCAAATCTTATGCTTATTGCCCACGCCCCGAAAAGTGGGTTTGGGCTAATAATTAAAATCAATTAATTGCAATTTCGTTAGAATCTTGACAAAATACGTTGAAACCGAAAATTATTGGAAAAAACCGTTTTTTCCTAAACACGCCCCTTAAAAGTGGGCGGAGCTCAAGACTTTGTATGGAGCGAATCTAGCAAATAGTAATATCTTGAATTTACTATTTGTCATATAATTTTTTTTCAATTTGGAGTAAACTTTCCGAGTGATTCCACAGTGATAATTTCACTGCGTTACAAACTATGCATTAAAATTAATATACCCTCGGTCGGGTATAAAAACCGAACAAATAACCGATAAAAGCTGCTTGTGTTCATAATCGAACTTCCATCTATTTCGCATCATTTTAAAAACTTGAAAAGCCACGCCCCAAAAAGTGGGCATGGGCTTAAAATTATATTCAATTAATTGTAATTCCATTAGAATCATGAAAAAATACGGCAAAAGCGAAAATCATTAAAAAAACAGGTTTTTCTAAAAACACCCCTTAAAAGTGGGCGGAGCTCAAAACTTTGTATGGAGCAAAGTTACAAATAGTTATATCGTTTGTCTTATATATATTTTTTTTTGTAGCGATCTTTTCGAGAAATCGGGTTTTTAAAGATCTAACATGTTAAAAGTGGGCAAGGTCGATACTGTGGGCGGTCTAATTTTTGCTTTGTTTAGGGTCTTGGACCAAGATCTAACAACAAACCTCAGCGTCAGCGAGTATCTTTTAGTTTGACACCTTCTTCCTCTTCAGCAACAAACCATACCCCATCTTCCACTCCGTACTGCCCTAACTTTATTCGCTCACATGTTCTCAATCCTCATAGTGCACCCTCCATCGCCCCACTTAATTCAGTCACCACAACCGTTTCGTCGACCTCAACCAATCCCACTCCATCCCCTGCATTTTTAGATCCATTGTTTCCCCCTACAGTAAAACTAACTAAACATCTTGCTGATCACAGCACTGAAGGTTGTTATGTTCTATCTCGTTTAAGAGATCGCCGAACATATGATATTTGTGTTGATGGTAAAACAAAAGCAAATTTCATGGTATCCCTACTTTTGGAGGGTCTTCCAACTAACCCTGTCGAATTACGAAAAATTTTCAATAGTTTTCATGAGTGCTTTGATATGTCGGCTTCCGATGTAGCAAATGACCTTTCTACATTTGCCTCTCATGTTAGCTCTAAGCGGATCTCCCACCTTCAAAGATCTCGTTCCGATTCCAAAAACTACTATCGCTCCTTACCAACCGCCTATCAGTCCTATAGTATGGTCCCTCTACTATCAAAGCGTAAGAGGACTTCGTACCAAGCTTTCCGCGGTATATTTAAACTCGTAAAAACTTCCTTACGACATTTTTGCCTTAACCGAAACCAACCTTATTGGTAGAATCAAAAACTCCGAAATCTTCACCACCGATTTTAACGTTATCCGCAAGGATGGCCCCGTGAGATTGGAAAATCCTAACGGCCGAGGAGTTTTGTTAGCAATCAACAATCGCCTCGATTCGTCTCATTTTCCAATTCCCAACATTGAGAATCTTGAATTAATCGATTCACATGTCGGTCTCGATCATATCTCTAAAAGGTCTTAAGAGTCTACAGTGATTATTTCACTGTGTTACAAGCTGTGCATTAAAATTAATATACCCTCGGTCGGGTATAAAAACGCTGTATCGCGCGTGTTGATGGGATAAAGATGGGATTTGCTCCAAAAAAAAGTGAACAAAAAATTACATAACAAAAGTTGTAGATATTAACATTTTCTAACTTTTTGTATATATAGTATATGCCTGCGCCCACTTTTGTGGGCGTGGCTTAAAAAAAAGTGATTTTTTGAAGTAAAAAAGTCGGATTTTAAGTCCGAAATATGCGCACATAGCATAAGGTATTCAACAGTTACATTTTTATATCCCGCCCACGTTTAAGAGGCGTAGCAGTTTTTTTTTTTTTGGCAATGTAACGTATTTTATTATCAATGTAGAGTATATGTTGCACTTTCTCGCTTGTTATACGTTAATTAAAATATATCCAAATTTGTATACCCTATTCCACAGGAATGGAGTAGACTCAGTGTGATACAGACGAAAATGTCACATAGAGAATTAATACCGATAGAACCCCAAGACCATAAGGGCATATAATCGAGACCAAATTCTGAGTCGAATGAGCAATGTCCGTCCGTCCGTATCTCTACAATTTTTAGGCCTTACATTTTTAGCTAGAAAGCTGAAAATTTGTACGTAAGCTCTCTGTCATTTGAAGAAATACAAGTGTTAATTTTCTTCAAGTACACCTACAGACACGAGCACAATCGGGCTAAATGTGCAACTACTTCCAATGCTTTCAAAATTGTAAGGTGACTTGAAAAGGTAAAATTTAACATATAGCATCTCCTTTGATTAATTAAAAATAAAGCCCGCACGCATCGATTGAAACAGTAATTTTTCATATGCAATTTATTTAATATTTTTGTTCCAGATCGAAAAATTTTTATTTTATATATTGTATAAATTATTGAATTTTTGTACTTAGTTCTACATTTGGTTCGTACAAAAATTCTGTCCACGCCGGATATCCGGATACGTTGTTCGCTACTGTTTTTTTTTTGGAAACTGGGCGATCGACACGGGTCGTATAACACCTTCGTCCGGCACAGAGGAGAGGGTCAAAGAAGAGGAATACTTACTTACTTAAGGTGGCGCTACAGTCCGGGGTGGACCTGGGCCTCAGCCCACAAGCTTCGCCAGCCAACTCTGTCTCTAGCTAGCCGTCTCCAGTTTCGCTCGCGAAGTTGGCTGAGGTCCCCTTCCGGTTGCTTGCGCCACCTGAGTCTCGGTGCTCCTCTACCGCGCCGTCCCTGCGGTGTGGATTCGAAATTTTTCCGGGCCGGGGCGTTGGTGTCCATCCGCTCTAGATGACCCAGCCATCGTTTAAGTTGTGTTTACGAAGAGAAAAGAAGAGTAATAGGCGAGGGAAAAGAAGGAAGACGAGTGGGTTGGATCGTTTTATGGTTTCAGGTATCATTTATGGGGAAAAACTAACAAACCAAAATTGACCTGACTAGGCCCCCCTAGTTGATGATTTTCTTAGAAAATTATTCACCACATTTATGAACTAAAAAGTATTTGGCGATAAAAACCATAATTTGGTTTGATAAAGCCTGTAAAGTATCTTTTTTGATCCGCGCCTCGTTTTTTTGTCTATCGCAAAAGGCAGTTTAAGAACCCAAAGTGCTAGCAAGCCCTAGGATTGTTGCATACATTTGGAGCTATTGCGGTTAGCTCTTGAAAAATATCATAAAGCCAATAAAATTTTTTAAGCAAACTCGGTGACCACTATCAATTTGATTTCCATTTAAAATCTTTTCCAAATCATGCTTTTGATCATTTTATTTTACTACCACACTAAGCACATCATTGATTTTTAATCACCTACTTATGTTGAAGGAAAAACCTCCTAAAATCACAGCTTTTATTGCTCTTCCAATGCTGAGGTTAAGCACACAAAAGCTTAAGCATGTTTGAAATAATAAAACACAATTCGAGGAAAAACACTTTCACTGTCAGTGACATGTGTGATGAGGAGCCGCCCTCCGTCCACGTCTTCGATCCCACACGACAACAATAGACGCTTTGAACAGGACTGAGGGTTGTTCACTTATAAACACACACAGACGAATAGTCAGTAAACGATTATGGGACTAAAGCCTGTTGAAAATGTTGTAAATGCTGGCCACTTGACCTTTGTTAAAGTGTGAAACGGATTTGAATGGACTCGTCCTTTAGCAACGTTATGGCCAGTTTGTTGCTATTTAACGGTCCATTCATTTGTGCCTATAGCCCCAGAAGGTTTATCATAAATTTAATTATTGTTCTCAATACCAAATGGATTTTCAGGCTGTTTGCTGCAATTGATTATAAAATTTAATTGACATGATTGCCTGGCATGATTATGACAATATGGTTAACCACAAACCGAGTCAACACAGAAAGGTTAAATTTCATTGATATGACAATTATAATGAAATAATTATTATCTGCGGTTATTCAGAAATTAATCGTTGTTTGGTATGGTTCTGAAGGATGTTCACATATTTTGCAATACCCACATAAAAACCATTTCTGAGACTCTGGTCCTTTAGTATTCATTGCAAAGCTTGTAAATCTGAATAGTGTAAATGTTAACAGTCATATCTTGCTTACAAGAAGCTTGTTCCTAAGTTTGAAATCAAATGCCGCTGGAAATGGTTTAGTCGGTATACATTTGCGAAGATGATAGGACACACATAAACAATCAGCTTAGACTAAGGGATTATGGTCTTACAAATGGATTTGCAAAAGAAATGCATTCCACCTCTTGGCAAGAATTTCTAAAAGAGACTTTGTAAGCTTTAAACTGTTCACCTACGAGGATGAGGTAGAGTATACATTGCACAATGTTTGCCTCTTTGTTCGTTTCTCTGTCGAGGCAGTATTTTGTGCACTTAGCTTCTTGTGTGCTGGCAAAGTCCAGGAGGTGGATATAGCAACCACACTTTTGTTTTATAAGTCGTAAGCCTTTCACTATCAAATCCACTTGGACCAGGGCAAAGTAGATTCTGTTTTTAGGAACTTCGGGCATTAAGGCAAAGGCAAACTAGGCTTTTATGTTAAAAGAGTGGAAAGGATATATGTAGAGATTTAAGAGGATTAGAGCTACTGAGGCAATGTTTTGCGAGACACACAAATTTTGAAAGTACACCTGATTCAGTTTGAGTGCCTCATCCGGTTGTTGAATCAATGACCTGTATTGGTTTTTAAATTACGATCCCTGCTTGCTTTATTTGCAACCTCTGAGCAAATGTTTGTGCATTTTGCTTACTTTTACATTTATAATGTCGGTTACCGATAAAATTATTCATTTGCTTGTGGCTTGTGGACAGCAAGAGCATTATGTGAATTTTACAAAATCTGTTCCAGGCTTTTACTTTTAGTTTTATTTCATTATTTAAAATATTCAGCTAAAATTTTGAAAAAAGGAAATATGGCCGCCAGGCAATTACGTTTTTGAGACAATTATAACTAGACTTTGTATTTTCTTTGATATAGAACCGGAAATGAAATGAAATATCATAGAACCTACTACACCAAAACTTTTTAATGTGTTGTTGTAGTCTTACAGAAATGTTATTGTTTTGCTTTAGTATTAGACCAACTCTTTTATACCCTTTTCCACAATAATGGAGTTCCTATATTCCGTTTGATTGAAGCGAAAATGAAAAATTTATTTAGCCCTTTAATTATATTTAGCCCTTTTATTTTGAGCTTTGATTTTGAGCTAGAAAGCTGGTATTATGTACCTAAGCTCTTTGTCATCCAAAGTAATTCAAGTGACACGCCCACAGTCGGTATATTACGTGCAACTACTTCCTGTGCTTTTAAAGTTAAAAAATGTCGTTAAAGGCTGAATTTCGGCAAGGATTGTAAGACACATTAAACATTAATTGAGTTGGTAAAACTTCTCTTTTAGGCGTGCAAATGCATATGTATGTAATTCAATAATTTTGTTCCAAATTGGAAAAATATTGTTTATGTAGATAGCTTTTAATTCTACATTTTTGTTCATACAAGGTTTTGAGCCACGCCCATATTGCAGGCACCCTTTAAGAAAACCTAAAATTTATAATTGAAGCCTTTGCTTCGAGTGCCTTGAAGCCTAATATGGGAAAGAATAAAATACAGAATTTATCAGGAGGTGACTTCATCATCATCATGTACCTACATCTATCATGAGGACTTAATATAAGATTTATTCTTACAAAGCTTTGGCCACGCCCAATTTTAAGGATACACAAAAAAGGACACATGATCGCGACCGAATTTTTAGTCGAATGAGTCCGTCCGTTCGTCCGCGTGTCGTTTTCAGGTAGTTTTCAGGCCTTTTGTTTTGAGCTAGGAACTTGAAACTTAATATCTGTTCTTTCTAGGTCCCGAAGCAGTACAAGTGTAAACATTTTTAAAAACCGCCCACTGACACGCCCACTTTACTTATTAGCATGAAAGTTCAAAGTTGTCGTAGGAAGCTAAAATTTGTTACGCGTTATCCTCGCTTAAGAAAATTGTGTTTGACATTTCAAAAAAAGGCAAAAACCGCCCCCTTTTGGGCGAGGTCATTTTTCATTTGCATTTTAATAAACGGTTTTTATTCGATATATTTTCTTTGAATCCAAAAAACTTGCGCTATAAAATGTTCAGATATGTGTGAAAGCTATCAACTGAAATGTATAAATTTTTGCCACGCCCACTTTTGGGGGCATTTTTAAGTATAAACCAAATTTTTAATGTGAAAATGCAATCAACACGTATATACCACTTCTGATAAAAAATAAAAACAAAAAAAGATGGTATTGAAAAGGGGTGGATGTCAAGCCCCTTTCAAAGGGAGAAGATTCCTTAACAGAGAAATTCTAATTAAGTTAAAGTTAATAGAAACTGAAATACAACCAAGATTTATGACACAATTCGGAGCTTGAAACTGGTCAATTGGGATGGGGTATCCAACGATTCGCCTAAGCGAATTGTTACCCTCCCACTAGTTGAGTTAATAAATGATTCATAAATGGCAACAGGAAATGTTATGGAAAATAGATAACAATGGGAAGAAGAGTAGGAATGCAAAGGAGAATAGGAATAGGGTATTCCGCGAACAGTAACACGGACCAAAAATATTGCATATATTGGACATTCTAACTGATTTTTTCAACGATTGGAAAATAGTGTCAACGAAAACGTTAACACTACCGTTAAATCAATTTTTATAAGGAATTATTATTGCCATATTGCCACAAGTAAAAAATTACCTTAACTTACTTCACTCCGTTGTCCGTTCGCCTGCCCGCACCTGTAACTTTTGAACAGTAAGTTTTAGAAATATAAAATTTGGTACCCTTGTAAACTCTGCAAGTTTACCAAAATGAGAACGCACGCTAAGGGCATTTTTAACGGTCCATCTAACAATGGAAGGACATATTATGGTATCACTACGTTGTCCGTCCGTCCGTCAGTCCAACTGCGTTATACCATCTGAACGATAAGTCGTAGAAAAACAAAAATTCGTGTTATTTTTTTTTAATTCTTCTTTCAGGACAGGCGAAGCTATAACTCTGAACCAGTGCCCCGAGATGTGAGAAGATATTTAATTACTTTTTTTCTAAAAGTTTGTAGATTATAATGTGTTACGAAATATGTATTCAGGTAGTGAATTCCAAAGAGAGCTTGTTCTATACAAAAAATAATTTTGAAACAGTGTACCCAAGTTACACAGAAGCTCTTGCTATGGCCACCGTTACGTTTTCAGCACCACATCATGAAACTTTAGGTTCTTGAAGTTGCTTTTATACAAGAAATGGGGCCCCTAACAAACCCCATATAAGAACGATTTGACACTTTAAAGGACCTCATTTTGGGCGCAAAAAGGGTTCTTCTTCGGGCCCTTACAAGCTTATTTGACAGTCAATAAAATTTTAAAAGAATATGTAGGTACACATACTTTCATGGTGTTTACCTTTTACTGTCGTGGTATAGTTTTTCTTTTAGCTGAGTGATACACATATTCCTGTCGTATACTTTGTGTTGATGAAAGTGTTGATGTTTTTGCACAAATAACTTCGTTCATATAAAATTGTGATGAAATTAATGAGTAAAACATTAATTAGCAGAAAACAAGGTGCGCATCTAATTTCTTCGAATGATTTATTTAGGACGAAAAGAAACAATGCTCTTCTTGCAATATTAAATACAACATAAAATAAAGAATGCAAGGTTTTATGTAGAGCCCACATAGCACCATTGTAACACTTATGCATTCTGCGTTGCCTTTTAAATAAATATAAATAGAGTGGCGCAACAGCTCGAGGTGAACCAGGGCCAACTTCTCAACAATGTATGCTGGTGTGTTAATTTTTTACATACAAGGGGACCTACAATTTTTTGCCGAATCCGAACGGCACTTTGAGAAGTTTTTCAAGACAAATGATACTCTCGGAGGGCTTGTCAGACCCTCGCGGAGGTTAGGACCGTGAAAAAGAACAAGTCTTTTTTTCTCAGGTGACGATGGCAGGATTCGAACCCAGACCTCCGGCGTAGTAAGCACACACACTAACCACTACGCCATGGCACCCCACGTTGCGTTGGGTTGCGAAATGCATTGGCTTCTGTTTCCTATATTAGGTGGTTTGACTACTTGTAATTATTGACATGGAAGGCGCTAGTTGAAATGTATTTTTTGCAGACTGTTTTATTCTTATCCATAAATGCAGCTTATACCTTAATAGTTTTAAGATCCAGGGGGCTGCCTTCTAAACTTCTACCTTAAAAGTGGCCATGTCAGTTAAAGAATACCCAAACATTACTTATTTGACCAGCTAGAACATAGAAAAGTGGAAAATTACAACAATTTACAATCCTACAAGCATTATATAGTCATGGCTGGCTCCAACATAAGTAACGATACGCTCTGTTGGCTTTTTAATTAATTTTCATAGAAAAAGTAGCAAAAAAAAATGAATATTCTCTTGGAATCAAATTTTTGTGTATGTTCAGCTTATAAATTTTCCGGCCTAAAAATGTATAGATATCTAAATTTTTGCTTGAAACTTGAAATTACACTGTTTTCTATTGTATGACATCTGGCAACCCCCAAGTGCTATATAAGATTAAAAAAAAGAATTACGGATCTGTCAAATCTATAGTGTTAGAAAACGGGTGCTAGAAATGTCCACAGAACCTGCGCTATAGAACTTAACCCCTGAGCACTTATTACCTAGGAACGTTTACAGCACCATGTTGCCGGAACCTTTGGTACTAGCACTTTAAGTTTTATAAATATGGTGCAGTATGCGTTTCTATGACCAATTGTAGAAGTAAATAAGCTGCGCACCAATGGTACAATAACGAAACCTTTATTGCTACCGAAGATAATTTTGAGTGTCTTATAAGTCCAATATTCAAAAACCAATGCTTATAGTTCCAGAGGGTGCTACTTGGGTAGTGCGAGGTGTTTCAAGGTGAACGTGGAACTGATGAGCGCTTAACGCTTAACGAACAAAAGAAAAATTTTCAGTTTCAATTTTCAATTACATTTCTTAAATTTTCAGAGCATTTGCCATTATTTATTTATAAGAAAGACATAAATCACCAACACGTCTACGGTGTGTAAGTGATTGGAGATTGGTTGTTAACTCATTATTATGGATTAAACGAATGGCTCTTTTCTGAATTGAACCAAAAAGGCGGAGAGAATGCTTAGAAGCAGAGCTCAAAATATGAGAGCAGTATTCTTATGCCGGACTTATCTGAGCATTGTAAGGCAGAAGTAACTGAGCAGTGGAAAAGAATCGTTTTGCTTCTAAACGAATAGCTTGATTTTGACGAATTAAATTAAATTTAAGGTGGGCTTTTAAACCACAAGAAAAATGAGAGAACCCAACGAGATCTATTTTTCAAAGCTCAAATTATAGTTTAATTACAGCTTGAAGTTTCATCGGAAAATTGGTAAAATGTTTTCCAATACTTTTTTTAAGAATGTAAGCAGTCAAGAACAAGAAAGGCGAAACCTATGTTAAATAAATACTGATATTTAATGAACAAAAAATAATATCTTGGAAAGTTTCAATACTGCCGCTTTAACGCATTTTTAAAAAAAGCAGTAGTGCATGAAAAAACGTGTACCCTACCAAAACCGCGCCCTCTCTGAGCTATTAAAAGAAATCATTTGAAAAAAGTCAGAAATTGTCTAAAATTTTGAGGAAAGTTTTAGCGACTTTTAAAGTTTTAAACCTTCTGAGATTTAACTAAAAAACATAAAAGCATTTTCAAAAACATTTTTTTTTTAAATCTTATAGTTTCTTAACGTTTAAAGCAATTTGGTTCAAATTTGGTTAACGTAAAAAGCGTACAAAAAACAGCTGCGTTAAAAGAAATTTAAATTTCCGTTTCAAACCTATAGTTTTTCGAAGCCTATTTAAAAAACAGAATTTTGAGAATTGATTCCATATTTCTGAAGTAGAATAAAAAACAAAATTCAAAATAACTGTTTGATGCATTTGAACTTTAAAATATTCTAAGATAAGTCAAAAGAGGGTATGTCTCCCGCTCTATCTCCTTAACGGTTTAAAGAATAACTTTGAACTAAATAACGGGGATAGTCCATCTTCAGAAATTTTTAAATTATAGCGAACTTTAAATATTCAGAAACTTCGAAGATTTGAAAAATTTACCACGCAAGCTTACTGCATTAAAAGTGTTCAAAACTGCCATTTCCAACCTCAAATTTTTAAGCCCGTTAAATTAAAAAATTAGAAAACATGTTTTACCGTTTTTTCAGAAATTCATATCCGCAGAAGTCAAGAAAAGTGGCCAATAGAACGCATCTGGTTGTAAAGTTTAATATAAAGCCTGATTGAAAAGGTAATTGAAAAAGAATCTTATTGCTGTTAATTAAGTTTTCAATTTTAAAAATGTTAAAAAAGACCAAGAAAATATATATGAACCCTTCCCTCTATTTTTGCAACGGTAAGAGGCAAACATTTTAAAGATATAACAGACGTTGTCCAACTTTTGAAATTAAAAAAAAATAAAGCAGTTTTGAAATAGTAAATTATTTCTTAGATGTGCCAAAGAACACTTTAATTTACTGCCTAAAATTATGCTGAAAATAATGCTGCTAGCAAATATATATATCGTTACTTCTGGGCCATTTAATTGAGATCAACTAAATTTAACGCAAGTACAACCACATGATCGTAAGCCAAGACACAGCTTTGAAAAAAAAACTTATAAAAAATAAACTTATAACAGTTCATTTTAAAGAAAAATATATGTACAGAACAATATAAAAGGAAAAGTTTTTTGCCACCCTTTTCATTTAGTATAAGCAAACTTAAGAATTGCCAATATTATACAGTTAACTGCAGTACGAACAGATTACACTTGTTTGCAGAATGTTGAATATATCTAGAAATAATTTTTATAACGAATAAAATTTTATACGAACTGCGCAGTAAAGATAAGCTTAGCCTGCAACAAATACACGGAGCGCTTCGCATATGCCTTCATACGTGACGATTTTTTTTACCTCGTTTAAACAGCATGAGTCTTGCACTGTTCTTCCTGCACAAAAAGACGAGTGTGGCAGGAATACCAAAAGCAAACATCTCACTTCATAGCTTGTCTTTAAAAAACAAGTGAGTAAGTGCAAGAGTTTATATGTGATAAACTTCAATATACCCGCCCCTATATACCGTATAACACCAAATATTAAAGTATTTTGGCCCGAATTCGTACATTATTTGATAGGCCACGCCCCCAAAAGTTGGCCTGGAAGGCCAACAGGTAAAATACCTTTTATGCGGAAGGTCACAAGGTAAAATGCCGCAAGAAAAAAGAAATCCTTGGACTTGAATCTAGTTTTAGGCTAATATAAACAAAACGCCATTATTTTCATAGCTTATTTCTGGGTGCAGATTCGTTTTACACTCTATTTCTTTTTTATGTGTAGCTCAATTGGAAGACTCTTTTAACAACCTTAAATGAAATACAGCCCTTTTCCTCAAACCCATCGATGCAAACAAAGTATTTTCTTCCATTCATATCAGAATACCCACTCTTTTCCTACCTGCTTCTTTTTTGCACATAGGCCCTTAAAGCTGCCTTAAATTAAGGCAAAATCCTGCAAGTTATCCAATAAGATATACCAACAAAGTCTCCCCACCAGGTACACCAGAATATCCATTATCCTGCTTGTTGTTTTACCTTTTGGAATTCATTAAATATTGTAAAGTAAAAAGACAATCGCCGTAAATCAATCGATCAAAATCATCCCCACTATGACCAAAAAGAATTTTTTTGTGATTTCCTTCTAAGTAATAAATCATCATCTGTTATACAGAGTTGATTAAAGCCCACTTTGGCTTGGAACCATTTATTAATCATGCCTTATCACATTTGTAATAAAACCGCAAAATTAATTATGACCAAACGTCGAAGTAATTTTGGCGAAAATCATAAACTTTTCCAACATCAGAGAAGAAAGCACTCGTCGATGGGATATCCAACAGATATACGCACCCCAAGACTCATCCCCTTCACGGACCCAAATCAGATTACTTCTTGTATTATTAATGTTGGCACACAAATCACCACTTCAAGTGTCAATCATACAGCAAACGAACTAAATAAACTCAGTCGTTCGGTCAATCGATGTAATCACCTCTTTTGAATAGCTGCAAGAGCCCGCCTCATCCAGTGGGCACATATCTACGTATCGATTTATGAATATAAATTAGGGCCGGGTCAGCTTAGACGACGACAGTCCGATGGCTCCCCAGAGGGTGTGGTATAAAATTCTTTAATCAAATGCAATATGATGGCTGAGACCACACCCTAACTCATCACCACGACTAACTGTCACGGAAGGAAGGTTCTTTTCGGAAATAAATCCCAAAACAACAAGGCTGCGTAGCTAATAAAAAAAGGCTTTAGCATGTTTTATCTTTTGGCCACCAGTTGCCCAGTGTCCTTGAATTGTAAGTCGAAAACAAGTGGACTTACAAACGGGGGGACAGCCGAGAACGACCAGCTTGCTTCTTATCTTGGAATGAAATCATGAAATTGTACTGTTCGTGGCGGTCAGGACACGGAAAAGCTTCCTCCGCTAATTTGAATGAAGTGTGTGTCCTCTTCGAGTACAACAGGTGAAAGCTTGATGCCGAAGTTGTTCTGCGCAGAGTTGTTTGTCAGCCAGGGGTTGGTGAAATAATTTCGCCTGGATTATCATCAGTATAGCAATTTCGCTACTGCAGTGACGATTAATGTTTTTTATGTTAGGCTCAAAGTATTGTTAAGGACATTTTTTAAAAGTATTCAAAAATTAGGACTTGATCCCATATTTTGATTCTTATTTAACCAGGTGAGCTTACAGTTAACAGGAATATAAAATAAAAATTCTTTTTTTTTTATCAAAAAAATGGGATTTGAGGACTATACCCGTAGGTAGGCTAAAAATGAGTTGGTATATAGAATGAAATTAAAGATCACATTTGAACCTGGTTGGATATGCTAGAGTAGTTAGGTGACTATCAGAACAGTTCTGATAGTCGTGAACAGTTCTCCCGTTATTGTGCGTCAGGTGGCTGAGAGCAAACAGTGCTCACTGTGTCGCTAAGGGTTGGCTAGCCAATTCGCAATCGACGGTGATGAGCCGATTATTGGATCCCATGTTCACGTCAATTTGAAACTGTCGTCGCGATTGAAATTTTTGTGGCGTTTCGTGAAGCGATTGAGATAAAGCGCCACAAAAATTTCAATCGCGACGACAGTTTCAAATTGTCGCGAGCACTGTTTGCTCTCAGCTACCTGACGCACAACAACGAGAGAGCGAGACAGCACTACCGCCTACGCACCGCTACAACTTGCGTAAAGCTAATCGCCAAAAGCATTTTTAGGCAGTTTCCCGGTAACCACGCTTAATGTAACTTAAGCGAAACGTTCGGGGTGAGTACGGTTTACCATGTAAACCAGATCTAAAAGTTTTTTGGCCCGAATTCATGTACCGTATGTCAATTATTTTTGGTGCCAAAGCTCCCAAAAACGGGCGTGTAATTTTTTCAGAATCATGAGAGAAAGCGTGTAAAGCAAAAATTATTTCTGGAAAAAAAACAGGAGAGCATTTCTCGCGACAGTTAAGGGTTGCATGATCGTACCCTCCCGGTCAACCCTGCCAGGAAAGTCCACCATCGATCAAATATTCACACTGCGGCAGATCTAGGAGAAAACCCAGGAATTCCAAATTGATACAGACCACCTTTTCATCGATTTCAAGGCCGCGTATGACAGCAACTATATTGAGACGAGCTTTATAGCGCAATTTCTAGTTTCGGCATCCCTGCCAAACTCGTCAGTCTGTGCAGGATGAAGATGGAAAATTCACGCTATTCCGACAAGGTCGGTAGAGACCTTACCGACCCCTTTGATGCTTTGATGTCAAAAAAGGATTTACACAAGGCGACGCGCTTTCATGTGACTTCTTTAACATCATACTTGAGTGAATTGTGCAGAGCTCCCGCGCCAACACCAGAGGTACAATCTTTCAAAAGTCCGTTCAACTACTCGCATCCGCAGACGAAATTGACATAATCGAAGGAACAAAGCGTGATGAAGCCTTCGTGAATATTGGGACGGAAGTGGCGAATATGGGTTTAGCAGTCAACGAGGGCAAAACCAAGTATAATGCTCTTATCAAGAGAAGACAACCAACACCAACGTCTTGGACAAAACATCACCATAGACAGGTAGTTACGGATTAGTTAGGGATAGGTAGTCAGGAACTGTTAGGGGCTGTTTCTTTGGGCTATAATGGCAATTAAGTATCTTTCAAGAAACTAAAGTTTCCATGTACGTGGACCCTGTGAAAGGCGGATAAAAACACTTAAGGCTGCTTCGAGAGGAAAATTCTTCGGACGATTTATACTCCCGTCTGCATAGATGGAGAGTGGAGGAGGAGATATAGGTTATGTTGGGTTAGGTAGGTTTGCTGGCAGCAAAAGCCACCAGCTCGCATAGGCCTACGAGGGCCCTTAGCGTCACCCCATGGAGACCTGTAAGAAATAAAGATTTTAATTCAACTATGATACTTAATCAGTAGAAGTATCCTGAGCTGTGAAGAGAAACTTGTCCCAGCCGGACACCCTGCTGAACTTTACAATATTCGCCACCGCTGTAGTTGCAAGCTCCTTCAGCCCCTCGAAGAAGTATTGGGCCAGAAGTCGAAAACGTTGTCTGCTGCCACTTGCACACTGGCAGAGGAGGTGTTTTACATCTTCTTCGGCTTCCGGATCATGACATCCCCTGCAAATATAGTGGGTGTTAGTGATTCCCAATTTTGCTGAGTGTTTTCCCAACAGGTTATGGCCCATTATCACTCTTGCGGCTATGGCCAGTGATGGCATTTTTAATGTTATAAGCTTTTTTGATTTGCTGGCATCTATAGGTGGCCAGAGTGGCTTTGTGTGGCCGCAGCTCTGCAAATTTTCCCATCAGTTTTGGGCTATATTGTGAATAGTCGCAGACATTTCACCAGTCACCAAAGAGTGGAGAGGATGGGTCCTTTTGTCCGTTGTAGTGATGCATAGATTTAAGACATATTTCGCTAGCTCGTCAGCCTTTTCATTCCCGATAAAGTCACTATGGCCTGGTACCCAAACAATGGGCACATTATTCTGTCTGCTTATAGCCCTAAGTTCTGAGCGACAGAGTCCTATACTACACGGGATTTTACTGTTGGTGCTGCCAGGGCCTTTATGACTGCATGGGCTGTGTACTACTACTTACTTGTAGGGCTCCCGACCCATGAAAGGTTTTTACCTGGTTCACACTCACAGTAGCCTTCCATCCTCTGCGATCCTGGGCACGCTGCTTCCAACTGTCCAAACCAAGCGCTCTGGCATCTGCGATGGCTTGGTCCCTAAAACAGAGGTTCGGTTTTCCTGGTCGTCTCGAGCGTGCAGCTTGGATTCGAAGACCTTCTTGGCTGGGGCGCTATGGGCCGTCTATAAATAGTTCCAATACTATGGTCTTTTCGGCTGCTATAAGTATTGCTAGACTTTTGGCTTGGAATATACTGCATGAGTTCAGCAGTCACCTGCTTGTTAGGATACAGAGTTTGCCGGAGCATACATCTGCTCTAGAACCCTCACTTGATTTTGCGCCATTTTTATAGATTGCTACCTCGAAGTTGGTTATAACATTATTAAATCTCAAAGCTTACACAGTGTATAGGGCTGTGTAAGCTTTTTTAACTCTTTCTTTAGTAGGAGATAAAACGTTGAACTGTAAGGGCTGTACAGCTGTATATGGTCTGTTATTCCAGCATGCAAGGATGCTGTATCCTAGTGTGTGTAGGATTAAGCTGTGCTCTGTGGATCGCATACTCCAATTGCCTGTGGCTTGAAGTCTTATAGCGCTTTTTGCGGCGCTTTCTTTTATAAAGAGATCTCAAGGCGAAATGTTAAGGATTGTCTCTAAACCCATGATAGGTGTAGATCTCAGAGCACTTGTACCGCATATTCGGTTGCACGTGTATAGGGCTGTGTAAGCTTTTTTAACTCTTTCTTTAGTAGGAGATAAAACGTTGAACTGTAAGGGCTGTATAGCGACACCGCTCTAGCCAGAATAGTCAAAATACAAAGGCTGCAATCGCTGGGTCATCTAGAGCGGATGGACACCAACGCCCCAGCCCGGAAAATCTTCGAATCCACACCGCAGGGACGGCGCGGTAGAGGAGCACCGAGACTTAGGTGGCGCACGCAAGTGGAAGGGGACCTTAGCCAACTTCGCGTGTGAAACTGGAGACGGCTAGCTGGAGACAGAGCTTGCTGGCGAAGCATGTTGACTGAGGCCCAGGTCCACCCTGGACTGAAGCGATACCTTAAGCAAGTAAGAAAGTAAGATTGACCAGATTGACTTAAACATCGAACTACAGATATGTTTTGATCCCGAAGCCCATCTTTCGTGGGCCGTATGTATGGCTTCGTAGTTCTTTTGAGAATATCATGTGAGGGACATGTATGTCCGTGACGTAACAAACGGGTTTGATTTTGATAAAAGCTAAATGCGGCGGCCAGTGGAACCTTCTATATTTTTCCTTTCTCTTTTTTCATCCTTCCTCTATTTTCTATCTCTTATATTTGCTTAGGAGCATTGATAAAACGAACTTCGGTGAGCTTCCTAGGGCATCTTCCAGAAATTTATTGGTTTCACCCTCGCTCCTCAACCATCGAACTAGTTTCTGTTCTTTAGCAGGGCACTTTTAGACGCATCTTAAAAACTAATTTAGAATAAAAATGAATAGAGTGGCACAACAGCTTGAGGTGAGCCAGGGCCAACTTCTCAACAATGTATGCTGGTGTGTTGATTTCTTTTACATACAAAGGGACCTACAATTTTTTGCCGAATCCGAACGGCACTTTGAGAAGCTTTTCAAGACAAATGATACTCTCGGTGGGCTTGTGAGACCCTCGCGGAGGTGGGGATCGTGAAAAAGAACAAGTTTTTTTTTTTCAGGTGACGATGGCAGGATTCGAACCCAGGCCTCCGGCGTAGTAAGCACACACACTAACCACTATGCCACGGCACCCCACAAAAAAAAACTAATTTAAAAAAAACTTAAAAGAGAACTACTGTGATAAAGTGATTAGAAAACAAACGTAATTTTAAAGTTAAACGCTTTTCATAGACCGAGGGTATATTAATTTTAATACATAGTTTGTAAAACAGTGAAATAATCACCGTAGACCCTCAAGGCCGATTAATCGATTAAACCATGTCCGTTCGTCCGTCTGTATGAAATAGGTTTTAGGTCTTCGAAATCAAGCTAGAGAGCTGAAACTTTTTTTACACGGCTGGGATCTTCTGCTGCACAGCCAAGGTGTGAAATTTGGCTTCATCCGTATGGCAACGCCACTACTGGCTTCAATGTGAGACAACCTCTATTTCACATTTTCTTTCAAAATGCCTTTTGGTCAAGTTAGGGAAGTCATAGGAACCTACATTTTGGTACTGAGCAATATTGTCCCCAGACCTTTAACAAGGCGAAAATTGGACCGCCCGCAACATCGACCATGCCCACTTTTAACGTGTTCGAACGTTTCTCGGAAAGTTCGCTCCAAATCAAAAAAAAAAATATATATATGACAAATATTGAAGATAGTAGTATTTGCAAAGTTTGGTCCATAAAAAGTTTTTAGTTCTGCCCACTTTTAGGGAGCGTTTTTAGGAAAAAACTTTTTTTTTCCGATATAATTTTCGGTTTAAACGCATTTTGGGATGAATTTAACAAAATAACAATTCATTGATTTTAATTTTTAGCCCAGACCCACTTTTGGGGGCGTGTCCATAACAAATTATATATTAATTCGGGGCAAAAAATTTTAAGATTTGGTGTTACACGGTATATAGGGTCGGGTATATAAAAGTTTGTCACAGACGAACTCTTGCACTTACTCACTTTTTAAAAACGATTTGGCAACAAATAAATTGAACAAGGCATACCTATATTTATGACCAAACTTAAAAACGTAGAAAATGCTATTGTATACCTACATAAAATATAAAATAATAAAAGTTAAAAATATTTATTTATTTATATAAATTAGCATAGAAATCAAATCTTAAATTGCTTAGTTAATACTAAAATGCTGGAGCACTAGCTACAAAAGAAACGAAAAGATCTTATCAATTGAACCCAGTTATTCTCTCGTGCTCTCAATCGTTTGATGAATTTTCTAAATGGCTGAAAAGTTTTTATATACAGCCGCACCTATAGTAAGTATTTTAAATCCCGCACCAGCCGGAAGGACGGCTGGTGCGGGATTTTAATTACTTTCGGGGGTTGACATGACTGATGGAGGCTAACCATTTAGATTTTCAACCCAAGCAGAAAACTACCACATATGACAATACAACGACTTCAGCGTTGGTCCGTCATACTCATGGATTACACATATACAATACGATATCGCTCAACGAAGCAACATAGTAATGCCGATTGTCTGTCGCGATTGCCGATAGGTCCTGACAAGAACTTTATCAGTCAGAAGAAGCTAGCGAATTAGATGCTACATCGTGTACATTATAGTTGAAGATTTTCCTGTTGATGCTGCAATTATAGCTAAAGCTTCAAAAAAGGGATGTGACAATAAAGAAGGTGGTTGCGTATGTGCAGAATGGATGGCCTACCAGTTTGCCAGCGACAGATGAACACTTATTGCCATATTTTCATAAAAGGTTTTCTTTGACAATTCATTCTGACGTATTACTTTTTCACAGTGAAAGCCCGAGAGTTGTTGTTGCTCCTCAGCTGCAGCGAAAGGTGTTGGCACTTCTTTATTAAGGCCACTGAATCTCTAGAATGAAACAAATGTCTCGCAGATACTGTTGGGGGCCGGACATTGACCGGGACATTCAGGAAAGGGTTGGCCAATGCCATGCATGCCAACTCAATGCTTGTCAATTACCTAACGAATATACAAACTGGCCGACGAATGCTGGAGTATGGGAGAGAATACATATTGACTTCGCTGGACCATTCCAGAATCATATGTGGCGCATCGTCATGGACTCAAACTCGAAATTACCATTTGTTATAAAAATGTCCAAGACAACTTCACACGCAACTCTTTGTGCATTACGATCGATTTTCGCATTGGAAGGATTTAATTTAACGAATTTTGCATAAAGAATTCAATTCATCATCTGACTTCAGTACCATTTAATCCAGAATCAAGCGGAGCCGAGAGAATGGTGCGAACATTCAAGTCTGCACTTCTAAAAATAATTGGCGATGTATCTAGCTGTGAAGAAGCACTCACAATATTTCTATCAACTTTTCGCACCACTCCTGATGAAAATGGAAAATCATCTGCAGAGAAGTTGCATGATCGTCAGCATAGAACGCTGCTTTCTCTGATAGTTCCTGAGTTCTCAAAGAAAAGGTATACACAAAAAGGAACTAATAAATTTTCTGTTAACCAACAGGTTTTCGCACGGCAATATTTACAAAAGACAAAGTGGGTACATGCGATAGTCAAGAAACAACTGGGTAATCGAATGTATCTTCTAGAAACAAAAACTGGAATGTGGCGGCGACACCAAAATCAAATGAGCTTACAAAACACATCTACTTCTGGTCCTCAGATTAATCGAGTTGAGTTGCAGTCTACATCAGCGCAGCCAAGAGAAAGTGTAAGGGCTGGCAATGTTGAAGATTTACCAAATCGACAACAACAACAGGGGATGCTCGATGCATCCGACATTGAGGAAACTACGGAAGCTAGCCCACCGATCATCGATTTAGATACATCCAAATCGCTACCGGAATCCAGCACATCTAAAGACATGACTGCCCAAGAGCTAAGAGGCGAAGAAGCAGTACTGAGAAGATCCAATCGACTTCGTAAGAAACCAGTTCGATTTGTTCCAAATTAGTGCATGGAGTATCTGATGTAATCTAACCATCAATAAATAGATTGTCAGTAATAGGACTAAATTCAGAATGAGAACTGTCTGGGTGATCCACATGAGCGCGGATCGTCATTCGTGTGTGGACCGCCAACCTAACCTATTGAAAAGTCTTGAATAATTAATTAAGTAGTATTAAGCGAGTATTTGAATTGAAATATAAGATATTAAAAGTGAAGTTAAACTTGAGTTTCACTTTGGATCAAAATATAAACGTAGAAAATGCTGTTGTGTATACCTACATAAAATATAAAATAATAAAAGTTAAAAATATTTATTTATTTATACAAATTAACATAGAAATCTTAAATTGCTAAGTTAATACTAAAATGCTGGAGCACTAGACACAAAAGAAAAACGAGAAGATCTTATCGATTGAACCCAGTTATTCTTTCGCGCTCTCAATTGTTTGATGAACTTTCTTAATGGCTGAAAGGTTTTTGTCTCCATATAGCCGCACCAGCCATCCACCTCATCCTATAGTTGAGATTTTAATTACACTCCAAAGAAAAATCAAAAATTAACTACAATAAATGTAGTGAATTTAACTCGATTTTTGGAATCAAGAAGTTAAAAAGAACATTGATAAATTAAGGCTGACTCAAATTTAGTTTTCAAAAACTTTGGTAGGTTGAATTAATGTATTATCTCGTTATAGATTTTTTATATATTTTTTTCAATTTCGGGCGACGTCAAATGTCGAGCGACGTTAAGGCAGAGCAGCCGACGAAGGGTTACTCCGTGAATATCTTTAAGCAATCCTTTAGTGTGAAATGTGTTCCCTTTATTTAGTGTTGTTTTTGTATAGAAGAGAAAAAATAAATAAAAAAAAACTTTCTGTGTATTTTACTTATTTTTGAGTTAGAAGGTTGTGGTATATGCTATGCGAACATATATCACGAGAGAGTAGTGATTTTACTTGCAAAAAGTAAAAAATTACTCTCAATTTGGAGTGAATTTGCTATAACATGCCACAAAAAATTGTGAATCCCCATATAGAAAGAGTAAAATATCTACTGTTTTCACTACAAAAAAGTGTGAATTCGCTCGTAAGAAATAGTAAATTACCCTTTTCTTGTGGCAAATTATCTCTATTGAACACAAAAATAGAGTAAATTCCCTCCAAAAAAGTATAAAATTAGTGTCAAATTTTAGAGCAAATTCACTCTTATTTTTGCCATCCCTTTTTGTTGAGATTTCACTACAATTATTGTAGGTTATCGGTTTCCTACAATAATTGTAGTGAAATCACATTAAATTTCTTTAGAGTGTACTTTCGGGGGTTGACATGACTGATGGAGGCTAACCATTTAGATAGATAAGACATTAGATACTTGTCGCGAAATGAGAAAATCTCCTTTTTATGCGAACACCACCACGAATATTTTGCCAATTGTAAAGAAATGTGAAAAGCAATGTGACAATCTTTGCATATCGCTGACTTTAATCAAAACATACGCTCAGACGAAATGTTCATTACCTATTCATGAAAATACCCCACTCTATTACACGTTTTATACCCTCGAATAACAGCAAAATCAATGATTTAAATTGCAATCCGAATCCAATACTAACGCTCAAATGAAACCAATTTTTCGATTATTACAATCCCATTCAACGATGAGCGTCTGTTTATCCTCATCAATAGCCATTAAAAGCGTAGCCGTGGGACATTGAAATTCAATAGCCTGTGCTAAATCGCTTATGAAAGGAAACGAGGAGAAGGTGAGCAGAAAAAAAACCGAATCCCCACACGCAAGAGACTCGCTCTGGCAAAACGGATATTCTTATGAAGATTCCCTTTGGCTGGATTCCCATTTTCAGCCATCCTTTTGTGCGGAATGTCCCCAGGAATCTACCGCAGCTCGATGGCCAGGTTTGAGTTGTCTCCGAAGGGCACTAACAACGGCCCAGCATGGAATAAAAATATATATCTTCCTTTATTGAAATAAATGCTTGAGAAAATCAGAATGAGGGGGAGGAGGGTGTGTGTGTGTCCTAACGATTGTCCCCTTTTTGTATTATTTGGTTGTATGTTCATTTTGTTCAACAAGTTTCTGTTCGGATTGAATCAGCGTGGGAGGGAGGACACTAGGAGGCGTTCCGCTGCCACCGGCCTTGCTTAAAGCAAATATGAAAATACCATTAACACAGGAAGTGGCTGGAATATGAGATGGGTTATAATGAGGTATGAAACAAGTATCGGAAAAGGAATTTCCTTCGAACTTGGGTTATACAATACAATTTACCATGGGGAACCATACACCAACGTGTTCAGTGGTGTTAGACTGCTCTTGGGGGAAAAGGATCGGAATCTTATTGCAATATCTGGCATCAGGAAACTCTTGTGGTCTCAATATCTCTTCCTACGAATCTTTGTTTTGGTATTCCTTATAAATTTTCGTATCTCTTCCTTGCACAAATAATAGTTGAATGTGTAGGGTTGGCTTTAAGAAGAGGTTTTGTTCAATCGGATATAAACATACACTGTACTTTTCTCAGAGTTTAATTTGCCTAAGACGCTTGAGCTACAACCTGATTTCTCCGTGTATCTTTGTCAATATTTGTTAAGAGTTTTTTAATAATTCCGAGTATACTATTTATATTATCTCCGCATCTTCCATTTGTATTTATTACCAACATCTTAAACAAACCTTTTTGTTTAATTCCTTTTGTTTTGGCTATAGTAAAGTATAGATAAAATTCCCATTAACAGGGATGAACTTAGATTAGTCTTTTTATGGTTAGAAGAATGGCGTACTACCACTGCTATATGACACTGGATGCAAAATAGTTTCCCATTCAGTTTTTTTGAAATTGGAAATCTAATGTCAAGTCTTTTGTTAATGCTCATGTAAACAGACCTTATAAACGACTTTTACTTTTTTTCAAACTGTTCTCGTAACCTGAAAAGATTGGCAATAGAAAGTTTTTTCTATTGCCAATTTCTAAAAAGGGAGTAACCCTTGCCTTATTCCAAGAATATTATTGATTTCATTGGCACATTAGCCTCAGAGGAGCCTTGGCCTGACCTCTAAAATTCTCACTCTTACATTATATGAGCGACTCAGGTCCGCTGCTCTTTCTTGTTTTTACCTTTAAAGCGCCTGTTATTACCTTTAAATAGGGTAAATCGCGATGAAAAGGTAAACATTTTCGCCTCTCATGTTGCACAGAGCAAAGCTTTGATAAAGATCATCTCTGTGAGGAAATAGAGGCTACAGATTTATAGTTTTTAGAGTTACAACTCTAGACCACCTTTTGATGGTGGTAAAAGCTTTGGGATAATATTCAATACTGAAACAGGACTCCAAAGAAGGTTTAAGGCTTCTGTAGAATATCCGCGAGGCTGACTGTGGTGTTCTGGTTAAGTGTAGTTCAAACATTTTATCATCGATTTTCGAAATAAATCGAATTTTCAATTATTATTCTGGCTTCTCACTAAAGTTGGCGGTAGTTTGATGTCGACCAACAAGACATGTTTGTTCTTATTCCAGGTAAATAAAGACTTTTTGGCGGCAATCGAGTTAATAATGGACAGCACATATGTTCTGTCTTTTTTATGTTTACGCAGTACTTATGAATCTACAAATTATCTGGTCTTACATCAAGAATAAATTCGTTATAAGTTTCTCAAAAAGCTTAATTACTTACTAACTTTAGGTACCGCAACAGCGCGAGGTGGACCTGGGCTTCAACCAACCAGCCCGTCAACCACCTCTGTCTCAGCAAGCCGTCTCCAGTTTTGCACGCGAAGTTGCCTAAGGTTCCCATCCACTTGTGTGCGCCAGCCCAGCGTAGCCGTTATATGCTCGACTCGGCTTGAAGATTATTATACTGACTCTTCTAGTTAGGTCAGTGTTCGGCCAAAAGCTCCATACTACCTCAAACGTGTTGCATTTTTGCGATGTTT
The DNA here is from genome assembly GCA_947623515.1 of Neoascia interrupta. Classification (NCBI taxonomy): domain Eukaryota; kingdom Metazoa; phylum Arthropoda; class Insecta; order Diptera; family Syrphidae; genus Neoascia; species Neoascia interrupta. Next base: position 55,337,144 of record OX392464.1, on the reverse strand, counting down.
TGTCCAAGACATTGGTATAGTGTGTATTTTCTTGATGACAATATAAGCTTGGTTTTGTCGCATTGACTACTTAGCCCATATTGGGTCATATTAGGTGACACAATCTGTCCCGCTCATGGAGGCTTCGGTGACATCACGTTGCGTTCTTCCAACGTAATGTCTGTCAGTAAATGTATGGACTCTTGGAAAAAAATGGAATGTGCCTCTGGGATTGACGCAGAAGTTCTGCACATTTTCCTCAAGTATGATGTTAGAGAAGCTACCTTATCCAATTTCCTTTTGACATCAAAGGGTTGGGGGCGAAGTCTGCGTGAATAATGTACAGCGTGAGTTTTCCATCGTCACTCTGCCAAACAGTGTTTGGCAGGGATCCCAAAACAAGTTATTGCGCTGTATATAGCTCGTCTATATAAATGCTGTCATTGAAAACCTTGAAATCCATTAAAGGTGTTGGGCATCGATTTGGAATTACTTTGTCTTCTACAATTTCGGCCATAGTGTGAACATTTGATAGATGGTGGACTTTCCTGGCCTTAGGCCACATCTATATGGACCTATCAGATTACCAACGAACGGCTTTAGGCGTTCACCCCAGAAAAAAAGATCATAATTGCGATGCTAAGGAGACTATGACGCCTTAGTACTTAGCTCAACTCACAGGTTCTACTCTATTGAGGATCGAGAAAACAATGCGTAGCAGCATTGGGCATAAACAGTTCATCAGGCATACTTTCCTCCAACCATATATTGCAAATGAGCTGATGCAAGCTCTTAGGCAGATTATCGCCGTCGGGTTTTTAAAATTTGGCAGCCAGGCCATAAGCCCCAGCTTCTTTGTTGTACTTTAATCCTAGACTTAATTACTTTCACTTAGGTTTAAATGATTCATTCAAAAACCATTTCTGCAGAATGTAAAGCAAACTAAGCTGATCTCAATCCCATTGATTCATTTTGTCTGACAATGGGTTTCAGCTCGCCTTAGTTAGCACCGACTGCAATTCACTGGGATATTCCCTTGCTCATCCTAACTGGCTTTAGTTCGGCTTTTGAACACTAGGCAGGGGCCCTTGATCTGTAATGCTACACTCGTCACATTAAAACATTCGGCCTTTTGCACATTTAACTGATAATTGACCAATATACACTAACGTAGCCAACTTCGCAGTGGTCGACAGCATTCGTTTGATGCGCATCATCCAGGAACGTTGACGTTGCGAAAAAGTAGTCAAGGAGTCACACAGAAACGCATTTCACTGGCAAGTTTATGGTTTTCCTTAGAGCGATGTGATCCCTATTTTATTTATTTTTATACCCGACCCAGCGTATATTAATTTCAATGCATAGTTTGTAATTGTAACACAGTGAAGTAATCACCCCAGACCCCTAAGACCTTCAAGAGATATGATCGAGACCGACAGGTGAATCGTTTTAGCCATGTCCGTCCGTCTGTCGTGTAAAGTTTTAAGGTCTTGAGGATTGAGCAAGGATGGTAAATTTAGACAGAGAGGGGGAAGGTCAGTGAGGAATGGTTTTCATGTGAGAAAAGCCCGGCAGGGGCAACCGATTTCGGTAAAAGTCCGTGCCAATTGATTCTCTGCTAAGAATCATCCTCGACGATGGGAAGGCGCAGGTTTAAACAAATTCGGTGTAAGCCCTTGCAGGGGGGAATGCTCACACAAGAAGCAAATGAAGGGTAATGGTCTTCGGTATAAACCCGTACTACAGGCGACGCACGTTAGGTTTCGGAAGGGGGCGTGGAATGGGAAGCAAGGGGTAACCGAAAACAGTATGAACCTGTACCAATGGGACTTCAAAACTGCAAGCATATGGACAGACGGACAGACGCATAGACGGATGGACGGAAAAGGTCTCAGGGGTCTACGGTGATTATTTCACTGTGTTTTAAACTACGCATTAAATTTAATATATCCTGGGTCGGGTATGAACATAAATAAATAAATAACTAGAGTGACGCAATACCTTGAGGTGAGCCATCGCCGACTTCTCAACAACGGCACTTTGAGAAGTTTTTCAAGACAAATGTTACTCTCGGAGGGTTTGTCGGACCCTCACGGATGGGGGAAGATGGAAAAGTTCCAAGTGACGACGATAGGATTCGGACCCAGATCGATTTCCGAAAAAACCAGTTTGCTTCTTTCTTCGTCGAGATCGCGAATCATTGTCAAACTGGTGAAACCCAGCCTATTTCAGATGGCGTAAATTCAGTTCGTGTTGCTCTTGGCATTAGAATCGCACAGGACAATCCTGATATCATAGCTGGGACATTTCTTATATGTTTTTTCCAAGACCTCATAGAACATATGTTTGGCGTCGTCATCTTCCTGCTCTGTGGGGACTTGTGCGATATATGAGCACCAAATTGACACTTTCCACATTAGCTTTGAAATCTCCCATACACATTTTTTTAGCTAGAAAGCTGGAATTTTGCACGCAAGCCCTTTGTCCTCTAAAACAGTACAAGTGCTAATATTACGTTTAAGTGAATGTTAACAAGTTAAGTTTTGCCACGCCCCTTTTATAAAATAAATTAAATAACCTTTTGAGAAATAAAAGCAACTTTTTATACCCGACCCAGGGTATATTAAGTTTGATGTAAAGTTTGTAACGCAGTGAAATAATCACCGTAGACCCCTGAGACCTTTTAGAGATATGAATGGGACCAACAGGAGAATCGATTAAGCCATGTCCGTCCGTCCGTATGTAAACAACTTTTAGGCCTTAAATTTTAAGGCAGAGAGCTGAAATTTTGTGGGTTGGTTGGAAACCCAGTCCTTCAGATCAGGTTTGAAAATAAGCTAAATCCGCCCACAGACACGCGACCATCTCTAATTTAAAAAAATACATTTTGCAAATTTTAGCTAAGTTACAATGAAGCTAGCGCATTCATTTTTGGTACGTTACATTGCCTTATAATTGTCTTTAAGGTAGCCAAAAAATGTAAGTTTTTCATTGACCACGCTCACTTTTTAAGGGATTTTAACTTAAAATGACTGTTTTTCAATAAATATATATAAAATTAGACAAAAAATTATATGACAAAAGCTGTAGATACTAGCATTTTCTAACTTTTATGCATATGTTGTCTGTGCCTCCGCCCACTTTTGTGGGCGTGGCGTTAAAAAAGTGATTTTTTTAGTTAAAAAGGCGGAGTTTTAGGCCGAAATGTATGCAACCACCTAGCATAAAGCATTCAACAGTTATATTTTTATATCCCGCCCACTTTTTGGAGGCGTGGCAGTTTTCTTTTTGGTATGGTCGGGTATTTTGCAATCCGTCGTAGATGGATTGAAGCTTTTGCATACCCACTGTTGCACTTTCTCACTTGTTTAACTAATAAATGATCCATGAGTTGCAAAAGCAAAGGGTATAGAAAGCAAAAATGTAAATTGTAAGAAGAATAGGAAAAGGAAGAACAATAGGAATGAAAAGAATAATACGAGACTATACCGTGGTCCGTTATAGATCAATCTAAGCTATAACAAACGCAGTGTTGCACTAATTTACTGGTTTTTTTTAAAGGAATTTTACCATTCTCGAAGCCTATTAGCTCTGAAACAAGCGTACGAGGACCTGGTTTGCGTTCTACGTTTTTGGTCTTCTTCAATTTATTCTTTGTTATATGTATTCTATAAACTCATTTGACTCTAAAGCTTGAACTGAGGTAACCCGAAATTTCAAGGAACGGTAGTCCCACTTCTTCATCCCTAACTAAGGGCATTTTACCAGAACAAATAATTACTTCCGAAGTAATTTCCACATCGATCTGGTTACTCATATTCATTTAATTTCAAATCCAAGCAATTTCATCAGCATTCTCCAAAAACCGACGCCGAGAGAAGTTAAATTAAACACGAAACGATGTAGACTCTTTTTTTTTAGGTATGTTGTAGGGCCCCTGTAACTGACAAGGTTTGATCTTCCACTTTCCAAGTAAAACCTAAAAAACATCCGGAAATTTATGTTTCACATTTGATTACTTTTCCGTTTGCGACTGCTGTCACATTTCGTTCAACTAGGATGACTATAATGATGGTGACAATGTTTTGCAGATTGACAAAATGACACACATCCCTCTCTCTCTCTCTCTCTCTCTGCTTACTGACTGGCTAAAATTTATGTTTTTGTTGATGTTGGCACTGTCAAAAGTAGAAGTGATTGTTGATATATGTAGTTATTTACATTGACCATTTTGTCAGCATTTACTTCAATTTGCCATTGGAAATATTATGTTTGCGGAGGGTTTGAGAAGCTTTGTGAATGACGACGTGCTTGACACGTTTAACTGCCCATATCCATGTAAATTGGGTTGGTACCTGCCAAGAGTTTGACATAAGGACGATTATTTTGTATGTTTGGAAACAATTATGAAAAAAGCAAATTTATTTCTTGTTTCCGAGAAACAAAAGGTGACAGAGTTTTCTTTTTACGAACTTCTGACAACAATGTACACTAACCACCCATTAAGGGTTCGTTAAAATAAATCTGCTAGAGCAAATCTGCAGAACAAATTATTGCCGTCGGTATTCGTTTTTTTTTTTTGCGTGTGTGCTGTAAATCCTTTTGTTGAGCACTGTTTTACTCCATTGTTCCATTTTGTAAAACAAAAACATGTGCGAATAGCGCTCTAGCAGAGAAGGTATATTTGGCACCATTGTACAACGCTAAGTGTTCGTCGCAATTAAAAACCGTATACACAAGGGAAATTAATTATGACACTGTATTGTGTCAGCGTCATTTGTTAAATCCTTCTTAATTCCTGCGTCGGGGTAGTATAGCCTTGAGCGCGCATTGTGCGGCATAAGGGACGTCGAAAGTGCATTTAGCCCTTAATGCAAATGGAATGTTTTAGTCATTAACCTCGCGCCCTGGGTAGAGAATTTTTTTTATTCTTTGAAAAACTTGGGGAGCGACAACTTTTTTGTTTTTGCGGTTTTGGGGGCGCACGGCTTGATTAATGGAAGTATACTGTCATTTACAAATGATGGAAACTTTGTGGTTAAGATTAAACTGTATGTGAGTTTGGTTTGATGTGTTCTCATTAAAGCAAAATATAAATCTTTTGTTTTGCTTAACTCTTAATACAAAAGTCGATAATTACAGAGGCTGCACGGGATTGAAAGTTCGTAAGAAAACAGTTTTTTTTTATTGTCCGCTAATTTTCTCCTGCAGTTGTTGATTTTAAGTGCAAAAGTGCTTACTTCATTCATACTATTAACTCAACACTCCATTTATGAATAGTATTTCCTATAAATACAATAGTTTAACGCTGCTATCAATAGTTCCCGCAGTATTAGTATAAAAAGATTGAAATTATCATTTATCAATTACAAGCACTATTAATTTTACTGGAAAAACTATTAATTTAATAATATGGTTCCTACAAATGGTTCCTCAAAGGTACTGTATTATTGAATTGATAGTCTGAGATTTTTCATTAATTATAGGACACGAAGTATTGGAACTAGGGTACTGAAGTTATTGATTTTACAGTGCGCACTTTAACTTATTTGTGAGACACCTGAAGAATGTGGCAAGTCATTGTTTTAATGTGATGTTACGATTCAAACAAATATCCGTAAAATGAACAATGTGAGCCTACCATTATTTTTATGGGACGATACTATTAATTCAATCAGACCATTAATTTAATATGACCATATCATTAGTTTAATGTGACCATACCATTAATTTAATCTAACCATTTATTTAATGTGACCATACCATTACTTTAATGTGACCATTAACCATCGATTGAACCATACCATTATTACAATCCAGCCGTTTATTTAATGTGACCGTACCATTTATTGAATGTGACCAAACCATTGTTCTTACAGGACCATACAATTGTTTAAATTAGTGCTAGCATTAAAACAACAATGCACACAATAAATAATGTGATCATACCATTATCTTAACGGTTCTTCTGTTTTATTAATGTGATGCATTAGTTATCAATGTGATGCCTTATTAATAAAAGTTTGTTTTCCAAAACAGGATAAAACGCGCAATAAATTTATAGTTGAAACGCAGTGTTAGTCCAGGGAGGTTGTTAGGTATAAATAGTGAAGACGGGAACTTTGTATAAGTAAGTATCCATTTATATTTTTAAATTATTTGTGTATTTTACCTCACCTACTTATTTATTTTCAGTTTTTGTTTTTTTCTTTTTTTTTTCTTTTTTCCCTCAATCCACTCTTACAGCCGAAATATACCTATATATACATTATACCTCTATTTAATGTGTCAAAAACATAATTTTTACCTAACATAAACTCCTTTTTTTAGTTTCAGTTTTTTTTCTTTTCTTTTATAAATAGCCAAATTTGAGAGTGTTTGATTTTTTCCTTTTTGGTGTATTTCAGATTAAAGTAATGGTATGATCCCATGATTAATGGCAAGGTCCAATAGTGGTTTGATTGAATTAATGGTATGATCACATTAAATCTCAATGAATAAATTTTCTGATTAAATTAATGGTATGGTCCCATTAAAACAATGGCATGGTGCCATTGAAATTGCGGTAACATTAAATTAATGATAGGTATGTTCAAATTAAATCAGTGGTATGGTCACATTAAATTTCAATGGGATGGTCACATTGAATCAATGGTATGGCCGTATTAAATAAATATTATGGTCACATTAAATTAATCGAATGGTCACACTAATCAATGGTATGGTCACATTAAATTAATGGTATGGTCACATTAAATAAATGGTATGATCCAACAATTATTCAATGGGACCCATTAATTAATTTAATTCAAAAACATTATTCAATTTTCAATTGGATGATAATTTTATTTGAATGTTGTATACTATCAACTTCAATAGCAGTGATCCTATTAAAACCGTAGCACGCACATACTAAAGTAAAACTACATCTTATTAATTATTAATGGAGTGCATTATTACTTCAAAAGGATGGAAATGACCGTTTATGTAATAGTTTTGGAAGTATTGTATTAATGGTACGGATCGAATTGACCAATTTTAATAGTTTTAAAGTATAATAGCAATGGGATTTCTGATTGATTTAATAGTTTTTTATTCTGAGTGTAGGAAATTTTTTTCACTTCACAGCAAAGCTCACCAGTCAAGCCATTGCACTTGTCTTCAAAGAAATCCTTTGAAAGTCCTGCAATAGAGGGCAACGAACTTTATTTTGTGACTGAAGGCCATTTTATTTTTGGGTATCCACACAAAGAATATCGGACTCCATTTACTTTCATATTTGTTCTGCGTATATTCGTCTCTGACCTTAAATAATTACAATAATCGAACCCATCCATCGAACCACCATCCTTACAATTTTCCTTTGTTTTTGTTCATTGCTCTGTGATTTTGCCGCATCGACATTATCGATAATCGAAAATAAGCACCCCCATCTATTAGTCTTGCTCTTTGCGCATATAGTGAACATACCGCAAACCAAATTGTCCCATTGTTCGTTATTACAGCAGACATTACCATGAACCATTCTAGGGCTCGGGTCTGTATGTAGTATCTTACTTGTGTGAGAACATAACCATAATTGGAGGTACTGGGTGCTCGTACTGGTGCCTCCCCATGCGTTGTGTTGATACGAATGCATGTTGTGTTTAAATTGCGATGAATGTTTTTTTGTTCCGATTGGTCCGTTTGCTTTGGTTTAAACAATGAAAGTTCGAAATAGAAATGATGGCACGAATTCTCGTAAATAAAAATTTAGGAAATAAGCAACGATGCGTTCGGTTAGCTTTTTAATTAATGTACTTAAAATACCATTATGGGCTATTTGATCTACTTTTGTTCTACTTTTGATCTACTTTTTTTATTCTCCTTCTTCTCACTGATTGGAAAAATACTCCGACTTGAGTTTCGAAGAGGGAAAAATTGATCAAAGACCGAAAAACTGCAACAGTATTATAATTTTTCATAAAATGCTTTCGTCATTGTCTTCCTCGCATCTTAACTTTGCAGTCGGTAGATCGCAGTATTGGTAGCCACACTTGTGTCTTTTGATACTGTTTGTTGCTTTTATATGTTTTTCAAGTACTTGTTCTCTTATGGGAAACCGTGGGAAGAGTTGTCACTTAATGTCAGCATCATTCAAGAAAGGTTACTGACGATGTTCGCCTGGCAGCGTGTGAAATGATTATAGGACTAGCCATTATTATAGTGTTTGTAGAATTGTAAATTGTTGTAATTTTTCACTTTTCAATATTAAAAAAAAATTAGGTAGTTTAGTTTTAAATACTCAGTTTACTGTATTTGTATACATGTATACATGTGACATCAGTTGAATTGTGTGTTTTTCCAATAGTTCTGCGCAAGCAATTCTGGCGCCTTCTTCGATCAGAGGGAATCCTGCTACAAAAAATTTATTATTTATTTATTTTACAGCGAACTTACGAGGTAAAGTTTTTTTTTGCCTACATACGGTTTGTATAAATTGCTGGTTAGTTTCAGGTTAACATACCAGTTGGTAGAAAACCAAAGTGCTAACAGCACCAGATTACGGAGATCATGGAGTCCATAATGTTTTCTTCAAATACAAGTTGGTAAGCTCTTATGGTCGAGTCCGAAACGCAATTTGAAATTTAAAGGCAGGTCTTGCGTATGAAAGAATAATTGAAATTTATTTTAATTAATTAAAGAATTAATGAATTAATGAAAGAGTAATTTTAAGAATACTCAACCCTATAACCGGGCAAATGGTCAAAGATCTCACTTTTTATTATCACACTGCAATGGCAGCTTTGAAAACTCGAATATGTATACCGATCTTATATGCATACATCTTTCTAAATTTGCACTTAAAGTAGGTATAATAATAAATATTGTATAAGCGAAACAAATATTGAGCTATCGGGATTTGTTGGGGAAAATGCCGTAAATTGCGAAATTGCAATTAAAAGAAAAGAAGAACATTAAGTCGAAAACATACTAAACAACATCTGAATATTTACGAATTGCGCATCTGTGTTTTGGTTATCATAATTCACGCTGTATTTTTTCAACAAATATAATAATTAATGTTCGGCAATAGTCGAAACGTTGTGTGTCTAAGTGAACTCTCTTGGCCACATCAACTGAAGAGTATTTAGACTTTGGCATTCGTTGAACGAAACACACATTGATCAGAAAAACTGGGAGCTAAGACCAAATGATCTTAATGTATGAAATTTGGTTTTATCCATTGATCGACCATTTGAACGTGGAAACTGTCGATCAATGGGTGAAACCCACGCGATTTTATTCTTAAAGATCACCACAATGGTAGGGTAGGGTAAGTAGGTCGAAGTGGCGGTTCAGGAAAGAACGCAAGTAGCACTTGATGTGCCTTTTTCATACCACAACTCGTGTAACCTGGTTTGTGATGGTGGTTTAGATTGCTGTGTGATCGGAGCCATCCAACTACTGGAGTTGAGAAACTGGATAAGCGCTTCTATCCGTTTACTCGAAGTATCACTAAGGTCAACCAAGAAAGGTTGGTTCAGTGCACGCAGTCTGGCTTTTGCTAGTGCCGGACATTGGCAGAAGAAGTGGGAGAGAGTTTCTTTCTCAATCATATTTTCGCAACTTCGGCAGTGAGGATTGTATGGGATACCCAGTTTGGCCGCATGGTCTCCAATTGGCCAATGCCCCGTTATTACCACTGTAATTCTGGCGATGTCAGGGCGGGTTCTGTTGAGTAGGTCTTATATTTTTTTTTTATATTTAGGCTATGTCTGCCTAGATATGGCGCAATTAGTCAGCCCCCTCCATTGGGAGTTGGCCCTTTCCAGGAAATATGAGTGTATTTGCTCCTTAACTGTTCCTAGCGGAATATGGACCCTTGTCGGTAGTGAGACGTGTAGAGCTGATCCCTGTCTGGCCAGCTCATTTGAACGTTCGTATCCTTTAATGTCATTATGCCCTGGAACCCACAAAAGTATGACCCTGAAACGTTCGCCCAGACGAGCAATCTCGTGACGACACTCCTGTACCAGTTTAGAGGATATGGTGGCTGAATCAATAGCTTTGATGGCAGCTTGACTGTCTTTGAAGATGGCATTGTTTTGTTCGTGCGTTGTGTCTCAAAGGCACATGCCTTTCTGTGTTCGATGTTCTGTTTTCACTTAAGTTTAGCATCGAGCATGATACCCAGGCACTTAGAGGGAGGGTAAAATCGGGTACTTTGGTGTTAGTCAGAGGTGTTAGACAGAGTCAATTCAGTTTTGCTCGTGTTAACGCCAAGGCCACATCCCGCGGCCCAGGTGCTTACTTTGTCAAGAGCAGCGTCCATAATTTCACTAATTACAGAAGGAAACTTCCCTGAGACTTGTACCACCAGATCATCCGCATACGCAACAACCTTGACTCGTTCCCTGTCTAATTTTGCGAGACATTTGTTCATAACCATTAACCACAGTAGGGGAGAGATGACACCACCCTATGGCGTTCCTCTATGTTTGATTGAGTGACTCTTAACTAGTGTTGCCTGGATAATTCTTGTTCCGAGCAAAGAGGTTATCCATTGCCTAATAGATTCCTCAATACCCAGCTCGATCATAGATTCAAGAACGGCATCAGTATGAACGTTGTTGAAAGCTCCCTCAATGTCTAAGAAGGAGGCTAAGGTGTATTATTTATAGTGTATGGGCCTATCAACTGTCCGCACTACCTCGTGGAGAGAAGTTTTCGTGGATCTGCCCTTAAGGTAGGCATATTGTGATTTGGATAGCGATGATTCTTCTAGAAAGCTTCGCATATAGATATAACGACACACTCTTGCGTTTTAAGAACAAAAGAGGTTAGACTAATCGGTCTGAAGTCCTTCGCGGATTCATGACCGCGTTTGCCTACCTCAAGCGCGTCTCCAAGGGGGACGTGGTTTAGTATTAGACAGCTTCGAAAGATTGACACCAGCCAAGGTACTGTTAAGTCATACGTCCTTTGTAGCATTACAGGCAGTAACTCCATCAGGGCCTTTAGCCTTAAACGGTGCGAAGCTGTTAATGGCCCAGGAAATCTTTTCCCCGGAAATTATAGAAAAAGTATTGTTGTGTTGTGTAGGTTGTACCTGTCGAGACCTCGCAGGCTTTGTACTATTATCACTACAACCGGGAAAGTGAGCATGTAATAGGAGTTCCAGGGTCTCCGCTGACGGTTCTGTCCATCCTCCCTCTGATCTTCTTAGAAAGGAGAAGTTGGAGTGTTCCTTGGACAGAATCTTGCTAAGCCTAGCGGAGTCCTTAAGGGTTTCTGTTGGCAGTTATCCATCCAGGCCTCCTTCTTGGATGTCCTTATGGTTTTCTTATAAGGACCGAAACAGTTCCTATAAGGTTGCCAGAAGTTGTATTAGTGGCAGATATAATCGCTCTGGTCATATCTTCCTGAGATTGGAGGGATCTTCGTTTCACCAGGGGGGGAGTGTTTTTTTGCTACGTTTAACTGGGCATGAGACTTTGTATGCAATATCCATTGCCTTTTCGAAAGTCTTTACCTTTGCCTCCACTTCTTCTATTGCTTCTCTGTTTGTTCTTGAGTTTTGTCCGAAGGACTTGGCCAAATTTGGTCCAACCAACTCTCTTGGGGTCTCTAAATGATTTATTGGTTTCGGCTTCGAGACTCAAGTCGTAGACTTTCAAGTCTGAAAATTCTCCAGTTTTGGACCCTAAGGCTATCATTGTTCGTTATAAATGTAATATCCAGGACTTCTTCCCACCCGATGTTTGTGTCCGTGCTCGAAAAGACAAAGGTTGGGGTCGTGCCCCTGTTGGAGACGAATAATTTGGTAGTTAGAAGAAAATCGAAAAGTGGCTCACCTCTTTCATTGTCTTCACCTCTTTCATTGTCTCATTGTCTTCTGTATGCGTCGCGTTGGCGTCACAGCCGATAAGTAGGTTGTCCTTTCCCGTTGCGGCTCTGAGTCTCTCCACCTCCTCTGGTGGTGCTGGTCTCCCAGGAGCCATATATGTGATGTACGTGCTTTGGCTCGGACACTCCAATTAAACAACTGTTAAATCTGCTGAGCTAAGATCGGCATATAGAAAACCTTTTTAATATTTCTTAGCGAGTATGAAAGTTCTAGGCATACCTGAGGCCTGGTCTTTGTAGAATACGTCGTATTGTTTGGCTTGAAGCCCCATTATGGACGGGTCTCTCACCCAAGGCTAACAATGGTAATCTGATAATTTGTTTTGTCAAGCTTTTTGTTGCCTGGATATGCTCCCAAGAATCAGGACCTGCATCTACTCGAGAAGAACAAACTTTAGTACAACCAAAAGAAAGGAAGAGATTATCCTGGTTGAAATATTGAAAGAAAACTACTGTAAATGAAAAAAATAAACTTTGTTGTCAACAATATGAAATGACCAAAAGGAAGAGAGATAAGACACTGAAGTGAGCGTCGCGGGAAATAAAAAGAAGAAGTTGGAGGACCGAAAAAGAAAATGGTGGGCCTACAATATATGACCTTCGAAAATAAGTTACGAAACTCAAAAATTGTTTTTTGAAAAAAAATTCGCGCCACCTAGGGAGTCCGCGGTAGATAATAAAACGATGTTATATTAGATACACCTTTCAAAGTATTACTATAAGTAAAGAACAGGGATTCACCTTACCTTATTACAGTTTCCATTGCTAAGAGGTGATTCTTTAAGGTATCTTTTTAATGAGCCAAAACAGGTGTATAGAAATACAAAAGGAATACAGCAAAAGTAAATAAGAACACTAAGGGAGGTTTTCTGTGAAGAACCTCCCTAAGTTTTCTTCTTTACTGCCTTAAATTTAATAATAGAGTGGCGCAACAGCTCGAGGTGAACCAGGGCCAACTTCTCAACAATGTATGATGGTGTGTTAATTTCTTTACATACAAGGGGACCTACAATTTTTTGCCGAATCCGAACGGCACTTTGAGAAGTTTTTTCAAGACAATTAATACTCTCGGAGGGCTTGTCAAACCCTCGCGGAGGTGGGGACCGTGAAAAAGAACAAGTCTTTTTTTTTCAGGTGACGATGGCAGGATTCGAACCCAGACCTCCGGCGTAGTAAGCACACACACTAACCACTACGCCACGGCATCCCCCTGTCTTAAATTTGCCCCTTATAATACTTTCAATACTCTCCGGCTTATGGGCAAAACTTTTTTGCAAATTTCTTATGAGCACCCAAATAATGTCGACAACAGACAAATTTTGTTCATTAAATCAGAAGCTCATTGACAAAAGTTTCATAAACCTCAGAAGAGTGCCAGTTTGTGTGAAACTTGTATGACCACAACCTCCAATTTGGGTATGAGAAAGCTCTTCCATTGTATAAGCAACATCATACGAGGCACTCGAGCGAAATAAGGTTTTCGAGGCAACTTTATAGCTCATCCAAGTTAACAAACTATTTCGTGAGTGACAATTGCAATAATTTTATCATTCATTAGGATTAACTCGTGCAAGTAATTAATTGACTGTTGCTGGTTAGTTGTTGTCTGCTTAATATTTGACCTATACGGCAGGGACATTTAATATATGGGATTTTAGGAAAAAAGACCCATACCCACATGATAGCAAAATTTGTTTTGTTTAAATTAACTTTGTTTGAAACTCGCTGAAAAAGCAAGTACAGTTACGGGAAATTAATCTAATGTCCCTTTTGTCATTAGGAAAATTAACTTTTCAGAGAATGTTGCTGAGGGAAATTCCAATAAAGTCCTTCTTTGTATTCCCAGCTTAGCAGCGTATTCAAAATTTACAATTTACTAATCCCATTCTGATATCATCAGCTTGAAAACCCTATCAAAACTTTCCTAATGAACTGCAAAAATTTATTAGGAAGCACATACACCCATTGCTTTATTGGATGAAGCCAAAGAAGGAAGGATTTCACACTCAAAATAGCTCAGCTATTTTCCAATGCGATTATAACAAAATCGATAAGGACATCAGTATAATGGCACACAAAATTACAAGCCAAAGCAGAAAACGAAGGTAGGATAATATATTTTTGTGTCTTTTTTGCAGATTAATCACAAATCAATAACCAGTTCGCGTGTAAGCCCTTATGTTTCGTTCAGCGCCTCTGGGAGTATAAAGGATTTCGTTATAAGCAGAACACTAATAGCGCACTGATTAGGTTAATGGAGAAAAATGTATAATTTCGATATGGAAATAATTTGGGTGCTCCTCTGCAGATCCTTTCGAAAGGATATCTTACCATGATTATCCTCGGCTAGAGAGACAATAGGAGAAAAGGTTTTATGCACACTTTCTGCTCAGTCCCAATGAAGTATCCTGTCAAGCATTTCACGCATATGTCAGCAGATACGAATGATTTTGTTTTAAGGCGCTCCCATCCGGTTGGGCTTTCTGTTCTTCTGTGAGCTGTGACATTTGGATGGAGACCTTGTTCCGGAAGGAAGAAAGGGAAAACAAAGCATTTCAAGAGTCCCAAGGAATTATTCCACATGGGAAATTTTCATGGGAAAAATACGTTCACAGTTCACGAACACAATGACACAAAATAGGGGGTGGCGGAGACGAAATGCCAAAATTATTGGCAGGACACCCTCTTGACAGGCACACGCTGGCAGTGTTCATTTGCAAATTGGAAAGATTGAAGGACGACTTTCAGTTGTCTTTGTGCCTATTGTTGATGGAGTGTAAATATGGTGAATACAGAAAAAGGACCAAATATCAAATCAATGAATCGATTCTGTGAATTATAAATTTGTTTGCGATGAATTGTTTTCCTTGGGGCTGTTGAACTTTTTGTTCTTTAATACGTTTGATACGCTCCTTATATATTTTGCGATTTGGTTGTCACTTATGTAGGTCTTTGAATCTTGTTTGACCTATTTAGTCTTGCTTTAAGCCTAATTCAACTTCAGGCTTTTCAATAGTATCAACCACTAATTCTGAATGAATGACATCTCAAGATAAACGAACACCGAAACGCCAAATCATTACAACAACCGCAAAGCTAAACCGACGGCGCTAACACATTGCATTGGAAAAGTTTACCCAAGTTTACAGCTCCAAAATTCCAAAACAAAATTTCACTAATGGCTGGCTAAAATCTTAGATAAAAGTTTTCTCAAATTTCACAAGGCAAACTTTTGATGTTCCCAACAAACTATTGTTTACAAAACTCACTTACCGGGGGGGCGCCTTGTTAAGTTAAAAACAAAAATTCAGCGATTGTGAGTTCAAAGTTGTTTATGCAGAGACATTGGAAGGGAAATTGAATTTAATAAAGTAATGGTTGAGAGTTTCTTCCCTACCTGGTGTAAAATAGGGCGGTAGGGGCAGTATATCCGGTGAAAGGCCAAATGGAATTTGAAAGGTCAACCAATGAACACAACTTTATTCAAATGAGTCAATGAATGCAGAGGGACATCCCTTGTCTTTGCTTTTGGTATTTTGAAAAGTTCTTGTGGGCGAATGATGTTTCAGTGGGGAATATTTTTATTGAAACCCACCTTTTCAATCCTACGTTGGTTAGTGTGGTCAAGGAAAAATATGTTGTGGTTTGTGGGTGGAATTCGAATGTGGGATCGATGAGTTATGAATTTATTTAACTAAGAAGGACTAATTGGACATAAAAACAAAAAGACAAAAAGTATAGCAATCATTGTATTGTAGCCTGCTTTACAAGTTCTCTTCGGCGAAGACAAAGCTTTTAATGTTTTTAATGTCACTTTAAAACTAAGACAAATTAAATGAAAAACTGATCATGTTATTTTGAGCTTTGAGTACTTTTTCTATGCAGCCTAAAAAATACCCCACATGATTTGTGATCCCACATGAATATGTTGTGGTTTGTGGGTGGAATTCGAATGTGGGATCGATGAGATATGAATTTATTTAACTAAGAAGGACTAATTGGACATAAAAACAAAAAGACAAAAAGTATAGCAATCATTGTATTGTAGCCTGCTTTACAAGTTCTCTTCGGCGAAGACAAAGCTTTTAATGTTTTTAATGTCACTTTAAAACTAAGACAAATTAAATGAAAAACTGATCATGTTATTTTAAGCTTTAAGTACTTACGAATTCCACATGCTTTTTCTATGCAGCCTAAAAAATACCCCACATGATTTGTGGAAACGATAACATGCTGCGTGAATAGAACGCTGGAGTGATCATGAAACATTTACTCAACTCTTTTACTCCTGCTCTTTCGGGAACCACCATATTCTCCAGGCCAATACGATAAATACGGTGCAAGTCGAATTAATTTGTAGAGCTGACCAAGCTGAGCAAAGTTTCAAGCTAAAAGTATAGAAACACCAGTGTGAAAGTGCAACATGTAAAATGCGTATGTAATAGCTTCGATCCGTCTGCAACGGACCGCGGTATATCCTATTCTTATTCCAATTCTCCTTTCCATTCCTATTTTCCTTACCATTGCTATTCTCCTTTTCATTCCTATTCTCCTTTTCATTCCTATTCTCCTTTTCATTCCTATTCTCCTTTTCTTTCCTATTCTCCTTTTCATTCCTATTTTCCTTTCCATTCCTATTCTCCTTTCCATTCCTATTCTCCTTTCCATTCATATTCTCCTTTCCAGTCCTTTTCTCCTTTCCAGTCCTATTCTCCTTTCCATTCCTATTTTCCTTTCCGTTCCTATTCTCCTTTCCATTCCTATTCTCCTTTCCATTCCTATTCTCCTTTCCAGTCCTATTCTCCTTTCCATTCCTATTCTACTTTCCATTCCTATTCTCCTTTCCACTCCTATTCTCCTTTCCATTCCTATTCTCCTTTCCATTCCTATTCTCCTTTCCATTCCTATTCTCCTTTCCATTCCTATTCTCCTTTCCAGTCCTATTCTCCTTTCCATTCCTATTCTACTTTCCACTCCTATTCTCCTTTCCAGTCCTATTCTCCTTTCCATTCCTATTCTCCTTTCCATTCCTATTCTCCTTTTCATTCCTATTCTCCTTTCCATTCCTATTCCCTTTCCATTCCTATACTCCTTTCCATTCCTATTCTCCTTTCCATTCCTATTCTCCTTTCCATTCCTATTCTCCTTTCCAGTCCTATTCTCCTTTCCAGTCCTATTCTCCTTTCCATTCCTATTCTCCTTTCCATTCATATTCTCCTTTCCATTCCTATTCTCCTTTCCATTCCTATTCTCCTTTCCATTCCTATTCTCCTTTCCAGTCCTATTCTCCTTTCCATTCCTATTCTCCTTTCCATTCCTATTCTACTTTCCATTCCTATTCTCCTTTCCATTTCTGTTCTCCTTTCCATTCCTATTCTCCTGTCCATTCCAATTCTCCTGTCCATTCCAATTCTCCTGTCCATTCCAATTCTCCTTTGCATTCCTGCGTATCACAATGGTCCTTCTTTGGTCTAAGTGTGTCCCTGCCCAGCGGGGACAGCCTAACCTAACCTAACCTTCCATTCCTATTCTCCTTTCTATTTCTATTCTCCTTTTCATTCCTATCTCCTTTCCATTAAGATATTTTCTTGTTTTCCATCTCCGTCCCGTTACTATTCATGCATCATTTTAAATAGAAAAATAAAATTTAATCCTTTAAGTTTTTCCTTAATTTATTTTTTAAAGAGGGCATGGTATGTCCAACTCCTTAACTAAAAATCAATATTAGCATAGAAATATCCAAGTTTGCAGCTTAAATGTACGCAAAAATGAAACTTTTTGTTTCAAATTTAATAATTTTGTTACAGTTTTTAATTTTTGCTATTGACTGTTTTTTTTATGACTCATTTATAAAAGTTTTCACATTGAAAACTGAAGTACTCAATATAACAACTGTGGCTGTCAATATGACATCTATATTTTTCAATGTAACGATTGGCTACCCGATAGTTATTTCGCTTTGATGACTCATTTATACGAGTTTTCATATTGACTATCGAGGTATTTGATTTGACGAACACAGTAGTCACATTGACTAGTTCGGTTGGTTACATGACAATTACGCTCATGAATCTTTGTTATCATATTGACAACCAAAAATTGACAATCGGAAAGTTGTTAATGTTGTTGATTGTCAAACGTATTCGATGCCATTGGAGTTTTTGCGTCATATTGACAATTTTGTTCGTCAATATAACAATTTCTTCTTTGTAACTAAATTGTAAATAACTGTTGAATGCTTTATACTAGGTTGTTGCATACATTTCAGCCAATAACTCCTCCTTTTTAACTAAAAAAATAATTTTTTTTTAATGCCACGCCCACAAAAGTGGGTGAAGGCACATACAATATTGTAACGAATGCCACCATCACATTCTAAGACCGGTAACATCATAAGCCATCTCCAATCAATTGTTTGCACATCACTAGCAATAAATTATTTGCAAACCAATAGCCAAACCCTTTCAGCAGCTAAGATCTAAACCAGATTGTTCCTTACAACCCAACAACCTCCTATGTAAGGGCACAACTTCATCACGATCGAAGCTCGCACATTTTAAAAGAGTGCTGATTATTGTCTCATCTTTTCCATAAATCTGTTCTACTGCGCTAACTCTTTTCAGCACCTGTGGAAAAAGAGGACAAATTCACTCTTCTTGCGAACAGTCGAAGGGCATAAAAGGAGCGCGCTCAGTGGAATCGGTCTATTTTACACTTTTCATTTTGTAGATTTCTGGAATCGGCCCCGAAATCTAGCTCCGTGAGGCGTGAGGAACTAATTTGGATTATTCTCGTTTATTTTTTTTTTAGACTTGGCGCGATCAGGCTGCAGATATCGAAAGGCCAGGGATCAAACGATAGCAGAGGCAAACCCAAGAATTATGACGAGCGTTTGATGACATCCAACCAAAAACATTATACCTCTCGCGAACCATATCAAATAAAAGTCATTAAATTCAACAGGTGTTTTGCGTTCTTTTTCGTGATTCTGACAATAGGCTATCGTTTGGAGCTTGCTGCTTTCACTAGATTTGCTGTGGCTGCTTGGTGAGTTCGACTCGGCGACATATTGGTGCGTGAGGCTTCAAAAGTTTGCTACAATATATACATAAAAGTTAGAAAATGCTTATATCTACAAGTTTTGTCATATTTTTTTTTGTCAAATTTCATATATATTTATTAAAAAAAGTCATTTTAAGCTAAAATCCTTTAAAAAGTGGGAGTGGTTAATGAAAAGGCTAAAAAATTTTAGCTACTTCAAAGATAATTACAAGGCAATGTTACATACGAAAAATGATTGCGCCAGCGCCCTTGTAGCGCCATAGCTATAATTTGGAAAAAGTATTTTTTTAAATAAGAGATGGTCGCACCTACAGGCCTATAGGGGCGTGTCTGTGGGCGGATTCAGCTGATTTTCAAACCTGAAAGACTGAACTTCCAGCCAACCCACCAAATTTCAGCTCTCTACCTTAAAATGTAAGGCCTAAAAGTTGTTAACATACGGACGGACGGACGGACGGACGGACAGACGGACGGATGGACGGACGGACATGGCTCAATCGATTCTCTTGTCGGTCCCATTCATATCTCTAAAAGGTCTTAGGGCTCTACGGTGATTATTTCACTGCGTTACAAACTATTCATCAATCTTAATGTACCCTGGGTCGCGTATAAAAAAACACCCACAGCTTTTCGCATTTTAGGTGTGTTGAGATGGCACTAGCACACATTAATTTTTGGTAAGTAACATTGCCTTGTAACTGTCTTTGAGGAGCGAAAAAAGTTTGGCCTTTTCGTTCACCACGCGCACTTTTTTAAGGGATTTTAACTTAAAATGACTGTTTTTCAATTTAATGAAATCTGAATAGTTGTTGCTACTATAATTTTCTAATTTTTTTGTGTACATTGTATATGGCGTTATAAAAAGATTTTTTGAGTTAAAAAGGCGGAGTTTTAGTGCGAAATGTATATGCAAGCACCCTGCATAAAGTAAGGCGTGTCAATTTCCTTTTTTGGTAGGGTAGCATATTTAGCAATCCGTCGCAGACAGACTGAACTTTTTACATACGCACTGTTGCACGTTCCCACTTGTTTTTGTAATAGGTTTATAATCAAATCTTTCATACGAAACCGCCCCCTCTCCTCTCAACGCATGCATAACAAGGCATGTGCTGTGCATGTGAGTCTATCATTTTCTTTCTTCGTACCTTTTTTTAAAATAATTTTATCATGTTTATATATTATTTTGTCTAATTGTTTAAAAGATTTAAAAGTAAGGCATAAAAGGCCTAAGGTCTGTAAATTGTGCAATGGTTATTGTCAAAAAAATATATAAATTTATGCTACAATAAAGCCCTCCTATCTATCTATTATGGTCCTTTCTTGAATCATCGCACAGGAGCTTTTAACAAATAATTAAATACAAATTTTTCAATTGTTGACGCCACTCAACAAAAATGTGTCGCAATCTCATCGAATAACGAAGTTCTACCATCAATTTGTAATTGATGATTTATAGCCAACTGAGTCAACTGCCCACAAGCTAATTCAAGAACCGCGCTCTGTTCACACTCAATTCCAAATTCATTACAGCTCTGCATTCAGTGCTAATTATCCACCGCTATCAGCCTTCATCGCTGTCACGATTCTCATCTGACCAATCAAACAACATAGACCGCGTAGCATAGATACAACCATCATCACTGCATAGATACAGATTTCAAAACCGTTTTGTAGATTGGCACTGCCATTAAGAGGTTTCTGTGGCGGAACAGATTTTGTTGTTAGCACATTTTCGCTGCTCCCGAAAGTCGTAGTGGCAACGTGAAACCATGTCATTTTGCATCACCTGCAGTTGCTGAGGCGACGAATAAATTTCACCGTGTTGGCCCCTTAACCAGAAGGACTTTTCGAATTTGACCAACAGGCACAGTGTGCTCTGTGTCGTCGTGGTTCACCGATGCTTATTAAGGGTCGCAAAAAGTAAGCAATTGTACAAACCCAACTGGAATATGAAAACGTTTACGCTGTGGTGTGCTTTGAACTCGGGTGGCAGGACAACATGATTTTAATTCTGGTCCTCTGTTAACGGGTATACCTACGTAACTTCATCGGTTGTAATGTTTGCGGCTGAAAAACGGAGTGAAAAACAAAACCATTTCCCTGGCAATGGTTTCAGTGACAAGCTATATTATTCTTTGGGGTTCGGAACTCGGGGAACTCGTGGACAAAGAAGCTAAATTGAAATAATAAATGTTGAAAACCTAAACTTAATAAGTGCTCATAGCACATGACAGATAAACTTGGGGCAATAACCCTAGAGGGAGATAATTTTCTTTGTGAGCATGCAGACCAAAACCTAAGTTGCTCGTTCAACTACTCCTTTGGGGCTACACAAATTGTTACCTACTTCGTTTTCAATCGAAATACTGAGCCTAACCACAGGCCAGACACATACAGTCAACAACCATCTGCTACCGCACCCAGCAAGCCGAAATAGTAATTTCAATTTACGAAAAGGGAAAACGCCACCGAAATACTGAATAGAAATTATTATTACGTGAAAGAACAACCTGACGATAACTTAAGTGGTATCCCAGTTAAAGGTGACTGTCCTGCACTGGATCAACACCCACACGGATCACATGTCCAAACAAACCAAATTCCATTCATACTGGACTAATCACACTAATAAACGGAACATGATGACTTGCGTGCAGAACTAATCGCTTTCGGGCAATGATATCCTTGTGTTGTTACCAGCTACTATATTTTCGTGCCACAAGGCGCCAATGTGTTAATGATGTGTTTGCCATTTTAATCACAGCTGGACTCGGCATCGAATTTTCCACTTCCATTACCTCAACAGTTTTATTGTATCATAGTCTCGGCCCCCAAGGGTAGAACTATTTTCTAGGCACGGCTTCTTGTTTCCGGTCATGACGTTAAAATGATAGACTCCAGTGACTTTGGGGCGTAGCTGTAAAATTCTGCACTTAAGGCTATTCCGTTTATGCTCTGATAAACTTTACAACGAGAAAAGTTCGACTTCATATTGAAATCGAACACTTAAGTTTATGGGATGGATAACTGGAATGTTACGGAGTTTTAATCTGAACACCTGGAATAATTATCGTAAGGGGATCCAGAAGTGGCACAGAGGAACTTAACGCTAACTTTTGAAAACTAATCGCTTAAATTGGTTAATGAGCCCTTTCGTCCCATTATGGCAGAGTTTTTGTGATTTTCGGTACGGTTTAATAGCACCGGAAACTTCAGTAAATGTTTGGGTAAAAAAGTCGAGCTAATTATATGGAGGGAAAACCTACCCAAGTTCCGTCATCAGCCAGAGATACGAAATTTTTTTCTATTGAGTCCATTAAAGATAACCATTATGGGTCGTATTAAAAATTAATTTGTGTGGGTTATTTGACACAAAAAGAAACTTGAACATGCTCTTCGTTATCTTAAAAGGAATGTGGAGAAAATAATATTGATAACCGATTCTGGTTTTTATACCCGACCCAGGGCATACTAAGTTTGATGTTTAGTTTGTAACGCAGTGACAATTACCGTAGACCCCTTAGACCTTTTATCCTCCTATGACCGACAGGAAAATCGATTAAGCCATGTCCTTCCGCCCGCCCATATGGAAACAACTTTAAGGCCTTACAGTTTAAGCTAGAGAGCTGAAAATTGGTAAGTAGAGTGAAAGTCCATTGGACCAGATCAAGTTTGAAAACTAGTTGAATCCGCCGACAGACAGGCCCACAACAGGCTTCTAAGTGCGTCAATTTCTAATTTCGAAAAATTATTTTTTTACGCTTAAGCTAGATTTAGATTTTTAGTATTTGACATTGCTTTGTAATTGTTTTTGAGGCAGCAGATAAAGTTTGGTGTTTACTTTGACATCGTCCACTTTTTAAGGAATTTCAACTTAAAATTACCGTTTTTCAATAAATATATATGAAATTTGACAAAAAATTATATTATAAAAGTTGTAGATATTAGCATCTTCCTTACCTTTCCTTTTTTGTATTATATTTTATATGTCTTTGCCCATTTTTGTGGGCGTGATCTTAAGAGAAGTTAATAATAACTTAAATACCCGACCCAGGGTATATAAAGTTTGACGTTTAGTTTGTAACGCATCACCGTAGACCCCCAAGACCTTTAAGAGATATGATCGAGACCGACTGGTTAATCGATTAAGGGTCCGTATGTGTGAAGTGTTTAGGTCTTTAAAATTGAGCTAGGACGCTCAAACTTAAAGCATATCTTGGTTCTTATTTTGTGCAGACAAAGTGTAAAAATTAAATAACTTTAATAAATCCGCCGAAGGCCACTACTGGCTTCAATGTAAGACAACCTCTATTTCAAATTTTCTTTCAAAATACCTTTTGGTCAAGTTAGAGCAGGCGTAGGAGCAAATTTTGAGCCATAATGGCCCAAAACCTCTAAGAGGGCAAAAATTGGACCGCCGACAATATCAAACATGTCCACTTTTACCATGTTAGATATTTAAAAACCCAATTTCTCGGGAAGTTTACGTCATATTGAAAAAAATTATATTACAAATATTCAAGATATTAATATTTGCCAGGTTTGCTACAAAAAAAGTTTTGAGCTCCGCTTAATTTTAAGGGGCGTGGAAACACTTCCAAAACGTATTCTAACGCATGTCCTTGCAACAAAAGGGTCCATCCTTAGTGAATGGGAAGATCTTGCTGGTAACTTTGCCATAAGCTTAGGCGCATACTTCCTGCAGAAAGTATCAATTCTTAACATAAAAAGTTCAGCCTCCTTCTGAAAACAATTGGATGCAAACTTCATACGGACTTCTGCTCAGCTCAACACTTTCTTCATACAAGCTACTACAGCAGATTAACAAATTACAAGATTACAAACAAGAAAATTATACATATTTTACTAATAACAAATCCGTTCAAAAAATAATTTTTATATTTAAAATACGACGACAACTGTAAAATCTATATTATATGTCATATCGTCCTGAACTATCGCTCCTCAAAATAAACTCCTTAATATTTCACCCATAATTTTTTATCCGTCAGTTTTCATCCCTCAACTTATACCTTTCATTATTTCTTCCATCCGTCATTGCTTATCTGTCACTTTTCCACGCGTCATCTTTCAACCGTCAACTTCCATTCTTAATTTTACATCCCTCAAATTTCACTCGTCTTTTTTATCCATCATCTTGCATTCGTCATTTTTCATCCGTTATCATTCATCCGTCATTTATAATCCTTCATCTTTCATCCGCCATTTTCCTGAAAGACGCGACGCGGGTGTCGGAAGTGCAACACATGCTTTGCTAACAAGAGGCTTCGCAGGTCCATTTCCAGAAACTGAAAACGGGAGTAGATAAGTAAATACATTCTTGTTATGGCGGACTAGTTTAGCAAGCTGGTTGAGGCTATCGGATCCCCAATCAAGAAGTTACAGCCGTTTTTGACCAGGCAGTGAACTTGTCGGGATGCATGTGCATTTAAAGTCACTACGGAATTACGTTCGATCACTTAAGAATATTCGAGGACTACGTGGACCACAAAAGGCACGGGCTATGGAATGGTGGAACGCTTTAACAAGACGCAAAAGGAACATCTTCCAAAAGTCGTACGCGAGATTCAATGGGATTGGGATTGTCGAATTCCTGAAGATTTGGTACATGCAGCTCACAAGCAGCGCAACAGCTCGAGGTGAACCAGCGCCAACCTCTCAACCATGTGTACTGTGTTTTAAGCGGTAATTCAAGCAGTTTTTCGAGACAAATGATACTCCCGGAGGGTTTGTCAGGCTCTGGCTAGGTTTGACACCATGAAAAAGAACAAGTCTTTTTTTCAGGTGAAGCCACAGAAGGAATTGAAACCAGGCCTTCTTTCCTGCGTAGGAAGGTAGGTAGTTACAAGAATTAATTATGTCGTCTGCTGAATTCAATGAGGACTAACGGCGAAAATGGTGTTGTATTTACAACCGCCTTTTCCTACATTTTTACCGCACGGACGGCAGCAGTGATGATGTTCTTATTCGCGACTATGAAAAGGGAGGCAATGTGATACGACAACAAAATGTAACAATTTTTGCTATGCGTTATTATGTTTATCCCTTAAAGCGACCAAATAGAATTTATCCGTGATAGCTGTTATTCATTAACATACTTGAAGGCTCAGCCTCCATCTAGTGAGCTCCTTCTCCATCTAGTGTGATCTTGACCTTAAGTAAGATAGTTTTATAGGCTTTTAAAGGTATTCAATAACGGAAATGTCAAAATATTTTACAACAAGCTAAAATAGTTTCTGTGAAGTTCAAAACAGTTTCTGTGAAGTTCGACTTCTAAATATTTCTTAGCCTCTTTGAGGCGTGTTTACGTAACATAAATTAACAACTCACAGGCTTATCAACTGACGATCAACCACCACATGCTCCTGTATTTTTGCTTATAATAATTCAGGATCGATATCTATGTACAAACCTACAGCCAACACCTTATACGCCAACTTACAACAGCAACAACATTCTTTGTAAATCGTTGTCCTTGTTTTCATTGCAAATTTTTATATAAAAGCTCTCTTCTATACTTTGCTTTGAAAAAAACAAACCTTATTAAAGGAGTTTGATTGGTTTTCATAAATTCAATGTGCAAAGGAATGGAATCCGCAACAAAAATTGAATAATCCAATTCTGTTGTCTTTCTTTTTTTTGTTGAATGCCAAAGGAAATAGCTTCATTGAATTTAGCTCAACAGTCCTGAGCCAGGTCAATGAGCGATGCTTGGACAGCAAAATGGGGAATCCTTAAGTAAACATCACAAGGACTTTATCGGAAGAAGCAAGTATATGCTGACAAAGACATTACTAAAAGGATGACCATGGCGCAATGGGATTTGTTAAAGTTCTGAAAATGAGATTAAACACTAAAGGGATTACTGTGGTGGTTTTGCTTTTCTAAGGATCTCCCCTGACAAAAGATGCAGACTCGTTTTTCATTCTCTTCCTCAGTTTAAGGGATTCATTTTAGACGTTTTGTTTTTTCTACATCCTCTTCGTTTTGGACATGCTTCGTTTACAGAGGAGTAAGTCTGAGTGTTTTGCATTAAATGTAAGCATTACAAAGTTTCCATTGGCTTTGAGAAGCAAAGATTAAAAATGCATGAAGATAAGGATATTTTAAAATTTTCACTTTTAAAATGAGTTTTCGATATTATTTTATTGTTACGTTACTGGCTTATGTCTCTGCTGAAAAGTTCTTTAACCTTGCGAGCGACTACCAACAGAAAACAAAGAAACACGTGTGCTTTATCCAATTTACTTATATTGCCGAACATACACATCCTGTAGATATGGCTTAATGATACTTACCGTAGCTCAATGAGTAGAAAATGCATGATAGCAATCTCTATGGAAAAGTTCCATTGGGTAATGAAGCTGGCTTAAGTGGTTCCAACTCAATAAAGCGGTTCTGTGTTCTGTAAGGGTTTGAGTAAGCATTTGACTTCCACGTCTATACCCACTCGTATTTAGGTATTACGAAATCCGGTCATCCTATCTTGAAAGTAATAATCATGTTAAGGAGAACATATGAGAGGAGGTAATTTGAAAGACACCTGAAAAAGTTCTCGTTTGAATTTTCTTGCCATTAATGTTTAATGCTTTTGCTATAAAACGAGAGAAGTGTTAGCCTGCTTTACTGTCCTAATGTGCTCGTTTTATTGCAACAGTAGTACTGTTTGTAAAGTTATAACCTATTCCAAGACAGAATATTCAGTTTCACACATAGTTTTTAATGAATAATTGATAGTACACCCCCAGTTATACGAACGAAAGTGCGAATGTTGAATGTGAAAGTAGTAAATTATAAGTTACAAGACTTCATCAAACTGCGACAGATTGCAAAATGCCCTACCCTCCCTAAAAAGGAAACAGCCACGCCTCTAGAAGGAGAGCGCGATGTAAGAATATAACTGTTGAATGCTTAATGCTAGGCGATTGCATACATTTTGCACGGGCAAAATGTATCCTAGAATATAGCAGAACTAACTAATGCGGAACCAGCAAGGGTATTTCACTAAAGTGAAGTGATGGGACCTATGACCCCGCGGACCCTAATTAAACCCGTCCTCCCCACCCTCCCAATCCCTCCCAAAGTCCCTCTCAAACACCCACCTGATTGGTCCTCGGCACGGGTGTTATGCGACCCGTGCCGAGGATCAACCAGGCTGGAGGCCCAGTCTAATAAATAGTCCAGTCTCAAACATGAGCATCCGGACACCTGGCGCCCTCCGGATTAACCAGCCTTGCCTGTGCACTACGGAGCCCTGCACAGGTCGACCTCCTCTCTCCGTGACTCGTGGGAACCAAAATTTCATCTATTAACAAAAATAAACAAAACTCAAAACAAAGAAACCGGGAAGCAAGCTGGTACGGCCAAGTCAAATCCAGTACCATACTCTCCGAATCCCAGCAACATGGTCAGGGCCAAACTCTCCACCATAATCTCTTAAAGGAGAAACGGTTTCTTAAAACCTGTCTTACTCGGACACGATTAGGCCTCTCATGCTAACTCCTAGCGTAGCGACAGCTCAAACCGTGGCAATTCAGTCCGGCACAAGACTGCAAGCACCTAGTGAAGACGAGAAAAAGTCCGGCATGGACCATTGTCGGGAAAGTACTGCTGAAACCCCAATACCAGAAAGCAGTGTTAAGGGCACCTATATTCAAAGACCTGCTGCAACATGCAGTGTTAAGGATACTGTCCAAGGACCTGCTGGAAAAGGCAATGGAACAGCTAAACCATCGCATCTGTCTAGCACGGAACAAAATCTCACCTCTTTTCTTCATAACCATCGTCAAGTAGCGAAAAAAATCCTGCAAAAACTGAACAACACTCCCTATGAGAGGTCATCACTCAGGGTACTACGAACCCAATAACGTCCAAAACTGCGAAATGTAACAGATCCCTGGACAACTAAACTTGCCCTCATCAAAGAAGCAAGCCTCATATTTGGGTGCGATACCAACGCTCATCATCGGTTATGGGGCAGCTCAGACACCAATGATAGACGTGAGACACAACTAAACTTCATCCTTCTGAACAACCTAGAGATTTGCAACAAAGGCGATGACCCCACCTTTATTATAAAAAATCGCCAAGAAGTTATAGATCTCACTCTTATCTGAAATCTATCTCAAGTTATAACAAACTGGAGCGTTTCTAAAACTCACTCCTTCTCAGACCACAGGTACCTATGTTTTGACCTAAATGACTGCCTGCAATCGCAACCATCATATAGGAATTACAGGAAAACGATATGGCCATTTTATAAGTGTATCTTCTCTCTTTCCTTGCCCAGGGAGTTAGACAACCTAGTAGATGTGATTACGAACACCCATAATAAGGCGACAAGCTATTTTGTCCGTTGAAAAAACCTGACAAGACGCTGGGACTCCTAAAAAGAATCTCTTAAATCTTTTAAAACTGAACTTAGGAAAGCGAAAAGGGCTATGTGGAATAAATTCTGCGAAAAGATTAAAGAATCCGCGGAAGCATCCAGGCTCCGAAAAGTTCTCTCAACCTGCCCCAATGTCTCTAGCTTTCTCAAAAAGGCAGATGATACGTGGACATTATCCAATGAAGAATCCCTTAAACTGCTGGTAGATACCCATTACCCGGCGCACTCACCAGACTGCCCTAGCCCAAGCCAAGCAAGGGCTACGCCTATTAGTAATCCGAACTCTCTGATAACGCGTCATAAGATCATGTGGTTTATACTTAGCTTCAGTCCCTACAAGGCACTAGGACTTGACGGCAAAATACCAGCCGAGCTACAACAAACGTCCGACTTGATTACCCCCTGGCTGGAGACCATTTTTAAAGGCTGTATTTCTCTGTGCCACATCCCCACCATATGGAAGCAAATCAAAGTGGTCTTTATCCCCAAGGCGGGAAAAAGTTTCCACGTATATCCCAATGATCTAAGACCTATCAGCCTATCATCATTTCTACTTAAAACATTAGAAAGGCTCATTGATCTACATCTAAGATCAACAATAGACCCGTCTAAACTTTTTCTATCTCAAAATGCGTACAGCAAAGGAAGATCCGTAGAAATGGCTCTTCACACACTAGTGCGATTTATTGAGAAATCATTCAACCAAAAAGAATATACGGTGGTTGCTTTTCTAGACATAGCAGGCGCTTTCAACTAGGCGTTTTAAACGAACAGCATTTCACCTCTACGAACCTGGATTATACTTCACCTTCATACTTCCCAGAAAAAAAACTTCGAAACCCGAATTCCGAACAGAGACCTGTGGTACGGCGGTAATATACCTTTTGGTAACGCCATACACTTTTACACAGACGGATCCAAGATGAAAGACGGCGTAGGAAGTGGTGTATTCTGTGAGTGCCTTAACTTAAATAAATCCCCTCGCCTACCCAACCAATGTAGCGTCTTCCAAGCAGAAATAATGGCAATTAGTGAAGCCCGCTAAAGTGGAACGTGATATCCGCCCGCGATATATTGTGATATCCGCGTGATATCCGCCCGCGAGCCAGACATCCACCTGTGCTGGGTGCAAGGTTATAGAGACATCATAGGAAACTGTGAGGCTGAAAAGCTTGCTAAGAAAGCCACCAGACTGCCAGAAGATGAAATCTCCTGTAATATAGGTACCCCCCTAGCTACCTTCAAATTACAGCTAAAAAATCACAGCATACAAGAAACTAACGCCAGATGGAGGACAAGCACCATTTGTTTAACCTCCAAGCAAATCTATCCTCGCCTCGATCCAATAAGATCAGATAGCTTGATCTCCTGAAAGAGATCCAAAATTAACACTGCAGTGGGAATTATCACCGGACACTGCCTATTAGGTCTTCACGAAAAAAGATTAGCTCTATTCTCAAACGACTTCTGTAGAAGCTGCCTAGATGAGGAAGAGGAAGAAAGCGTACAACACTTTCTCTGTTGCTGCCCGGCACTCGCGTCGTACAGAATATCCATATTAGGCTCCCACTTCTACGACTGCCTAAGCGATCTAAGTGAAACACCGGTCAAAAAGCTATTAAAATTCATTGACAAGACTGGCTGGCTGTCATAGAATTCACGCCAACCTACTCCCTTGGCTATATACCCCCGTGGCGGTACAATGGGCCTACTTTTTGGCCTAGGTGCATTTAATAAGTCACTATTCTACCTACTTACCTAACCTACCTGCCAGAAAAGAGCATTTATAAAAGATACTGATGATTGTGTCATGAGAAAGCAAAGGGAAAAAGCAAAGTGTGTATTTTTGATAAATCACCTACTTTCACGGTGTTGATAGATAGATAGATAGAGTGGCGCAACAGCTCGAGGTGAACCAGGGCCAACTTCTCAACAATGTATGCTGGTGTGTTAATTTCTTTACATACAAGGGGACCTACAATTTTTTGCCGAATCCGAACGGCACTTTGAGAAGTTTTTCAAGACAAATGATACTCTCGGAGGGCTTGTCAGACCCTCGCGGAGGTGGGGGCCGTGAAAAAGAACAAGTCTTTTTTTTCTAGGTGACGATGGCAGGATTCGAACCCAGACCTCCGGCGTAGTAAGCACACACACTAACCACTACGCCACGGCACCCCACACTTTCACGGTGTTGCTTTTGGAAAAATTCGAAAATGTGGAGAGCCTGCGGGCTTGGATTCGAAGACCCTCTTCATTGGAGCGTTATTGTCCATCCGCTTGATGTGACCCATCCAAGGTGGTTTTCGTGTTTTGGCTTTTTGAACTAAATCCACATATTAGCACAGCACATAGAGTTTGCGGTTATATCTTCTCCGCCATTTACCCACCTCGCACACTGGACCATCAAATCGCCGTAGAATTTTTCTCTCGAAAGAGCAAAGTAAATTAGAAACGCTGAGAAGAGGCCAAAAAGAATAAAAGAATGCTCTCAAAGAAAAGTTTGACAAGTTAGATAGGTACTAATGAGCAGAAGAAAGCTCTAATAAGGAAACTCGATTCCCAGAATGCAATTTTAGAGAAAAAGTTTCAAACAATAGATCAAAAAATTTAAAGCGGGATGGAAAATTTCACTAAATTCAAATTGGAAGTTGCACAACTTGCTACCCTTCGTCTCGGATTGACGACACCTTGCACACACTCTCTGGAGCAAAATGGTTTTCCATCCTACACCTGAAAAATGGGTGTTGGCGGGAAAAGATCCATCATAAAGACAGAGAGAAGACCGCTTCCAGAACAGGCAATGGACTATGGCAGTTTACACTAATGCCAGGGCTTATGTAACGCTCCTACCGCCTTTGGGTGCTTTATGAAGTGTGTTTTACATTATATCGTTATATCGTTGTGGAACCGACTTTTGCTGAAAATCGAGACAATCTGCGAGACGTATTCACACGACCACATTGAAATGCAACAAATTTCATGTATAACATGAAATGCGCATTTGGTAACATGCCTAGCGAAGCCATCAGTTGGACTCTAGATATGAAGGGACTAAATAGCGCAGTTACTAGATGGATGCATGACGGGACGAGGGATGGCTTAACATTTAAAGCTAGAGAGTTGAAATTTAAAAGTTGAGCCTAAAATTTTGCTTTTAAGATCAACGCCGTGCCCGATAACCACTGTACCGGTGTGAGAGGATTGGTTGAATATGTTTGTGAATGAGCCATGGTGAATCACTTCTGGTTTACCTAGCGAGTTTGGAGGAAGGAAAAGAGAGGTGGAAGTGGAAAAAAGATTATTTTTGAGGAAAAGATCTAGAGGAAGAAGTTTTGGAAGCGAAAAGATCCATGATAAGAGACTTAATAGGAGCAAAAAAGGAAAAAGGAACGGAAAGGAAAAAAAGGAAAAGCTAAGTAGTGTGATTTGTTACTGCGTTTGTGTTGAAGAAAATTCATTTGTCTATAGTAGACTTTCGTTTCGGGAAAATCCCTTAGAAAAGACGGGGGGCGCGCGACCCTTTTAGTTTTACCTGTTTTAAATATTCGGGACCCTATATAATGAGCCATTCTATCCCTGCGGCAATACTTGAAATTGTTTATCACTTTACTTTCGCCTTGATTCTTTTGCTTCTATTAACCTCTTATCTTTTAGCTTAACTCTTTTTAATAAATCGCCCGCGTTCATCTCTGAACGTTTATAACGACCCAAACAGAAGGGTTTACTTCTTTAGTTCGGACCTCTTTTTTGTTTTACTTATAAAACAGCTGGCGCCCATTTAATACTACGTACCTATATCTTGAATAAAAAAGATTGAATCATCTTATCATATCTCGCGTCATCAATCATCTGTTCTCGGAGCCCACCGCCCCCCCACACACAGCAAGAATTTTGTTGTGTTGTTGCACTTTTTCGCCGCGCTTAAATTTTAGTTCTTCCCAGCTCGTTTTTTTTTATTCGCGAGCGCATCGTCAGCGCACCTTCGGTCTGTTTATTCTACACGTAGAAGAAGTGTAACAATGTGGGCCCAATGTGGCTCTCTTGTCATTTTTACGAGCATAATAATTTCCCCACTTTACCTGTGTGAGAGGATTGGTTTATATGAGGGCGCAACAAATTTGCTTGTTCGGCTTGAGTTACAAAATTCGATTTTGTGTTAGAATATACTATTTCTTGCAGTTATGGACTCCGATAAAGTACAACCCAAGATCAAACTTGGATGTGGTGAAATATGGTCATAACGGCGTAGTCCAATGGCATATCTAGTCATGTCATTGAAAGCAACTGTAAGCTTGTGATTCAAAACGGAGTCCAGTTTTGGGTAGACTACCTCTGAGTAGCTTATGATTGGTACCAGAAGCGTTTTGACTAAACGAGTCCTTGTATAAACTGGAGTGAAGCTACTTCATAACCACAGTTTGCAATGCCCCATATGTTCGTCCAACAATCATATTCGTGTGCGCAATAGAATCTGATCTGCAATAGAAAGGAACACCTCCACCAGCTGTTGAAGTTATCCTGTCATTGCGGATCAGCTCATAGTTAGGTAATGTCATAGAAAATGTTTTTTATACCTTGTTTAAACCAGGTCTCACTTACACATATTACATCTACATCCAGTCTTAATTTAAGTCATTGAAACTCCTCGCGTTAAAATAGTATTGCACCCGACTACACATAATTTCCATCATAACACGCTCCCAATCTCCAACCCAAGCGCTCTGGGTAAAATTACTTG
Source organism: Neoascia interrupta (assembly GCA_947623515.1). NCBI lineage: Eukaryota > Metazoa > Arthropoda > Insecta > Diptera > Syrphidae > Neoascia > Neoascia interrupta. The sequence continues at coordinate 55,304,067 of OX392464.1, read as the reverse complement.
AATCAAAATATGTAGCTTATCATAAGGTGGGGTTGAAAGTCAACACATAATTGTATTCAAAATTAAATGCGGAGTTGTAACGCTTTGATTTTTATTACGCAAATGTGTTAAATTTGAATTGGAAAACATTGAAATCCAATAATAATATAATAAAAACTAATTAAATGAACTTAAGTGAGCGTATAATCTACAATATTGCGGCGTCTCGAACGCCATGAGGCATTATACGTCAGTCTTGTGTGTATTCTCATCGAGTTAAGGCGGATTTAGTGCATAAAAATTTAAATTTTACAAGAATTTTCAAGTGAGAAAAAAGAAGATAAATAGTTTCCGATATCGGAAAAGTCACTCCCCGGAGGCAGGAAGCACACATATTACTTCAAATGTAAGTACAAGTTGTTAGTCAAACCTTGAAAAGAATTTATAGGTTTATTTTGCGTGTCTTTTATTTATATTAAGAAGATTTGACTTGAGATTGCTGCGACTATATATATTGTTCAAGTCAAAATTTTGTACTACGATCCAGACTTAAAAGGTTTGTTGAAAGTTTAATCTAACTAAAACCATTGCTTTTATATTTTTCTTTGTCTGACAGATTTCATTCATCCGTATGGGATTTGTACTGCTATTTACATCTAAGTGCTCTACAATTTGGAATGGCGGATATTGGCGAATTCATTTTATTTCGGGTTTTATGCGTACTGTACTTTTTTTTTAAATAATTCGAATGTTAGAATGTAATACATATATTTATTATATTTTAATAATCTTAATTGAAAATAAATAAAATTTCTATTAATATATAAGTGAGCTTATATTACTTTACAGTATATCTGGTATTGCCTTTTAATTCTAGGCTGATTAATCTCAAGTAATTTGGTATTCGTTTACAATGCATATCTAATTATTCATTAATACTGTTATATTAAAATTTAAGATTTGGAATTCGTTTTTTAATACACGTCTAACTATTTATTAATACTGTTGTATTAAAATTTAATAATTAAAACAATTTCTCTTTTGTTAAAATTTAATATTTCTTGTATTAAAATTCAATACTTCTTGTATTAAAAGTAGAATTCTAATATTCTCGATGTATTAGATTCTAATAAATTTCTAAATAAAAAGTCGCCCCAAAATTTTTAGCCGTGTAGGGCGGCAATACGCTAGCCAGTTAACCTAATTTGGGTTTTCCCGCCACTTGCCATGGAAACGTGGGCGTCTCCTGATAGCGGTCTGTGCCTAGGAAGTGTGCCAGGGACAGCTCTGTTTTTTAAGTCCGTACTGTCTTCAGAGGTACATGCTTTTCAAACAGCTCCTGAATAGATCCTTGCAAACACTCTGCAAACACTGCGTTTACCCAAGGAAAAAAGTTACAGGCGTCCCACGAAACCTGGCTTGCATCCAGAGAAAGCGAGTTTATATCAATAGACCTATAATCTCTGAACTAAATATAAGAGTCACTACAGTATGAGTAAAATCAATGCCATAAGTGCAGAAGAGTAAATCATGATTCAAAAGCAGTCGGTCAGAAAATAGGACATCCGACGGGTTTGATACAATTAACATGTTAAGAAGACTTAGAGGCTGATTATGCGCACAACAAGTTGGGTATGAATAAATTAAAGAAAGCCTGGTAGTAGACACTGAGTTAAGAAGCTGCGATTAGCACAAATCCTTTTTAAAAAGGCCTGCATTAAGAGTCTTTCTCGTAACAATTTATTTCTCATAAACAGGTGAAAATTCTGCTATACTTTCAAAAAGAGGAATTGCGGAATGTCTTCGCTTCGGGGTTGTTAACGCAAGCTACAGCACACTTCAGGTTTCCATCATACACTTTTACTAGGAGAAACTCTATACCACTATTTGACGATTTGGCAATCTCGTCACACTTAAGAGTTGATCTGCAATAGAGAGGAACACCTCCACCAGCTGTTGAAGTTATCCTGTCATTGCGGATCAGCTCATAGTTAGGTAATGTCATAGAAAATGTTTTTTATACCTTGTTTAAACCAGGTCTCACTTACACATATTACATCTACATCCAGTCTTAATTTAAGTCATTGAAACTCCTCGCGTTAAAATAGTATTGCACCCGACTACACATAATTTCCATCATAACACGCTCCCAATCTCCTACCCAAGCGCCCTGGTAAAACTACTTTTTTGCTGAGTCATAATTCGAAATCTAAAACCAGGCAGACAAAAGCAATTCATAAGCAATAAACTAAATAAATCTCTGATCAACATTTTCTTAAAAGAGGAAGAATAGAAGAGAAAAATTAGAAATAGAAAAATTATTAGAAAAGGAGAAATAATTAACGTAACAGAAAAAAGCCACAAAAATTGCATAATTAAAAATTTAAAGTAATACTTAAATATTGTAATTAAAAAGATTACTAGAAAGATTTAAAACTAACCAAAAAAGCTATAAAACAAAAAAATCAGAAAAACATATTCATACGTAATTCACTTTTATTATGTTGATACTGCTCAGAATAGCTATTTTTGTTTCAAAGGTAGGCGGGATAAAAAAAAACAGATGTCAGCACGATGGATTTCACGACATATTTCGTCGAGTATAGTCGTCGAGTTAGGCATTAAGAAGTTACATTTTTGCATCCCGCCCACTTTCTGGAAGTTGTCAGTTTATTTTAGGTACGGTATTTTTATACCCGACCCAGGGTAAACATATTAAGTTTAAAGTATAGTTCGTTACTCAGTGAAATAATCACCGTAGACCCCTAAGACCTTTAGAAATATGAATGAGATCGACAGGAGAATCGATTGAGTCGTGTACCGTCAGTCCGTCCGTATGTAAGCAACTTTTAAGCTATAGAACTGAAAGTTGGTTTGTGGGCTGAAAGTCTATTACACCAGATCACCTGTGAAAATTCAGCCGCCTACAGACACGCCCACTACAGGCCGGTATATGCGACTATCTTTAAACTTAAGTTATGTTAAAATAGTGATAGCACACTGATTTTAAGTATGTGAGGCAGCTTTTTTATCTTTGAGGCAGCAAAAAAAGTTTGGCGTTTACATTGTACGCACCCACTTTTTAAGGAACTTTATCTTAAAATGACTGCTTTTCAATAAATATATATGAAATTGGACAAAAAATTGTATTACAAAATATGTCGATATTAGCATTTTCTAACTTTTTTTTAAATATATTTCATATGTCTCCGCCCACGTTTGCGGGCGTGGCTTTAAAAAAAAAAGCTTTAAATAAAAAAAGTGAACAGACGGACCTAAGTTTTTACATAGGCTTTGTTGCACTTTTCCACTTGTTTAGAATTCCTTTTAAATAACTTTCATAGGGTGCAGTGTGGGAATCAACACATGTGCCGAGCATCTGCACCTACAAGAAATTAACCAATAGATTTATATATATCTTATTGGACTTTTAATAGAATTTATTTACCCCTGATTTTAATATTGTGTTCATGCATTCCGAAATATGTATAGAATAAGCAAGCCTAATACATTTTTTTTTTTTTTTTGCATCTCGTCATGAACATTTGTGATGATGATGATGATAAAGATGCGACAAGCATCTGTCGGATCCTTACCGAAACACTTTTTTCAAGAACTTATTTACACAACCGTTGCTTTAATGCACTCCATCCTTAAAAAAATAGGTCAACGTCGGTCGCAAGAAAACATTTCCTCAAGATATTCCGTAAATTAGTGTAGCAGTTGACTTTAAAATTCAGCAGCAGGACAACTATTTTTTTTTCTGTTTTCAGACACCAGCGCCGCAGGGACCATGTGACGAAAGAGAAAGCCAAAGTCTCCTTAGTCACCCCTAAGTGCGACGGGATGAGATAAAACAAATCATTTCTTCTTCTCCTTCCCCAGTTCACAATATTTATTTTATGTCCTGCTGGTTTTTCATCCCTTATGCCTTCTATCCTCACCTCTTACCTGACGATTTAAAGGACTGACCGTAGTCAAAAGAAAATAACACTAAAACCCTCGGCCTTAACTCATCTGGAAGTCATTTTGCTTTGTGGTTCGCTTACGTAAAAACAAAGACAAAAAAGAAACTTCTTGTAATTTAGTTGATAAATATTTATCTCTTGGTCTGAAGATGTCGTGGTAGATTGGGGTTCGTATGGTTGGGGTGTGTGGACAGTCGAGAAGTTGGATTCCGTAAGATGAACACAAAAACGTTAGCTGAGGAATTTAAGTTATTTTCGGTAGTCTTGTGTCTTGTGAGATGCCTGTAGTTCGTGACTTTGATCCAAACCATGAGCCTTGCAATGTACGATTTTTTTTCTGAGCGCCAAAACATATCTACTATACAAATTATTTTTAACATGCGTTATAAATGGGGACGAATTTTCGGGGGAGTGGACATACCTTGGTTTTTGACGAAGAGTTCAGTTCTTACAGATGCAGACCTACTACTCGGCCAGTGATAAGCAAAGAAAATAAGCGGTTGTTTTGATTCGCGTTGCACAAATAAAGAAGATTTTATGAATAACACACTTTTAATTAAAAAGCTTTGTGTATTTCAAATCGATAAAACGTCGCGCAAATGCAGTTTTCCAACAAAATATTAACCTGTATTACTTTATCCCTCCTTAAAATAATGTGGGATGAACCGAGGAACCATTTTTGCAATGCCTAAATTTCTAACGTCTAAATTTATGACTCTAGATAAAACTTTTTTTCTCTTAGAAACACAGGAAAGAAAGTTATAAGTGAGTTAGGAATTTTTGTAATTAGAATGTGTTTTTTTCATCACAAAGCTTACTTTTAGGGTTTTAAAATTCACCATTTACATCAAACGAAATCTTGTTAAAAAAAAAACTTTAAGTGTAGTAATGTGTCCTGAAACAAACGGTTTTAGATCTTAGATTTTTTTCTTCTCGTCGGCACAATTTTTAATACCTTTTTAGACACAATCATTTTAATCCTTTTTTGCAACTATATAAGATGACAACATGATAAGTGTGTTACCAATCATTTCACCCAAAGTTAACTCAACAAGCCATAAGAGTCCTTCCAACCAATGCACTTACTGAATCCTTAGAGCAAATCCTTGTTTTTGATGAAATTCACATCAAATTTTAAGTACTTCTGCGAATAACAATTACCTGCCGCAGGCCAGTGGATTTAGGAAAAGGACCACCTGCTTACCGACCATGTGCAACTGGGTGTTTATCCTGTAAATCAGATAAGCACGAAATGCCGCGTCTTTGTTGGTGTTGTTAAGCTGAGATCAAGGGACTGCGCCCTAGAGAGCTAATGATTGGTGTACAAATACCCTAATCGCATTTGTGCGTAGGAATTAATTTCGGTCCTTGTAGCTGTAAGCGTAAAACAACATCAAATACGCCTTGTCGGGGCGTACTACGTTAAAGATTAACCTAGTTTGTACATTCTACCAAGAACCCATTAATTATGCAGGCATTCCGGCGGATTCGCATGCATTTTACAATGTTTATTTAGTTTTGGACATTGCCTACTGTTATGATATTGAGTCAAACTCACTTTAGGTATTGATTACACAACAGAAGTAGCTAATGGCATTTAAACAATATTTTACAACAACAACAACATCACTTGGTTACAACAACATCACTCTTTCCCAAACTTCACTCAGTGTGAAAAAAGTTTTTTTTTTAATTTCCCAACGGTCTTTATTATCAGATTTAAGACTTCATTATCTAGCGGTAGGATGTTTTACCTTAAAAATGACTTCTATTTAAAAACTGTAATCTATCACGAAAAAAATCATTTTGTGTTTGTTACTGGCGGCCAAGGCTAAGAAATCGTGTAAGCATCTAAGGGACCCCGACGTACCTTATAACTTTACCCATTACTCTGGAGAGTTTGTCGAACGCTCCGAACAGTGTGCTAGGGCGGTAAAAAATTTCATACTGTACAGGCTGACTACTCTCCTTAATTGTGGTATGAAGTATGTACACACAGCAAAAGATTAGTCTTATTCAGGAAAATTAAATGGTTTAATAATGTATAAGTAAATATAATAAATGCAAGCTAACAAAAATCGTAGGATTAAACAGTGTTAGGGACTCAGCTCTTGAATTGTTGTTCCCGTTACCCCAAAGTGCTTTATAGGTTCGTCCTTTTTTGTCCTCTCCCGGAAAAAATTAGGTTTCTTATACCTTTTCAGATAAAAATTGATAAAAACGCTGAAATAGGAATGTAACTAACATTTTTCACTGCCGATCCAAAAATGAAAAAGGATTCCTTTAGGTATCACTTAGGCTGTCCATCTGTCCATTGCATACATTGTTGAGAAGTTAGCCCGGTTTACCTCGAGCTGTTGCGCGAGTTTAACCAGAGCCGATTCGGAGAGATTCTATGAAAAAATCACACGTGTTACAAATTATCCAAAAAAGGTATTCAGGATAGTTTTAGGGGAATTTCGCAGAGCCAAAAATTTCCGAAAATGTGCGCAATGCGTCGTCTGATCAAGCACACTGTAACAGGCCAAAGGACATTTCGAAGTTGAGCCGGTTACGGCATCGATCCTCGATGCCATTTTTTCATCCTATATTGTGGTGGCCATTTACAATACACTTAAGCGAGGAGTAGCGTACCGAATTTCAACATTCTACGACTACTTTGATATCTCATGCTGAAAAAGTAAAGTCGGCGTGTCAGTGTGCGGATTTGAAAAAATTTGTATTGCTTCGGTAGCGGAACCTAGCAAGCAAAAATATTAAGTTTCAAGTACCCACCTTACTGAAAATTTAGGGCCTAAAAACTGGCGACAAACAGACGGGCAGATAAACGGAAATGGCTCAATTGGCTTACGATTCGGTCTCCTCGGTTTTACTAGCCTACGGTGGTTATTTCTCTTTATGACAAACTATGAATCAAAAAAAAAATTACCGCCAGTCCTATGGGATGGGGTAGAAAAATTGTTGTAAGCATTTGTAATTGTAAGGATATCACAAAAAACGTAAGTGTACGTGCAACTTACGTAATAGCTTCGGCCCGTCTGTAACGAACCAAGGTAAACCTTATTCCTATTTTCCTTTACATTCGTACTTTTTCGTTATCCAGCCTCTCTCCGGTTCTATTCATGAATCATTAACGAATTAAGAGAAAAATATTTTATTTCCTGTGGTTTTTTTATTTATTTTTTAAAGGGGGCGTTGCTTTCGTCCAATAGGGTGGAGTAAAGATTTTTTTTGTTTCTATTTTTAAATATATATATGTCATTTGCGGTCTTAACGACATATGCAAAAAAAATGTCAGATCGAGAAAAAAATTTCACAAGACAAACGAAGTAACAAATTAAAATGACAAATTAAAATAAGTGAGTAAGTACACGAGTTCGTCTGTAACGAATTTCTAAATGCCCGACCCTTTTTAACTAGCCACACCTAATTTTGAATTTTTTTTGCTTGAACTCATTCTAAGGACTAAGAAGAAAATCTTGAAAACTTATTACTTTAAAACCATGACAAAATATTTTAAAAACGAGTACTTTAAACACTAAACACCGGAAAACTTTTAAAGTATGGAAAAAACAGCTTTTTCCTATCAAAACGCCCCCTTAAAGTGGACGGATCTCAAAATTCTGTATGGTATAAACTATTGTGTTGGATTGCAGTGGCTGTCGGGTCCGAAGAACCCGACACACCTATACCTATGTAGGTCTATTGTGTTACCACGTGGTTCTAGAAGTGTTGCCTACCGTTGAACCACTTTGAGCTACTAATAAAGCGAAAGAGACATTTTTTTTAGAAAGAGAAACAGTATTTTACAATTCTTTGTGATCAAAGTGCTGTATGGTCAAAATGCTGTATATCGAAATAACATTATTCTGTATTTAAAAATGGTTTTGATTATGTAATAGGGTGCGCACGTTTTTTCATTATCAAAATCATTTTTCCAATTCAGAATTCTTGTAGAGAAAACAACATTTTATATTTTATAGAACAAAAGTGCACACTTTATTACATTATCAAAACATTAATTTTTGTAAAATCAAATTGTATATGAAAAGCATTCATTTTTTCAAATAATTTGCTCCATCACCGTCTGCACACATTTTAAAAGCAGAGGGCGAGGAACAAACCTTTTCCACTAGGTTACCTAAAAACCTAAAACAGGTGGGCACTGCACTCCAAGGCAATATTCTTTATCCTTTTATCAATTCTATTTAGGATTGATCAGTGCAGGTACACCTATAAATAAATAAGTAAAGAAAGGTGCAGGTACACGCAAGAATAGAGAAGCTAGATCAAAAAACATCCGGTGTTTCCGACAACCAAATAGCTCGTAGACTGTTTTCGCGGTTGACTGTGAAAATTTCTGACTGTTCCACTTCAACCCGTAACCACAAACGTTGTTATACGCTCGAAACCTCAGGAAATTAATAAAGTGACGGTAAGTCCGAAATTTGGCCCCTTTTCTTATAAACCCAAACTGCAGTTACCCTTGGCAACGCCGATATAAAATCTTGGTCAGGAGGAAAAACCCGGGCCTTGGCTAAAGGACATTTTATTTAAAGCACAGGTGGGCTCAAAACTATGATAGGAAACATACTTAAAAATACGATTATATCAATTCTAAATATCTTTGGTTCGTGAAGCCAATTGAACTAGTTTTAACACCTTGTCTTTGCACCATAAGAATGAAGTCGTGCCCCAAATTTTGACTTAATCTTAGCTCCAAGTTGCTAGTTAAAAATTTTAGTCGTACAACGCTCACACATATAGACTGACGGACGGACGGTCATGGCTTAATCAATTCATTCGTCGACCTCGCTCATATACTACGGTCTCTTAAAGGTCTTAGGGGTCTACAGTGATTATTTTACTGGGTTGAAACTAAGCATTAAAAATAATATACCCTGCGTGGGGTATCAAAATGGAAAATGCTGTTTAAGGTTAATTACAATTTTTCTTATGTAAGAGTTTTTTCTTATTTCTTTATTGAAATTTTTAACTTAATAATGGAAGTATATTAGAAAAATATATTTTCAAATAGGGAAAGCTCCTTAATACAGTGGCCATATAAATAATTTAATCTCCAGACTGAAGATTCCCATTGCTTTGTTGCTGTTCTTTAGTATTAAAATTTATTGAAACCAATTTTACTTAAATTATTTTTAATTCACATGTAAGCCCGATTTCTGTGCTTCAATATTAGTGAATATATTTTAAGCATATAGTAATAAATTATAATAATAATAAAATAAATTCGCTTGCTCTGCAAAAATTTTTCAAAAATTTGAGAACCCCAAAAAATACGACCGAGGGTATATTAATTTTAATGCATAGTTTGTGACACAGTGAAATAATCATCGTAGACCCTTTAGACCTCTGAAGGATATGATCTAGACCAACAGGTGAATGGCTTAATCAGCCATGTCCATCCGTCCTCTGTAAGTGTGAAGGTTTTAGGTCTTGAAAATTAAGCTAGAGAGCTGAAACTTGATACACGGCTTGCATCTTCTGCTGCACAGACAAAGTGTGAAAATTGGCTTAATCTGTTAACGACCACACCCACTGCTGGCTTCAATGTCAGACAACTTCTATATGACATTTTCTTTCAAAATGCTTTTGATCAAGTTGCACAAGGCATAGGAACCACTACAAGTAAATTTTGGTACTGACCTATATTGGCCCAAGACAGGGCAAAAATTTGACCGCCCCATTATCGACCATGCCCACTTCCAATATGTTAAATCTGTAATAACCTCCCGATTTATCTGAAAGTTTACTCCTAATCGAAAAAAAACTTGGGACAAATATTAAAGATATTACTATTTGCTTAGTTTGCTCCATACAAAGTTTTAAGCTCCGCCCACTTTTAAGGGGCGTTTTTAGGAAAAACTGTTATTTCCTGTAATAATAATTTTCCTGAAATAATTTTCGCTTTGACCGTATTTTCGCATGTTTCGAACGAAATTACAATTTATTGATTTTAATTTTAAGCCCATTCCCACTTTTGGGGGCGTGGCCTATACAAATTATATATGATTTCGGGCCAAGAAACTTTAAGATTTGCTGTTACACGGTATATAGGGCCGGGTATATAGAAGTTTGTTTAATATCTCTTCATTGAATATTTAAGACTGCACGGAAGAGGTGCGTTTTTTTTTTTGCGGAAACGAAAACTTAAACTAGCTAGGGAAGCAAAAAACAACAATGGTGCTTGCCAACTTTTTGAGCTAAAAGACAAATGAAATATTTAGCTTAACTTAAAACTGCCCCCGAAAGTGAGCGTGATGAAATTTTCTTTAAAGCAGCTGCTGTCACGTGGTTAGATCTGGGTACTTATAAAAAGAAATCAGAGAAAGGCTGCAACCCAAATAATAGCCCCTTTTCATTTTCTTGTAAAGTGCATATACATTTTTAGGGACGTTTTAAATTCTCAAGACAATTTTTGATTGAGGTAAAATTCGAAGTACGTACTTTTGATGCTAAATACTTTTATAGCAACAATCCCTGCAATGCAAGAAACATAATATGATAAGAGATAATAATAAGAATAATATAATAATAAGAATAAGAGAAACATAAATAACAATTATGTTTCGCCACACCCTAGTCTAGCTCCTATAACTAAAATTCAAAACTAGCTTGGAAATATCTGGTTTGCAGATATCGCGTTTATCTCCGAGACCGACCTGGGGATAGCACCTGTGTCACTCTTGAGTTGATGGCGGAGTATCGAGAGAGATGAAGTGACCATTGAGCCGCCCTCACTTCACGACCCTCTAAGGATCATCGGTCATCGAAAATGATTTAATTTGATTTAATTCAGGACACTCTACCAAGGAATTTTCCACAGTTTCTTTGCTTATCTTCATAGTGTGTAGAGCCTTCAATACTGTTGAGAGCTATTTGAAGGGGTACAAGCATGCACTGGCATTTAAAATATCCACAGAGAGCTCCACATAAAAGTTTTAGATGATACTTTTTTAGGTGATAAATTATTTGGAGTGTTTGAAACCTTATGTGGTGTTGAGCATTGAAGTATTTGAGACTAAAGAGGGAGAAATACCCGATGAAGGAAATTTCTGCTGCCCACTTGGTTAACATATCGGCCTTTTCGCTACTCTGAGACTCCTAGACAGTCTTGCAGCTGAGCCTGTTTCGAGCTTATATAAACCCTAAAAGTTGGAGATCTTCACAGTGGATACATTCTAATTTTAAAACCGTGCGGGATGTTTCGCAAATCGAAAAAAAGAACATTTGTCTTGCTTCTTATTATGCTTCGTAAGGGCAACGCTTGTACTAGTTCCATGGAGATTCTCAACTGAATTTGCGAGAGTCCCTGGAGTGTTTGTGCTTATAGGTGTCAAACAGCAATCAATGCACTATAAAGCTCCCATTGAGTGGTCCTTGAAGATCATATCCAAAAACTCTTCTGACCAGGGAGCTGAACTTAAGTTAAACATGATGCGGTCAGAAAAGTAGGCTTCCGTTGAGGCTTTTCAGTTGTAGATTAAAATGTGAGGTAGGAAAACTATCAGGTCTAGCACATTCTTCCTAATAGCATGTTGAGAGGTGGGTGCTTTTTAGTGGCTGGGATTTGAAGCTCCTCGTGGCTGGATCGCTGAATTTTTACCGTTTGATGTGGCTTGCTTTCTGATTACATCCCAGGCTTAGGACACTGTTTGGAGTTCTACCTTGTTTCTTGTTGTTGCTTATTACAAAGAGTGTCATAAAAAGAGAGCTTTTACTAATATAGTGATAAATTTTCATAAAAGATATAGAAATATTTCAGACTCCTCAATTTTTAGAGCTTTTTGTAGCAACATACTCGCGTACCCCCTAAGGTCCTAAATCTATATATGAAGATTGCTACCTCAGGATACAAGGCACAGTATCAGATCCCTCGTTGTGACACTAATGATAACTTGAATAGAAATCGTTGAAGGGAGTTTTGTGGTGTATTGGTTCTGCAATGCATTCTTGTGAGGGTGGGAATTCCATAATTGCGTCTCCTCTTGGCGAATGTTTTTTTTTTCCTGAATAAACTAAAATGTAAACTTATCGTTGCTGTAAATGTCCCTAATGTATGTATAATCAATTAAGGCTTTTGTTACTCCCACTGCAAGTTCTCTTGAGAAAGCCTTTTAGCTAATTAGTCTCTCCCAAGAATACTGGAAATTCTGAGTCTATTTTGGTATAAGTAATGACAAGCAACATATCCATCAAAATGAAATGACCAGCAAAGTGACATTTCCTTGTGATAATTTACCCAATTTGCTACGAGAAATTATGGCGCAAAGTCAACACCAAGACAAAAATAAAAAAAACTCGCTGTTTAGGATCAATAAATAAAAGAAAAGAAAACCACAAAAATATATACTTCATAAGAAAATATTGGCAAGAGAAAAAAAGAACAAAAAGCACCGCGAACTATTTGCATAAACACAAAAAGGACATTCTCCATTAGTGCGGACTTAAAGCAACTCCACTCATTCATGCAACTTGCTTGTACTTTCTGGGTCACCGTTTACTCACAGTGAGGTGGATGGAGACTATCCATTCGCCCACCTGGGCCCGGGCTCCCGACCAAAGTAAGACTCAAAATGACGGAGCACGCGTTGCAGAACTTTTTAATGAACGCAGTCAAACAAGGGGAACACTTTATACACTCGAAACGGAAGTCGACCGGAAGGAATGAGAAATGGCAGGAATGAATGTGGAAACTGAAAGCGCCGGTTTCGTAGTCACGTGAAGAATTAATGACAACGTTCCAACGCGAAGTATCTTCATTTGTGCCAAAGGATGATGCGAGCGTACATATCTTCCCGTTGGATGTCCTTACGAGGTTCATTTAAGTTGGACAAAAGCCAGGTGTAAACTTCTCTAAAATAGGGTTTTTTTTCTCGTTTGTCGTTTCACTAAAAAACGAGAGCAAACTCAACCGAGGACGAACGAAAAACGTTATTGAAAATAGAATTCAAGCTGTACACTGCTTCATGAAGAAAAGAATGCAATTAAGTCAGGTACTTACTGTTTCCGGGAGTTGAGAGAAAAGTAATTTTAAATGAAAAGAACGTTGGGTGGAAACTGCAACCAGTGCCAAATGGTACAATCATTTGAAATAAAATGATTGCAATGAGAACTAGTAAATGGTCCACAGAACATTCTTCATATTTCGTTTCTGGGAAAAGAATTTAACTACACAAAATGCCAGAAAATTGCTTTTGAAATGAATTTGGCTTCCTAAGTTTGTTTGCTGAAATTAACACTCGCAGGATGTGGAAAGGACTGTCGGGAATTATTTTCGAAGTGGTTGTTATTTAGTTGCCTTGAAGTATAAAGGGACTAATTAAATCCTTCTAACAGGGGATTTTGATTTCAAAAATATAAAATTAACGGAATAGTTGTAGTCGAATTAACTTTTCTGTATTAAAATTCTTATAGGGTTTCTTAAATATTGAGTGTAGCCATGAACTCAAAACTTGTTCATGTTTTTATACCCGACCAAGGGTAAATTTTATTGCATAGTTTGTAACACAGTGAAATAAATCACCGTAGACCCCTAAGACCTTTTAGAGATATGAGCGAGAGCGACAAGTAAGTCGATTAAGCCATGTCCTTCCGTCTGTATGTCCGTCTGTCCGTATGTAGGTATGCAGTTTTGAAATTGAGGTCTTTAAATGTGAGCCAGGAATCTGAAACTTGCAGCCTTGCTTGGTTCTTATTTTGTACAGACAAAGTATGAAAATTGAGAAGATCCGCCCACAGCCACGCCCACAATTGGCTTGAATGTCAGACAAACTCAAATTTACATTTTATTTCAAAATGCTTTTGGGCAAAGGAAGGCAAAACATATGAACTCAATTTTTGTTGGAGAGCAATATCGACCTTTTGCCTTACATTAGACAAAAATTGGACCACCCACTCTATTGACCACGCCCGGGAGCGGGGCGTTATTCTGTTTTCCAAAATTCTGTATTAACAAAATTCTGGAAATTTCTTAAAAATTCTGTATTGTCAATAGTCTGTTTTCCGAAATTCTGTTTTTCTAAAATTCTCAAAAATTCTGTTTTTCCAACATTCTGTTTTCTAAAATTCTGTTTTTCCACAATTCTGTTTCCCAAAATTCTGGAAATGCTACTTTCTGTAAAAAAAATTCTGTAAAACTGTAAAGAATTGAAGAGAAAAGTTCAGTGCTTTCTTTTATTTTAGCAATATTCAGTATAGTAAGGTAGTCAAAACCGCAACACTTTTAATTTTGCAATCAAAAAACTTAAATAAATTAACAAAAAAGCAACTTAAAAAAAAAAAAAAATGGGACGGAGCATTGTCCAGAGCAAAATAAAATTAAACAACTTCGTTAGTACAAAATCAAGTTCTTAGCTATTCTTTTTAAATAAGCAGTATGACTCAAATCCAAGAGTTTGAGCTCATGTTCAAATTCATACCTATGCTAAGATTTAGTATAATAATCTATAAAAATAATTGTTTTATTTTTTTTTACGCTGCCAAAATGATTTTTGGTGCTAATTTGCAGAATTGGATAATGTAAGAAAGTGCGCACACTTTTAATTCATCAAATTCTTCTAAATTAAATTCTGGATAATTTCCAGAATTTCCAGAATTCACGCTTCAAAATTCTGTGCATAATTTACAGAATTTGATAATGTAAAAAAGTGCGCACTTTTTTATACAGAATTTTGGTCTATTCAGAATTATGATCCCAACCCACCATGCCCACTTTTAAAATCTGAGATCTTTGAAAACCTGATTTCTCGGGAAATTAATTCTTAATTGAAAAAAAAAAATATATGACAAATATTAAAGATATTACCATTTGCTTAGTCTGTTGCATACAAAGCATTGAGCTCCGCCCACCTTTAGGGGGCGTTTTTGGGAAAAAACTATTTTTTAAGCATAAATATTCGCTTTTAACGCATTTTCTCTTGATTCCAACGAAATTAGAGTTAATTGATTTTAATTTTCAACCTACGCCCTTTTTTACGGCGTGGTCAATAAAAATAATTGACATTCAGTATATGAAACAGACCAAAAATTTTAAAATTGGTGTTAATCGGTAAATAGGGCCGGTTATTTAGAAGTTCGTTACCGACGAACTCTTGCACTAACATGTTTGTTTTGTTTATTATTATTTTTGGGAATATTTTGCATTCTGTTCTAAACTTATATTAAGTGATTTTTTTTTATTTTTACCACTTTAAAATGGGGTGACATAAAACTTTTTCTATCATTTTTTCTTAATTTTTTTCCTAAGGGTTTCTCTCACAAGGGTTTTTTTATCAAGAGTTAACAATAAGGCTCTTGTTATCTCTTGTGCCTGCCTCAAATTTGGTTGATGTAAAATAAAAGGGCCCAGAAGTAACGATAGAAATACATATCTGCTAGCAGCATCATTAAGGTCAGTTAAGGGAAGTGTTTTCAAGCACATCTAGAAAACCATTAACTATTTCAAAACTGCTTCAGTCTAGGTAGGCAGTTCGTTATTTATTTCAAATTTTCGCCTCTTACAGACACCGTTTCGAAAAAAGAGGTATGCTTTATCGGTAATTTACATTTTTTTTAATCACCGTTAGGTCTTTTTTTCAATTTTGCATCCAGCTACGTTCTATTGGCCACTTTTCTTAAATTCTGCGGTCATGGATTTCTGAGAAAACTGTAAAATATGTTGTTTTCTATTTCCTTTGCTTATATAGGTTTAAAAACTTGAGGTAAGACACTGAAATTTTGAAATTCTGTAAATGCAGTAAGCTAACGTTGTAAACGCTTAATCCTTCAGCCAAATTTTAATAAGATCGTCATTACCATTTAGAGACTAGCAACCTTGAACAAAACGTTTTCAAAATTTTTTTTACGATTTTCAGTCACATCATCAAGGTTTTTGAATATTCTATGACCGTTATTTATTGCAAAGATATACTTTATGTTGTTTAGGAACTAGAGGGAGAGACATATTTTGTTTTGACCTTTTTTATAATTTTTTTAATTTCAAATCTATACAACAACTATTTTGAATTTTTTTCAGTTCCCGTTAGACTTTTTTCCAATAGCGTAACTACTTGGGCTAACATTGGGGAAAATAGTTTTTGAAAATGCTCAGAAATTTTTGAAGCTTTAAAGTTCGCTATAATTTTCTTCAAAATTTTGGATAATTTTTGATAGCTTTGATTTTTTTCATATGATTAGTCCAAACACTACCGGAGATTTGGGGGGGAGGAACTTGTTTTTGCAAAATGTGTATTTTGTTTAATTTTATTTTCGTACTCCAAGGTAATGTTTAAAAGCAACAGCAATGCCGTTTATCGCGCATACCTCTTCGCACTTAAATTGGCTTGAGTTGTTGGCACACACACACGTAAAATAATTTTCAACTGTGCAGTTGATAGTTGGCGCACATGCCTTTAATCCCGTGAGTTACAAACATTTTCAACCGTTGCCACGATTGTCAACCACACTTTCAAAGAGAGAAGGAATGATGCAAAATTTCGTGCTACGTTTCCCTTTTTAAAATGTTTGAAGAAAGAAAATATTTTTTTTGTATTGCCTTCTCATTTGTACTTCAAAGGGGTATTGCTGGGATTTTCAAAAATTTTAGTTGAATGTCATCGCACATCCATAGGTTTGCATATGTTACAGATCACATCTATGCCAACAAGCAACCACATAATTTGTGGCAAAACACAAATTCGAAAGTGAGCGCACTCTCATATAAACCCATAGCACCTCACTCAGACAATCAAACAATTCGCAACAAAAAGTTTCATGTGGGCGATAGGCCTTAAGTTTTGAAGTATTTTGGAAAAAAAAAACCGGTGAGTAATTGAAATAGTGTATACGCAAAAGTGACAGCCCGTAAAACGGACCATTGAATACCCCATCCTATCCCACGTTGTAAAATGCTGATGTTATTGTTATTTATTGACATTTTATAAGTAGTTCAAGCTTCTAAAAGGAGCGCGGTCTCACAGGCCCCTATTACAAACTATCAAAATTAACAGAGATATTTTTTAAACTTACGTTTAAATAAACGTAAGCATACAATTATTGGATTCAAATTAAATATTTTTTACAAAATCGACCCCCTAAAGGGGGCGTGGCGAAAAGAATTGCATGAGCGAAGTCTGGAACGAAATATCATTCAAGCTTTTCTGTTAATTTTTATACCCGACCCAGGGTATATTAATTGTAATGCATAGTTTGTAACACAGTGAACTTATCACCCTAGACCTCCAAGACCTTTTAGAGATATGAACGAGACCGACAGGAAAATCGATTAAGCTATGTCTGTCCGTCTGTATGCGTGAAGTTTTTAGGTCTATGAAATTGAGCAAGAACGCTCAAACTAAGAGCATATCATGGTTCTTGTTTTGTACAGGCAAGATGTGAAAATTGGTTAACTCCGCCAACGGCCACGCCCACTACTGGCTTCAATGTAAGACGACGTCTATTTTAAATTTTCTTTCAAGATGCCTTTTGGTCAATTAAGACAAGGCGTAGGAACTCAAGTTTTGGTACAGTGCAATATTGGCCCAAAACCTTTTAGAAGGCAAAAATCGGACCGCCCACAATATCGACCATGTGCACTTTTAACATATTAGATATTTAAAAACCCGATTTCTCGGAAAGTTCACTCCAAATCGAAAAAAAAATTTATGCCAAATATTTAATATATTACTTATGCTTACTTTGCTCCATACAAAATTTGGAGCTCCGACCATTTTTAGGTGGCGTTTTTATGAAAAAACGGTTTTTTCCAAAATAATTTTCGGTTTTTACGCATTTTGTCATGATTCTAACAAAATAACAAATAATTTGTTTTAATTTTTAGCCCAGGCCTATATTTGAAAATTAGTATTTTCTACATAAAATTTTAAGTTAAACTTTTTCAATTTAAAGCAAAAATATTGAGCATTTCAAAATTTACCCTTAAAGATGCCACGCCCACTGGAGGAAGTTTACCATTTATTTTTTTTGTGTCTTACCACCAGCAGATGCTAAATGCCAAATTTCAGCCCTTTAAGACGTCTTACAGTTTGGAAAGCTCTGGAGTTAGTTGTCCATTTAGACCGACTGGCGTGTCTTTGGCGGATTTCAAATTTTTTTTTCAACTTGTTCTGCTTCACGTGACGTGGAGCTTACGTATGAAATTTCAGGATTCTTATCTTGTACAGACAAAGTATCAATTGATACGATCCGCCCAGAGCCACGCCCTAAATTGACATGGACGTCAGATAACCTGAAATTTATATTTTATTTAAAATTGCCTAATTAAAGCCTGATTTCTAGGAAAATTCATTCCTAGTCGAAAAATAATTTAGGATTCTACTAAAGATTTTGCCATTTGTTAAGTCTTTTAACGTACAAAGTCGTGAGCTACGCCCACGTTTAGGGGCAAAACATTTTTCTTGGGAAAAACATTTTTTAAGAATTAATTATTAAGAAATTTGCTCATGATTCTAGGAAAATTAGAATTATTTCGTTCTATTTCTCAGTTTACGCCTTTTGAATTTGGTGTTTCAGGGTTAGGAGGCTCGGCTATTTAGAAGTTCGTTGCAGACGACCTTTTACACTCTTACTTACTTGTTCCTAAAAATATTATTTAATTTTTATTACCATTTGTGCACTGTGGCGTATGAGTAACATTTTCGTAAAATTTTATTAGCTCTATACGTTAACTGTTGCGTATGTGGAACATTTTATGTATCGAATCGAAACGCAAAAAAAATTAAAAATTAACAATTTCTTAAGTCAAGATAAATCGATAAAAAAAATTGTTTAACTTCCTACGACTGACTTAATTCTGCTCAAGATTTCTTGACAAGGGCTTACGAATATCTGGATAGGGTCTTTGAAATGCAAATGCATACTAATCCAGCCTCTATTGTTTCGATTCCTATGCACATAGTTACTGGATTTCTTCCTAAAATATGATGATTTATTTACATTTACTTTGAATGCGGCATGAGGATTACACTAAATGCCTTCAATCACAAGTGAACATCCATGTCATATAAGATTTACCTTAAATTCTAAAATACCATACATCCATGTTCAAGTGGAAAATAAATTCAAATCGGTCAGAAACATACGAAAAGTTTTAGCATGTCACTCTTCGAAATCCCTCCTGCTGTGGCAGCAAAAGCAGGACGTAAATGTGTTTCAGTGTTGCTATCGTTTTGCAATTGAATGAGATTTTATTTTGAGGCTAAGTAGAACACAGTAGCTGCCCGTGATACCAACGGACATGATGGCTTGTCTCATTCTAAAATTCTGCTTGTACATGAATAGGATATGAGGGAAATGCTCACTGTTGGTCAAGGGGGAGCTGGCGGCAAAATCTTTCTTTCCCTGTGGCAAAATGATTCACTTTGGGGAATTGGAAACTTTGGTATGCGATCCGTAAGCAGGTCGGAGTTGTCAGCTGTACAAATTGTGCTGAAATGTAATTATGGAAGATATGGTCAAGTTATTTTGTAACGTCAGGAAAGTTTGCTTGTGAAGTGTTTTTCCCTTGAAGGATGAAAACCAATGACAGGTACCTGATAATATTCAAGGTGGGATTTTCCGTATCTGAAATCTTTAGAAAGTTTGGAAATCCAATCAAGCAAGGTAACGTTAAATTTGATTTTTTGCCGTTGATTGTATGATTTTGTCTTCTAAGCCAAAACTAAAAAAAAAAAAATTAGCCACTGCGTTACTTCGCCTGCAAACTAAAGTATATTTAGATATTTTGTTGATGCAAGCTCATAAAAATTGGCAGTCTAGGAGTATTTCAGATGCTTCCAAGTTTAGCTTTAATGTACGTAAAAATGCAATTTTTTGGGTCCAATTCAATACTTTTAAAGGATCGACCACTAAAAGGCCCGTAAGTAAAAACTTTGTATGAACAAAATCTGGAATCTCGTTTGCCCTTACCCGCTAATTTTTTTGTATCATGCTTTCCTAAATTAGGCTTAAGGCCAGTCGAAATTATGTTTTTCTGGTAAATTTTTTGGTCTATCTTCAATTCATCTTCAATTCTATCTTCAATCTATCCTCCAAATGCAGGCGTGGCCCAAAGTTTTGTACAAACAAAATGAAGAACTAAGTATTTTCTACGTTAGATATTAAGCAAATGGAGCAAAAATATTGCCACGTCTACTGAAGGAGGATTACCAATTAAATATTATCTTTCTTGAGAAGAGTTAAGAAAGCATTTGTTTGGCCAAACCGAAATAGCAGCTGTTTCTTAAGGTCATTCTTTAACGAATCTCCATTTAGTTGTCGTTTGACCTCCTTAGGTAGAACTCCTTAGCTTCCTGAAAGTTGCAGCTACCAACAGTGACGTTTTGTCCCTATTATTATAAAGTTATGACCCTTATGTCATAATGATACAAACATAAAGTGAGAAACAAATGAGAACAAACCAAGAGTTTCCAAACACACAAGTAGTGTGGCTACCAATACGCTTCAAATCGCTTCGTACTTCCAAATCACTTCAGTAAACATATTGTTTTAATTATTTCTTTCTTTTCAGGTCTAGCCCAAGAAGTCCTGCATGACCCACAGCACAAAAGTTTCAACTGCTAGGGTCTCTACCAGTCCAAATTTTCTAGAAGACTAAATCATTGGCTGACATCATAGTATAATTTACAAAGGATGAGATACATTCGCAGACAAAAGGAGCTAATCTGGTTTACTTACTATTTTAATTTTTTTATCAGAGGATGCTAGTTGCTACCATCCGATAAAACAATCAGACAGATATAATATGTAGTAATACCATGCAGACAGCTTAATTTTATGCACCTATTTACAATTTTTTCCCGCTTGTACAGAAAGACGAGAAGGAGCTTCAGTGGCGAATACCTTCCGTGTTCGACATTCACAATAATATCAACCCCGAAGATCCTTCTAATGCCACGAAGGGAAGCACAAATACAGAGAAATTATTCGGGTGCATCGTTGCTCTCTGTCCCCAGGCAGGACCAGGTAGTGGTTGTTCTTAAGCCAAACTTATTCAAGTGTAAAGCAAAAGCTTGCTGGCTCGTCGCGACGCCTAAAAGAAGTCTGGAGTCGATTCTTCTGACAGATAAAAGGAAAAACGCTTACACCTTGCAGTTATCCGGGTAAAGTCGTTGTATTAACTGCAGACATCCCAAGAAACAAAGAAAGCAATGGCCATTATTACCCTTACAACAAACACAACTTCAAGTTCTATAATTTTGCGTTATAAAAGTGACGAGGCCTTTTACAAACCCCTTACAAGGCCGAATCGGCACTTTATTTTTGGTGCGTAAATGGTTCCTGGTGAAATTCCTTTACTCGTAGAACTTAAGAAAAAAAATTAATATAATCTGTAGCGCACATATACTAGCAAGCACCTTCTATTTAATGTAAAAACAAGTGGGAAAGTGCAACAGTGCGTACGCAAAAGCTTCAGCCCATCTACGACGAATTGCAAAATACCCGACCATACCAAAAAAAACTGCCACGCCTCCACAAAGTGGGAGTGCTCTATATATGCTCTATACTAGGTGGTTGCATACATTTCGGCCTAAGACTCCGACTTTTTAACTAAACAATATACTATTTTTAACGCCACGCCCACAAAAAAGGGCGGAGTCATATACAATATGTACATAAAAGTTAAATACTTCATATATATACATATATCATATGCTTTTTTGTCAAATTTCATTTATATTTATTGAAAAACAGTAATTTTAAGCTAAATTTATTTAAAAAGTGGGCGTGGTCAATGAAGAGGCTTAAATTGTTTGGCTAATTCAAAGACAATTACAAGGAAATGTTACATGCCAAAAACATAGCTAAAATTTGGAAAAAGTATTTTTTAAAATTAGAGATGGTCGCAGATAGGCTTGTAGTGGGCGTGTCTGTAAGCGGATTCCGCTTATTTTCAAACCTAATCTGAAGGACTAGACTTCCAGCCAACCCATCAAATTTCAGCTCTCTACCTTAAAATTTAAGGCCTAAAAGTTGTTTACATATTTGATATTTGGGATTGATATTGATACAGGCGATAAGGTAACATAGAGAAATAATATTGATAGACCCCCAAGACCTTAAGGGCATAAGATGGAGACCGAATTCTGAGTTGAATCAGGCGTGTCCATCCGTCTGTCTGTCCATTCGTCCGTATTTCACCAATTTTCAGGCCTTAAACATTGAGCCAGAAAGCTGAAATTTTATGCGTAGGCTCTCTGTCATCCGAAGCAATATAAGTGTTAAAATTTTTGATAGCCCACAAATACTCCCACTTTTGGTCTATATTTGCAACTACCTCCAGTCCTCTCCTTTCAAAACTGTAAGATGTCGTTAAAAGCTAAAATTTGATATTTGGCATCTCCTAATGATTATAAGATATAAAAATTAAAAACGAAACCGGCAGACCGACCCTAGTGGGCGTGGCATCGATTTAAAAAGTAGGCCTTCAAATGCATTTTATTCTACAGGGTGTTTCCAAGTTCGATGCAAATATTTTGACACAAGATTCTTGGGTATATTTGAAGAAAAAAATTGTTCTACAGTATGGGCCTATCTCAAATTTTGATACCACTTATTGGGAATTTAAGAAAACACCTACTTTGAGGCACCTTGACCCATACTAACACAAATATCTCCGCTAACACTTACAACAGGTACTTCATTTAGGACTTTAATTTTAGAAGAAACAGTACTCCTTTTAACTGCATTAAAATTAAATTGATGACTTTTTTAACTTTCGAGATATTTGCTTTTAAGTCGGATCCTTTTTCCCTGCCCATGACATTTTTTTGACTTTCAAGACACATTTCTGCGAAAAATGCGTAATAAACATATCGTTAATTTTTTTTTCTAGTGCACCTAACAATACTAAATAAAATTTGCTAAGACAAGTTACCCGAAAAACCCACAGATTTTATGGTACTTGGGAAATTCCATAGCAGGTAAAATTATGAAAAACTCGATTCATAGTGTTCAATTCCTATTATTCTGAATAAATTGCATTAAGTTAACTTTACAATCAAATAAGGTGTTCAAAGTGTCCTCCTCCATTTTGTATGCATGCTAGAGCCCGTTTTTGGATTGCGCTGTCAACGTTTATTGAGGATAACTCCTGCCTCACTTGTGACGAGGCTTGGAGAATACGATCTTCTAAATCATTTAGAGTTGATATTTCTGTAGAATAAACAAGTTCTTTCATTCTCCCCCATACAAAAAAATCCATAATTGTAAGGTCTGGAGATCTTGCAGGCCAGTGAACTGGTCCATTTCTTCCTATCCAACGACCAGCGTACTTTTCATCCAGCCAATTCTTAACCTCGCGACCAAAGTGGGCTGGGGCTCCATCCTGTTGAAAATATGACGAAGCTCGTTGAGTTACCGGAACATCCTCCAGTAGATCTGTTAAATCATTGCGCGAAAATTCCAGGTAGTTTGCAGAATTCAGTGTGGGAGGCAGTTTGAAGGGACCGATTAAGTTGTTTCCAATAACACCTGCCCACAAATTGACGCTAAATCTGTGTTGAAATGATGACTCTCTCCTTGTGTGTGGGTTTTCCGCAGCCCATGTGTGTACATTGTGAAAATTTGTAATCCTATCTCTAGTAAATTGAGATTCGTCCGTCCAAAGGATTCAGCTTATAAAACCGTTGTCATCCAAGTTCCGCTCTAACAACCAGTTGCAAAGCTCAAGTCTCGGCTCCAAATCACTCGGAAGCAGTTCCTGCACAGGTGCATGGTGGTATGGATACACGTTTTCCGTATGCAGGAGACGAACAATTTTATGTGTTGAAACATTAAATCGGAAGGATAAGCGCCTGATGCTGATTGATGGATCATTTGCAACCGCTTCCAGTATTCTTTCATCAACTGCAATTCTTCCTGGTGAAGCTCCTGCGTTAGGTCGTCTTGTTGAAACAGATCCCGTTTCCCGAAGTCTTCGAAACGAATTTGTAATTACGCGGGGATAAGGTACTCTTCGGTTAGGATAAAGCTGATGGTATCTTTGTTGTGCTCTAATAGAACTTCCGTTGCACATCCCATAAACGTAGATAATATCGGCGTATTCTTCGTTTGTAAAAGATGCCATTTCAAGTAGGGTTTCTTAACAACTGTTGTGTCACCTCGGCTTCAAAAATGACTTTGATGGATTTAATTTTGTTTTCTAACCTTTTATACAATTTACATTAGGTAAATTTTCCAACTAGGCGACCAACCTCAAACTTAATCCTTTTTGGGATTTAACAGAAAAATGATAGGGAAATTACATTTTTATCAGGTAGGCTAATAAAAATGCATGCTCTAAAACCTACGTAAATTATTAATACATAGTCGAAAAATCGTTCTTGTTGTCAATCGCGGTTATAAAAGTAGGTAACAAATCATATTTTCACCTTATACCTGTCGCGGCTTCGTGAAAAGAGTTTTTCATAATTTTACCTGCTATGGAATTTCCCAAGTATCATAAAATCTGTGGGTTTTTCGGGTAACTTGTCTTAGCAATTTTTATTAAGTATTGTTAGGTGCACTAGAAAAAAAAATTACCGGTATGTTTATTACGCATTTTTCGCAGAAATGTGTCTTGAAAGTCAAAAAAATGTCATGGGCAGGGAAAAAGGATCCGACTTAAAAGCAAATATCTCGAAAGTTAAAAAAGTCATTAATTTTATTTTAATGCAGTTAAAAGGAGTACTATTTCTTCTAAAATTTAAGTCCTAAATGAAGTACCTGTTGTAAGTGTCAGCGGAGATATTTGTGTTAGTATGGGTCAAGGTACCTCAAAGTAGGTGTTTTCTTAAATTCCCAATAAGTGGTATCAAAATTTGAGATAGGCACATACTGTTGAACAATTTTTTTCTTCAAATATACCCAAGAATCTTGTGTCAAAATATTTGCATCGAATTTGGAAACACCCTGTATTTTGACATCTGAATTGCGAAAATCCATTGAGGAATAGCAAAGAAATGGACGGAAAATTTGGAAGCGAATTTCCTGCCAGTACACCAACCGCATACTGAGCGGATTTCTGGGTGCCTAGGGATTTGGTAAAATTTCTAGTTATGAATATCTGAGTCACGTTAGAATAGAGTCAAAGCCTTTCCGAGGGCTTGTAATTTTGGTGAGTTTACAAGATCAGTTATCTTACCTCTTAGACAATCAGTATGCTTTCTATTTGCTGTAGATTTTCAGGTGCCGTGTTATTATTGTGTTTCAAACATAATATTGTTCATCACAAAGCAAACTCCTTAGCTTACTTTCTAGCTTAACTTTTATCCAGTCTTTAGCTGCGTTAATATAAAATACGTGTTTTAATTGGCAAAAAGCTGCCGAGCTAGCATTTGTTTGCCACCAGTTGAATTTTTGTGCTATCTTACTCCCTTGCACGTATGTTGTCAATAATAAAAGCTCATCTTTTATAGATTTTTAATATTTTCTGTTCATTTTTTATTGAATTTATTTCCATTTTTATTGTTTTATTTAGAACTGAAAAATTAAATGTCTCTTTTTTAGGAAAACATTACAATTTCACTTTCTTTATTCAATACGCCATCTAAATAGGTCTAATGATTTCTTAAAATATAAAACTGTACATTAAAGTTTTTTTTTTGTAATTTAAATGTTTAGCCTAGAATTAGAAAACAAGTTAAATATAGGTAAATTCTTTGGTTTTTTATGACTATAAAACAGATAATTTGGAAGGTACAAAAATTATTTCAGGTATAGGATAGTTGCATAGAATATAATATTTTATATTAATTTTTATAAAATCAATAGGAAAACTATAACAAGAGTATTGTAAGTAAATATATATACTACGTCTTACTTATTGCTCATAGAACATTTATTATCTAGTTAATAGGTACCATTAATTAACAATAAACTTTTATGTTTTGCCTATTTTTTTCACCTTTGTGTTTTTTCTTTTAAATATTTTTTTTTTAATTGCTCACAGGATTATTATTTAGTTTTCTATTTTAAAAGTTAATTTTATTTACAAATATATAAGATTTTATATTTTACAGTTGACGTTAACAATAAAAATGTTTTTTTATCAAAACGTTTTTTATTACACGAGACCGTAAAGTATTTCTTTCTGTACAGAGTAAGTTAAAAATTATAGCAGAGCTGAGATGTTTAAAATAAGTTTTTTTCATTTTTTTGTAGGTTTCCGGGAATCATAAGATAAGCGGTGAAGCAGAAAAATGCATACGGATATGTTTTTTTTTTATTATGTACACATTGAAGTCAGAGCGCGAGTTATACACATACTTTTCTTAATATTATTTCTTTAACAACATTTATGAACTAGACAGTTACAACCCTCTATGTAGGTTTATTTTGTTACATAGTTTTTCATTTAATTTGGCTATCTACAGCTGAATTTTGTTGAAATGCAATTGTGTGTGGAAGGGAAAATCTATCTTTTACATGAAATATTTCAAATCAAATTATATCACGGTATTTTTTTTTATTATTATTTTTTGCTTGATTGGTAGTGATTGCTAGTTATAACTTTGTCGATATGTTGATTCTAAAAAGATTGCGAGATGCAGCAGAGACTAAAGCTGTTTTTTTTTGGATTGCTTTATCGTTTTAGCGGGCATTTTTTGGTTGTTAAATGTAGAAATAACTTTTTTGACTACAACTGTGTTTCAATTAAAAAAAAAGCCTTATAAATCATCAATCAATAGAACGCGACGTATAAGTTTCCTTGTCCATTGTCTTAGAATTTACGGAATCAGCGGAAAAATTTAGTTTGACAATCCTTTTTGCAAAGTATTGCAACGCTAGGCGTAAGATAGCGTATTCCAAGGATCGCCCCATCCATCAGCATTAGTAGATGGAAAAAATCCGCTTTTAAGGGTGCAAGAGCCAGTGCCAATCTACTGCTTCTTCGACAGGTGAGAACAAAGCAAGGGTTATGTTGCTGCAAAGGTAGGGATGTAAGCCGGTCGAGCGTCCTTCACTTTCTAAGCGGTAAAGTTTTTAGAACGTATCACTTTGTATGGAAGGAAAGGCTGTCTTTTCAGTAAAAGAAAGTAGATCCGACTGATCTAATTGAGTTTGAGTTCCGTGTTCCAACTAGCGCCCAGTAAAGATCTTGGAGCTTGTAAAGATCTTGCCCAGTAAAGATTTTGGACACAGAATCGGGAGTTCAAAGCCGATGCGTGCAGTCTGAAGAATTGTTCACAAACCTGTCATTTTAGAAAAAACTTTCTCTTAAGCGCTATTTTAATGCTCTTGATACTCCTAGAACATAACTCTTGATAAAAGATTTAACAAAAATCTTGTTGTACTTTTCCCAAAGGAGCAACTCTAATATTGCTATATTTTTATTAAAAAAAGCTTTTCAACACTCTTATGGTAACACTTTAACTCTGTAAAAGTTTGAGTCTCTTTGCGAGAATCAAGCAAATAAATATTTTTATAAGAGTGCAACTCTCGTAAAAAGACATTTAATCTCATAACATGTGAGTAAGTGCAAGAGTTTGTCTGTGACAAAATTCTACATACCCGACCCTATAATACCATGTAACACCAAGTCTTAAAGTTTCTTGGCCCGAATTCATATATTTTCGCAAAGAAAACGCCCTCAAAAGTGGGAATGGGCCTAAAATTATAAAATCCATTAATTGTAATTTTGTTAGACTCATGGGAAAATACGGTAAAGCTACCAAAATTTAAGTTCCTGTGCCTTGTCTAACTTGACCAAAAGGCATTTCGAAAAAAAAGGTGAAACAGAGGTTGTCTTACATTGAAGCCAATAGTGGGCGTGGCCGTTGACGGACTAAACCAATTTTCACACTTTATCTGTGCAACAAAAGAACCAAGCCGTGTAGCTTGAAGACCTAAAACCTTCACACATACAGACGGACGGACGGACGGACAGGGCTTAATCGATTCACATGTCGGTCTCGATCATATCTCTTAAAGGTCTAAAGGGTCTTCGGTGATTAGTTCAGTAAATTTCAAACTATGCATTAAAATTAATATACCCTCGGTCGGGTATAAAAAGTTTATATGTTGGCAGAGCTGTTGGTAGAGTTTTTTTACAGCGAGAGTTATACAGTTTCCTTATCAGACTTCTATAGTGAAGCTTTATTAGAAAATTTCTTAAGAAAGGGAAAGAAGAGTCTTTTTTTCTAATGAGGGTCTCCTTTTCTAAATTTCTAAAGAAGAAAAACTCCCTAAAATGTGCCATTGATAGAGGTGTCAGTCTCTCTAACACTAAGATCTTGTGTGCTGTACTGCTATGTTAGGAGTACCGTTACTTGTATAAAACCAACTCCAAGAGCCCTATGGCTTATGATGTGTTACTATAAAGGTAACGGTAGCTATAATCGAAGCTAATCTATGTTACTTGAACCATCAAATAGGCCAACCAGCAGAAAATATTTGAGAAAAATCAGAAATTTCAAAACGACACCCTCCACGTTTCCATTGATTTCAAGGCCACATAAGACAGCATTTATAGAGATATATTCCATCACCAAGAAGAAAAAACCTAACAACGATGCTTTAGACAAAACTTCACCATAGACAAATAGAGGTACCAGTATTCCGCAAACTACGACATCAGCACTGAAATAATACAAACTTGCTTATATTTCTTTGGCCTAAAAAGCAATTGGGTAGCAACCCCTCTCTGTGGTAACAAAAGTGTCTATTTATCAGACCCTCACCATCCCAGCTCTGCTTAACGGTGCAGAAGCATGGACCCTGTTTAGTGTTGACGGCTCGGTGGATGAAGACTTTTAGGCTGCTAAGGTTCCGTATGCATAGATGGAGAGTGAAGGAGGAGATATAAAATTGAACTGTACAGATTGCACAGTGACACCTACTTAGTCAGGAAATTCAGAATACAACGGCAGCGATGGCTGGGTCACTTAGAGCGAATGGACATTGATGCTCCTGTCCCAAAAATGTTTGTAGCTTACCCCGCACGAACGGCGTTATAGAGGATCAGGACCAATCAGGTGGCGCACGCAAGTGGAAAAAGAATTTATTCAACTTCGCATGCAAGACTAGAGATGGCTAGCTGGAGGCAAAAATGGCGTGCGATGCTTGTTGGCTGATGCGTTGCATAAGTCTAACGCGTACTATAGAGCGACCTTATGTAAAGAAATTAGTATTAGACTTTTATAACACCCAAATAGCTCCTTAGTTGTTAACAAGTAGGCAACAGGTAGTCACAAGACTCTTACAACAATTTAAAAGGGCAAAACTCAAAAGCTTAACTCTGGGACAAAGCTCTTATAAGGATAAATTCATACAAGCCACTTAAATTCCCAAAACCTAACAAATGTTCGTAATCAAATACGAAAAAAGCTGGCGAAATAATTTTTAATGCTAGGATCATAATGACAAAAAACTTAAAAATAAGTGAAAGTTTTAAAAGAAAATACTAGTACGAATTTGTCTTAAAAAGCCAGCGATCCCAAAGGCACATGGGGTGAACTAAGTCAGTCCAAATGCCACTATATTTCGAAAGTTTTTTTTAATGCGACTTAGTTTTCCAGTTAAGACGTTCATCTTCTTGACATCTATCATTAATTGGCTGCCCTCGTCCAGCAAAGACACAAAAACCCCCAATGAAAAAAAGTTTATTGACATAATAGTATTAAAAGTCCCGGATTACCAGCATTGAAAAATGTTGCCAGAATACAAATTAATTTTAGTTAACCTAAGACTACGCGCATACATGAGATTTTAGCCGTTGTTGATTTTTTCTTCTATAAAAAGTTTTCAGGTTTCCATAGAAAGAAGAAATTTTCGATAACCTAATCAGGATGAATATGAATTAAAATTCATCGGGAATTGACTAATAGAGCAGTTTAAAATGGAAAGTTTATTTTGTGAAAGATCGACTAAAATTGATTCCAATATTATTTTTGCTCTTTTACGAAAATGGGTAGCCTAGAGGTAGCCCAAATACGTACCAATGTGTAGTTAGGCCAAAGTTAAGAAACAAAAAAAAAAACACATTTTACATATTTAATTTCAAACCTAATTTTTCGAAAGTCCTTATTATTTGTCCCAGGATTTAAAGTCAGGGTATACCTATGTATGTACTCATAAAATAATGTGCAAGAGCAACGCAATTTAGTGCCTTTTTTTATTGGGGAGCAGGAGTCAGAAAACTGCCATACATTTTTTTCATTTAACTAAAATCAAATCTTTTTTGACGAAGGGACATTAAAAAATTTATATTCTCCTCTAACGTTATTGCCTCCGTATAAAACTTTAGAAATTATCCATCTTCTTCCGCCCACTATACCTGCGTTGCCTAGTTATGTTGTCTCTCTTTTCACGGTTTTTATGAAGCATCTTAAGGAAAGAGGATTCTCGTGCTATGCAAATATTGAAATTCCAGCAACAGTTGACAATAAAACATGGCGGAGGGGTATCAATATTTTACATTAAATTGAAACTTAAGTAAAAGGCAAAATATCTTCAAGATTTGCGATGCACTCGCAAGAGTGGCGTTTTGAGTTATTAACTTTCAATCAGAAGATGATAAATCGTCTGTTATAGTACAAATAAAATCAACGGGGTTTTCTGTATTCTCCTGATCTTGTGGTTGGAAGTGCTTATTTTTCCATCTCGAATGAACATGATATGTGCGCGTCTGGTTCATTGGGTACGTTATACCTATAACGTGATTATATACTGCCCTTGTCAGAACTGATGGAATGTAGCTTTAGTTTGATAGCCTTATCCCGACCGACTTTCCAATACAATGTCTTAGAGTTTTTGTGAAACCCTTCAAGTTGTTATCTCATGTTTGATGGATTGAAATTGGATTTGACGTTGCCTGGTTTGAGGGAAACTTGTTTTGCCAACGGACTAAAGAATATTATTGTAGTAAGAACATTTGAAATTAATTATTTGGAATATAGTTGCTCCGTGTTGCCTTTGCTTAAAAAAATATATATAGAAAACTTGATAAATTTTGCACGAAATATGCCATAAGTTGCAAGCAAAAGTTTATAGGTGCCACTCCTATATGTATGTTAGCTACACACACGACTTTACTTCACAACAGCAACTTTTATGACCCCAAAGTTTAAAAGACGCTTAAAGGAAAGAAGTTTGTCTGAGACGAATTCTTTGATCATGTTCTACAGTGAGAACTAAATATGGAATGTATTTTTTTTTATTAGACAGATAAAGGGATTTGCGTATGGCATATGGCCACAGTTAAGTCATATGCCATACGCAATTTTGTGACTTAATTATAGCTAAGAAAGTCACGGAAAGGTGGCTACTTTTTCCTTCTTAATACCTGTAATAGTGTGACCTTAATAGCGCATTGGAGAAAAGCAAACTTTCTCACATGACAATATATCAACTCCATCAGAAAAGCCTGCTAAACAGCAGCACAGCAGGAAAGAAACACAGTTCTGGGTAGAAGTCCGATATTTTAGAGTTCATCCAGAGCTCAAGATCTACATGAAACCTTGCAAAAAAAGAAGCACATGAGCGACCTACAAGAAGTGGATAAAAATTCAGACAAAAAAAAAATCAGATTTGCCAATAAGAATTCATGAAGGAGTTTTTGTGAATCAATACAAACTACTGCTGAGGCGTCTCGAACGAGGAAATTACAATCCAAAGCGCCAATGCCGATCCCTTCACTCCGGAAGACCGATCGCAGCTGGACCCCATACAGGAAACCACCCTGATCGCAATGACTCCTAAAGAGATTACGACACACAGTATACTCTCGGAGGAGGATGGAGGAGCTCAGGGTTATAACTGATGCAAAACAATTGGTTTGAGCGATCGACTTCCTTGCTTCCTTTAAGCACTAGGAGCGAACAATTGTTCAACAACGAACTTCTAAAAATTAGGGGGTTTATCATTCCGTGGTTGAACAACACTTGCATGTACTGCTTATGGCTGTGCGAACATGTTTACGTGTCCCAGTTCTCACAGCTTGGAGAGAAGTCATACTAGACAAACAACAGCAAAGAACAATAGGTTCATAAGCCGTTGAAACGCTGACCGTTGCTTACGGTGGTGGCTGTGTACTCTCGTGGGGGTGGGGACCGTGAAAAAGAAAGTGTTTTTTCCTTTAGATGACAGAGATTGGAACCCAGACCTCCCGCGAAGTAAACATACAAACGACCAATATGCCACATGGCATGCACCCCACATTAGTGGCAATAAATATCTATCAAATACACAGCATTCGTACGTTAGTCGAGTAAGCAAGCCTGTTGATGCACTGCATATTGTAGTAGCAGTGGTGTCAAAATCCTTGGAGTAGACTTTGGGTGCACTTTTAAACATAGAGAAGGGTTCAATAGCACAGAAACCCTATGCACTGCTGCGCAGCTAGAGAAATGCTTAACTTGATAGTAATCTCTGTAACTGGACCGAGCTCATGCTAGGTACACGAAGGCTCAAAAGTCACCCAGGTGAAGTAGGCACCAGATGAAAAGTCAGAAGCGGAATATTCCCAAGGGTTATCCCTTCTCCACATATGGATCCTGGTAAAGAAAGAAATTTTAAATGTCCTAGAGAAGGAATTCATAGTGATGCAGACGATTTGATAATCCTGATCCCAGGGAAATTCGCATCAGTCCTTGACGATCGAATGAGCTATGCATTTTATTTTGCTGGTAACAGGGTCGATGGGGGGAATATTATTCGAAGTCTAATTTTTCACCAAAAAAAGCGCAATTCTTACCCTTTAGGATACCAAGAATGGAAGAAAGTATAGCTACCCACACCCAAGTCAGTTAGATATTTGGGAGTTTTATTAAGCTTAAAATTCATCTGGAGAGATAATATAGAAATAATATCGCGTCAAATGGGCTCACTGACACTATACACCTGCCGGAGAGTGTAAGGGGACGATAAGTGACAGAATATCGAAAACGAAATCCCGAAACCACAAAATAAAATAATAAAGATTTAACCTTCCCTTACATTTCGGATCCTTTTTTCGGGATTT
The DNA here is from genome assembly GCA_947623515.1 of Neoascia interrupta. Taxonomy (NCBI): domain Eukaryota; kingdom Metazoa; phylum Arthropoda; class Insecta; order Diptera; family Syrphidae; genus Neoascia; species Neoascia interrupta. The sequence continues at coordinate 55,271,160 of OX392464.1, read as the reverse complement.
GTTATTTTCGGGTTTTTGGTTTTTCAGGATTTTGGATTTTTGTGATTTTGGGCTTTCGGGATTCTCTCCGCCTCCAATAATCTCTTTTACCTCACCAAAGTCCAAGGGTGGCCTTCTGCATGAGAATAACAGAATTTCCGAGGACCACACCCACCACAACTTTAGAGGTTCTACTCAACCTCATACCTTCAGACATAATGTACTGCAGCTGTAAGGCAACTAAAATAGCTGTTATGCTGCCAGAGTGTAGGTCAATCCGGACTGTGGTCCTCTTGATTACGGACATGCCTCGGTATAATCTCAGTGGTGCCTTTGCCTATTTCATATGCCATTCACGGACTAACTACCTCTGACATTTGGCTTAAGCAGTAGATTCCATACCAGAATACTGGGAAGATGACGTGAATGGGAGAAAAATCAAACGCAGGATATGAAGAGGTCGCCGTCATCTGACGACTTGAGGATCGACGTCAGAACAAGCGCAGGCATATCTCTGTAAAGCTCTGGAGTCAAGCGAATCATTCCGGATTAATGGACGGTTGCAGTTTTTATACCTTCCCAAGGTATATCTAGTTTGCTGTATGGTTTGTAACGCAGTGAAATAATCACTCTACTCTGTGAGAAACTCTACTGCCTCTGTGGAGTGACTATTCCCACAGAGGCATCCGTCAACCCAGTTTAACCTTACCTAGCTTTCTCGCATGCTATTTACTTTGTTCGTATATTTTGTACTACGTCAAATATAACCGGCTAAAAAAGCTTTTCCAAAACAGAAAAATACGGTACCGACTTTTATATTTAAGCAAAAAGTTCTTAGTCATTTCAGTTCATTACAAAAAACTTAGTTTTAACTAGGGCTTAAATATTGACCTTAGATTTTGAGTTTAGACTCAAAGCTTTTACCCTGTAGTCCCGACGAGATCTGCTCGTCGTCTGGTTATAAGCTTGTAGCCTATACTATTGTTATAGCAAATGCTCTTTCGGAGTTTCAAGCAATTTCGCTTTAAGAGGAGGCAAACGGAGGAAGCATATCTTAGCTATATTTTTTTAATTCTTTTCTTTTATTTATTTCTTATATTTTATTATTTTTAAAATAAACTGAGTTCTCCAATAGACATCTTTTAGTTTTAAGAAGTCATTGCGGTAGATTCAACATGCTGCCTTCTACGCGAGTCAGACTGGAGAGGACTTGAGCCAAACTGGAGAAGGCCCAGGTACACTCCGGACTGCATCCCCGTCTTAAATAAAATTGCGGGCACTTGTGTCAAAATGTCTACCGTTTTGTAAATCTACCTTCCCAAACCAAGATGTAGAGTCTAGCGTAAGAAAAAAATGAACTGAGTGTTTCGAAGTAATTTCATAAAAAAAAAGTTATTTTATTATCCTGTTCTACAAAATTCACAAAAAAAGCTCAATATTTATACCCCACGCTTCAAATTTTCGAGTCAAAATTTCCAAAAGTACTAAACGGAACTGCAAATTATTATCTCACAACGCGTCTTGGGTTGTGAGATGCATGATGATTCGCTTAAAGACTCGCATTAGGTGCTGCCCCGATTTCCCGTATGGGTTTATTGGCATTGTTCTAAGCAAAGCGACACTCGTCTCAGAAGAGCCATCATCTGACCACTCACACCTGTACTTCCTATGTGCGTGAAAGACATTTTTATACACATTGAGAGGGCCTACATTTGTTTGATGACTCCGAACGACTATGTTAGAGATCTCTGATGACAAAGCATAGTCTCGGAAGATATGTGGGACTCTCGTGAAGGTGGAACCGTGTAAAAAACATTTATTACCTCGGTCTGGCTTCGATCTTAAGCTCTCAAGCACAGAAGTCTGACGCTCTTATTTGAAGTTTTTGTATTGACATGTATTTGAAATACATTTTTTGATTTTAAAAGATGTTCTGAAAATACAGATAAAAGCTAAGCTACACTCTGAATAAGAGACAGAGATAACGTTTTCATTCAGAGAAAGCAACCCAAAGGTACATGGAGAGGGAGAGGCAAATATATAGGTGCAACCCGCAATTTAAGCATTTCTAAATATCGTAACATTTAGAACTACGAGCGAGTCTTGGGTTCCAATCTTAAACGTGTGTCTCTTACAGCCACCTTCAATCAGGTCAACAGTGTTCGAATAAAAGAACCAAACTGCAATTAATTTCGACCATAACAAACAAAATTAAAAAAGCTCTTTTTCACCTTTGAGCGGTCTTCGTATTTCTAAAGTGTAATTTAACTCAAGCTCGTGGCAATATATTTATATTTAGGCCAGGTGCAAAGCAGTTTAAGGTATTTCTATTTTTTTTTTCAATTTTAGGCCTATGAAGTCGTTGTAAGTCACAAAATAAAAATACACACCATTCTCGGAATAACTTAAAGTCACCTTTTTTGCCACACAATTGAATTCTCAGAACTCCCTGGCACTGAGCGTTCTTTACTTAACCCTTCTGCGGAAAATCTTGAACATTTTTCTTGAAAAGGCAATTAAAATCCTTTCGCCTGGGCCATTTCCTAATTAAACGTCCAGTGATTTCTTATCCCAGTGCCTTCCTGTAAGCTATTTTTGTTGTTTTATTTATTTATTTTTTTGTACTTTTTTGCCGAACGAACAGGAAAGTCCTACTCGGTATTTTGAATAAATTATCAACGTAAAAGGCTCCTGCTGTGACCATGGTAACTCTTTTAACCGAATCTAATCCCTGTCAGCTCATGCAAAACTCATGAATTCTTCATTTGCCCAGAATGCCATGGATCTGAATAAGTACGGTCGTGTGCTTCTAACGGTTACAATGAAGTGAACATTAGGTGTTTTATTTACCATAAAAGGGGCGGGGATTTTTCCGACCAGCGGAGCAAACCCACCACGGCCCGCGCAACTGTATTTCCATCCATCTCTTTGTTTTAATTCCATAATTGTGTTGAACTGCGGAACCAGCCCGCAGCGTTTTTGGCGTAACAAAGATACTCGCGAAAAAATCCATAAATCTCTGCCTGGAAACACTTCAGCAACGCACTGCTTTACAGATTTGTGGGCCATTAATTGATGTAAGACGTTAATTACTTTGGAGCTTCGATGCTCTGCACAGGATTTACAGCCCGTAGCAGGGAGCTGGAGCAGGTGGAATCACTTCAACTAGGTATTTTAGAATTTTTGGGGTTATTGCGATTAATTGGGTCACAAAAAACACAAAGAATGCCGCGCTACGGTTTGTAGTTAACAGATTTCCTGGATAAACAATTTTCGAAAGTCATTACATTAGAAAGGGTGACGCAAGAGTCGTAATGTAATGACAGGTAGGTATAGGCTTAGTCCTCCGGGTGTCAGGGCAGGCAAATGGGATTGCGTCAGTTGATGTATATTACGGCGATTCAAATTCAAATCAAATCAGATGGTTAACAATTAAGAAGTAAGTGAAGTGGTGGATGGAGAGAGACGGAAGTGAATTTTGATGGGAGCAAATGACGACTTTTGTCGAAGAGGAACCAGCCTCTTATTGAAAGTGTTTATTGAAAGGATTATAGCCAGCCAGCAGCGATTATTGTTTAATTATCCTTTCAAAAGTTTTGAGAAAATAATTTAATTAATCGAAGGGCGAATATAATTGTGTGCGTATAGCTTTTATGTCATGAGGGGTGTGTTGTAATGGAAATAACTTTTATTAAGGTTAGAAAAGGGAATAAAGTATTTATAAGGCAGATGGGTAGGACGGGAAATCCTCCAGAAACGTCACTTTTAAAGTTCAATACGATGAATCTCGAACTACTTTTTATCTGTCGTTTAATTCACTGGTTATGGGGCTAGTGATATTAGAGGACATCGAACCAAGTCAATAAGTAGAGCGGAAAGTAGAACGTCGCATAACCCAACTCAATCCATGAAAGGTGAAATGGTTGGTGGTTGCTAAAGAAAGTTCCCAGGGACCAGTAAAATGGTTGCTAAAGACTGGTCCCTGGGATAATTGACCGAGTGCATTGGATCAGGTCAAGAGGAAATTCTAGTCAACTAAGGCGTAGGTGTAAGTCAGCGTTACAAGCCTACATTGATGCAGCAAAGGCCATAGTTGACTAATGATAAACAGATCCAGGTACGGAGATCCGAGGAAGCCTCCATATAAAAGAACCAATCTCCAGAAAAATGGAGCACGACCGGCTCAGTTGGTATTGCCACGTTCAAAGGAGAGATCCTACGAGCCCCGTCAAAAAAGCAATGTCAATCAACATTGAAGCGCAATCGCAACGGAGAGGGAGGCCTGAAGATTCATGGATCACACAAATGCAACGACAACAGCATTTATTTGGCCTCAGTTACCAAGAGATCCAAAACCGGGTAGCCTGCCGGTATATTCTAAGCTCAAGTCGGCGTACCCTACAAGCGGACCATTAGGAATACATTAGAGTGGGAGGGTTGTAATCCATCACTCCAGATTATAAGCTCGCGCCTAAATGAAAAAGAAGAAGAAATGGACAAACACTTGATTACCGTCGTAAGTGCCCTAATTTTAAAAAAATCCACGCTCTTACGTAACACTCAGAAAAGCTAAGGAGTTTAAGCCGGAAAGAACAGCCACAATAAAGGACATCAATCACATCTCTCACTGAAGACAAAGTACAAAAAAACGAAGTCGTCGTGATGGCAGATCGAAAAGTGACCATCAGGGATGCAGGTACCATCACAGGTAACTCCTATGGCAGTGTTCAAGATATCTTTGCCTAAGAGTGACATTATGAAGAAATAGTTTGCCGTGACTAAATGGTTATATAGCAGACGAGAAAACAAGAGACAAGTCAATAATTTCAATAATTCGAGAGTGCATCTCGAAAAAGTTCTAGTCAGAACAGGAGAATCTATTCTCACATTTTGTGACCATGGAAGAAACAAATAAGCAATCAACTTCTTTTTTATCGACGCTGAAAATGAAAAAAAGAACGAAAGACCTGAATTCCGTCTATAATGGAAAACTCAATATTATGGTGAAGATAAAAAAAAAAAACACTAAGGCGCTTGCTAGGGAAGAAACTGTGGCGAAATTTTATATTCTCACTTTTTCATTAAATATGTACTCCCCAAATCGTCAGTAGAGGAAAATTGTAGTTGATTACTGGGGAAGATTTCGACGGCACACGAGGAACTATCTTCAATGGCGGATAGTATGATAGCAACCGCGTAAAGTTAGAAAAGTAAATCTCTGAAGACCGATTTATAGAGAAAGAGATCGCATATAGCCTTGCTGCGCTCTAGGTGAGTTCAATATTTTCATATGATTTTGCAGTTACAGCGATCACGGTGGCCTAAACATCATCCTCATCAAGCACTCATCAAAAATATGTAGCAAAATCCATACAACCTCAAATTCCTCAACCTACCCTTGATTTTTTCTTGATGTTTTGTTTGCACAATAGTTGACATTGACAGAAGTCGTACCTTGCACTTGTCTCCATATACACGACGTTGTTCTGTTGAGAAATGGGAAATACCGGATGGAACATAGTTTAAGATGCTTGTGGTTCCACGGTCAAAAGTCCAGGAAATTCTACGGGAAATGCAAGACGGAATATCTTGTGGGCATTGGGATCAACATTACACTGGAACAGGTACGAGAACGCTTTTTTGGCCACAAGCATTGCATGAAACGACGTCGAGAACTAGCGTCAGAACTGCACCAAATGCGCTGCTATCATAATGGACCCAAAATCAGAACAAGAGGCAAAATACAACAGTGAAATGTCGGTGTACCATTTGAGCGGATATTGCCGTCTATATCTCGGACCCGTTTCCGGAAACGGAAAACTATAATCGTTACATCCTTGTAATTGCCTAATATACTGCAGCAATTTACCCAATGCTTTAACGATCCCAAATCAAGAAGCTTAAACCGTTGTCCACCCGATAGATGAACCACTGGGTGACTAGGGGTGGTGCGCAGGGTTGGTCACAAATACCTTGAAGGAACATCTCCTCAAAGCTGTGGACGACTATTAACGGTATTTTGTTCGGCGAATGTCTTTCTTCCTGTTGGTCTATCGAAATGCGATTAAAAGAACAGCTGGTTATGCTCCATCTGAAGTACTTTTTGGATGAAGTTAAACGCTGCTTAGTGAGGTTAAACTCGCATCCCCAATGCAAGCCCCAAAAATCAAAGAAGACTATGAGGTGGATTGAAGAAAAAGGATCAACGACATACTCCAGAGGATCAAAAGCAATAAAAACATTGCGAGGATCGCATTAAAACCAGGTATGATGCGCGGTGCTGTTGCACCAGAATCCAATATACAAAAGATCGTATGACTCTGCAATCCTTATAGTAGAAATCGAGAATCACGTAAGCTGCGACAGGACTGGAAAGGTCCCTACTTATTGCTTACGCTGGTTAATGATGTCGGCAATGTTGGTGCGCTTGATCGGAAGGAACCAAACTTGGAGGGAGACAATGTGAAATGGCAACCGAAAATGTTATTAGTTCAATTTCTATTTGACATCCTTTTGCTAAAATTATCCTGCAAATTAAGCCATGGAATGCAAAATATACACGTTTGAAGAAAGCAGTGAAGGTGAACAGTACAATGAACTCCACTTGTCATCCAATATGCTCCACCCTTCGTCTTGTGAGTTTTAGAAGCCAATAGCCAATAGCCGTCCGCTGTATCTTATCGAATCGGCATATTTGAAAACGATATAACGAACGTCGAATGTGAGTGTAATAAATTTAATTAATGGGGCGAAACTATTTTGTATGATAAATAAATTAACTCGGTGTATATTTGTTAAGAGTAAAATTGAGTTTTTTCTACAAACCGAAAGTAAAAACATTACATCATATTGTGATATTAAAAATATTACATTATATTACAGTTATAGCTGTTTTTTACTTCTGTTTTAACTTGAGCTAGCTTAATTAAAAGCATAAATGACAACAGCAGTACACAACCAGGGCCTTAAATTGATTTTTGAATGTCCCATTGTAAATTAAATTTTAAAGAAAGAAAATATTTAACTAAAGAAGGAAAATATTGTATAGCTGCCTTTTTTTTTATTCGAAAGATGAAGCACAATACCCGCCTGTTAAATTCTTCTGATTTTTTCGTGCTCTTTAAGAAGTCTTTTGAAGCAAAACATTTCGTTTCGCTTTTCTTCAATAGAAATAAATTAAAAAAGTTCATCCCCCAGATTAATGAAATTACAGACGTATTCATTCAATTTCGCCACTCGCATAACTCATTGACACGTCAAATAAAACGTAATTCCCAAAATCAATTTCCCTTTTTAACACACAAATGAAATAAGAGAATAAAAGGAAACGAACGACAACACTCCGCACATCAAACATTTATTTTCTTTTCCTCAAAATATGCTGGGTATACCTCAAACCAAAGCCTGATAAAGAGTCCTTGCATGATAACTGACAATTATAATCGCACACCTTCCACTTCGCCACCCATTCTCAAGCCTCACTACAACGTTAGGAAAGCAGGAACAACAACAAAAAATATAATAATACGAAGGATATCCACCCAACAGTTATACACGAAACAAGCTCGCGAATTGTTTCGTCGTAAAAAAGTTAAATTGCTTTCGTAGAGCAATTCATTCATTCCCAACCGACAAGAACAGGAAAAGGACGAATAAACTTTCCCAAAGAATTCCCTGAAAGAAAAAAAATATGCCGATTTTGCGTCCGCTTCAACTTTCAGCATCCCCGGGTGACAGATTTCGCCCGCACCCTTATTGGCACGATTGTTGTTGCTGTTGTGTCGTTTTGGTTTATGGTATTTCGATTATGCCGAGCGATGAAAATAATTATTAATGCAGGTCGTAAAGTTATGAACTCCACCCCAAACCAGTAATCGGAGTTAATTCCTTTTCATTTAACTTTTAACTTATTCACACAGTTGGATTTAATTTTCAGCCACTCTAGGTTATTCTCCACGTGCGCTGCTGAGGGGGAAAAAAAACTTAACTGCTGCTGCTGTGATATGGAGAAAGTCGAAAGTAGGTGATATTAATTGGATTGTGTATAAGTATGTATGAGAAACTTTCTGACTTAAATTAAATCCTTTTGTTTGAATTTTAATTTTTGCCTAGGATGTAAGAGCAGAAAGGGATTTTCTTATTTAAGAGAGAAATGTCATGTGTGTGAAAAATGTCTTGAAAGAAATCTTGTTATACAATGCTGGATAAATAAGTTATATCCAAACCAACTCGATTAAATTCTCCTTTTCATTTGCATGACACAAACGTAATACAAAATGTCATTTATATAATGTGGATCCTAACTCAACTGGGGTGCCTAAGTTTTTTGTTGTTTTTTTTTTTTTCTTTTACAAAATAAAACTTAAAGGATCGTATAAGAATTCAGTTTTCAAGGTATTAAAGAAAAAAGGTATATTGCTCGATTTCAGGGGCCCTTTTTTCGGCACTTCTAATTTATTCATCAAATCTTGCTTCGAGCTTTAGGTTGGGGCAAGATAATGAAAATTTATGATGATTTTCGGTCTCTAGAATTCTAGGCCATGTTCCTCAAAAAACTTTCCCCGCAACCAAAAAGTTTCCCATAAACAATTTTGTAAGGCGAATCTTCAGTAACGAAATTTTGACATATGTTTTAGCGGTGACACAAGAGTCGCCATATGTAAAAGCTAAAATCAGTCTCAACTAACTGGTTCCAAGCAAGCTTTTCAATATTCTTTACTGTGCCATGTAAAAAAGTATTTCTAAAAATTAGAGATCGCGTACATGTGTAGTGGGCGTGTATGTGGCCGTGCCCATCGATGGGTACTAGGATTGGTGATGAAAAATCATTTTCAAAAATCTCTTTTTCAAAGTCCCCTTTATAAAATCCCATCTCCCAAAATCCCTTGTACTGAAATCTCCTAGCCCGAAATCGCCACGAGACAAAATCCCTAAATACAAAATCTCAAATTTTTAGATTTGATGTTACTAATTTTGACAATCCCTAAGATCCCTAGGTACTCTATTCTATTTTTTGCGCAACATTATTGTCTGTAAAAAAATAAATGTGGTAAACTATGTACAGGTACACACGGTAGCCAGATCTAACTAAATTATGGAACCTCTTAGCTTAAAATTTGCCCAAAAGTTCTTGATAAATAAATATTCTGGCCACATATTGGGGCATATCTCTCTGATCTGGTACTTGCTTGTACACAGCCCTGGGGCTATTCCAAAAACAGTGCCTTACATTTATAACACCTTACTAAAACAAAGCTTTGAAGGAGTTAGGTAGCCACATCAATTTTATATGTCCTCACATACCTACTCGTAGTTTCTCGAATGCAATTTCTTTTAGACCAATGCTCTAAAATTTATATCATTGCTCTCCTCAAGTTCCCCCAGTTGACATTTGAAAACTTTCTTCGTGCAATTAATTATTTTCTACTTCCTTCAGCTCGAGTCAAGACAATGAGATTATTCATACACTCTGATACACATGTGTATGCAAACACTCCGATGTCGGAACATCTCAACAACAAACTTCGCCTTGACGTGCAACGGGGGGATATACAATCTGCATATTAAAGCTTGCGCAAAGGAAGAAAAGATTTCATTCCCGACACACACAAAAAAGTAGAAACCATTTCTCTCCAGCGACAGTAATGCAAGAGTTTGAAAGTTTCAACTCTGAGATTAAAATTCAATTAATCAATTAGATTCTTTCCAATTGCGTTACGAAGAGATAGAACAAAAACGAGCTGGAATAACAAAGTAACGAATTCATTTCAAAGTTTCCCTCCAGTCGTAAAAGTAAAATAACTCTCCTCAAAATTGAGTAATTGGATAAATAATTGATAAAGTTATCATACTGTCAGAAGGGTATTTATTCCCCGCTCCACTTTTTGACACGCTCTTCCATTCGTGACCGAAAAAGTTTAATAACCACAAAAACCGCAAACCAACATCTATATAATCCACACTATATACGCGGAAGTGAATAAAAGAAAATAAATAAACAAGTGGAAACATGAAATCCATTCAAGAAACATACAACCACTATAATACAATGTCATCAATTTGTCCTTAATTTTTTTCCCATTTGTCAAATGTTGAATGAAACGAGACACATCTACCACACTTAAGTCGTAAGCTCCCTCGGGCGGCGATGATGGTTTATCTTCGATTAAAAGTGAAAATAAAAAAAACATTTTTTTTACCTCTACTCAAAGGATCATCTGGCTGAGTTTTTCAGTTGTTGAAATTCTGTTGACACATCATTCTTGTTTGTTTAAAGAATTGCTTACAATACAAGCAGATGGTATGACATCATGTTGTACATTTTGTCCTTGTGGCTAACCAGGGAAAAGTCGCATTTGGACCGTGTTTACAAATTGTCAGATGAATTGGAAAAATATTGACTGTATATACAATTTAAAGAATTAATCGAAATTTTTTTGTTTAAGTTTATCGCATACAAAAATCAATAGAAAAGAAGAAAGAAGTACTCGTCTGTAACTTCAATTTCATTGTCAGGTAGGCGGATATTTTATCTGAGGGCTGAAATCTGAATATCTGAAAATATTTTTTATATGGACCTAACGGCAACATACGGACATGGGCTAAAACAAATGACAACAAATAATTTGAAGTTTAATTTAAGTTAAATTTTTAGTTTAGGCGGAAAACAGTGTATAAATTCTTCTTGCACATGACAAGCAGTCCTCATACATCAATCACGAACAGCAATTTCAGGCGTAATTATCAATTATTGGCACTTAATCTCAAGTTTATTTGGACTCAAAAGAATGACCACCCGTTAGAGGCTCTTCGGACACATAGCTTATTATTGGACTTCTTTATTTGGCAGAACATCACGCAGGTGACAGAAACTTCAAGAAGTCAATATCAGATGGTAGCTAGACCCAAACGGCTAAGCCCCTATATAAATATAAAATAAACTGGTGTGTTTGGTTTAAATGAATTATGTGTTTTTTTTTTAATAAAATTTTATTATAATTAGTTTGAACAAAATGCGCAAAAAATAAAATTGTTTGATTAAATTAAAGTTTTCAAAAGGAAATCCTCATTTCTATATTTTTTTGTTTTTCAATATTCGATTTCGGTCATAGCACCATGTTCAGATAAGAGACCAATTTGTGAAGCAAATTTATCAAATTTCGGATGATTTCAATCCACAAGAGAGCCAAGAGCAACCATAGCAACCCGAAAAAGTCTGTGTTTGGTGTGGATCTTGAAGTGGTGGCCTGAATTGAATAAAAAGGACACCAACGATTCGTATACCTATGGTGCTATATAGAAATTTTACACGAGCTATTCAAGGTCGTGGTCACCTCACGTGCTCACCTCAACACAGCGAAAAGATAACGATGTCTATGACTACTTTACATCACATATACGACTTTCGAACCTCGACTACAGAATATACTTCAACACCGTATTGTACTACTTTCCAATTGTTATCACTCCACACTTAGTAGAAACTATCACAGTTGAATAGGGTTGGATGGCGGTCAACTACTGCAAAAAGCGAAAATATGTTAAGCCGCACCACGGACTCGAAACTGCTTGAAAAAGTATAGGATGAATTTATTTCAGGAGACTCAATGATTCAGTACCTAATCATTTGCGGGAAAGTTTTCTTTCACCATTGTTGAAAGCCTCAGAACTACCAAGATGTGAGAGTAAAATAAGTGAGTAAGTGTAAGAGTTCGTCTGAGACAAACTTCTATATACCCGACCCTATTTACCATGTAACACCAAATCTTAAAATTTTTTGTCCCGAATTCACGTATTATTTGTATAGGCCACGCCCCCAAAAGTGGACCTGGGCTAAAAATTAAAATCAACTAACTGTAATTTCGTTAGAATTATCACAAAATGCATCAAAAACGCTTCCTAAAAGTGGGCGGAGCTCAAAACTTTGTATGGACCAAACTAAGCAAACAGCTAGAAATGTCTTTAATATTTTTGGTTAAGTTTAGTTTATTCAGTATTCAGTTTAATACTAAAGTTTAAACTGAATAGTTTATTTATATTTCAGTTTAAATCAAGTACTTACATTAATTGATAAATAACTATTGATATAACAAAAATTGTAATAATGATTACAATCACTTTATATCGCTTCTTCTGTTCTTCTTTTTCATTTAGGCGCGAGGTAATAATCTGAAGTGATAGATTATAACCCTCCCACTCTACCGCATTCTTTATGGTCCGCTTGTGGGGTACGCCTATTTGACCTCAGAATATACCGGCAGGCCACCCGATTTTGGATCTCTTCGTTACTGAGGCAAAATAAATGCTGTTGTCGTTGCATTTGTGTGATCCATGAATGTTTAGGCCTTCCTCTCCCTCGCGATTGCGATGAAATTTTGATTGACATTGCCTTTTTGACGGGGTTCGTAGGATCTCTCCTTTGAGCGTGGCAATACCAACTGAGCCGGTCGTGCTCCATTTTTCTGGAGACAGGTTCTTTTACAATGTCTTAAACGCATGGTGAACAATCCAGGAATTGTTATTGCTCTGATCGAGAATGGGAGCTTGTTAAAAAAGCGGCATGAAGAAACTGTATAGAAATTATGAAAAAAGGTAGTTCGAAAAGAGGGAACAGATTCAAAGTTTAAGGAATTAGCACGCAAATTATGACTCGCTTACAATCGAAAATTTAAGTTACCAGACCTCATAAAGAACGTCTTCAGCGCTTTAAAACAATACAGGTGACAAGAGGTAAGATATTTAGAACACGGAACAAAGGATAGCGCGATAACATTTGCGCACAACATATTTTTGCACAACTACAAGAGGCTGGCTCTTACATGTACCTCCCCAACACGCTATACCATATTAGAGCCTCGACTGAAAAATTCAGTTCTCAAGTAATAGATATACCTGAGCATGATAGAAAAATTTTTGTAAATTTTCAATATGATCAGAAAAACTCATTCTAGCAAGTATTTGTACTCGTCAGTATTTGTACTTCTCAATCAGAAAGCAGTTTTTGTTGCAACTTAAAGAGTCACTAAACGATGGAGAGGTGTTTTGAGTACAAGTACAGTCTTGTAGCACAAATCGTTTACACTGTGATGCAAACAAATGATGAAAACAAATATTGGCATCCAAATAAGTGCAAAGCGAAAAACTTAAAAACATCATTTTTGTTTTCGGGCTAATAATCAATTTATGAACAGCAAACCAGCTTCTCAATAGATTGAGATCACAATTAATGTCAGGGACAAGGTCGAAAACATTGCCGGAATCATATGAATAACCAAGGTTGTCGCAAAAGCTGCTAGTACGCTCTTAAAGTTTAAACTGAACAGAGAATTGATATAAACTAAGAAGGCCCTAAAACCGATAATATTGATACTCCAACTTTAATTACTCTTGATTTCGATGCTAGTTTCTATTTGCTTCTAATTTCGGTGCTCTGTTTCTTAAACATATCTCGATTCATATCTCTAAAAGGTCTAAGCGATCTACGGTGATTATTTCACTGTGTTACAAGCAATGAATTAAAATTAGTATACCCTGAGTCGGGTAGAAAAGAGGTCGGGGTAAATTTGCTGCTTGGGTCAAAATTATTTTTAAAAATCAACGCCATCAAAATAAAGTTAGGACACCCCAACATCCGGCAAGTGCACCGAGTCCAGCCGCGCCGAAGGGTTCAGATAGACATGAAACGCTACACCAGATGCAGGAAAACATAAAACGTTTGGGGAATTTGTCCTGTGTCCAAACGAGCCTACGCCTTGGCCAAGGTATGCAAGACCATCCTTGGAAACTGTGAGCTTAATAACGGTTTGATTATGAATTTGTGTGAGATGGAGACTATGGTCAAACACCGTCACGTGAAATTAAACTAAATGAAAAAAAGAACAAAATGAAAAATTGGGCCTTATTTCGTTTTGAAAATGGATATAAGGCCCGATTGCCGATTGTGTGAGGGGCGAATTTCGTTGGGCCTTATTTTACGACATCATCGAAATCGCTAGCCTGCTAGACGACTTCCATTGACGAAACAGTCCGAGAGTGGTGAGATGATATCGACCATTAGAAAAGAAAAGCTAATTGAAAGTTTAAAAAACCCGTTGGTATCACCGGTTGGACCGGTGAAAATGAAGGATGGCTGAAATCGATTCTGCGTGAATTCTGGAGGCATAAAGATGTCACAAAAAAAGCTGACTTTTTTCCTTAAATAAAAAACACCTCGGATTTTCTCTCTGAAACTAAATGTTTGTTCACCCTGGACGTGAATAGTGGCTACTGGCAGATACAGATTCATCCAGAGAAGAGCAATGGACTATGACAATATTACTATACAGTAATACCATTTGGTTTGTGTAACACTCCGGCCACCTTTGAGCATCTTATGGTGTACCTGGGCGAACGTTTGACAACCTGCCCAATGCATTCACAACAAGACACTGTACTGTACTCATGTACAATTCATAGGCGCGGGCCATCTTTGGCTTCGAGCGGAAGCTTCGAACTTCGCCGGAATCGTCAATTGTCTGTGCCAGTTGACCGCGGACAGATAACAGTTTAAATGGTCAGGTGATTGCGAAAGGCGCTTACAACATCTTAAGCAGCAACTTTGTGAGTTCCCAATACTAGCCTACCCCAACCCCGGTCATTTGCTTATATGAGATGCAAAGGGCAGTAATCTTGGCGCGGGTTTATTGTTGATACACAATAGACAGGAGAAAGTTATTGCATACTTTAGCAAAGTTTAACCCTCACCAGAGAGATGTTAAAGTGTAACCAGACAAAGCACTATTAACTGTATGGCAAGAAAATCATCTCGCGCACAAACCACGGGCCTCTAAAATGGAACCTTCAGTTCAAAAATCCCAAGGGCCTAGAAGCAAGATCAATCGAAAGATTGCAAGCTTATGACTTCAAGGTATAGAGCGTCGCTATGGAAGACTACACCGCATACTATCCCGCAGACCATGTGAGCTTAGTTGTTAACATTTCGTGCAACAAGAGGAAAAGGACGAATGTTTTCCTGAGAATAAAAGCTGAATCTTGGCAGAAGACTGGAGCAATGAGGAAATTCGTAATGCACAATAAGAAGATCCTAACATCGAGCCATTCCTTGCGTGGGAGGAATCTATGGCGACGCCGAGTGCAAGAGATATCCCTGACAGAAGTCCTGCCTTAAGGGCATACTAGCACAGTGGGAGTGGGGCCCTCACTCGCCTTTACAACATGGTGTTTGGCGGATAAAATGGGTGGGAAATGTCAGATGGAAAATGCTTTAAGATCTTGCCTGTGGGGTTTCACGGACTAAAGTCCAGGGAATTCGAAGGAAAATGCACGATGTAGTATCTGGTGGGCATTCAAGGATCAGGGAGGCCCTGGAACAGGTACGAAAAAGCTAGAAAGGACGCTGAGAGCTGTCAACGGAAGTGCACCACGGTCGCTGCTAGCAAGGGACCCATAATCAGAACAATACTCAAAATTGCACCAGTATAACGGGTGAGTACCATGGGAAAAGATCGCAGTCAAGCGTCAACATTGCAGGCCTGTTGGAAACGGTAATTGTCCCTTGTAATTGGTTACTCCATCAGCAAGCCGTTTTAGGCGTTTGCGATCCCAGATCAAGAAGATGCTAACCATATGCCACAAAAAGGTATCGAAGTTATAAGCACACAAAATTGAAAACTCCATATTTTCGTTTTGTTCATGTTTATCTATAATGAATATGTTACTGTACATAAAGCAGTCTTTTTTCAATGCAATGATTAATTTTAGTTCATGCACAAGGGTCCACTGAAAATTCTCTATTGTTCTAATACAAAAATAACCCAATTTTTGTCTACACAGCTGCGGTGTAAATACATAAAATACTGAAAGCTAAAAACACAAACACAACAAAGTTTTGTTGCAAATTTCAAAACCAATATTTTATAATGAATTTCAGGCAGGCACAGGCACTGACCAGTATAGCGTCGTAAATTAAATATTTATTTTTTGTGACACATTCCTCGGAAATAGAAATTATTGCGACCAGCACAACACAATGCGAAGAGTAATTGTTGATGCTATAAATTAAGCTCAGAAGCAAATGTGGTCAGTCAAGTTCATTCATGGGACGCCCACAAACGACAAAAAGACCAACCATCTAAACATACGAACATTTTGTTGCTTTCAACATTATGTTCGTACATTTAGTTGGAGGACAACATGTAATCGCATTAGCAACAGCTTGATTTATACATCTCATAAAAAAACTAATGACCAATAAAATAGTATTCCAGTTAATTAAAGGACGAAAGAACAAAAAAAAAATATATAGACGTCAATAAAATTAACATAGCAACTTATTTACTTGATTGTTTTATGCACAAGGTGTCGCCCTTCGAAGTGATAAATATCTAAAGCTAAGCTGTACCTTTGTCAATAATGAATGGTAAAAGTTTTTCCATCTGTTGGAGGAGGAAGAAAAGTGCGGCTTTAAGTGCACTGGGATGGGAACCAGATTGATCCGACGCCTGATTTTATTACAGACGGAGATGAAAACATTTCCGAAAATTTTATGACAAAGGGTAGCGTCGCAGTGGAGCTAAACACACAAACACACACTCGAACACTTTCTGTTTGGGGAACAAAGGAAGTATTGCTGAAGGATGTGGATATAAGGTGAGGGAGTTATTTGATTATGGCAGGCACAAGATTAGAATGACAGTGTATGGAAAAGGTGTTAACAATGTTTGAGTGTTTTTTCTTCTTCTTCTTTTTTTTGCCTTACTGTTTTCCCAATATTTATTCGTGTAAGATACCAATATAAGTTTAAGGAAATGTATCAGATGGCACAAAAAAAAACTTCTCATGTCTCAAGTTGAGGGTGAGTACAAGGATGATGAGTTAACCTTTTGGGAAGTTTTAAATTTATGGGAACAAAAAAGCTATTTGGTCTGGAAGGGTATATTGTACTTTCACTAAACTTTCCAAGGTGAGTGTTTTGTTTAGGAAATACTTTTACAAATAATGGGTGAGAGGGGAAATGTTGTCATATTTAAAGCAGAAATTTAACAAGAAACTCTTGACTTTAAAAGAAAATTCTTTACTTTAGAGATATAAAGAAACCTTTTATGTAAAAACTTGCTAAACTTGGAACTTTGTAAAAAATTGCTAAACTGCAATAGAAAACATAACCGTGGGTTTATGTACACACACATTTATGCACGTACATAGATATAACACCCCAAATGCTTTGTCTTAAAAAAAAGAGAACAGAATTGCCCTTATCTCATAAGTGGTTAAGATGAGGCAAGAGACATGAAAGACTCTAGTTTCTAGGTCTATAGTTCCACACGTAAGGTTTTTTGATTAGACGTTCTGTTATCAGAGCTAGTGAACATATTAATACGAATTTTTGGTAGCATTAAAAGGTTCGCAGCTCCAAGCAAAGACAAAGACCGTAAAGCATAAAGTCAAACATGGAGCTATTAGCTGGCTTCTGTTGAAGGCTTAAATAAATAAAAAATAAATACATTAGGAGTGGGGCGCAACAACGCGAGAACGAGATGAGCCAGGGCCAACTTTTCAACCATGTATTCTTCACATGCAAGTGTAGCTATAATTTTAAGTCGAATACAAGCGAAGGCGTGACATAAGACCAAGCGATAAATTTTAAATTTGGTCTTAAGTCACTTTATGAAAGTGAAATAAACCCAATTAAGACTGTTTGGCATTGACAATTCCGCAAGGTGACATAATAAAATCATGCCATAAAATCAAATCATAAAATAGCGTAATTGGGTATTAAGTTACATTAGTCTTTAAGACCAACGGGGTGGTAAAAGAGAGCATGCCAAGAAGTTTCAGGGTGGCAGTATGCCCCCATATTTATTCTATTTTTGATGCATAGCATTTGACCTTATGACACTCTGATTATTTGGGCATTATGACGCTTTACAAAGTGTCATAATACAAAATGATAAAGTTTGGTCTCATGTCACTCTCACAAAGTGACTTAAGGTCAAAGCTGTATTTTTTTACAAACACTGTTTTTTTTTTCTTAGCTGTAATAGTAAATATTACTTATAATAACCTTTCCACCCACATAGGTCACGTTCTGGGAGGAAGTTTGGAACAAACCCATTGTCCTTTGGAAATTTGATCTTACGTCGCTTGGTCTTATCTTAAACAGAATTTTTGAGAAGTTTTTTGAGAGCTCAATACTTTGAATAGAGCAAACCTAGCAAATAGTATTATTTTCAATATTCGTCATATAATTTTTTTTCGATTTGGAGTCAACTTTCCGAGAAATCGGGCTTTTAAAGATCTAACATGTTAAATATTATATTATAATAACCTAATTATAATATAATATTTAAATATTACTTATAATAACCTTTCCACCCACATAGGTCACGTTCTGGGAGGAAGTTTGGAACAAACCCATTGTCCTTTGGAAATTTGATCTTACGTCGCTTGGTCTTATCTTAAACAGAATTTTTGAGAAGTTTTTTGAGAGCTCAATACTTTGAATAGAGCAAACCTAGCAAATAGTATTATTTTCAATATTCGTCATATAATTTTTTTTTCGATTTGGAGTCAACTTTCCGAGAAATCGGGCTTTTAAAGATCTAACA
Source organism: Neoascia interrupta (assembly GCA_947623515.1). Taxonomy (NCBI): domain Eukaryota; kingdom Metazoa; phylum Arthropoda; class Insecta; order Diptera; family Syrphidae; genus Neoascia; species Neoascia interrupta. The sequence continues at coordinate 55,252,576 of OX392464.1, read as the reverse complement.
TGTTAAAAGTGGGCATGGTCGATACTGTGGGGGGTCCAATTTTTGCCTTGTTAAAGATCTTGGGCCAACATTGCTCAGTACCAAAATCTAAGTTCCTGTGCCTTGTCTTACTTGACCAGAAGGCATTTTGTAAAAAAAAAGTGAAATAGAGGTTGTCTCACATTGAAGCCAGTAGTGGGCGTTGCCGTCGACGGATTGAGCCAATTTTCACACCTTGTCTGTACAAAAAAAGAATCAAGCCGTGTACCAAGTTCAAGCTCTCTAACTTGATTTTGAAGACCATTAACCTACACACATACGGACGGACGGACATGGCTGAATCGTTTCACATGTCGGTCTCGATCATATCTCTAAAAGGTCTAAAGGGTCTACGATAATTATTTTACTGTGTTACAAACTATGCATTAAAATTAATATACACTCGGTCGGGTATAAAAAACGTTTTATAATTCAGACCTGTTATGTTTTCTTCAAAACTTTGAAAATGGTCTGCGTCTGAGATTTATTTCGCAACGGTATATAAATGTATTACCGTTATTGAGATAGTTTTTTGTTTTTTTTCTGCCTTTTATAGATTTTAAATCCATAGAAAAACTGTTAAAAATCTTTTTTCGAATATCTATTGTTATATATCTTTTTATTTTTGTGCTTTTTGCTATAGCAAATCAAATTTTGTTATACTGAGGAAAATTGGCCCAAAACCTTTAACAAGGCGAAAATTGAACAGATCACAGTATCGACCATTCCCACTTTTAATATATTAGATCTTTAAGAACCCTATTTCTGGGAAAGTTCACTCCAAATCGAAAAAATATATGACAAATATTAAAGGCATTACTATTTCCTAAATTTGCCCCATACAAAGTTTTGAGCTCCGCTGAAAGTGTTTTTCAGAAATATTTTTTGCTTTTAGCTGAATTTTTCATGACTCTCACGAAAAAACAATTAATTGATTTTCATTTTTAGCCCACGCCTTTTTTGGGGGCGTGGCCAATACAAAAAGTTTATGAGTTCAGGCGAAAAAGCTTTGAGATTTGGTCTTATACGGTATATAGGGTCGGGTATATAGAAGTTTGTTACAGACGAACTCTTGCACTTACTCACTTGCTTCTAAATGAACTGAAACAGTTTAGAAATTCTTTTAAAGTTTTCATACCGAATCTAAGAATCTGCTGATTAACTGTTTGATTTTTCTACAGTTTTCCAAAAAATTTAAAATAATACTTGATGCTTGTTTTCGGTTAACCCCTATATGACGCAGAGAACAAGGATAGTGGTTTTATTGTTTGATATTGAAGAAGCTTTAAGCAGCCTCAAAAGGCAACCTATTTTTATCTACTGGAGTCCTAATCTTAACCTTAACACGAAAGATTGTATACATTTTTGTTAAGATCAGATCAAGCAAGTTTTCTATGCTAAGTTGGAAAAACTTCGTCTGTCTGGAATTTCTTTGTACCCTTATCTATTCACCCTGTGACATCAAATGTTTTGACCAAGATAATTGATATATTTAGAAGGAAACATTTGTGCTTGTAGAATCCAAATGACCCCTTATCATTTTTATTCTACAAGCGGTATCTTCGGTATCCTCAATTAATAAGAAAAAGAAAAATATCGACAACATCCCTAAAATTAGGGTGGGCTAAACCCTTTTTTAGTATTTTACTATAATCATAGGGTTTGCTATAATCATTACTAATCAGTAGATAGTTAAAATTAAGGGATAAGATAAAAAGTCACATTGTTTTTAAAATGCCTCTTTTAGTAGTCGGAGCTTAATAATTTGGCTGAAAAATGTGAATTGTTAAATGTTTATGTATTAATTTTCTTTTATTTATTAAGAAGATTGAAGCTTTTGAATTTTTAATGGGGTAAAAGAGGGCTCGGTCGAAGGTGCGGGCGGTTCGAATTTCGGCTATTTAAATTTTGTTAGCCATGACTGCTATATACCATTTTTGAGTTCCTTACGCCTTTCCTCCTCTGTGCCCATTTTTATAAACTCTCAATCGTAATGTAAAGTATTTACGTTCCCTTTCCAAAAAGCGTTGATTTGTTCACTGCTTCTAATCTTATGACGTGATTTTTTCCGCGTTTTTACAATTTGTCTTCAAAGTTCCGTTAGCTTAATCTGTCGTATACGCACATTTTACATTTTGTTGTTAATAAAATAGTCTATCATCTACAAGTCCGTTTTGCCTAAACCATTATGTTCCGGGAGAAATAAAGAGTTAACTTTTCAAAAATGACTGCTTCTTATCTAGTGACGATCAGTTTAACTCCTTTCATATGGGATGGAGCATGAAAAATGTTTTCACAACATAGCTCCTTACGAGCAAAGGGGTTTATATTTCGCTCAATAGATCTCTATTGTAATTTAGTTCTAGCTTAGTCCCTACAGCATCTCATATCAGATATTTGTTGGGTTTTGTTTTCTATTTTTACGCGAAACAAAAATAAATTTCTCTTTTTGAAACACTTCTACACAATATAGCTTATAATTCAAAAATAAATAATCAGTCTTGATAATATTTTGTTAAATATTCATTTGCTAGAATTTCTTTTTTGTAATAAATAATTATTTTATTCTTACAACTTATGTGGGAACTGTTTTATTTATTACTCTTAATTCATTTTAGATAATTCTTTTTTTAATAGATATTCTCTTCTTTTTTTTGTACAATTGTTTAAATTCATATTATTTGTTCGTAGGTTTTTCGCAATCTTACTTAAGCAGCGATGAAATATGTGATTAAGCTCCTCTATTGTAGCTTTGGAGCCTGTCTTAAAACTAAGTTATCCTTCTATTAAGAGTCAATAGAATACTGACTCCCAATTAAGCTCATTTATACTCACTTTGCTATGTGTTGCTTAGAAAAATATGATTGCTCTGTTCTAAAGTGATTTGTGTCCCGCATGCTCATACCTGTGTGTCGTGCTCCGTTTCGGCTTCGTCTCACTCGACATAGGACAGTGATGACGAAGCCGATGCCGAGATGCAACAAACCAGCGAGCGTTTTGGTCAAATCGCAGACACTGCCTCCAGCTCGGCGGATGAGCGTCCCGAATTCATGCAAACATTTTTGGCAGCATAGTCAGTCACAAAACGGTCACTGTTTCTCGGATGGATGTTGCCCGTCTCCTGGGTACAGCACCATGGATTTTTCGTGGTTAAAATTCGTTTGAATGCATCTCGGAACTCTTTGTTGAATATCGAGTAGATGATTGGATTGAAGGCCGAATTCGAGTAGCCCAACCATGAGAGTATCTTGAATGTCTGTCCGCCTATACAGGTCTTGCAGAAGGCCGCCACAATGTTCACACAAAAGAACGGCACCCAGCAGATGAGGAAGACTCCCATTATGACACCTACGGTGACGGCGGCCTTATGGTCGGAAACATGGTAAGGCGACGAATGATGCAGGTTGCGCACTTTAAATTTCTTTTGGTTCTTCGGCCGTCGTATACTCTTGTAGCGCTGCTTCTCAGCTACCTCGCCTGGTCGGGTAACAGCCTTTATTGATTTTACATGCTTCTGTGCATAGCAGTAAAGCCTGAAACGAAAAACATGCTGTGGATGTGAAAATTGTTTATGTAGACATACCGTCTAAATGAATCTGAATTATTTAGAAGATTAGCAAGCGGATCAAATTCTCCACCCAACCGTGAGAGTGTACGCGAGGTGTATGAGGCACTTTTCCCCAGATCCAAATTGGCAGACAGGAAATTATAGTACAAGGTGGTTCGACGATGGAAGTTGAAAAGTTGTAGTGCTGACTCTATTCAGTTTTGGCCCTCTCGTGGATATTATGAACGCTTGAGTAGGTTTAAATTACTTTGCCGGTACCTGCAGACCTAGTGAAATTCTGTTTCGACTAGAGATCGTGTACTCTTTGGGCGCAGACACTGTATTGGAAATTTCACAAAATGGATTCACCAGAAAGGCCAACTAAAATAGGTACACGTCAGGACCTCGTATACAGGGAATTCATAAAAAATGTATTTCGGTTAAACAACTCCCATGGGAAAGTGGGAATTTTCTGATGACTTTACAAATTGGAAGTGCATACATATTTTATACGCAATCGATTGTTAACGTTCCCTGGCGAGCTTGGCTAAATCATAGTAATTCGAATGCATTTTAGAGGAGATGCACACTGGGATACGACATTTTACGTGTATGTTTTTCTGCCTACAGTTATTGAATGTTAGAGGTCGCACAATTAATCTACTGGCTGGAACTTTCTCGTAGGATATTTGTGTAGTTTATGGGGTGGAAGAGAGCTTTGCTTTAGTCCTTTGTTGTTTGCTCTACTTACAATCCAGAATAAGCACAATAGCTAGTCAGAGGCACCACCGGTAATGTAAAGGTTGCTGAAATGTAGAAACTTCGAGTAAAGGAAGATTGCTTTAGTTTTTACGGCAACTTTAACATGGTATTTTCAAAGTGCAATTTCGATGCTTTTTGAAAAGAAAAAAGGCTGAGTCGATGAAAACAACTGGTGGGATAAATCAATACCAGGGTGGGGCTATTTTTCCAAAAGAGGGAAAGACATAAGGGCTCTTTATTATACCCTATTTCACAGGAATGGAGTATATTAAGTTTGATAGAGGCGAAAATGTAACATAGAGAAATAATAACGATAGGCACCCAAGACTTAAAGAGCATATGATCGACCGCATTCTGAGTTCAATGAGCCATGTCCGTCCGTATGTCACTAATTTTGTAGGCCTTAAGTTTTGAGCTATAGAAAGCTGAAATTTTGTACGAAGGCTCTCTGTCATCAGAAGAATATAAGTGCTAACATTTTTGAAATCCGTCAACAGACGCGCCCCAAATGTGCAACTACTTCCAATGCTTTCAAAACTGTAAGACATCGTGAAAAGCTGAAATTTAACATTAAGCATCTCCTAGACTTTTCTGGTCTGGCGTCGCACTAAACATGGCTGCACAGGCGGGTGTGGGGATACTCACAAGCCCTCGGCTGTCGGAAAACGTGTTGGAGTTAACTCCATTAGGAGGGAGGGTTTTGATCCTAAGGCTTGAGCTTGTGCGATCGACTTTGGCTTTGGTGCAGGTGTACGCACCCAACGTAGAATCAGAGTAGCCGGCCTTCTTGAACGAAGTTGATGCTGCGGTGGATAGAATGGCAGAAATGGACTTCTTCCTCCTGATGGGTGACTTCCATGCTCATGTGGGCACGAGAGACACTATACTTGAAGAAGTGTGATTGGGAGGCACGGATCAAAACAGGAACAAAAAATGATTTGCGATAATCGCGTTTTGAGAAAAGCTGAGCTTTAGTGACAGTATTTCTTTGCCACCCAGGCGAAATACAAGACGGGTGACCCGTATACGGTTGGAAAGGTTACAGGATGTTGAATCTGATTGCAGGGAGCGATTTGCACGCACGTTTCGGAGAAGTTTGAACAAATTCCACCTGACCTTTTAAATGTAGAGAAAGAATGGCAGCTGTTTTCTTCGGCAGTCAATTGCCTCTGCAAGAAGTGTTTGTGGAGTGAAGCGGCTTGGTGTGGTGGCTGAGATGGTGTGGTGTGGTGGTGAGAAAAGAACTGCGTGGTCTAAGACTCCTGGAATTCAAGAAGCCATCAGAGAGAAGATGAGAGCCTATATTATGTGGATTCAATGTAGGAACTCTATTTCTCAAGCCCGATACATTGAGGACGAAGAACTTCCAATACGGCAGTAAGAATAGCCAAAGAACAGGCATGGAAAAAGTTCGGTGAGAGGTTGGAGCACGATTACAGATCTGCAAACAAGACTTATTGGCAGACTATTTGCCGGCTCAGAGAAAGGAAGTTGAATATCGTTCAAGGCGTTGAATTCAAAGACGGTACACCTCTTTCAAATGAGAACGACGTCTTACGCAGATGGAGTGATCACTTTTCGGGGCTGCTCAGTCCCGAACAGGGCACACTGAAGATGGCAATGCTATTGCTGAGGTAAAGTCACTGCCGCGATTTAATCGCTTTAAGTTGGTTAGTCTGCTGGAGTTGATGAAATCTGGCCAGAAATGCTCAAGTAAATGGATGAAGAAGGTGTTAAATGGCTAACACTCATTAAGGAGGCTAAAGCACCTAGCGATTGGCAAACAGGAGTTATAGTACCCATTTTCAAAAAGAGGACAAGAGAGATTGCTCTAATCATTATAGGGTATATTTCTGTTAACTCTTCCGTGAAAAGTATTCGCGAAGGTGTTGGAAGCGCGTTCAAGAGCTCTCAAGCCTTCTTAGCGGGAAGAACAGTGCGGCTTTCGACGTGGAAGAAGCGCAACCGACCAGCTTTTTACTCTAAAAGTTATGCTTGAGAAGGCCTGGTTTGATATGTCAAACCGATCTACGCGTGTTTTGTAGACTTGAAAAAGGCTTATGACCGGGTTCCTCGGGATAAATTCTGGAGGGTTTTGCAGAACTATGCACTGAGTGGGCCTCTTCTAAAAGCTAGTCAGTCTTTGTATGGGAACTGCAGAAGCTGTGTTCGGATAAATTGCCTCAAATCCCAACCTTTTGATGTGTGCATTGGACTTGGTGAGGAAGTCTTGGTGAGGAATCTTTCGAAATGGCTGGCGTCAGGATAAGCCATCTGCTTTTCGCAGATGATTTAGCTATCCTGGAATCCTCCGAAGAGGAACTTCAGCGAGCACTGGATGGGTTTGCGGCCATATGTGGATATGTAGTTTGCGGCCATATGGAAATCCAAAGTGATGGTTGTTTCCCGAAGTCCTATGCGGTGTAGTCTGCTCTTTAATGGAGTTCCATTGAAACAGGTAGAGAAATTTAAGTATCTAGGGGTCTTTTTCACGAAAGATAAGAGAACGACTGCGCCAGCCGGTCATCAGGAAAGCTGAGCTTGGACCGCAAGCAAAGATTTCAGTTTTTAATTCAGTGTCCGTTCCAACCTTCATCTATGAAATTTGGGTAATGACCGAAAGAATTAGATCGCGGGTACAAGCTGGGGAAATGAGTTTTCTGAGGTGCGTTGCTGATGTTACTCGTATAGAGTGCGAAATGTCAGTATTCGTGGGAAACTTAATGTTGAGCAGCTACTTCTTTGAGTGGAACGATCAATTCTTCGATGGTTTGGACACCTTGTTTGCATACCCCCGACAGACTTCCTAGGGAGGTTATGATAGCCGAGATGCAAGCGCGTTTCCCGGCTGGTAAGCCAAGAAACAGGTGGTGGAATCAGGTAAAGAACTTCGCCGAGACCTGGCAGGGGATCGCGCCTATGTCTCTTGAGTTGGTGGCGTATGATCGGGAACGATGGAGGGACCATTAAGACATCTCCTTATGATTATCCCCTATAAAATAAAGTGCTATTTGCGTAAGTATGTCACGTACAGTCACCAAATGACAAGTCCAAGTCGTGTGACTCGGTAGCTCATTGCGAAAGTGTTCGGCTCGCGTTTTGTTGGTTCGGAGTTTAAATCGCGTTGAGGGCCAGGGACAAAGTTTCTTATACCCGACCCAGGGTATATGAAGTTTGATGTATATAGACCTTCTAGAGATATATATGGGACCGACAGGAGAATCGATTAAGCCGCGTCCGTCTGTCCGTCCGTCCGTATGTAAACAACTTTTAGGCCTTAAATTTTAAGGTAGAGAGCTGAAATTTGGCGGGTTGGCTGGAAGTTCAGTCCTTCAGATCAAGTTTTAAAATTAGCTGAATCCGCCCACACCCACAGACATGCCCATTACCATCTCTAATTTTAAAAAATACTTTTACCAAATTTTAGCTATGTTAAAATGGTGCTAGCACATTCGTTTTTGGTATGCAACATTGCCTTGTAATTGTCTTTGAAGTAGCCAAAAAAGTTGAGTCTTTGCATTAACCACACCCGCTTTTTTAAGGGATTTAAGCTTAAAGTGACTGTTTTTCAATAAATATATATGAAATTTGACTAAAAATTATATAACAAAAGTTGTAGATATTAGCATTTTCTAACTTTTATGTATATATTATATGTGCCTCCGCCCACTTTTGTGGGTTAGCGTTAAAAAAAGTTATTTTTTTAGTTTTAGGCCGAAATGTATGCAACCACCCAGTATAAAGTATTCAATAGTTATATTTTTATATCCCGCCTTTTTGGAGGCGTAACAGTTTTCTTTTTGGCATGGTCGGTAGATGGACTTTTTGCATACGCACTGTTGCACTTTCCTACTTGTTTTTAAATAAATTCTGCAATGTTTTTATTTCCTTGGGTTCAATGGAGTTTCTAACATGTAGGAGTACAGAAAAATGATATGTTTCAACTCTCTAAAGGATTACTCCAGCTTGTGCCCACTTCCTCTAGAACTACTTTGGGTTCATTGAAGTATTACTTGAGTTCATTGGAGTACTCCTTGGGCTCATTGCAGTATTCCTAGGGTTCATTGGTGGCCCAAACCTGTTAGTAACGAAAAACGGACTGCTTCTACTTTATAAAATGTGAGTATAAACTCAAATTTCAGGGCATACATTACAAGTTTTGGATGCTCCTACTTGACTGAAAGACTCAACAAACTGTAAAATGACTGTAAACGGTAGCTGCGCCTAAGCTTGCAATTACTATGGACTGTGCCTGACTAAGAAATGCGAATAGAAGATACCATGCGCCCTTTTCAGAAATTAAATGACGAATTGAACATCTAGAGAAGGTGTTTGGTCGAAGAGAGGCAACCGGGCAAGTACTGAGCTTCGGAGTCGATCAAAAGTCCAACGATGACAAATTCTATTGGTTCTTAATTCTTAATTCAATTGGTTTGGGAAATTGTTGGTTTGGGGCAATGCCGCACGTAGCTTTAACACTTAAGAAGTCAAAGGAGAGTTTCCCGAATTCAACTTGAAAAGTGGCAAAAATGACAGTGAAACAAACTGCTTACATACGGGCTAAAATGTTTGCCTGCATTGCTAAGCAGGTAACTGAGGGAGAGGCGAAAAAGGAGATTTTATCACTTTGGATAGCCCGTTTTTCTTATGAAACGACTAATTTCTAATAACATGAAACGAATCTGATGCATATAGCAGAGGACAGAGGGAGTGCTGTTTTATTTAGGAGAAAAGGGCAGCAGCCCCGCACGAGCGAAAACACAGTGAACTATTCAGGAAGACTTTAAATGACGCAGGCTAATATTCAGGCTGAAGGGGCATCAGGTATAATAGCGAGGAGGTTTACTGCTGAGGAACTGGGTGCTGTACTGATTCAGGAGCCATGGGCTCTGAGCGGAGAAGCCAAAGGCTTATCTTTGGCAAAACGAAGAGGTTATTTTTAATTTTCGAATATCTACTCCTATAGCTTGCGTTCTTATTAACAAAAAATTAAGCCACATTTGGGACTAAGTGCCTATACAGGTTACAACGTAGCTCTAAGGTGTATACTGCATCATTACTATAATTGTATTGCTGTATTGTACCTACTGGAGAAAAAAAATAGTGTCCATCGTACTACAATGCCTTGTGGAGCACTGCTAAAAGCTGCAATTGCCGTTGCTGATAAATTGCGACTCTTACACATTTAAATATAATCTGGGAGAGCACCGTAGTGCCGAGTACTCATCATTTGTCAGTACTTTAGATTTTATTAAAAGCTCTTAAGTTTTATTTTTATTATTTTTTTGTGTTTTTTTTTTTTTAATAATCGTATTTAGATATTGATAACTTCTAAAGCAAACCCATTTTCGTTGCAAATGACCGATTAGATTACGATCACAGGAAGAGTGGGTCGAAGTATTCCCTATGTCTTGACAGAAGATGACCTACCTGCCTTGGGTACTTCACAGATGGTTACGTTCAAATATGCAAAATATTCTTTAAGAAGGGAGGAGTCACATACTACGGCAGTTTGATTAAATTTTTAATCTCTAATCCGAAGGTTTTCATACGATAAAAAAGAGTTTAAAAAAGAGCGCGCAGTTATTTTTAGTTTCAACAATGCATAAGATTTCAATTTCACCAATCACGCAAATAAAGATCCCGATAAAAAATATATAAATATGCCATTTCGATTTTAGTATTTTTATGGTGGCAAATTTGTCACTAAAATCCACCGCTGTCAAAAGAGAAAATATTCGCACCAAGGAAAACTTAAATATATATCATCACGTACAATAGGGACCTTCATTAAATTAATTTTCACTTTCTTTCACCAAATGGTAACAAATTAACAATTCTCTTCTCTGCAATTTGGCAAAAATTAAACACAAAAAAAAGTCATCCTTTATCCATTCGCAATTAACGCTTAATGTTATATCCTGGACCCCCATTAAACGGCCATCGTTTACGAATCGCAAAAACAGGAATGCGTTACCCACCTTTTCGGGAAACATTTTATGCGGGGCCCTTTAATTGCCGCTCATTAAATTAGAATTCATCTCCATGGCTGAGGCCACCAATGTTGGGATGATGATAATGTAATAATTAATTTCCTCACCCATTTGTTTGGATGGGTGATTGTACATAAATATGCAGTAATGGCCCACCAATTACGTGCTAGGAGCCACGCTTGAGCGCTACTCTGTGGCAACACTAGCAGCACATGAGCTATAAAGATCACTCAGTGGCTTCGACTCATTAGAATGTAATTAATAAGCGACGCTTAAAAACAGGACGCAAAATTAATTTACGACCAGAAAGGAATATTAAAGACCTTCACACCTCAATAACTTACCTACAATAGATTCCAATCATAACCACACACGGAAAATAGAAACTTATACAACTGGATACAACGGCGTAGGTGGGCGTTAGATCCAGAGCACATGTTGGATACTTTTTGCCATTGTCTTCCACTATCAGCGGCTGTTCGGGTCGATGAAGTCCCAACGAGATTGGTACAAATGATACAAACGCTGCTAACAGCCAGATGGCAGCTATCGTACCGACAGCTACACGTCTTGTCACCCAACGACCGTATCTGAAAACAATAAAAGAAAATAACATACAGTATTTCTTGCAAAAAGGGATGTTGCGCATTTTTTTTTTTAGTTAACTAAGTTTATTGAAACTATGTTTGATTAACAAGGCTTAAAAATACCCTATTTCAACTATCATTGGAAAAAAGTAGTCTTATAAAATTATTGTCTTTGGAGTCATTGCTTTGGAGTCATTGCTGCGAACTTGAAATCGAGGATCTTTTTTTCAACGAGGAGATTTTTATGACTCATTCCATAGGAAAGGAGGTATATTAAGTTTGATTCATAGTTTGAAGCATTAAAAAATTATCGCCGTAGACCCTCAAGACCTTAAGTGCATATGATGGAGACCGAATTAAAAGTCAAATGAACATGTCCTATGTCCGTCCGTCCGTCCGTCTGTCGGTAGTTTTTAGGCCTTAAGTTTTGAGCTTGGAACTTAAAACAAGATATCTTCTCTTTCAAGGTCCCAGCGCTGTACAACTGTAAACATTTTTGAAATCTGCCCAATGACACGCCCATTAATAAGCCTTAAAACTCAAGCTCATAGAAAGCTAAAATTGAGTATGCGATATCCTCTCTCAAGTGTGTTCTGATACGCATTTAAAAAAAAACGAAAGCCGAAACCATGTGGCCGTTGGTCATTCTTATTTAGTTAGAATCATATCAATCAGCAAGGTGGCGGTCTATCTCTCCTTTTATGGTGCGTGGTGGTAGACTCTCTCCTATCGCCTTTCAACCTTCCTAGAACCTACACACAAGCCTAGGCGGATGATGTCGCCGTTCTTTCTGTCGGCTCAAACCTAGGGACTGCGTGGTTTCAGGCGCAGAGATCCCCAGACTTGATCGATGATTGGTGCACTAGGAATTGGCTTTCAGTGAATCCTCTTAAAACTACGCTTGTTCTTTTTACGAGAAGGAGGAATGTCACTGGTCTGACTCAAATCGTGCTTAAAAGTGTTACTATCCCGATATCCGATGAAGTCAAATATTACGGAGCAATCCTTGATAGAAAGTTTCTTTGGTCCATGCATGTTGAATCCACAACCGAAAAAGCACTGCCTACTTTCTGGCAGTGTAAAGGGGCTTTTGGCAAGACATGGGGCCTATACATCTATCTACCTACTTAACTATGCATCGGTTGTTTGGTGCAACAGGCTTTCGCGCAAACGTGTTACTGCCTCTTTTGCCAAACTCCAAGGAAGGGCTTATCTTGTTTGCACAGGGGCCTTCCCCAGTATGCCGGGCTGTGCTCTAGATGCTCTGATGAACCTCTCACCCCTTAATATATTTATCATGGAGTGTACGCTGAAAACCATCTTTCGCATTGGAATTTTGAAGAACTTGTTCGAGAATTGTCCTTCGACCTCTGTCTTATGGACATGCCCTCTGACGCAATGACCCCAAAAATCCTTTTGCGAAAAAACTACCAAGTCTAGTTTCCTCAGGTAATTAAATAGCTTCGGCCAGACTATGAGCCAGGGACTTCACAACTTTAGACTCCACTACCCCTTAGGTAAATATGCGTCTGTCTTCCAAGCGGAGATTTTCGCTATCCTAATGGCTATGCGCTATATTGTGACTAACATATGCGTTTGCAGTGACAGCCAAGCCGCTCTAAATGCTTTGCTCAACTCTCTCGTCTAATAGGGTGCTCGAACTCAAGTATTCGTTGAACTTAGTCGGAAGGCTAAAGGCAGTGAATCTTGTTTGGGTTCCAGGTCACACTGGTATCCAGGGAAATGAGATCTCTGATGAGCTTGCCAGAGGAGGCTCAGTAGAGGTTTTCTCAGAATCCGAACCTGCTTTAGGCCTACCTGTATCTGTTGTCACGTCTGTCATTGATACTTGGGTTTCTCGTGAGCACAGGGCTCGTTGGTGTGACTGCATTGGGTGCAGACAGACTAAACGACTACGCCCGGATATCTGCGAGGGGTCAGCGTCTTTTCTTCTATCTCTCAGGAGAATCGATTGCAGACTTCTTGTAGGCGTCCTTACGGGCCACCAAGCTTTCGCCAAACACTTGAGTGTGCTAGGCTTGAGTGAAACCATCACCTGTCCTACCTGTGGAAAGGACGACGTTACAGAAAGAACGACGGAACATTTCCTATGTAGTTGCCCTGCCTTTGCTCCCATCAGGTGGCGGATCTTTTAGAGATGCCGTGGTAAGATGACGTGGTGAGTGCCGAACGCCTAAGGTCTTCATCACTGAAGCTCCTTCTCTTTTTTCTTCGAAAGACGGGTAAACCAAATACATTAAAGTAAGGTGTCCTCGTTGCACGTACCGAAGCTATGGCCAGCGCTAAGCAAAAAGAGATCACTATTTTTGATCGGACTAGCCCGCAGGAACATCCGAGTACTCACACGAATCCTCACGGGGCACTGCGCTGTGGGTCTACACGCTGAGCGGCTAGGCGTACCGCATAACGATTACTGCAGAAGCTGCAGGGACGTTAAAGAAATTGAATCTGTTCGTCACCTGCTCTGCGAATGCCCAGCCCTCAACAGCATCAGGCGTAGTATCCTCGGCAGCTACTTCTGCAACGAGCTCGAAGATCTAAATAATGTAGATCTAAAGAACCTTCAAAGATTTGTATACAAATCCGGATGGGTCCAAGAGGGCGGAACTCTGAGCTTCTAACAGAAGTCTATTTCTGTTTTCGTTCCAGGTATTAAGAAGGTTCCCAATGGACACAATGGACCCAACTGCTGGTCTAAGTGAACCGTGACTATTGTCAAAAGGGCATCCATCAACCTAACCTAACCTAACCTCAGGTGTCGTCGTGGTAGTACAATGGAACAGTAGTTGTGTCTGAGTGCTCCATCGGATAGTAGCAACCTCCGACAAATGAAAAAAAAATAGTTAAAATCATGCGAAAATTCGTTAAAAGCAAAAAATTATTGTTAAAAAATTTTTTTTTCCAAAAAACGCCCCTAAAAGTGGTCGAAAGTCAACACTTTGTATGTATTAAAACTAGTAAGTAGCAATATCTAATATCGATCTTTTTAATACTTGCCATATAATTTTTTCGGGTTTAGAATGAATTTTTCGAAAAAACTGGTTTTTCAAGATTTATCATTTTAAAAAAGGGGGATGGTGGTCGATGTTGTCCATTTTTTTTTTAAGTTCTAGTGCCTTGTCTAACTTGAACAAAAAGAAATTTTAAATAAAATATAAGTTGGAGCTTGTCTGACATCCATTTCAATTGTGGCCGTGGCTGTGGGCTGATCATATCAAACAAACTAAGAGCCAAAATACAATCCAAGTTTTAGCATCCCAGCTCAATTTTAAAGACCTTAAATCTTGACACATATAGACAGACGGACAGACGGGCAGACAGGCAGACGGGCAGACAGACAGACGGACAGACGAACAGATGGACAGATGGACAGACGGACAGACGGACAGACGGACAAACGGACAAACGGACAAACGGACAGACGGACAGACGGACAGACGGACAGACGGACAGACGGACAGACGGACAGACGGACAGACGGACAGACGGACAGACGGACAGACGGACAGACGGACAGACGGACAGACGGACAGACGGACAGACGGACAGACGGACAGACGGGACAGACGGACAGACGGGACAGACGGACAGACGGACAGACGGACAGACGGACAGACGGACAGACGGACAGACGGACAGACGGACAGACGGACAGACGGACAGACGGACAGACGGACAGACGGACAGACGGACAGACGGACAGACGGACAGACGGACAGACGGACAGACGGACAGACGGACAGACGGACAGACGGACAGACGGACAGACGGACAGACGGACAGACGGACAGACGGACAGACGGACAGACGGACAGACGGACAGACGGACAGACGGACAGACGGACAGACGGACAGACGGACAGACGGACAGACGGACAGACGGACAGACGGACAGACGGACAGACGGACAGACGGACAGACGGACAGACGGACAGACGGACAGACGGACAGACGGACAGACGGACAGACGGACAGACGGACAGACGGACAGACGGACAGACGGACAGACGGACAGACGGACAGACGGACAGACGGACAGACGGACAGACGGACAGACGGACAGACGGACAGACGGACAGACGGACAGACGGACAGACGGACAGACGGACAGACGGACAGACGGACAGACGGACAGACGGACAGACGGACAGACGGACAGACGGACAGACGGACAGACGGACAGACGGACAGACGGACAGACGGACAGACGGACAGACGGACAGACGGACAGACGGACAGACGGACAGACGGACAGACGGACAGACGGACAGACGGACAGACGGACAGACGGACAGACGGACAGACGGACAGACGGACAGACGGACAGACGGACAGACGGACAGACGGACAGACGGACAGACGGACAGACGGACAGACGGACAGACGGACAGACGGACAGACGGACAGACGGACAGACGGACAGACGGACAGACGGACAGACGGACAGACGGACAGACGGACAGACGGACAGACGGACAGACGGACAGACGGACAGACGGACAGACGGACAGACGGACAGACGGACAGACGGACAGACGGACAGACGGACAGACGGACAGACGGACAGACGGACAGACGGACAGACGGACAGACGGACAGACGGACAGACGGACAGATGGACAGATGGACAGATGGACAGACGGACTGACGGACAGATGGACAGACGGACAGATGGACAGACGGACAGACGGACAGACGGACAGACGGACAGACGGACAGACGGACAGACGGACAGACGGACAGACGGACAGACGGACAGACGGACAGACGGACAGACGGACAGACGGACAGACGGACAGACGGACAGACGGACAGACGGACAGACGGGCAGACGGACAGACGGACAGACGGACAGACGGACTGCGTAATTATTTGAAATAAAAGTTCAGCTTTTCAACATATATAAGGAAAATTCCCAGCTGTTGACAAAACCTATGAAGGGCCATAGTTGTCACTTGGCTGAAAGGCCAGGAAAAGTCATGGTATAAAACCTGAGTCAAGTATGGCACATAATACTTTTGTCCTGAAAGCTATAAAAGATCTTACTACGAATTTTTGGGATATTGTCAATTTTTATAAATAACCTAGTCACCACGGAAAACGTTTCCTCATCTTCAATTCGTTCATTCGGCTCGATTCATTTCTTACAGATGTGATTCGGCCAGACCATCGTTTACAACACTGAGTGAGTGGCAACGAAAAAATAATTACACAAGTGTACTGTGGCAATTATTTTGATAATCATTTTCATTATTTGCTACTCAGTTTGTGGTGCCACTACCCCTTTAATCGCTTAGAGTCTTGCCAAGAGGAAAAAAGCATTTGCTAAGGTCGAAGGCTATAAGTCGGTATAACCGGGATAGTACATAATTTTGCCACTTCTGCAGCTTGTAACAGACTGCGTTCCTTTCATTTTCTGAAGGACGTTTAATTACTCACGCAGGGTGCCGTGGAGTAGTGGTAGTGTGTGTGCTTACTACGCCGGAGGTCTGGGTTCGAATCCTGCCATCGTCACCTGAAAAAAAGAATTGTTCTTTTTCACGGTCCCCACCTCCGCGAGGGTCTAACAAGCCCTCCGAGAATATCATTTGTCTTGAAAAACTTTTCAAAGTGCCGTTCGGATTCGGCAAAAAATTGTAGGTCCCCTTGTATGTAAAGAAATTAACACAGCAGCATACATTGTTGAGAAGTTGGCCCTGGTTCATCTCGAGCTGTTGCGCCACTCGATTTATATTTATAGTTTAATTACTCACAGTTCTTTGCCGCAGCTATCAATTCTTGGAAGCGATCCTCAATGCCTCATGTGTATGCTGGATATTGAAGTCGATAGTAAGTGCCAAGAAATCATGTATTCCTTGCTTGCTAATATCGCTACTTAGGAAACGCCATCGACTATGATAGTAAGTGCAAGGCAAGGGCAGCAAGCGGGCAGCAATGTATCATGCAGTCGTCGCATCGGTCGCAAATACCGCTTCTCGGGAGCGATCATCCACAATAAAACTGGTTGCTTTGCCTGCCAACAAAGGTCAATGTGTGCTGTTTTTGTCGGTAGCAACTACTCAACTCTTCTCGGGAGCGAGAATCGACAACGAAAGTGGGTGATAGGATCAGGAAGAAGTTTGCTCTTTCTTAAATACAATCTACTAATTGCGAGCAAAATAGGGTACACTGCCAGGAAACGGCAGACATTTTCGGCCTAATTCGTATTGCAAATGCTAAACATTGTTTGACGATCTAATCTGTGAGGAATGAAGTTAGGGCCTAACGGCACAGCTCTGAGTTGACAATCGTCGTAATAGCTTTCGTCAACTTTTGCAATACAATCATAAAGCTTATTTTGCAAGCTACCTGTAAATGGTTTGGCAAAATTAAGGTGACGCCCTGAGTCCCCTTGATGTCAAACCACTCCTTGAAGGGTTATAACTTATGTTGTAGGGCATAGATCATCGCTCTCCTTTGGAGGTTGACGAACTGTAGTCGGCATTAGCCTTGAGGTTCCTTGCCAATGCATGTTGAGGTCCAGACCTGAGGGAGTCGCAACCCCAACATATGCAATGCATGTTGCACTCAACATGCATTGCATATGTTGGGGTTGAAGAAGGAAGTTTGAAAATACATTTGAAAAATAAGCGCTGTACTATTTCAATATCTTCAAACTGCTCAAATCCAAAAAACTGGTTGCCATAGCAGAGGCCGGTGTAGACGTCAAGTCTTGCTGATTTCTTATTTTTAAATCATTTTAGCGTAGTTTGGGGCTCAGGAATTGAAATGAGCTGATCTGACTCAAGAACTAACGCGAGCGGCTTAGCATAATAGAAGACTGCAGTATCAGATCTGGGTCGGAGAAGTTGCTAGAAGAGAGCCGCAACGGCATCCACTCCAATAGCCGAGACTGAAATTGGTCAATAGCCTCCCAATCGTCTTACCTTCATCCAAAATAGCATGTAGGGATTCCTCCATGCATTTAGGCTCAATGCGATTTGAGTGAGATGGTTTTCACAATAGTTTAAACTCTTTATTGTCCAAAACATAAAGTGACCTAAAAAACATACTGTTTGTTTTGCGGTTAAGCTTTAGTAGGCAAAAGAACCTATTGGGCTGTTTCTTGCATACGTGGTCAATCCAACCTGCCCCACCACAGGTTGTCAGAAACCTTTTCTCATATAAAATTGTACGCATTTGAGATACGACTTGGCCAGAAAATGTTTAATATCTTCCGGAGGCACCTATTAATGAATTCCAGCAGCTTCCTCGTGATAGAAGTATTCACTCTCTAGGTGCTTCACCCGTATGACAGTTTACAACTATTGACTTTTGAATGTTAGTCGCAGTTTCAGACAACATACCACATGCTTTTATATGGTATTCAATCACATGCTTTTATGTGGTATACAAATTCAATCGGAACCTACCCAAACAGTCCCGATTGAATTTGTAGCTGAATTTACTAATTTTTACCAAGTCCCCAGTCGGTAAGTTAAGTTGACATAAATCTTACAACAATTTGTGTGACCACTCTTGCTCTTCCTACTGTAAACATAAACCTATAAACCAGAACACAAATATGTGAAGCAAATCGATGATCAGGAAAGAAAATTAATTATGAAAATGGAAAATTGTAATTTTTTCTGATTGGTTGAACGAAAACATAGAGTCCTTTTGCCTTTGACTGTAACCCAAGCTGCGTGTCTGTGCAGGCCTTAAGTTCGTTTACACATTCCTTTACGCTCGCAACCACTGGAGCGGAATACAACTTGACTAATTGCTACGGTAGCATGTCAGGCGAATACCAGGCATCTGTAACTTATGTAGCAACTTCTGTAGCGCAGTCATAAACTTAAATGGGGTGGAAGGGATCAGCTTGTTTGTGAGAATTTTGATATCCCTGCACACAGAGTGGTGGTTACAACTGTGTGCTTCTGACAGTAAATCTCGATAGAAACTCTTCAACATTTTTGAGTAAGCCACCATCCATTCCCTCTGAATCTGATGATGAATAAATCAATTTTCGCACCTACGTATGTACACCAACTGATAGCTGCGGGCATCGTTTCTGACATCCTTCAACAGTACACTCCATATGATGTTCTTCGCAGCGTACATGTGATGATTGCGACGGCATCACCCTGAGGTGAGTTGTGATGGAAAATGTCGCGTTGACAAGAAAATAGAATGACATGGCGAACGTGCTTCTGTAGGTTTGGTTCTAAGGACGAGGAGCTCGGCTCGGGTTTTGTGAATGGCGAATGGAATTGAATTATCCCTTTTGCAGGTTTATGTTTTTTTTTTGCATATCCGAAATTCATCACCCGATAGGAGGTTGGATCGCGGAGGTTTATTTTTTCTTACTTTTGCATGATTAAATGGGAACTGCGAGAGAGCTCGACATGGAATATTCAGAATCAATCAAAGTAACTCCCAAAGGATTTGGTTATTCCCGAGCTAACGGGATTTTTTTGGGCCTTTTTTTATTTGAACGATTCGATTTTCATTTAAATTTTGAGCACAATTGATACAAAAGACCACGATGTCTGTTTTGTAAATTCTATTATAAAAATAAATAAAAAATAAATAGAGTGGCGCAACAGCTCGAGGTGAACCAGGGCCAACTTCTCAACAATGTATGCTGGTGTGTTAATTTCTTTTTACATACAAAGGGACCTACAATTTTTTGCCGAATCCGAACGGCACTTTGAGAAGTTTTTCAAGACAAATGATACTCTCGGAGGGCTTGTCAAACCCTCGCGGAGGTGGGGACCGTGAAAAAGAACAAGTCCTTTTTTTTCAGGTGACGATGGCAGGATTCGAACCCGGGCCTCCGGCGTAGTAAGCACACACACTAACCACTACGCCACGGCACCCGCCACGGCACCCCACAAAAATTCTATTATAGATTATGTTAAAAATCGGTTTTAGCATTATAATTGAGTCTTTTTAAATGGAAACATTTTGACACATAATTGAGGGATGAATGCATTCGTCATAAATTTGTGTGTTAGTAACATAGAAAATTTTGTAGATATAAGCAATCTGTGAACAAAATAAGATGGTTCAATAAGTTTATTCCGATTTGCTTCATTGAATAAATTAGCTTTATTCAAAGATATTTTGAAGGTTGTCTCCACCCCATTTGGTGTTTCACAACAGACATGAAAGATTGATCGTCAGTTGGGCGCCTGTCACGGCCTGTCCAAAACACAAACTACAAAGGGTTTCACACTCGACTTAAAGAAAAGTACGCGAAAACCGTGTGTGAAGTGTTAATTTCAACGAGACTTCAGTTGAGGCCACCACGTTGGAGATTCAGATTGAATCAAAAGATGTAAAAAACCCGTGACCTGGTTTATTAAAGTACTAAAAAATTAAACATTTTATTAATAACTAGCAGGGTGCTAGATTAATACATATAGAATGCTTGCGGGGCCTTTGAAAATATTCAAAGAAATTCTGAAAGTAGTCTCCACCCCATTTGGTGTTTCACAATAGGCAAATTAAATTTTTGGAACTTAATAGATTAGCTTTGGATTAGCTTTGCATAAGCGTAAGCATCGGCCGAGGCGGCCAAGACTTTTTTCAAGAGACAAATGCCGCAGAATAATTGCTGTAAGAATTATCAGGCAAATTTTTCCAGGGTTGATTAAGATGTATGACACCCTGAGGGGAAATCAGGGGAGTGATATTGTTTTAAACAGTTCTGGTAGCATGTAGCGTAAAGGCTACAGTTATTGGCACCCCTAAGCAAATTTTGAGTTTAAACTTTTGAACTTTTGAACAGTTATAACTTTTTATTTGTTAGGTTGCGTACATCAAATTGTTAAATGGAGTATTTTTTGTTGCTAAATGTTAATAAACATAAAGATTAAAGGTAAGGAAGTATTATAATAATTAAATTAAAAAAGGCTTACCATTTACTACAATTATTGGTACTCTAAAGGGTATAACTATGGGCACTCCAATACAATTATTGGCCCCAAAAAAAGTCTAAATTAACAAAAAAAATTGGTAATTGGGCACTTAAAATTCTTTTTATCCTATAACTAATGTAAGTTATTAAATAATGTAATTCAATGATTTAATTTATATTTTATATTCATTTTATTTTATTTTAATGTAAAAATTAGGTAAATCATTAAAAAAATATTAAAACTGAAAGAGAAATATGAAGTTTTCATACTTTAATGGCAAATGAGCCATATTTTGTTTACAATTACATAGCTGTAAGTAACATAAAGCTTAATTGTAAGTTTAAAATATTATTGCAAGCTTGTTCTTCATCTCTTTCTATGAAATAAAGGCATATTGAAGGGGCTTGCAATCAAAACCGGCTTAAAGTACAATTATTGGTAGTCTTTTAAATACAATAATTGGCACTGCCAATAACAGCTCCATAGTATCCAATTATTGGCACTACCCTGCCAATAATTGATACACATTTCTTTCTGGAGTCAGTAATTGGCACCGCTTTTTATGCGGTTTTGGGGAATTATTTTGTAATTTTAATTGTAAAACAATAAAAAAATAATGTTTTAATTAATATCTAATCGCTTAATGTTGTGCAAAAGACTTTCTAACTGTGGTACCCTTAACCAAAACAGACGAAATATTGCATTTATTTTATTAACTTAGGAGACTCAACAATAACTTGCAAAATATAACTAAAAAGGAATTTAAAATGTTTAAAACAAAGATACTTCTGTATCAAAGATACTTCTGTGAGAAGAATAGATGTATAAAATAGAACAACTCAAATAAAACAGTTAGTGATTGCTCAGTCCCTACGTGGTCGAAGGGTCTTGTTCTTTGTAGTCATCGCTCATCATTTGTATCTTGAAGAGTCTTGTCAAGAGCACGAATCACTTTATTGTTATGTCTTTTGTGCAGATCAGGAACAGGGTCAGACGGAGGACGCTTCCCTGGTGTATGCAAGCTCGAATTTGCTTGAAAATCGAGTACTCAGTACCACACGTAACACGAAAGACTCTGCTTTCAAAACAGTCTTTCAATATTCTATACATAACTTCTCTCTCTCCTTTGAAAGAACTGAGAGCATAGACGGTATTTATTATAAAATAAAGATGATAATTAACATCAGGGTTAAAATCGAACCCATGCGAAATGGCATATGATACCACAGTATAAGCGATGCCAAGTATTCAGGCACACAAGTGCCTACTGCCAAAAAGAACCACGTTGCGTGAAATGTGCCGAAAAAATGTACTCTCAACAGAGTGCAAATTTGACATGAAGTCTCCAGCAGTTTGCGCCAATTGCAACGGAAACCACCCCGCAAACTATCGAGAATGCGAAGTAGCCATAGAGCTGCAAAAGGGACGAGAACCTCTTAGGAAAAATATTTGAGGTCAGAATCCAAGCCTTGGACGTCCAAAAACTGCTGAAACTCCTAAGCCAAAGACTCCAAAGACGGCAAAGCCGATCAAAAGTGCGAGATTGGCCGATCAAAAGTGCTCCACAAAAGAGCGGCCCCAGTTCACGTGCAGTGGAGATACCGCCACTAGTCGGATCGAAATCATACTCACAGGTTGTGGCAAACGAAAACAATGCAAGATCGCCCACAACAGATGCAGTGTCTCAGATCCTCGCTGTAATCTTGGAAAAACTTGAGGATCAGACTAAAATCAACAAAGTTATGTTTGACAAACTGAGCAAGCTTGAGTTTAAGCCTCGAAAATATTACAAGAGAACATGAAAATGAAACATGGCCTTCTGAATAAAATAGACAAACTAGAAGTATTTCTGTGGGGTGCTGTGGCGTAGTGGTTAGTGTGTGTGCTTACTACGCCGGAGGTCTGGGTTCGAATCCTGCCATAGTCACCTGAAAAAAAAGACTTGTTCTTTTTCACGGCCCCCACCTCCGCGAGGGTCTGACAAGTCCTCCGAGAGTATCATTTGTCTTGAAAAACTTCTCAAAGTGCCGTTCGGATTCGGCAAAAAATTGTAGGTCCCCTTGTATGTAAAGAAATTAACACACCAGCATACATTGTTGAGAAGTTGGCCCTGGTTCACCTCGAGCTGTTGCGCCACTCTATTTATTTTATATTTAGAAGTATTTCTACGGAAAAATAATATTGATATTTGCATGATTACGGAAACTCACCTTAAAAACGGGTCTAGACCCAAACTTAAAAGTTGCAATGACTATCACGCACCCTTCGCACTATCAAACTTCGCAAAATTCGAGAGGGGGTTCCTCCCTCTACATTTAGAACTGCATAAAGCACTTCAAGAACACAGAAGTTGAGCTAGACTCTATGCAGATCAGTCCAGTTTCTGTGAAAATTGACTGCTTAGATTACAACATTGCATATTGTTATTTCCCGCCAGGATATAGAATAGTGGAAGATGATCTTGATCGTATGTACGACTTCATTGCGTCCAATTTTATCATTGGGGGTGACTTTAACGCGAAGCATACTTTTTGGGGTTCACGATGCAATTCAACAAAAGGCAGACTACTGTACAAAAACAGTACGAAACATGGGGTGGACTTTTTCTCCACGAGTAAGCCAACATATTTGCCAACCGATAGGAATAAAAAACCTGACCTTGTCGACTTTTTCATCGCTAAAGGGTACCCCAAATACCTTACGCAAATCGAAGAGTGTTATGATCTTTGCTCAGACCACTCAGGAAAAAGCTCCTAGATTAGCTAGCAAAAACATGAACTGGGATGCCTTTAGAAAGGAGGGCGTTGGCTTGAATGTGCCATTGAAAACTCCTTTCCAGTTAGAAACCGCAGTCGACCAATTCATTGAAGCAATTCAGAGCGCTGCTTGGAACAACTCTTCGTCCCAAAAGAACGCAGTTAGCACCAACGGGCATGCACGCCCATTTATATGATAAACGCTTTTATATCATTTATATGATAAATGCTTTTCTTAGACTTCTATTCGTTCCAACGCAATGGAAAGTTGCTGAAGTCATTATGTTTCCAAAACTGGGGAAATCTGCAAATGATAAAAAATCTTATAGGCCCTTATCGCTTCTGCCGAAAATATCGAAAGAATTCGCGAAACTTCTGCTGAAGCGATTACAACCAATAATTGCAGGAAGACGCTTGTCGCAATTCGGTTTCAGACCTAACCATTCCACAATAGATCTACAGAATAACGCATGAAATTGAAAAAGCCTTAGAAGGGAAAAAAATATGTTCAAGTGCTTTCCTCGACGTATCGCAAGCCTTCGAAAAGGTATGACACGAAGGCTTGAAATATAAGCTACGGCAAAACTTTCCGGGAGACAAATTGAACAGAATGTTGAAAAACTATCTTGAAAGCAGAATCTTTCGTGTTAGGTGTAGTACTGAATACTCGAGATTCAAGCAAATTCGAGCTGGCGTACCCCAGGGAAGTGTCCTCGGTCCGACCCTGTTCATGCTCTACACAAGAGATATACCCCTCGATGACGAGACTGTCTTGGCCACGTTTGCGGTTACGGCCATCCTGGCAACAGGTGAATCAGTAGAGTCATCAACAAGGAACCTCCAACGAGCATTGGAAAGAATTTGTGTCTGGACGATAACTCTTAGGGTTCTTAGGGCCCTTAACGAGAACAAGTCAACGCATTTGAATTTTACTAACAGAAGCGTTAACAATTTTCCTCTGTTCATAAATTCTGCACAGATACCTTATGCAAATGAAGCGAAATATCTAGGGATGACACTGGACGCAAAACTAAGGTGGAAACCACACGTAAAGAAGAAGCGTGACGAGCTCGAGATTAGGCTCAGGGAAATATATTGGCTTATCGAAAGATTTTCTAAATTAAGCACATATAACAGACTGCTCTTGTACAGGCAGGTGCTTAAGCCGTCCTGGACATACGGTATACAACTTTGGGGTTGTACCAAGCCGAGCAACATGTCCGTGTTGCAGACTTTCCAAAACAAGACACTTAGAGCAATTGTGAATGCTCGATGGATTAGGAATAGTGATATTCACAGAGATTTAGGAATAGCTACTGTTAGCAAAGAAGTTACAAACTTTGGTCGAAAGCTAAATACTCGTCTTCATATTCATTGCAACAATGTAATGATGCGTACTGTCAACGAGACTCTTTGCGATGTAAGCAACGAGCGGCGACTACAAAGAACAAGACCCTTCAACCTAGCGACGTAGGGTGAAGCCGCAGGAACCAACCATTTTAGTATCACTGGATAGAAACCTACCTAATGCGATAAACACTACGGAAGCAAAAACTACTTGTTAAGTTAATTTTGTTGTAGTCAATAGGAATTATCAAAGAGCGAAAATTGACTACTATGTGTCTCTCGTAAATGGATGGTTTTTTTAGCACGTGGAAATCGGGCATAACCAATATCAGCTACTTCCGTTTTATATACCTGGTATAGTGGGCATATTGGTATCTTTGAAAAATTTTTGGAGTTTAAGCCGCCGTCCACCCAAGTACTCAAAAAAAAAAAAAAATCGAGGACGGCTTTAAAACCTGCCTTAAAAAGAGCAGTTTGTGAGAACAATGGTAAATTTTTAACCCTTACTTACTTACTTAAGGTGGCGATACAGTCCTGGGTGGACCTGGGCCTCAGCCAAAAAGCTTCGCCAGCCAGCTCTGTCTCTAGCTAGCCGTCTCCAGTTTCGCACGCGAAGTTGGCTGAGGTCCCCTTCCACTTGCGTGTGTAAGAAACCCTTCCCAAGTTCTGAACCTTGATCGCGAGCTGCCATGATCGTAAGCTTATACACAGCACACCATAAAGATTAGACACAAACCAAAACCAAAGGAGCACTTTTGTTTGAGATATAGGAAATTTTTCTGTGTTTCTCTTTTCCTATAAAGAAGGCGTTTCTAAGCTTAGTTACGCCCATCTAGAAGAGAAACTTGCATACAAAGTGTATTGGAGCGGCTTCAAAGGCTATTAGTGGTGTAAGACGAGGCTTCTAAGCGCACTACCAGCATATATAAAAAAAAGAGTAAAGCCGAATACCGCGAAAAAAAACAGAAAAATCGTATGGTTTAACCCAAAAAGCCTTGAAACCAAATCACGCGACGCAGTGGAAAATTACCGGGATAACTCTATCGGTACCATAGATCAAGAGTAAAGCGAACCTTCATGGTGCATCAAACGAGATCAGAAAGCAGTCAGTTCTTGGACCTAGGGTCGTGTGGTCATTTTTTTTAAATTCGGGCAATGACAGAAAAGTTTCGGACACGCGCATGATGTAAGGCATAACAAAAAAAAAAACCAAAAGTAAAGTTCGTCGCGTTTAAACCTACAATATGTATAGAATTCCGCATATAACGATAGAACTCAAACTCGTGGAACACCTGAATTTCTACCCGAAATAGACAAAAATAAATAACTATTATGTGCCCTAAGAAGATATAAAAAAAAAACTCCAAAACGTGCAACCGTGACCACGAATACGAATAGCTATGTGTGATGTGCCTACATAAAAAGCAATAACTAATAAGACACAATTTGCTCCGCATCCTCCGCTTAAAATTTAATTAATTAAAAAAAAAAAAAGTGCCATAATATTTTCTGAAAGACCCTATAAAGAACCTATAAAGACCCTATAAAAAAAAAAACTCCATATTAAAGTCCCGACCATCATATATATCATACGAATATAATGCTAAAAGTGATTGCTCCAATTTAATTTCACAATCAAATTTACGAAGTTACGCCTCTTTATCCGCACGCTTCTTCATCCGCTCCAGCCTATCAAGCAGCGCCCCGTCAAGCCATCGTCAGCTTAGCAGGTCTCAGCGAAGGGAGAGCTCGAATACCGACTTGTTACATACATCCCATCAGGAAGCCGCTCAACGATCACCGAAGTCTCCAAACGCTTTTTTTTTCCATTTTGTGAAGAGATATACTAAAATTTATTAGTTCTCTTAATTATTTCGGTATCTTTTTTTTTTGCGTTAGATTAAAGTACACCTTCCTACCGTATATTACCGTATGTAGCCTACCCTAGAAAAAAAAAAATAATAACAATTAGCCGAAGAAGTTCCGCTAATTTTAATAATATTCAATATTTCCCCTTCCCCCTCCTTCTTCACCTGATCGTTTTGCCCGCAAAGTATCCATTCTTAAAATTGCTGAGCTATTTTTTTTAAATCTTAAAATTAATCGATAAAAGGGCGATAACCTAAATCTTAAATCTAAAACCTAAGGTCCGCGACTAGATACTATACATATGCATGTGAAATAATATAAACATTTTGTGTTTGTGGTCCTATTTGGGATTAACCGAGGAGAAACTGTGCACAGGATTCGCCGAGGTAATGGTTGTACCTTAAATCAACCGCAATGGTGAGTTTTTTTTTAATTTCTTTTCTATATTTCATATGCTATAATGTGTACAGTGTTTAATAAGTATGTGCTTAAACCATAATTTTCGGGTGCTTACGAGAGGTTTAAATTTTCAAAATATAAATTATTTTGTTCGGTAAAACATATTTAAAACTTAACATTTAAATCGAACGTATGGTATAAAAAAATGTACGACAAGGTAACAATTATAAACTCAAATCTACCGAATTAATTTAGTTATCCATAGGTACGCCATCGATGCGATTTTGTTTGTTTTTTGGTTTAATTTTCCTACTTAAATATTGCCATGGGACTTGGAACATTTTTCTTGGAAACGTTTACTTTTTTTTATGTACGACAATTATCTGCGAAACGATTACATCTATTTAGCCCCCTTAATCCCTACTCCCATATCCATGCATTAGATAAATTTGAAGTTTTGGCTACGTTTAACAAGATTGTTAATAATTTTTTTTTGGTAATTTACGGATTAATTGTAAAAGATCGATTGAATAACGTGTAAATTTTAAATTCAAGAAGGAACTATTTATCGTTAAATATTAATTAATTAATTTGTACATGATTTCATACTTTAACATAGAATAGTTAGTTGAACGGATTTTTTATTCAATAAATATTTTGTTTGTTTTTTTTTTGGATGATATTCATCCAACTGCAAAGAACCTGTGTTGTGCATTTCTTATGGTTTCGGTTTGATGCTAAGATTCTTTTTTTTGTTATTCTCGATTTGGTTTGCGGTGTTTCTTCTTCCCTGAGATGCTGGTTTTAAGATTGGGATGAAGTAATAAATTTCAGGATGGAATGTGGTGTGTGAGTACGGAAGATTACCGCTATATGTCGCTCTAAGGAGACTCTTATCTTCGTAAAGCAAGCAAGGGGTTACTACGTGAAATGAGACAGTAGTAGCCAAGGTGTATCCTAATGGTAACTTCGGATACAAAGGGGTGGGTACTCTCAGAGAGCTTCTTCATCTGTGCTCTCCTGACAACAAGGTTATTATCGACGGGATCGACTATGCGATTCATATATTTCGGGTCCTTAATTTTTTTTCGAGATTATAGTGTGACCAGATGTCATCTCGGGTCATGGTTTTTTTTTCTCTAGTTTTTTTTTGTACATTAGGCCTGAAACAACTCGTAACACCGTCCTTTATTTTTGCAGCAAGAACCCCCCCACCGACGAGCTAGGTTGAGCTAAATGCAAGCAGGCCTGCAGCTGCGTAAAATGAAGGACACCCCTTGTGTATGTCTGCCTGGATGGGCTGAAGTATCCTGTCAGCTTCAGTTCTAAAGGTGGACCAAAATGCCTAGGGTGGGAAAGTATAGGAGATGTTTCTTTGAATTGGTTTCAATGAGCATCTTAATTTTCCAGCTACTCCAACACCAATAAAAAAGAGTAGAATTCGTTACACGTGCGCCACCTGAGTCTCGGTGCTCCTCTACCGCGCCGTCCCTGTGGTGTGGATTCGAAGATTTTCACGGACCGGGGCGTTGGTGTCCATCCGCTCTAGATGACCCAGCCATCGTAAACGTTGTGTTTTGACTCTTTTGGCTAGGTTGGTATCGCTGTACGGGCTACAGTTCGATGTTATATCTCCTCCTTAACTTTTTAAATTTTTAACCCTTCTTTTCGTAAAATGGACATGCGTTGAAGAAATCTTAATTCTTAATTCTGTCCAATTCTCGTTGGACGACTTCTTGTTGACGACTCAACTGATTTACCTGTTACTAGGATGGCCAAGTCGTCTGCGAACATGGCCATAACTGTCTTGTCATAAAGAGATCTGTCTCTTGTGAAAGGAACGCTTCCCTGGGATTTACTTTAATTTGCTTGAAACCCGAGTTTTCAGTATC
Organism: Neoascia interrupta; assembly: GCA_947623515.1. Lineage (NCBI taxonomy): Eukaryota > Metazoa > Arthropoda > Insecta > Diptera > Syrphidae > Neoascia > Neoascia interrupta. The sequence continues at coordinate 55,223,480 of OX392464.1, read as the reverse complement.
ACACCTGAAACGAAAGAGTCTGCTCTTTCTCTCCCAAGATAATTTTTCAATATTCTATACCATATCTTTTCACTTATTAAGCAGCATAAAGCGGTAGGCTTTTGCAGCTAGAAGGTTATTGAATAATTAAGACTTGGCTTGTAGTTCATTACATGCCTGATAAATATTGTCATATTTTTCCCGGGATTCGTCAAATAAAACTCAATTTCAATTTTAAACACACATTTAGTGTTAGGATATATTAGTTACAGGGTGTCCTATGAGAAATGGAATCAAAAACTTTTCGTCGACATATCACAATATTAATAATAATATCAATAATAATTTATCAGTGCTTAAGTTTCGCCTCTCCTAGAAAGAACGTGCGAAGAAAAATTCGTTTTTCGTTTTATAAGAACATTCGCTTATCAGCACTTCTGTAACTTCAAAAGAACCGATGATTGTGAAATTGGCCAGAGAAAGAGTTCAGTATGTATTGGAAAAATGTTGTTTTGCATTTATTTGGAAAAAAAAAACAGAAGATTCGGGCAGATAGAAAAACTGACGCAGTGGTTTTTTTCAGCTTAGATGATGAATGCTAACAAATCCAATTCAGCGGATCAACATGTGGCCTTTTCAAAAAACTTCTAATTTTGTTCGAGTACAAAGGGGTACCTACTTTAGAATGTTCAACGTATTCAACAGCAGGCAAAAAGAATACAAATTTAAGAAACTAAGTGCTAACAACCAAGTAAGCTATAAGAAGATTGGCTAATTAACTGATAGCGTAAGCGTATCGTCGCCAGTAAACGCATCATGGGAGCAAGGATATTACTTTAAGTTATTAAAGAAGGAATGATTTTTGACAAAGGCCTTCTACATGCAGCAAAAGTAGAAGGCCTTTTGCTAATTACAACGAATATCTTTGCCAAAAAGCGTGTTTCGTAAACCTACCTAAAAAAAGATTTCGAAAGCCTGTTAAAACTCAAACACTACCTACTTCATATAAGACCCTATGCATTTTGTGAAAGGTATGAAAGAAATGCGATTATAAAAATCACATAGGTACAGTGAGGGTGAGAAAAGTCTTTGTACTACCAAAAAACCCAGATTGGACTTGATTCCATATATTTCTTCAACCTTCAAAATGTGAAGTGTGATATCCTCCCTACACTCATACAGCACACACCACCCTAGAACCTCCAACCACAACCATATTGCTCAACAAAAAATGACTGACACATATCTACTTGTATCTCTCAATCTTAATATCCTGTTTCCATAAATCATAATAAAAATATTCCCAAGGCAAGGAGAGCCCAACAAGAAGCTATATCCTTCAATAAAACTGCTCAACAGCTCTCCTCCAATCGTGCATTATAAATCATTCCAAACTTTTAATTCCACTAGCAGTCCTATGCCAACAACACATCACTGTGAAAGAAGGACAGACAACTTCCTGCCACCATCAGTGTGCGTGCGAAAAACGTCAAATCAATGTTGAACAATAGGTTTCGTTTGTTGACAGGAAATGGCGTCGGAGAAATTGAAAATCTACCGTCGGCGGTGTCGGGGTCTGCTTTCCGTAAGCCACATTCCCGCCACCACAAACCACGCTTACATTCAGCCAACCCCACCGCAAGTTGTTCGTCGGAGTGGCTGTATTAAGTTGGTTCCATTGGGCCATATTAATGAAACCCAAGCTCCAACTTTTCGAAAAACCCTTCCAACTAAGAACTCAACTATCAAAGAAAATTTATTTCCCGATTCTGTGCGGCGGCACTTTAAGCGGATTTGGGCCCGCAATAATAACAAGCTACCTCTGGAGACATGGAAACGCTACCGTGAGGAAGACTTTAAAATTTCATTTCAATCAGGCTGATGTGGTTCTTATTTTTGATTTTCATTCTGTTTACGTTTTGGTTTGTGTTTTTTTTTTCGAAGCGGCAAAAGCACTTTTAACGAAGAAGTCTTGGCTTTTGTCGCGGTATTTCTAAGGCTACGACCAACCCTTGGGGCGTGTTCAATGTCAATATTTGTGGAATAACTTCAAAGGACCTTATTACTCGAAATGATTAGGTTAGGGGAGTGTATGTGGTTAGGTATTTACTGTCGCTTACGCATCCCTTTCTCAAAATGTTCGTGGTTGGTAGGGTAAGAGATGTGCTGGTGTTTAAAGGCAAATGCTAAATTTACCGACTCCTCTGGCGGAAAACGGAGCAATATACCCATAGGAGCCTTTAATCAAGTTGTACCTTGTTTATCTGTACACGCTGTTGTGGCTGTCGTGCAAGGATGCTGATTTTGGTTGGGGGTTTACCTTTTTTGCCAAACAAATTTATTCCCTAATCAGTTGAGTATATTAAGTAAGAGCAGAGTAAAGTGGCAAAATAAATTGATGTTGTTGACTGAAACTACAACAAGTTAAGTATTTGATCATAGTTTACAAAAATATAGATGTTCTCTTGAGGCAAATTGATTTTTAATTTCTGAAAGACTTGTAGGCGATGGTGGAAAGTATACTTTAAGGTCATTTGAGGCAAAAAGTTGATATTCGATTTTTTGTTCCTACATCAAGAGGTGATGTAGGATAAGCTAAAAAAAAAAGAATTAACGACATATATCGCAGGACCAAAAACAATGTGAAGATTGAAAAAGGAGACATACCCTTTTAAGCGATCATTAGTATGGTTTTCGTAATAAACGTTCAACTGGAGACCTGCTAAGTTTTGTTACTCACATTTGGATAAAATCTATTGAGAAACATGGTGAATCTAGCGCAGTTGCTCTCGATATTTCCAAGGCATTTGACCGTGTGTGGCATAGAGCTCTTTTACCTAAACATGTGTCTTGCGGTTTCCGGCAACAACTTTGTGGTTGGATAGAAAATTTTCTCAATGGAAGATCAATCAAAGTCGTAGTTGATGGCGAACCATCAGATTTGTTTACAATCAACGTAGGTGTTCCACATTTCTTATACACATAAATGATTTATTAAATTCAACTAATAATAAAATATTTAGCTTTGCGGATGACAACACTCTTATTGCTTCCACCTCAAACAGAACTCCTGTTAATGCCATAACTTCTCATAGCCAAAGATGCAGTCAAATTGAATCACTTAGTTTTGATCTCAAAAAAATTGTAGATTGGGATAGGATAGGATTGAATTAGGATAGGGCCAATTTTGTTACTTTTAATGCTAGCAAAATACAATATTCTGTCTTTTCAAGGAAAATTTCATCTACTGCACCACCCCTTAATATGGAAAACCAAACCATTTATGCAAGAGATAATATCCACCTTCTTGGAGTCAATGTTAACTCTAGTATAACTTGGCACCAACACTAATCTAATATTGCTAAATCTGCTTCATCAAAATTAAGCTACTTGTTAAGAGCAAAACGCCTCTTTTCTCCTCCTCAGTTACTTCTGCTTTACAAAGCTCAAATAAGACCAGCATTGGAATACTGCTCTCATATTTGAAGCTCTGCTCCTAGCAAACTCCCCGCCTTTTTGAGTCAGTTCAAAAAAGAGCCATTGGTTTAATTCAGAGTTAACAACAAATCTTCAATCACTGTCTCACTGAAGACGTGTTGCTGATTTATGTCTTTATTATAAAGGCTCCGAAGAATTAAGTAACTTAATTCTTCTTTTGTTCGATCTACAAGGCAAGCGTTAAGCGCTCATCAGTTCCATGTTCACCTCGAAACACCTCGCACTACACTGTTTCAAAATTCTTTCTTTTATAGAACAAGTACACTTTGGAATTCACTGCCTGATTATATATTTCCTAACACTTATAAGCTGCAAACTTTTAAAAATAAAGTAAATAAGTATCTTCTTACATCTCGGGGCACTGTTTCAGTGTAATAATTCGCCTTTCACGAGAGAAGTCATTAAAAAAACCAGTTAGTAAGTGCTACAGTGTGTACGCAGAACTTACAGTCCATAAAACGGACCTTTGGATAAACCATCCTATCCCACATTGTAAAATCCTGATGGCGTTGTTATTTTTTGACATTTAATAAGTAGTGAAAACTTAAGAAAGAGGCGTGGTTCAACCGCCCCTAATTACAAACTATCAATAATAAGATATTTCCACAGATATTTGCAAGTTACGCTTTAATATACGTAAAAATGCAACTTTTTGGTTCAAATTCAACATCTTTGAAAAATGGACCACTAAAAGGGACTGTGGCTAAAAACTTTATAACGGGTGATTTTTTAAGAGGTTGAGAAATTAAAAAAAAAAAAAAACACAAAAAATTCGAAAAAATTAATGAAATATTTATTTGAATCGATAGTTTGAACCTTGCAATTTAATGTTTAAAGATAATTTCATGCAAATGTTGACCGCGGCAGCGTCTTAGGTAGCCCATCCGCTGAGTCCAATTTTGGCATACTCTTTCACACATATCGGCCGGTATCTCACGAATGAATGCATGGATGTTGGCTTCCAGTGCGTCAATTAGCCTTGACATTAGCCTTGACATACCCCCACAAAAAATAATCTAATGGTGTCAAATCGCACGATCTAGGCGGCCAATTGACAATCTTCCGAATAGACTGCTCAGAAGGTCGAGAATGCCGACCATAAAATGGAAGCAGCGCGCGATGAACATTTCGAACCGAGCACGAATTTTGATAGTAAAATTCAATAATTTGCAAGCGTTGCTCATTTGTAAGACGATCCATGGTTAAAAAACCAAAAAACCAAACCAAACTGAAGCTGTTTGACAGTGACACAAGGTACTAAACACACGTCACCAGTGTTGCCAAAACCAAACCAGCTAAAAAATCACCCTTTATAAACGAAATCTGGACTGAAATCGTATTTACCTAGCTTGCTACTGCTTTTGTTTCAGGCTTTCCTATATTGGGCTCAAGGCCAGTCGAAATTACGTTTTTCTGTAAAATTTTAGAATTTTCTTCAATTCTGCCTCCAAATGTGGGCGTGGCCCAAAGTCTTGTATGAGCAAGATGTAGAACTAAATGTTTTCTACATAAAGTATTAAGCGATTAGTATTTCACCGTGTTACAAACTCTGTGGCAAACTTAATATACCTCCTATCCTATGGAATGGGGTATAAAAAAAAATAGGAGACTAGAGCAGACAGTTTCAGAGTAAGGGGTGGAAACCGCACACCTTGAACGTCCAGATATTCCAGCTGACATTGGAGGACAAAATATATACCTCCAGAGACATTTTTTAGTAGCCGATATTGGTTATGCCTGATTTTTACTTGGTGAAAAACCGCACCATTTTATGAGACACAGCATGACAACTGCCAGAACGCATTGTGCGACTCAGCATGTCATAGAAGTAAAGCTTCGTTCTCCCAAAAATTTTCTTGACTACAAAAAAAGTCACCCTTTGGGGACAACCTGTAGTAAAAAAAAAAATCAGTATATATGATACTTAGTTAGTTGAAGTATCCTGAGCTTCAAAGAAAAAATTGTTCCAGCCGGAATCCCTGCTGAACTTCAAGATATTTGCCACCCGCCGGTATTTTTGCAAGCTCGTCCAGCTCCGCAAAGAAGAATTGTCCAAGAAGTTTAAAACGTTGCCTGCTGCCACTTGGACATTGGCAGAGGAGGTGTTTCACATCTTCTTCCGCTCCGGGATCATTACAGCCCCTGCAAATGTAGTTGGTGTTAATGATTCTAAATTTTACTGAGTGCTTTTCCAACAGGTTGTGGGCTGTTGTCACTCTTGTGGTCAGCGATGGCCTTTTTAGTGCTATAAGCTTTTTTGACTTGTTGCTGTCTATGGATGGCCATAACGCCTTTGTATGGCCACAACTCTGCAGATTTTTTCACCTATTTTGGGTTACATTTTGAATAGTTGTAGATATTTTGCCGGTTTCACAAGAGAGCGGAGGGTGAGCCCTTTTGTCCGCTGTAGTAATACATAGATGTGAGCCATGTTTCGCTTGCTCGTCAGCATTTTCATTTCCGATGAAGTCACTTTGGCCTCGTACCCAAACAATGCGGACATTACTCTGTCTGCTTAGAGCCCTTGTTTTGAGCGACAGAGTCCTAATACGCGAGATTTTATTGTTTGTTTTGCCAGGGCCTTAATGGCTGCTTGGCTGTCTACGTAAATGGAAATATCTTCCCGTGATAGTTCCAATACTCTTGCTTCTTCGGAGGCTATAAGTATTGCCAGAATTTCTGCTTGGAAGATACTGCAAGAGCTCAGCAGTCTCCTGCTTGTTAGGATACCGAGTTTCTCAGAGCATACACCTGCTCCTCCTGTACTCTCACTTGATTTAGAGCCATCTGTGTAGATTGCTATCTCGGAGTGGATTGCAACGTTATCCAGCCTCCACACTTCTCTGCTCGGAATGTGAATAGTGTAGTGTTGATTGAAGTCAAGATAAGGAGTTGTGTGGTCTGCTGTACCTGCACAGCAACTGAACTGTGCCCTGTATATGTTGCACTCGAGTTGCCTGTCCCTTGAAGTCTTATTGCGCTTTTTGCAGTGCTTTCTCAAATAAACAGATCTATAGGCGTTAGATTTAGAATTTTCTCTAACCCCATGGTAGGACTGGATCTGAGAGCACCTGTGGTGACGAGACAAGCCATTCTTTGGACCTTATTTAAGGCTTTTAGATTTTTCTGTTTGGTTATAGCTGGCTACCAGACACAGCATCCATACGTGAGTATGGTTCTTACTATAGCTGTGTAGAGGCAGTTTGTTATACAAGGGGAAGGGCCCCATTTTTTCCCCCAGATTCTGTTACACGTATACAGGGCTGAATAAGCTTTTTCAACTCTTTCTTCTATGTCAAGGTTCCAGCTGAGCTTACTGTATAGGATTTTACCCAGATATGTAGCACTTTTAGATAGTTGGAGAACCGAGCCTTCGAGTGTTCCTCCTTGCGGGATTGACCTCCTGTTTATAAAGAAGACAAGCTCCGTTTTTGACGGGTTGACGCTAAGGCCGCATGACTCAGTTCACCGGCTGAGACCGTTAAATGCATTTAGTGCATGTCAACAAGTGTTGGCAAGAATTTGCCACGTACTATGAGCACAAGATCGTCAGCATTAGCTATGGGTTTCACCGATGAGTGGTTGAGCTTCGTCAGATTTGAGTGTTCATAATTCCAACACATTAGTCACTGCCCATATGGCACACACATACGTCAAGCATAGAGTAGTAGAATATGAAAAGGCTCGGTATTCCTGTGACGTCATCAGTAGCAGACGAGTAACCCATTTTATATTTCTAAAAGCAGAGCTGAAGTAGCTTGGCTTCACTATAGATTCGAAGTTAACTTTTGAGAAACATCCGCAACATGCAGCGGAGAAGATGACAAGCACAACAGTTGCTCTGACAATAATCATTCCGAATACAGGGGGACCTAAGTAGCAGAAAAGAGACCACCGTTGGGAAGATTTGCGACATCAACTATGGCTTTGGCTTTCAAATATGGGTGGGCTACTGCATTGAAAACTAACTCTTGCAGTCGAAAAGCAGATGTTGTCTGCAGAGAACCAATTCATTCGGAGTATACAGTGCCATCCAGACAACCTCATACATTGCCGCATGGTAGCTGAAGTGATGCCAATAGACCCCTCCGTTAGAAAGTTTAAACAAATATCGGGCCGGCAGGACAAAATTGCCAAGGCATAATTAAGTGTCTCCAATAAGAATCCTAGAAGAATGCCAAGATAAATTAAACTCCTTCGAGCTTAATCGCAAATATAGATCCTTGGATCAATTTGTAGGAAGCATGGGGAGCTAAACTTCTAATTGACGCAGATGCTTACTAGCCAAGGACGCTTCAGCGTCTATCTCCTCAGAATTGGACTTGAAGACAATTTTTACTGTCCAATGTACATTGAAGCAGTTAAAACCGCGGAACGCATAATTTTTCTCTCTCCACGATATCACAAGAGCGCAACCAGCTAGCCCAAAGGTTGAAGGGAAACTTTACCCCACAGAACATCATCATATAGATGTTAAGTATTCGCAGGAAGCTTGGAAAGTAGTCAGCGTAACAGTGCTTATCATCATCAAAGAACAACGAAGACAAGAACGACAGTAAAGTGCCTTGCAGGCTGCAACCAACGTGAATGAATCAAACATGTAAGGCTTGACAAGTTTTTAGGGCGTACACCCGCAACTATCGGCGCGACGGTGTTTTTTAAACTCATAAGGCATCCGAACTTAACAAGATTAGAATCTCTCGGTAGAGAAGGGTTTTATACGTGTTTAACTTGATGCCGTATTTTGGTCATTGAAACTAAGCCACGGCGGTATCCATTAATAGCTCCAGCATCACTGAATCTGAAAGGTTTTCAACCTCAGCATGTATGTCAATAAAAGCTTTAGTGTAAATAACCTTACATTTGACATGCGTCGCGTCGAAAAGAATGTTAAAGGCTGATCAAAATATGTAAGAAATATTTAACGCTTTTGGATGTAACTATTTAATAGGGGTAAGGCTTATCGGCTTATCTACGTTAGCCCATGATCAAATACAGTTCCGGTGTGTGTCTAGGCTGGTGCTTCTACAATAACATTCTTGTTTGAATGGATTCATCAAAGCGAGCTTTAGCTCACTTATTAGGAAATAAAATTTTTTTATGTTATTCGAATATCTAGACCATCGCTTTATCTTTAATTTCTAGAAAAGTGTTTTATCGAGATAGGCAAAAAGCAATGGATCTTTATAGATATCCAATATCCTCAATAGTTCATCCTTGAGCTCACTTTCGGAAAAGTTCAAAGATTCCTTCACAAACTATGCAACGGGAATGTAGAGTGTGAACTGTCCTGGAACAATCAGTCGTTCTTAGCCAAAGCAATTTCCAGACTCAAAAGAGGAGTGCACTGGTTCCATTTGATACTTTTTCTAATCCATTCCGCTCGCGAGATGTGATGCAATAAAAGGGTAGCCTAATCTCTGCTCTGGTAAACCGCTTATGTAGGCTAAACTAATTCTACATGCAAGACGTGCCCAACTTCTAGATAACAGGTCGTGTTACCAAAACATGTGCTTAAAGTTCACCAAAAAAAGTAATCTTCTTATCTCTTAATGTTGCTTGGTTGTTTCAAAGCTAAATGTATAAATGCCCATGCAGAGCGCTCCTTTAATTTGTTCGAAAGAAAAAAACATTTACAAAAATGTTTAGACCATGCGCCTTAGGCACGACTTGTGAATATAAGCACTATAATCATGCATATGTATATGTAACTTACCTCAGGGGATCCTTTATATGTATATACCGGTCCATAGAGATGGCACACAAATTTAAAATAGACGCCGTCGAGCACATCACATCGAATGCTACCCATGTATCACAAAACTGGGCTCCGAATATCCAGTAACCTAGAAGACATAAAAGCACAGGCGAATGTTAACTAAATGTTTGGTAATGTCGCACATGTACACACACTGTTATGCACATACAAGCACGCTTCAACAACATGTCGTCATATTTCCGACAAAATCTGTCCCCCATGGAATTCCTTTTTATTCAGCAGTGTGAGGAGGTGAATTCGCCACCAATAGCGACTAAAATTGCTCTAAAAATATTTACGTTTTCCCTTGGGTAAGTTCTCGTGGTTACCCTCTGTCCACATATCACTCATCGTCATTGTCATATCTAGCCTATCTATATGAGGAGCCACAGGCAACGTCGTGACATAATTTAATTGAACAACATAAAAAGGATGTAAAAATAGACTCCTTCATCGTTGACTGCTGTGTGCTTCTGTTCGTATTGTCCTTCCGTGGGCCCACCTTGTCTACGTTGGCAAGCAGATTCCATATAAATATGAATGAATATAAAGATTGAGTCCTTCGAAGTAAGTTATGTTATACTAATGCTGTTGTGTTTGGGATTAAGGGCAGAAAAAAAAGGAATATTATAGAGAACCTCTTAGATTCATAGAGCTCCTGTGAAGGACAGAGTCCAGTTGGTATTTATGTTGAAAGCTTCCTCATCGAATGAAATATTTGCAAAGACATTATTTCTGTTGTCTGCGTTTAGGTAAGTATAGCTTAAAAATCGTGTGCATTTCAAATTTTGACAATATTGTACCACATTTGAAAAATGCTCACATATGCTAATGTTGGAAGGGATTTTCCTAAAACTCTTTGAAAGAAAAAGCACAAACGAAAGTGGCACTCACAGAAGAAGTATGCGAAAGAGAGCTGCTCCTCAATATCGGTTGAAATCATTTGATATTGTGCTTCACAAGTTTGCCCCAAAAAATAATCCCACAAAAACGCCATGTGAACTATAAAAAAATCAATAGGAGAAGATGTTTTAAAAGGTTTTCCGCAAGTACCAGCAGATATGCACAAGATATTTCAATAAGCCTCAATGAAGTTCAATATTTAACATGTGTCACGCGCGCTTACATGAATTCAAATGGATTGGAATTGAGAGACAAACATTTCATATGTTTCAAAGTTCATATTTTATTCATTGATTGACTAAGCTTAGCCACGAAAAATATGCAACGAAACGAACTGGATGTGATAAAGTGACATTTAACCTGCTATCTCTGAGCCTTGCGCATGATATGCCATAATGTGTTTGGTATACGATCTTATTAAACTATGATGCTTTTTGAGGACGAAGCTAAAAAGCACTTATGTTAGCCAAATAATGGATTTTTTTCCAAAAAAAAAAAATGCCTAGTTTTATGGGTGCCATGGCGTAGAGTAGTGGCAAAGCTTGCTATATGCGGAAGATCTGGTTGCGAATTTCAATATCTACTCTCTAAAAATTTCTCTTCTTAAAGAAAGATAACAGATGAAAATCTGTTATCTTTTTCACGGAAGAAAAAACTTAATATCTATTTTCTTAATATCTATTTTATTTTGGATTCCAAAAACAAAAAATTTCTTTTGTGTAGGCCAAGCAAGTTATCAAAACTATTTGATCGTTCAAGAGGCACCGATGAAATTTTTCTTGGCGTATCGGTGATAACTTTTTTTTGATGTCCTTGTTAATAGATAGTTCGCAAACAAGAATTAACATATCCCAGAAATTAATTCAAGAGGAAAAAATTAATAGAATCAAAGAAAGTTGGTAGAGTTTCATAAAGAAAGAAGGTAAATTGTGGCAAAACAAGTGCGAAAGTGCAACAGTGCGTATGCAAAAGCCTCAGTCCATCTACGACCGACTGCAAAATACACGACCATACCAAAAAGAAAACTGCCACGCCTCCAAAAAGAGGGCGGGATATAAAAATATAACTGTTGAATGCTTTATACTAGGTGGTTGCATACGTTTCGGCCTAAGACTACATCTTTTTAACCAAAAAAAAATTGGGTACATACAATATATACATAAAAGTTAGAAAATGCTTATATCTTCAACTTTTGGCATATATCTTTTTGTCAAATTTTATATATATATATATATTTATTGAAAAAGAGTCATTTTACGCTAAAATCCCTTAAAAAGTGGGCTTGGTTGATGAAAAGGCTAACATTTTGTTGGTTACTTCTAAAAATTAAGTTCTACTAAAAATGAATGCGCTAGCGCTATTGTAACATAGCTTAAATTTGGAAAAAATATTTTCTAAAATAAGAGATGGTCGCACATACAGGATTGTAGTGGTCGTGTCTGTGAGCGGATTCAGCTAATTTTTAAACTCGATCTGAAGGACTGGACTTCCAGCCAACCCACCAAATTTTAGTTCTCTACCTTAAAATTTGAGGCCTAAAAGTTGTTTACATACGGACGGACGGACGGATGGACGGACGGATGGACGGACGGATGGACGGGCGGATGGACGGACGTGGCCTAAAAGGTCTTAGGGGTCTACGGTGATTATTTCACTGCGTTACAAACTATACAACAAACTTAATATACCCCGGGTCATATAAAAAATCCTATACTCTGTTCGTCAAAAACTGTCAGTATGAAGAAGATAGGGCTTGCTTCTGAGCTCTATCTTAATCTTACATAAAATTGTCTTTTTCGGTACTCAATAAGAACCGTTACAAAGAGAAAAAAAAAACAATTTTTAAGAAAGATCCAAAGGAATGTGGTACTAACATTTGCAACTCTCTTATTCACTCAGATTTTTATTGATTACAATGCAAATGGAGCGCAGAGAAACAATTAGTTACAAAACGAAATGGGGGTTGACATGGAGCGCACAAAGTCAGTCAGCCTTCCTCCGAGTCTTCTTAGGTGTATTGATCGCGCGGGTATTATCCAAATTTCTGTTTACCTCTGCATTTTAGCGCAACTTCTGCCAAAACAATTGTCTTCTAATATTTGTCTTCTAATTTTTCTTCTAAAAAAAGAAAAAAACTCTCTACCGATAAGCTTAGTATACTAACTATTTTTCTCGATCAGATAGTAGGTAGAGTACTACAATGTTTTTTACAGAAATTTTTATTGCCTTTGACATACGCTCCTCCATTTTTCTCACTCCTACTTTTGACTGGGCTCAAGTAACTAAATTCTTGTCTTGACAACAACCCTATGCTGAGTATTTTTCTTAGTTTTTCTTTATACGCTAATTAGATACAAAACAAGAGAGTTAGGGCAGAATTTCGTTTGCAACGAACTTTTAAATACCTCACCCTCTTTAGCCTGCAACACCAAACTTTGAAGTTTTTTCTCCTGATTCCATATAAACTGTACGTCAATTATTTGTATTGGCCGCACCCCTAAAAATGGGCGTAGGCTAAATATGTAGATCAATTATTTATTTCGTTTAAAACGTGAAAAAATGAGTTAAAACCGAATATTAATGCATTAAACAGTTTTTCCCTAAAAACGACCCCTAAATGTGGGCGGATCTCAATGCTTTGCACGTAACAAGTTTAGCGTTTTTTTTCGAGTTTTTAAAGATCTAACGTTTCATTTTTTGTCTAATTTTGTCTTAGGCTTTGTTGTCTGATATCACAGTCAATTGTGGGCGCGGGTGTGGGCTGATCTTACAAATTTTCTTATTCATACCGTAAAAATACTTCTGACTGATTTGCCTTTATGACTCCAGTACCCTAAATACTATTGAATTTTCATAAAATTGACAGCTTTATTTACACTTAGTTAAAAAAAATAAATAAAAAACTAACTGACACTTGCAGCTCTGACGAGCTATTGTCTGACCTTTTCTACACTGTTTCAAATCTCTTTTTTCTATAGAACAATCTCACTTTAGAATTTACTACCTGAATACATATTTCCTAACAAATATAAACTTGTAACAACCGCACCACGAATATTCATTATTTTCTTGCATGTTAAATCTGAACATTACTGTACGCACTCTTTCTAAAATACTAAAAATGTACTAAAATGAGAAAATTGAATAACATATGTTTACTGTTTAGTATTAAGCTTTAGATCTTAGTAAGCTTTTTGTGAAATGAAAAGCTCAACTGACATCCGTATAAATAGCCGCGCACGACCCGAACAAAAATACTCTGGTTGTGATCGCTTCGCCTTGCTCAGCTTTGCCACGATTTTACAACACGAGTTTTATTGCTATTGTCCAAATTTGGTTTGACTTTTGCTTCTTGTTGCCTTGCCGCCTATTTAGCGGGAAACTGCGTCGTTGCGCTTTTCCTGCGGTAGAGGGTAAACCAACTCTTTCTTTTATTGTTGTCCCAGTGACAGTGATCACAGGTTTGACTTTTTCATTAGTGTTCGTTTTTTCGCCTATTTAGCGGGAAGCTGCATAGCTGCGCTCTTCCTGCGGAAGAGGGTAAACCGAACATTTTTTTCCTATTGTCCCGATTTGGTTTGACGCACACTACTTGAGCTTCTCATAAATACAACAATACGCTAATTATCGAAATAAACTACTCGAACGCATACTACTGTATTGTTTCTCTATCCTTCTGGGGATTAAAAGAAGTTAGAGTCGAATCCACAACATAAAAAAAGGAAAACACTCCGCTGACCTCAACGTGTGTAGCACACCGCGAGACATAAGAGTTACAAACTGCAAAATTTAAAAAATAAAGTAAATAAATATCTCCTTACTTCTCGGAGCACAGTTTATACCCAGGGTATATTGAGATTAATGTATAGTTTGTAACACAGTGAAATAATCACCGTAACCCCTAGTTTTTTAGTCCTGAGTTAAGCGCAGCTTTAACCATGACCTGTTAATCCCGTAGCAAAACGAGTCTTGGTTAGCTCAGCGAGCAGTTTTTCAGTGCAGAGTTTACTCCGTCAGCAAATTTGTCAAAATCTTTGTCTCTCGAAATTATTGACTCTCCCAGCTCTCATTTTACATAGAAAAACCTAGGAAAAGAAGTTCGAGTTATTCTCAAATGTAATTTTTGACAGTAATGAGCAAATCAACTGACATTCCACGCAGAAAAAACATTCAAAGAAGTTCATAATGTTCTCCAGAGATGATCCGAGATTAACTCACCAAATGGCCATGCCCATAAATGGCGCCTTTTGCTTTTTTGATGGCACGCTAACGCGATCAAGTTGGATGTGTAGAGCACTTCTATACAAACAATAGTTACTATGACAGCTCAGCTCTAAAGTACATCCGTAAAGGTAACCGTTTATCCATAGAAGGGTCGCGGACTGAGGGCGGCTAAGTGGTCCTTCTATCGTTCCCGATCCTCCGCCACAAGAGACACAGGCGCGATCCCCGGGCCTATGGTTCTTAACCTGATCCCACCACCTGTCGGCCCCACTGGTCTACCAAGGGGTGGCGTGCTCGCATATCAGCTGACCTGCTTAGGAAGTCTAACCATAGTAGCAACCATAATTTCGGATTTGTTCACGTTTACCCCAGCCTCACCACAGATGGCTGAAAACCATCAAGTGCTCGCTGAAGTTCCTCCTCGGACGATGCCGGAACAGCTTAATCATATGCGAAAAGCAGATGGCTCATCCGCACGGCACTCATTTCGAAAGATTTTTAACCAAGACTGCGTTTCCCCATCCAGTCCATATATACTATGAAAACAAACATAAAAAAATAAAGAGGTGGACGGTTTAAAAAGATTTTCAGAGGCTCCCTCAAAATCTCCCTTCTCCTGGCTTATATGGCTTAGTGAATCATTTGGTCGTTCATGATCTCTAACGGTCTTAAGGATCTAAATTGGTTACTATTTTCACACATTTAAAACTACACATTGAAATTAATATACCCAAGATAGGATATAGAATCATCCTTGCAACTTGCACTCTAAAAAACCTTAGTTCTGTGTTTTTTCGTCATCAGCCTTGCAGTGAAAAATAAATAAATAAATTGAGTGGCGCAACAGCTCGAGGTGAACCAGGGCCAACTTCTCAACAATGTATGCTGGTGTCTTAATTTCTTTACATACAAAGGGACCTACAGTTTTTTGCCGAATCCGAACGGCACTTCGAGAAGTTTTTCAAGACAAATGATACTCTCGGAGGGCTTGTCAGTCCCTCGCGGAGGTGGGGGCCGTGAAAAAGAGCAAGTCTTTTTTTTTCAGGTGACGATGGCAGGATTCGAACCCAGACTTCCGGCGTAGTAAGCGCACACACTAACCACTACGCCACGGCACCCCACTCCCCGGTATTTCTTGTTTAAAGGTGTTTAATCTAAACATAGCATACCATCACTACCATTTCATCATATTGAAAGACTAGAACAAGAACTCACTTTTCTTCAAACACAATCCCTCCTGCTCAAATTTGAATCATAAATGCAAGAAAAGCTTAAGCTGGATTTTCCTTATCCACGCTATTAACCAAATGAACCATAGTTAAGACTCTTTATCCTTAATGAACCCTCATAGACATTTTTGCTTAGTAGCAAACTCCCCTCACTCACCCACTCCCAAACTGGCAAATGATAAATCATAAATAATCCCATTACCCTACCTTCGCTGTCAGTATTCGCATAATAATATCTTCACCGGAACACAAGGAACCCTTCGCATATTTGATGAGCACAAAGCACCTCCCCCACGCGCACTTCCGTGAGACCAAGCTTAAATCAAACTTAACGAGTAATGGCAAACTTTTTACTTACCCAGTAAATCATTGACGCCAGCAAATGTCATAACTAATGAGGCAACAAATAAATCAGCAATGGCTAATGAGGCCAGAAACAGGTTTCCGATCCTTCGTAGGCTTCTTTCCGTATAGATGGCGAGGCAAACGAGGATATTTCCCGCCACAGACAGGAATATGAGTAATGACAGGAAGACACCTGCAAAATTGCGGCTGGCTTTAGTTTTTCGTCTTTTTACAAAAAAAAAAAAAAATATAACCAACAAAAGTGTAAAACTCAAAAAATTAATCATTCAACATCATGCCGTGCAACGGTGAACGACATGCTATCCTTGGGAGCGTACCAAGTACATTTTTTTTATATCAATTCTACCGATAGACATGCAAGCGAAGAGTGGTTTTTAAAAACGAACTTAAACTGTTGATAGACATTCAACGACATTTACTTTACCAACAACTAAAATCGATACAAGTGACACCGTATCCGGATCCTCACCCACAACTGTGTCTCCTTCGGTAGGATTCCTCCACGTTGTTTCATTGAAGTATGAAGTCACCTGGAATAAAAACAAAAACCGAGCGTGAGTAGATGCTTGTCTCGTTATTATTTTTTAATTTAAAATTGAAAGAATTTTCAGAGTGATGGTAGAAGTCAGGCAAAAAGTTGTGAAATTTATTAAATCCCAGTCCATCGCAGTGTCTTTAGCGTTTCACAGAGAAAAAAGTTGAATGTGCCCCTGGTATTGGCTTATAATACATTTTTCAATTTTTTCGCAAATTGATTTCTGAATAGACCATCTTACTTAGGATAAAAGCCTTTCATACGCTCAGTGTGCTCGAGCTCTGTTAAGGACTCTACTTTAAACCTAAGAGGAAGCTGGCAAGAAAAATAGGCGTGATGGGCTTTTCTGATAGTGTTTTTCTTCTTGCTGTTAAATTATAGTCTTTTTGCCGGCAAATCTAGCAAAAAATTATTTTTTTTATTAAGAAAGTTCTTGGTTCTGTTAGTATCACGCCAAACTTTTTAGATTTCTTATGTGTACCGTTAAGTATTTTATTTAAAAGTTGGTCGTACAAAAAGGAGGCTTTGTTAAATTGTTTAAATTTGACGATTTGTTGCAAAAGCATCTTAAAAATATGACTAAATTTAAAGGTATATTTGTTTTCTTATCACTGGAAAGGCCAATGCTCAGCCAAAGAAAAACTACTAGTTCGGTGGTTAAGGAGCAAAGGTGAAACCTGCAAATTTATGGAAGATGCCCTAGGAAGCGGTACCTTAGCCAACATAAAAGATAGAGAATTCCCGAATGACGAAAAAAGGAGAACTTCTACTGACCGCCGCATTTTGCTTTTAGCAAAATCAAATCCGTTTGTTACGCCACGGACCGTAAGCGCACAGATTGGGGATGGAGTTGGTATACGCACGATCCGCAGAAGACTGCAGAACTGCATCTCCCAGGAAGAGTTACCAGAAAAGTTTTACTCCAAAGAGCCTGAAAGCGAATGTCCTGAAAAGCATTTGCCTTAAGCCCGTAGTTCCTTGTTCTCATGCAGAACATGTGGGATGAATTGCAAGGAAAATTGGAGGGTCTGTTCGTTACAAATGGAAATAAACTGTGGGAAGCAGTATGCAAAAGGAATGGTATTCCAATCCTCCTAAACAGTGCCAGAATTTGGTACGATCAATACCACGCCGAATCAAGTAAGTTTTGTAAAATTATGAAGGATACACTCAGGTTATCAGAGTACCTATGCTAATAAAAAAAAAATTAAAAGTATTTTCTAGGCGCATCAACAAGGAGTTTAAAAATCTAATAAGAGTAACATATCACCACATGCAACCTTATCAAACCTGCAGCCGAAGCTGATAGTGCCTCTATCCTCAAAGAAAACTGGAGCTTTAGCCGGCGCAGGTGGAATAAACCCGGGATTCCTTAAGCAGAAATATCAAAAAACATGGCGCTCCTCATGCCAAGCAAACCTGCGGACGATCCACAAAGCCATCGTTTTATTGCTCCCCGCCACTTGGGCTTACATTTTTAAACGGAATTCTGAACCGAGGACAGTGACGTCGAAAAGGCTATCTCGGATGACCAAGTAGATTTTAAAAAGTTAGAAAATTTCACCGACCGAGACTTATACCTTACAAACTTTAAACACCGCTTTCAACGAAAAAGTAAGTCTACGATACCGTGGGAAAAAAAACCTAATGTACAAGCTTCTCAATATAATCCCGTGCTCAAAGATCTGCAACTTTGTTATATTTACGATGCTTAGTGACAGGATATTTAATATCTTCCTCAACAATTACCGCACCAGGACAAGAAAACTCAACAACGGCCTTCCTTAACGACCAGTGCTCGCCCCTACCTATTTTTAACGTGTACATCCGCGCTCAGCAAGTCCTGTCGAAAATTCAACTACGTCGATGACATGATACTTCTCTTTCAACACAAGTCCTTTGGAAAGCTGGAACTGGCGCCTTTAACTCAGCGGAGCAAAAACCAAGATCTGTTGTTTCCACCTCACAGAGGGGCCCGAAGAGAGCTCAAAGTTGCGCTTGATGGTGTATACTTAAGACACAACTTCACCCCGAAATATCCCAGTATCATCTTTGACCGAACACTTACATAAAAGTCCCACCTAACCAAAATACCCAAAAAATAAAAACAAGGAGACATTGTGATTTAAAAACTACCAGGCACCTCCGGGGGTGCCACTGGGGTCAACTGCAGAATATGGAGCCTCCGTTTCGCTAAACAGCTGCCACACGAACAAGGCTGACAGCCCTAAATCCAACACCAGCTGAATGGGCTCTCTTTGCAGTGTAAGATCTAAGCCTAGAAGGAAGCAGAGGATTGAAAAATTAATTCCACAAAATCGAAGGAAATGTCAGAATTCCACTTTGTTCAGATACTGGAAACTCTATTGCTCTGAGACTTCGCTCAAGGCTCCTCTGAAACTTCTCCCTGGGAGAGTTCGCTTCCGTTCAAAGCATAGACCATATCCTGCTCGAACGTCTAGAGTTGTTATGCAAGACGGTAACATTGATAACATCAACTCGCTAACAACAGAATCTGTCTCTTGGCTACAATCACTGCATCTGTAAAAAATTTCCTTATGCAGATAGTATGTAATTTCCTTTTTTATACCTGAACATAGTGAAATAATCACCGTAGACAGGTGCCATGTCCGTCTGTTCGTCCGTCCGTCTGTCCGTACGTGTGAAGTTTTTGGGCCTTAATAGACTGATTGAGCTAGGATGCTCAAAACTAAGAGTGTATCTCGGCTCTTATTTTGAACAGACAAAGTGTGAAAATTGGTTAAATTCGCCAACGCCCACGCCCACTACTGGCTTCAATGTAAGACAACCTCTATTTAAAATTTTCTTTCAAAATGGCTTTCGGTCAAGTTAAACAAGGCGTAGGAGCTCAACTTTAGGTATAGAGCAATAATGGCCCAATAGCTTTAAGAGGGCAAAAATTTGATCCGCCCACAGTATCGATCATGCCCACTTTTGACATGTTCACTCCAAATCGAAAAAAAAAATGTGGTAATATATTAAATATATTACTATTCGCTAGGTTTGTTCCATACAAAGTTTTGAGCTCCGCCCACTTTAAGGGGGCGTTTTTAGGAAAAAAATGTTTTTTTCCCGAAATAATTTTCGGTTTTAATGCATTTTGTCATGATTCTAACGAAATTACAACAAATTGGTTTTTATTTTTAGCTCAGGCCCACTTTTTGGGGGTGGCTTATTCAAATAATATATGTATTCGGGACAGAAAATATAAATATTTGGTGTTACACGTTATGCAGGGTCGGGTATATAGAAGTTTGTCACAGACGAACGCTTGCACTTACTCCCTTTTCTGTCTCACTTAATAAATTCCTTTTTGTCGTACAAAAGGTTGCTAATGTAATAAGGTCCTTATTTCTTCTTAGGATAGCTTTGGTGTTCTTCATAGCGCTGGTCTAATATTTTTCCAAGGGATTCTACGAAATTGTGGAAGATGTCCAACATCGAAGTTAATTGTAATCGTGCTATCTCTTTTTTCTCGTTGTCTTTTATTTAAGTTAGATGTATGAATCGAATAGCGTCGTCAGCACAAAAAAATTCAAACCAGCTTTTTCTATTTTGTTTCGACGTCGAGTCAATTATTGGAATTTGACAGTAGCTGACGTCTACGGTAAATAAACTTTCGACACTGCGATAACGTTTTCTATGTACAGCAAACTAGAAGCCCACTAAATATTACAACGAACACTTTTTACATAAAAGGCCACCAAAAACACTATATTAAATTTAAACTTCCATTTGTGGGAGAGGCCCTGAATTATATATTCTTAATTTTTTTCTGAAAGATCTTTCCTGTGGGAGCTTTTGTTAAACTGCTTTTATAAAGAAACTTTACCAGTCACCCAAGCTTGATTTGTTTATACCCCATCCCATAGGATAGGAGGTATGTTAAGTTTGATTCATAGTTTGTAACATAGAGAAATAATCACATTCACAGTCAGTGGGCCATGTCCGTCCGTCCGTCCCTCTGTCGGTAGTTTTTAGGCCTTGAGTTTTGAGCTAGGAACTTGAGACTTGATGTCTGTTCTTTTTAGGTACCGAAGCAGTACAAGTGTAAAATTTTTTGAAATCCGTCCACTGACGCGCCCACTTTACTTAATAGCATGAAAAATCAAAGCTGTCGTAGGAATCACAAGAAACTTTTCGGATTAACCGCGTTAATATATATTTTAATGCGTACAATACTAGACTCACCCCGAAAAGTTTCTTGTCATGTCAATTAACAACCGCGAAAGCCTTAAAACTTACATTGTCGTAGGAAGCTGGAATTTAGTATGCATTATTCTCGCTTAAGTGTATTGTGATTGGCATTTAAAAAAAAGCGAATACCGCCCTCTTGTAGGCGTGGTCAAACTTAATATGCATTCTAATAAACGGTTCTTATGCATTCTAAAAAAATGTTTAGATATATGCGTAAGTTATCAAGTCAATTGAATAAATTTTCGCCACGCCCACTTTTGGGGCCGTTTTTAAGTACAAACCAAATTTTTAATATGAAAATGCAATCAACACGTTTATACCACTTCTGACAAAAAATATAAACAAAAATACGATATTATTGAGAAGGGGTGGATGCCACGCCCCTTTCTTAGGGACAAGATTCTTAACTGAGATACTCTAAATACAATTGATGTTAAATGAAACTGAAATTTAACAACCAAGATTTATGACACAATTCGGAGCTTGACAGTGGTCAATTGGGATGGGGTCTCCAACGATTAGCCTAAGCGGATTGTAAACCTCCCACAAGTTATTCCTATTCTGCTTACCATCTTAAACAAAATAGTTGTAAGTAAGGCACACGTACTTGGGAAAAATTTTAAAGGGGATAAACGAAAAATATGTTACGTATACGCCACAGTAAACCATTGGGAAAAATTATATTTTCCTTATCTCCAAAAAATAAATCCTCCGCTTGTCTATAAAAAGAATGTTTAGACAAAAACAAAAACAAGTTTGGATAAAAAAGTCTATAGCCGAAACAAGCATTTCAATTAGTTACCTGACATTTGCAAAATGTCCTGCTGCCTGTTTAAAACAACATCCCCACAAAACAAGAGTCAGATTCAGGTTTTAATTAAGTCAGAAAACTCGTCAATTGCATTGTTGATGTTCATCAAATGTCCTCTGAAAAGGATTACTACCAGGATAGACAAAAGCATGTGCACTGGATGCCTGTAACCACGGCAGGTCCACTTTAGAATAATTAATTGGATTTCCCATTGCAAACCTAATGCCATATTGCCCTGCACCGACTCGCCGCCACTCATCTTAGTCAAGCCTGGCACATTAACAGAATTGGGTAGAAGTAATTAAACTTTCAAAGTATATCCGAAGATTGCCTGCATAATTCGCTTATTGTGCAGTTTTCGCTTTGAAAATTGATTCGTAATTGCACAAGGCATGCGAGTAGAGGTACATGGAATCGAACCTGTGTGGCCTTGTTTTAGATAAGTGTCTTGCTGAAGGCATGTGCAATACCGACCGCCTTTGGGTTTTTGAAATTATTTTGTAATTGCAAAATGCAATAAGCAATGCCGAATAGAGAGACAGCGAAAGACCGTTCATAAAATGCATTCGTGGAAGCACACCTAAGGTAACTTTTGTTTTTCCTACAGTAAAGAGCCATAAAACCGAATATGGGAAAATTTTAATCAAGGAATGCAATTAGCACATTTCGTTCAGGTTTTACACCCAATCGTGCATTTAAGAATTCTTCTGAAGGCGTGATTTAAAAGTATGTATTTGTTGTTTAATGCATGCTTAGAAATTGTATTACTTTCCATGTAAATGAAAAAATTTCTAAGGTCATACCAATATTAAAGGCCATATTTCAAGTCATAAGATCCCAATAAGACTACTGAGCTCTTTTAGCAAATGTTTGGAAAGAATTATAATTATAATCAGAATTATCGGAATTGAAGATCGCAAACATTCTACCAAGCATTTTTAGCTAGTTTGTTACTGGATCCCACCACATCAGTAAAAGTCATTAAAGTCATAAGGAAGCATTTGAAGGATATTCTTTTGTTGGAGAGAGGTACGGGAATAATTCTGTTTGATGCACTTGAATCTTTTGATACCATTTGGCAGGACGGGCTCCTTTAGAAGCTTATCCAACCAGGATTTTCTTTAGTTTTCCTGAAACAAGCTTTAAAGTCTTACTATATAAAACCCTCTTCAGGGAACTTTATTTAATTTCCCCAGCTTTCCTCAAGGGTCAGTGTTGGGCCCAATTTTGTACAATATCCTTACATCCGGTCTCCAAGAGATCAAATGACATATACATACAGAATTGCGTCTGATTCCATTGGTTTTAATATCAAAACAAATTCGCGGTCCGCACTACAAATACATCTCTTCTACTTTCACAGATGAAAGGTCAAAGTTTATGCTCATAAGACATACCCCACTGTAACACCACCATAAATTCACTTATTCATTTTTTTCATTAATTTTCATCATTTCCATTTCAATATCATTATCATTGTTATTATCCATTCATTTTTACATTTTACTTTATCATGTAAATTTCTTTTCTCAAGAGAAAAGGACAACGAGCTCCGGATCTGCACGTGGAATGTTAGGTCCCTTAACAGACCACGTGCAGCCGAGCAACTAGCGGAGGCCCTTAACGACTGCAAGGCAGACATTACTGCCATCCAAGAAATGCGGTGGGACGGGCCGGGCAAAAGAAGGATGAAAAACTGCGACATCTACTACGGCGACTGCTATCGGCATCAAAGACAGCGCCTATTTGGATGTGGTTTCGTTGTTGGAGGCAGACTTAGGCAAAAAGTCTTGAGCTTCAACCCTGTAAGCGAGCGCCTCGCGACGATCCGCATCAAGGCTAAATTCGCCAACATTAGCCTGATATGCGCACATGCCCCCACTGAGGAGAAAGATGACGAGACCAAAGATATGTTCTACGAGCTCCTGGACAAAACTTATGAGCAGTGCCCTAGCTACGACATTAAAATTGTCCTAGGCGATTTTAATGCCAAGCTAGGAAGGGAGGGCATCTTTGGTCGTACTGTCGGAAAGTATAGCCTGCACGACACGACCTCCGATAACGGATTCAGGCTGATCGACTTTGCTGCGGGGCGACACGTTGTGGTAGCTAGTACACAGTTCCCGCATCTCAATATCCACAAAGGGACATGGAGATCTCCCGATCAATCAACCGTCAACCAGATTGACCATATTGCGATCGACGCAAGGCACTCCTCCAGTATCATGGATGTCCGAACTTTCCGAGGGGCCAACATTGACTCGGATCACTACCTTGTTGTAGCCAAGGTACGGCTGCGGATATCCCGACCAGCGCCAAGTAATGGAAATACTGTGAGGAAGTTTGACGTCGGCCGACTACAATCGCAAGAGATCGCCAGGTCCTTCTCCAACCGAGTCTCTCAAAACCTTCTACGAAGTCCTATGCAACCAGCATCAAGTATTGATAGCCAGTGGCAACATTGCCAAAATGCCATCAGAGACGCCGCCTCTGAAGTGCTGGGTTTCACACGGCGACCACAACGAAACCCCTGGTTTGACGATGAATGCCGGCAAGCACATGCAGCTAAACAGGAAGCATACAAAGCGGCGCTGCACAGAAGGACTAGAGCTGCTCGCGAGCTCTACGAGCAGAGGAGGAGAGAGGAGCACCGGCTTCTCCGAAGGAAAAAGAGAGAGCACGAGAAGCGCGCGGTTGAAGAGATAGAGAGATGTTACAACAGGAATGAGGTTAGAAAGTCTTACCAAAGGATCAAAAGGTCCTGCCAAGGGTATAAACTTCGAACTGAAGCCTGTAAGGACCATCAAGGGAACATCGTTGTAGAATCGCAGTCGGTGCTGAGGATTTGGAAAGACCACTTCTGCAGACTGTATAACGGCGAGGAAGAACCAAATACCGCTGTCAGGCAGAACGAACCATTCAACCCGGGCGAAGACGTTACCGACGAAGCATACGAACGATACCGCCCACCCGACCTGGAGGAGGTGAAAGTAGCTGTGTCTAAGCTCAAGTGCAACAAAGCAGCCGGAGCAGACGGCCTAGCTGCCGAACTTTTTAAATCCGCTGGCGATGAGCTGGTTAGGAGCATGCACCAGCTCATCTGCAAGATATGGTCGGAAGAAAGCATGCCCGACGAATGGAACCTCAGCATTGTTTGCCCGATCCTGAAGAAAGGAGACCCTCTGAGTTGTGCCAACTACAGAGGCATAAGTCTTCTTAACATCGCATACAAGATCTTTTCTGCTGTACTGTGTGAACGCCTGAAGCCGTTTGTCAACAATCTGATAGGCACATATCAGTGTGGCTTTAGGCCAGGAAAGTCCACCATCGATCAAATATTCACACTGCGGCAGATCTTGGAGAAAACCCAGGAATTCCAAATCGATACACACCACCTCTTCATCGATTTCAAGGCCGCGTATGACAGCATCTATAGAGACGAGCTATATAGCGCAATGTCTAGTTTTGGCATCCCTGCCAAACTCGTCAGTCTGTGCAGGATGACGATGGAAAACTCACGCTGTTCCGTCAAGGTCGGCAAAGACCTCACCGACCCCTTTGATGTCAAAAAAGGATTTAGACAAGGCGACGCGCTGTCATGCGACTTCTTTAACATCATACTTGAGAGAATTGTGCAGAACTCTCGCGCCAACACCAGAGGTACAATCTTTCAAAAGTCCGTTCAACTACTTGCATACGCAGACGACATTGGCATAATCGGTAGAACAAAGCGTGATGTCAGTGAAGCCTTCGTGAGTATTGGGACGGAAGCGGCGAATATGGGTTTAGCAGTCAATGAGGGCAAAACCAAGTATATGCTGTCATCAAGAAAAGACACCCAACACCGACGTCTTGGACAAAACATCACCATCGACAGCTATAACTTTGAGGTAGTTAGGGACTTTGTCTACCTTGGTTCCGCTATCAATTCAGACAATGACACCAGCGCTGAAATCAAACGAAGGATAACTCTTGCCAATCGCTGTTTCTTTGGGCTAAGAAGGCAATTGAGTAGCAAAGCCCTCTCTCGAGCAACTAAAGTGTCCATGTATAAGACCCTCATCATCCCAGTCCTGCTTTACGGTGCAGAAGCATGGACCCTGTCAAAGGCGGATGAAAACACTTTAGGCTGCTTTGAGAGGAAAATTCTTCGGACGATTTACGGTCCCGTCTGCATAGACGGAGAGTGGAGGAGGAGATATAACATCGAACTGTACGGGCTGTACAGCGATACCGACCTAGCCAAAAGAGTCAAAACACAACGTCTACGATGGCTGGGTCATTTAGAGCGGATGGACACCAACGCCCCGGCCCGGAAAATCTTCGAATCCACACCGCAGGGACGACGCGGTAGAGGAGCACCGAGACTCAGGTGGCGCACGCAAGTGGAAGGGGACCTCAGCCAACTTCGCGTGCAAAACTAGAGACGGCTAGCTAGAGACAGAGCTGGCTGGCGAAGCTTGTTGGCCGAGGCCCAGGTCCACCCCGGACTGTAGCGCCACCTTAAGTAAGTAAGTAAGTTTATCATGTAAATTTGTACTTAGTACTTTCGATAAATTTTGTAAAGTGCCAACACTGATTTCGCACATGAACTTAAAATAGCCCAGTGTGCTCAAATGCACAATCAGCTGGTAGAGCTTTCTTAAAAAAGCTCACATTAATTAAGTATAAAAGCAGGCGCATGAGCCTGTACAGATCACTCGCATGCAAGGTTTCGCCGAAGACTCGTCGGATAACCCAACTGACACTAAGTTTCTGGAAAAGTTTTGCATGAGAGCCCTCCGCGCATATAATCCTAACCTACTTAGTTTTTTGTTTCTGCCCGCGTATAAACGTTCAGTTGCTGCTCCCAACATAACGTCCATCCGACGCGCATTGTGGAAGAGCGACTCAACGCGCCGTATTGCCACTACACTATTTCTTTTCTGCGTAAATTGTTGCTTTATTTTTATATAGTGTTTGATAATAAATTACACGATTTTCTTAGTCGAAAGAACAACAACAAGTGTTCTCATTTTCTCGTCCGCTTTGCTTGGTTGCTGTTGTTGTTTCTTTCCTCGCCTAATTTTCATTTGTTCGCCTGCCTGCTCCGTCTGCGTCGGTTTTAGGACTGTTCAAACGACTCAGAGAGGTGAACAAAGCTGCGTTTTTGGATCTCTTGTGTGAGACTCGTAGAAGCCGAAAGGGGTATCTGCGATACCAACCAAACACCACTGGCCCGAAGGGAAATAACACCAACCCCCCTTACACCACTAAGTTATTTGCCCGCAAAGTTAAAGCTGACTATATGCAAGCCTGGTGGTTAGTGCGTGTGCTTACTACGCCGGAGGTCTGGGTTCGAATCCTGCCATCGTCACCTGAAAAAAAAATGACTTGTTCTTTTTTACGGTCCCCACGAGAGTCTGATAAGCCCTCCGAGAGTATATCATTTGTCTTGAAAAACTTCTCAAAGTGCCGTTCGGATTCGGCAAGAAATAGCAGGTCCCCTTGTATGTGCAAGTAGATTTTAAGTTTTTATGGCTGCATTACAGCCGATGCTGTTGTAAGCAACTCCAAGCAGTTATAATAGGCATTTAATATGAATCTTAATTTGTTATATAGTTTTGGACAGTTTGTCTTCATAGTTTAAGGTAAATGCAGAATTTCTTTCAACTATTGTAAAATCTATTGCACAACCGTGTAAAAACTGTGGCTTTTACATATTTTCTAAGAACCTGAAAATTTTTTTGTCATGAGTAAGTGCAAGTGAGTAAGTGCAAGGTTTGTCTGTGACAAACTTCTTTATACCCGGCCCTACATGCCTGCATGGGCATGAATTACCCAAATTCATATATTATTGGTAGAGGCTAGTCCCCCAAAAGTGGGTATGGGTTTAAAATTAAAACAATGAATTGTAATTTCGTTAGAATCATGAGAAAATACGGCAAAAGCGAACATTATATCAGAAAAAAACAGCTTTTTTTCTAAAAGCACCCCCTAAATGTGGGCGGAGCTCAAAACTTTGTATGGGGCAAACTTAGAAAATAGCGATATCTTTAATCTTTGTCATAAAATTTTTTTTCGATTTGGAGTCAACTTTTTGAGAAATTGTTAAAGATTTTAGGCCAGTATTGCTCAGTCTCAAAATTTAAGTTCCTGTACCTTGTCTAACTTGACCAAAAGACATTTTGAAAAAAAAAGTGAAATAGAGGTTGTCTCACATTGGAGCCAGTAGTGGGCGTGGCCGTTGACCGATTGAGCCAATTTTCACACTTTGTCTGTGCAACAAAAGAACCAAGGCCAGACTTTTAACATAATAAATCTTTAAAAACCCGATTTCTCGGAAAGTTTACTCCAAATGGAAAAAAAATTATGTGACATATATCAAAGATATAACTGTTTGCTAAGCTTGCTCCATAGCTTGCTCCAGGCGGAACTCAACAAAGTTTTGCGTTCCGCCTACTTTTAAGGGGCGCTTTGAGGAAAAAACTGTTTTTTTTTTTGTGAAATAATTTTCGCTTTTACCGTATTTTCTCATGATTCTTACGAAATTACAATTAATTGATTTTAATTTTAAACTCATACCCACTTTTGGGGGAGTGGCCTCTACTAATAATATATGAATTTGGGCAAAAAAAATTTAAGATTTTGTGTTACATGTTATATAGGGTCTATATAGAAGTTTGTCACAGACAAACTCTTGCACTTACTCACTTGTTTAAATATTAAAACACAATCAACAAGTATACCTTATATACCACATGCGATAAAATATTTAATTAAAAAAGTCACTCCTTCAATCTTTTGTGAAAAAGAATTGGGGATACGTAAACTTCTCTACCTGTTTCAATGGGACTTCTTTAATGTGCATGGTACACTGCACAAGAGTTCGGGAAACAACCTCACTTCGGATTTGCTCACGTTTACCTTCATCCAAGCTTCACCAAATTTTGTCTCAAATGTACCAAAATCAAAAGAATCGTCCCGTCGTGTTCCAAACGTTGAACTCAGATCATAATACCGTTTTCTGTACTATAGTCAGGTCATGTGTTCGAAAGTGTTCCTTTTTCTTGGATATAAAACGGGCTAACTGGAACTTCTTGTAGAAGGCAGAAGCAAAAAAATAAATTGACAGAAATTTTGGAATGTTTTAATTCCGTCTCAGACATTGAAACTTCCGTTCAGGGATTTACAGAAATAAATTTTGATTCTGCACAGGCGAGTTTTCCTACTGCTCAAGTCAAACAAAACTACGCCCATATAAAGATGCCAGACCACATTCTAAATATATTCGCATCAATAACGCTTATAGGTGACAATGGCAGAGACTCCGTACTCTTATGAAATATTTTGATAGAATGATCAGCAAAAAAATCCAGCCGAAATAATGAATGGAATAAAAAACTCAGCACGTTGGAAAAATACTAAACCTCTCTGGAATATTGCCCGTGTTTTAGGAAACAATAACATATCGGTTCCAAGTCTTGGCATTTCTGGCAAAGTGTTTCACACTGACAAGGAAAAGGCAGATTTGCTGGCCAAAATTTTTAAGCAAAACCACCTCGTATCCCAACATTTAGGGAACTCAACTGCAAGAAATCTACTAAATGTCAGAGTATCACGGTTCTTGGAACAAAATGTGCAAAGGAATGAACAAAAATTTGTTTCCCTATCTGAGATTCAACAAGTTTTGAAAAATTTGAAGTAGAGAAAAACTGATGCGCTTGACAAAATCAAAAACAATTTCCTCGAAAATCTTCCCAAGTCTGGTCAACGCTACCTTACAACAATAGTTAATGCAAATTTAAAGTTGCAATACTTTCCAGCTAGTTGGAAGCTGGCAAAAATAGTTCCCATCAACAAACAAGGTAAACGAGTAGAAGATCCTAATAGCTATAGACCCATTGGCCTTTTAGGTAGTCTTAGCAAGGTATTAGAGAAAATAGTAAAAGCTAAACTTATGTTACATTTGAAGAAAAGAATCTGCTGACAACATCATAGTTCGGCACATTAGACATAAAGGATTTTCCAGCATGTTAAAGGAAGTATTGCGCAAGGGAAATCGACTGGGTTGGTGCTCCTCGATATAGAGAAGGCCTTCGACTGCGTCTGGCCTGTAACATAAGATGTACTTCTACGGCTTGATACATAAGATGTTGAATTGCAGGGTTCCCCATTTTTGGTTTAAAATGTGCTTAGTTTCTTGTCAAAAGGATGTTTTCTAGTTTACGTTTGCAACAGTGGCTCGATATTGAAAAATATTCGTTGTGGTGGGCCCCAGGATTGAGTGCTTGGCACATTACTGTACCTGCTTTTCACGTCTGATTTTCCAAAATTTGATAAGTGTGAAGTTGAAAATTTTGCGAATGACACTGGTATTTTCTCGTCTCATGAAATCGGTCTCGCAATTGAGACCAATTTAAAACATGCTATCGAGAAGATTTTAAAGTACTTAAGTGGAAAATAAAAGTTAATACAAGTAAAATGCAGGCTAACTTTTTCACTAGAAAAAGAAAGCCTTGCCTTTTATCCAGTAACTTGCTTGTTATTAACGGTTCTAGTATAAACTGGCCGAATAGCGTCAAGTACTTTTAGGTCAAGTACATGACATTTAGGAATTCATCCTGATGGGCGACTGACTTTCAACGAACATTTCATAAAAATCAACTTAAAATGCATCTTGCTACAATAATGCTTTACCTTCTCATAAATAGAAAATCACAACTTAGCCGTGAGAAAAAAACTATGATCTACGAAGAAATTTTTCAATTTTACCTTATGCCTGCCAAGTTTGTGGTACCTGTGCAATCACCCACAAGAAAAAACTGCAAATCATTCAAAATAAGACTCCTAAACTCAAGCTCAACATTCCTTTCCACTTTTTTACAGTTGATCTGTACTTGCAGGCTAATGTTGAATTGGTTGACGAACGAATTTAATTTCTTAGGTATCTACCCTGCATATGATTAAAGTATAAAAATATATAAAGCATTTTATTTTAACATTGTATTAAGATGATTTTGTCTAAACCCCCGTTTTATGTTCGATGTGTGTTTCGTTCATGTAAACAATATATAAATATTGTTTTATTCCTCTTTTATATGGGATTTCAAAGAAACAAAGACCCAAGACCCAAGATCCACCTAGTAGCAAAATTTACTCAAACCTTAGAAAGGAATACCAATATTTTTCACATAAAGTAAAACTCTACGGCTACTTTATGGTCCTGTCTGCGAGTAGAGTACAGTGGGGAGAGAGGATTGACAGCGAGTTTAATCGCTGGCTGACTCCCTTACTTTACACTCTTCCGTGTTGTTTCTCGCTCCCCTCCGATCGAGCTTGTTTGAGAAATAAACTTAAATTTGCTTATTTGTTACTCAATCAATTGAAACTTTTTTCTCTTTTTTAAGACCCCATTAACGTGCCACACCACAACAATTTTCTTTCGTTTTACACCTAACCCTCACGAAAAAAGTCTCTTAAACTTTAAATTTTTCAGTATAACTCGGTTAATCCCAGCTAACTCGGTCTAAGGATAACTATATTTTGCTGACCTTGCACTTAAAAGTCATAAGCCGTTCCTTATCTCTTTCATAATTAATAGTTTTCCAATTTCTTTTTTTTTACCGTATAAAGATTAAAGTCAGTGATTCTCTCAAAATTTCTGTAGCAAACGATCTAAAAGGCTATTTGCCTTTTTAAATTTGAGTTTCCCCGAAATGAAAGTTTAATCTTATTAAATTTTGAATACTAGGATAATATTACACCAAAGTGGGCCACATTTTAGCTTCTACACATTGACGTGTATTCTATGTAAGGAGATGCTTTGTCAGTTACAACCATTTAATTGGAAAACTTTTTTAATAAATGAGCTGAGAGTGAAAAATGCGAGCACACAGGAGCACACTCATATTACATTGAATGTCAGAAGAGAAACCCATGTGAAATGTTGAAAACTTCAAAATTAGGAAAGGCAAACACAATGGCCATTTGATTACGGCCCGATATTAGTTTTTTTTTAAACAAATGTTTGAACCGAAACCTTTTTGCATAACCTGCCGCTATATGGAATATCGAAAAGCATGAGGCAAAAAACAGCGTTTTTTTAACGATTCTATCTCTAGGGTGGAATAAAAGTGAATAGATTTTGTTATAAAAATTGAAACCACTGTTTCTGCTTCTGGCGTAAAACGTAAAACATACACCAGCAATTTAAGTGATCTGATTTGAAGCTCATGCAGCAGCAAAACTACGCCAGTAGATGGAAAAAAGTTTATTGAATTTCGTGGTATGACGAGGTTTCGGATAGTTTTCAAACGGTGTCCTTTTTGCTATGTTGCCCTTTGATATGTAGGTATTTTTCTAAATTTAATAAAAATTCTAGCGGAAACCTTTTCCTTTTGCTTTCCATTTTTTTTTTTTTGATTCTGTAGAAATTCTGTCAAGATTTGGGTTGCAAGTAAATTTATAGATTTTTAGTATGTTTCAACTGAAGTTAAGCACCTTCAGTTAAGCACATTTAGTCTTAAGCGTTCTATTTACCGTATTTATTCGGTAATAGTGGAATAAGCGCAAAAAAATATTTAGAGGAACTAATTTAATTGAAATAATGCATGCTTGATTAATTTAACTAATGAACTCATAGTCTTATATCACCTTTACGACATCAAATTGCATAAACGCAAGAATTACTTGGAGCCTGCTTAGGACCAAATTTGCAAAATAAAGACAAGTGACTTAGTGCATTTCTTTTTCTCTAAAGAACATCGAAATACCCTACCCTTTATCATGTTGCATTAAATTTGAAAGTGTTTGCCCTAAATTCTTATGTCAATTATTTATGAAATTATTAAATTAAAATAAATTAATTTTTATTTCGTAAGAATCACGAGAAAATTCTTTAAAAGACAAAATGAATGCTTAAAAATAGTCTTTTGAAAAAGCTTATAACCGCCCCTTAAATAAGACGGAGCACTTTGTATGTAAAAATCAATGGTTATATCCTTAATACTTTATATATATATATTTTTCTTAGAATGAATTTTCCAAGAAATCAGACTTTAAAATAGGTATTTAACATGTTTAAATTGGGGCATAGTCGATTGTGTCCAAAGGCTACTTATTGCACTTCACTGTTATAAATCCTAGTGTAAAATCTAAAATAACTATGTAAATACGACCCCTAAAAATGGGTGTGGTTAAGAATTTTGTATAAAAGAGATCTAGAGTATTCGGTGTACCTTATGTTCTAAACATTGTTTCTTATTCCTCCCTTACTAAGGCTAAAAAGCAGACGAAATTCTTGTTTTTTCTGGAAATTTGCCTCTAAATTTAGGCGTGGCCCAAAACTTTGTATGAACCAAATGTAGAAGCAGTATTTTGGTTCACTTTTTTTGTATAATATATAAAGTAAAAATTGTCCGATTTGGAACAAAAATATTGAATAAATTGCGAAATCTTTCAATCAATGCCACGCCCACAATAGGCGGTCTGTCGACATTATTATTATTTTTTATGTCTGATGTTAAATTTCAGCTTTTGGCGACGCGGCGTCTTAAAGTTTTGAAAGCACTGGAATTAATTGCACTCCAACTAACAATTTTCCTCCCATAACACTCTACGAGAGTCTTATGAGAGTATTCTCCAAGAGCTTGCCTCATGGAGAATAGAGTACTTGTCTTGTCTCTCATAGAGTACTACGAGAGCGCTTAAGAGAGTCTTACGGGAGTTAAATGGCCCCACTTATGGGAGTTATTTGATCTGATAAAAAGTTTTAAACTCTCCTTGCAAGAGTTGTTCGGTCTTATAATAAGACAATAAGTTCTTCTTATGGGATGTGAAGAGCTAGTCTTGTTTGAAAGAGTGAGAAACATATAATGAACAATTTTCGTGTCATCTTTATCATGTTGTATGCCAAAATTGCTTTAATTTTTTATAAGGATATAAATAAAAAAAGAGAACGATATATACTTCTAAAAGAAATTGTTATTTTCGATGCGCTGTTTGATGGTACACCATTCTCAGTCAAGATTATTGACTTTAATAATATTTTTTCTGAGGTAATTTTTGCAAAAACTTTGTGTAATTGAAAATTTATCTGCTAAAGTTAACATTTTACTTCGATCAAAACAGAGCGCCTCGAAAACAATCAATATATTAAAAAAAATAATACAAATGATAGCTCATCGCAGAGGGGCTGCCACATTTTCTCTGCCTAACGCGTTTTTTACCTCAACCAAGAGGCTAAGGAGTAAAATAGGATATAAGAGGATATGATCGCTGCCGAAACGGGAGCTGATTACGTATTCGGTCTCAATCAATAAAAATGCCAAGTATTTCACTGTTACAAACTATACGTTTTAAAATATATCCCAGTTTTAGAGCATAATAAACACCAAAATAAAGCTCTAACCATCCTTGCTACTACAAAAAACTACAAAAAAATTAGTTAACATTTCTTCGTACATTCATAAAATCTTTTCGGTATATATTTTTTTTAAATTTTATTTATAACAAACGGATACAAATCAACTAGGTGCGTATTCCTTGACGTTGGTAACTCTAAGAGATAAGAAATTAAATGGCGGAAAAAATAGTTTTCTAATGAGAGTCATTTGGTTTTTGTGAACGATTAAGGGTTTTTAACAGAGGTTAGCTCTCCTCGCGAGCAAATTGGCTGTTTTCCAGACTTTTACCCTTTTAACCAGAGTAAAATTTCCTTTGTCTTCCCGAATCAGAGTAAATAAACTGTTTTTAAGAATTTAGAAATGTCGTGGTTTCGTACTATTTAAGGAAGCATTTCTGTTTTGACATCATTGCCGCGTGCACATGAATGAAGGAATATCAAGATTACAGCATACGCAAGCTATGACATTTGCTCGTTAAAGTAAATGTAAATCTGACGTCATCGGACTTGACTGTGAGTTTGTTTGCGTGTGGAAAAAGTCGGTCAATCCATGCTGGCCAACCAGACCATGAATATGTTTTCGATGATGGTTTATGCTGCAGAGATACCTACACTTTTTTCTTCATAAAGAAATTCACTAAATAAATTAAAAAACTTCTGCCACAGCAAGCACACTACCTTTGACTCTCACTTTGACTCTCATAATGATTCTTTTTATAATACTTTTACTCTTTGAGAGTAACATGAGAGTTGAACTCACATAACAGGAATCAAATATTCTCTCATAATAGGACTATACGTCTTTTTTACTCTGGTAGCCTTTTACCCTTTTAATGAGAGTACTATGAGAGGAAAATTCAATTTAATCAAAAAAGATTATGTACTGAGAGTATTCAAGAGTCTTACGAGAGTCTTATAAGAGGTTTTTCTAGATTTGTAGAGCGCATCTCTCGAGAGTATGTTTGTTAGGACATTAAGTCCGATTGAGGGCGTGTCTGTAACCCGCTTTGAAAAATGTTAACACTTGTAATGCTTCGGATAACAGAGAGCTTATGTACAAAATTTAAGCTTTCAAGTCGAAAGCCTATAAGTTGGTGACATACGAACGTACGGGTATAATGGCTCATTCGACTAGGGATTCGGTTACGTTACAACATCGTTACGTTGTTACATTTTCGTCAGTATAAATTTTAATATTCTCCATTCCTGTGAAGTAGGGTAAAATGAATATCCAAATTCAAACCCATACGTCTATCTGGCACGACACGGATCAAAGAGCTTTTATTAGGTATTCAGGGCTACTCTGCTATACAGCATAATCACCTGGATCTGCAAAAAGGCTACTCGTGATGTTATGGTATGCAGCCTCCTCACAGGTTAATCTTGGAATACAGTTAAATCCATAGTTGCACTTAAGGAGCGAGCCCAAACAAGTACAAAAGCCCATATTCCTCTACATGCCTCCGCAGCAATTGAAGTGCTTTTGGAGTTAACCCCATTGCTCATCGTGGCTAAAAATAAAAAGCTTTAGAAAATTCTGTTCATTAGATCTTAAGCTGTTAAAATTTGCCAGGATTTTTTTTCACCAAGAGTAAGAAGAAAAAAATAAATCGTTTTGCACAACATTTAACATTTGCAGATCTTCCCCTTTTGCTCAGATTTTTATACCCGACCCAGGGTAAATAAATATAATATAGCATAGTTTGTTACACAGTGAAATAACCATCGTAGGCCCCCTAAGAACTTTAAGAGATATGATCGAGACCGACAGAAGTACGAAGATCCGAGGAAGCCTCCATGTAAAAGAACCTATCTCCAGAAAAATGGTGCACGACCGGCTCAGTTGGTATTGCCACGTTCAAAGGAGAGATCTTACAAACCCCGTCAAAAAGGCAATGTCAATCAACACTCCAGCGTAATCGCCAATGAAAGGAAGGCCCAAGTAGTCATGGATCACGCAACGACAACAGCATTTATTTGCAGTGTTGCCACTGAGAAAAAGTGATTCCGGATAAATTTGACCGTATGACCGAATTTATTTTATTAAAAATCGGTCAAACAATTCGGTCAGACGTAGAGACAACAATATTTGACCAGCAAATCGGTAAAAAATATATTGTCTCAAAACATAGTTACTAAAATCTCACAAGGGAATATACAAACTGATCAATAAGTTAAGTTTTTTTGTCGCAAAGTACATAAACGACTTTGACAAGAGAAGTCTTGTACCTTTTTGCACAAGAACGCAAAACCAATAAACTCCCTTAAAAAGGGTGTTTAATAGTTTATAAGGTTCATTTTATCAAAATACACAAAACACATCAAACATTAATTTGTTTTTTATATCAATCTGAATCTAATTACAAAACTTCAGGCCGAATCAACAGCCAAAGCTCCGTTTCCTCTATCTTTTCATTATCAGCAAAGTTTGTGAATAGCAAAATTAGACAGATCTAGAAAGGGAACTTCGGCTCTTGTAGTTTCAATATCACAAACCACAAACCAGAAGGTGTTATTTAAAAATTTAAAAATGTTCATAAAGGCTGCCTATGTAAGCTAATTTTGACCTTAATATGAGCATGTTGGTAAGATATGGTTTTTTCTGAAAGAATGAATTATAAGATCTTAAGTAAGTAAAATAAAATATTATTTTTTTATTAAAAAGCTAACCGAGTGTATCGTACATAAATTTAA
Organism: Neoascia interrupta; assembly: GCA_947623515.1. Taxonomy (NCBI): domain Eukaryota; kingdom Metazoa; phylum Arthropoda; class Insecta; order Diptera; family Syrphidae; genus Neoascia; species Neoascia interrupta. The sequence goes on along the minus strand of OX392464.1, from coordinate 55,186,880 downwards.
TATTGGAAAGTGAAAAATTACAACAATTTACAAGTCTACAAATATTATAATAATGGCTAGTCCTATGATGATTTCAAACGCTGTTTGGCGAACATTGTAAGAAAGTTTTATATTACAATGATGCTGACATTAAGTGACAACTCTTCCTTCGGTTTCTCATAGGAGAACAAGAGTATTTGAAAAACAAATAAATATTGTTTTTTAGTCTGGAGATAAATTTGGTGCTAAATATTTTTCTCGTTTCGGTCAAAAAATCGGACAGAAAACGGTTTGACTGGATTTTTTAATTCTGCCCGGTCAAAGTCACGAGATTTCGGTCAGTTTTGACCGGGATTCGGTTAATATGGCAACACTGTTATTTGGCCTCAGTGACGAAAAGATCCAAAACCAGGGGGCCTGCCGGTATATTCTGAGGTCAAATCGGGGTATGCCACAAGCGAACCATAAGGAACGCAGTAGGGGGAGAGGGGTATAATCCATCACTTAAAATCACAACCTCGCTCCTTAATGGAAAAGAAGCAGATCGAGACCGCCAGATGAATTAATTAAGCCATGTCTGTCCGACCGTCCGTCCGTTCGTCCGTCCGTCTGTGTGAAGGTCTTCAAAGTAAAGTTAGAAAGCTGAAATTTAGCACACGACTTTGTTCTTCTATTGCACAGACATGAAAATTGGGTATAAAATTTGGCTTAATCCGTCAACAGCCACGCCCACTACCGACTTCAATGTGAGACAACCTCTTTCCACATTTCCTTTCAAAGTGCCTTTTGGTCGAGTTGGACAAGGAGTAGGAATTCAAGTTTGGTATTGAGAAATATTTTGGTCCAAGACCTTTAACAATGCAAAAATTGGGCCGCCCACAATATCGACAACAATCTTACATTCGACAACGATCTTACAATTAATTGATTTTAATTTTTAGCCCATGCCCACATTTGGGGACATGGGCGATACAAATTATAAACGAATTCGGGCCAAGAAACTTTTAAATTTGGTATTACAAGGTATATAGGGTCGGGTATATAGAAGTTTGTCATAGACGAACTCTTGCTCTTACTCACTTGTTTAAAATTCATTTAACAGCGTGAAATCTGAATCACAAGTAAAATCTCAACATTTCAGCACCGAGACGGGGGAATGAGTATTTTACCACACTTCAGATCAAAAACCCTTAAGTACACATGCTCCAAAACGTTGTCCCCTTCAAAAGCTCTCAAAGCCAACAACTTTTCCGCCAGAAAAGCAATTGAAAACCTGCGTCAATATTAGTTCGCAATGTTTCTATTCAACGTACGCCTGCCTGCACCCCGTAGAAAAACGTGCAAAACATCACGAATAATGTTTCATTAGCATCGAATCACGTCCTAACTTTGATTTCTGCTCCTCGAAAGGAAAAAATCGTAAAAATAAATAGCCTTCGCTTTTGCTGGTGTTTGGTGTGGCTCGGCTCCCCCATCTGCCAACTCAAAAGGTGTTTACAATGTTAAGCGTCGTGAAATTCAAGTCGATCCTTACGCATGATTTCGCTTTCAAACGGTTCTCTCGTTCTAGAGGAAGAGTCCTCGTATTATTTTTGTTTTGTGAATTTGAATACGCCTTGAAGTTCTATTGAAGAAAGTCTCTCGTGAGTTTATGATCCTTGAGGAACATCAAACGTTTTGCCTTACCGCTCGACCTTCTTTTACCTATACTTATTTTCCATTCAAAAAGTTCAGACGACTTTTCCCTGTATAAGCCACAAAGTATCCGGAACAGAGATTTTAAAACGTCTATCCATTGTACCATGAAAACGAAAATGAAAGTCGCAAGCTTCTGCTTCTGCTGTATGTCATCGTCAGATGTGGGAATAGTCGAGTACAGCATGTTCTGGTGAACTCAAAATTCAATTTCTCATGCAAGGACGAAGCTGATTGAATCGAAGGAATTCAATATATCATTTCATTTGTGCGGGATGTGTGCGTGGTGCTAGAGTGACCTCATACTGTCCTTGTGTTTGAGATATTTTGCGCAAGTTGAATGCTAAACCGATAAAATGTATAGTAATTGAATCGCCTTCAAGGATCATTGGGTTCGTGTTACCCTTATTTGGTTGTGATTTTAAGTAGGGTCAACTGGATGGATCTTTGGATAAAACGGACGTCCTCGTGCAAATTGACTTTTCGATGCCAGCAAGTCAATAAGGGTGACTGCTAACGAGCAGTGTCAATTAATGGGTGTAAGAGTGAAATGTGACACAAATTTAAGTAGATGTTGTAAGTACTGAGGCGTGACCCGTTTATGGTAGCACACAATTCCAAGTAATGAAAAATGTCCCCGAGGATCTCAAATTCGAAGATAAAGACTTGGAATTGGGGCAAAAAGGCTGAATTACATGGTATCGTTATTTAATTTATTTGCGTTTATCAAGTTTGCTTCAAGTTATTTGATCCTTTCTAGGAATTCTTTGTCATGAAGATGAATCAAGAGTAGTTATACCCGAAATGAGTAGTTTGACACATCTTTAGTAGTCCTTAAGTGCAATTTTATTCTTCAAGCAGAGTTAAATTAATTCGGCGAAAAGTTCTCAAGCAGCCCTGAATTTTTCATTATGAGAAGTCGAGGCTGAAGAAGACACAAAATCTTTCACTTAGTTACCCAAATTATTAAAGCATCGTTAACATCAGAACTAGTTCTTAAGCCAGCGCCTTACAAAGGCTTATTTGTTTAATGAAAATAAGTAACTTTTAGTAGAAAACTTGCACCATCACGTCTAGCCGTAATTTGGGGGCAAATATATTGTTGGGATAAGCAAATGATGACAGCTTATTGAATTACTTCAGGCATGTATAGATATTCCGCCTTATACATTAACATGTCTTTCGCAAAAATGTGTTCTGAAAGAAGCTGATCTACCTACTACGAATTCCTAGTGGAAGGAAAAACAGACACGCATTCACGCTGAAAATGTCCTGGACGAGGTGTAGTCAGGAATATAAATGAAAAGGTATCCGCATAGTGTCACAGACAGAAATACCTTTCTGATACAGTCACAAAATAAAAGTAACTTAAAGAGCAAAACACTGTGCACTACAGATGTATTTTGACTTAATTTACCCAAGTGAACGCAGACATTACCCCAAAAGGTGTGATAGATAGAAGGACTTAGAAATTACGTGTATGTGAATCCTGATGTGAGGGAGATGTCACTGAGCAATAATTAGTTTTTTTTATATTTGGATAACGCTTAAACTCCTTCGAATTTGTCGGGGATGTAGATTATTGCTGCACGGCTTATAGAAGTGTACATTCTTTGAGTGGTGCAATATAGTCGTTAGTCTAATCCACAAGAAAGAGAGTATCTTTTCAGGTCTAAGTAACCTTGGCAACTTACACTAGGAACAACGAAGATGAGGGTTCTAGCAAAAATAATCACAGCCTAAGCAAAGTGTGATGTGCCAATTCAATGTGCTATCGTATAGGTACGAGTTATAGGTTCCGACTATTTGCAGTTGGAAACAAGAGCAGCATTAAAAAAATCTCAATAGATCATTAATGAATGGACAACCTAAAGGATGTTTTTTCTCCAAGTGGTATTGGTTTGCCCGCAGCTTTTGTATTCCGACCAGGCATATTTTGGAGGCATATTCATTTCTGAACAACCAAGCGACTCTTGTAGCCTTGCATCCGACTCCCGTGGTAGTCTGACATGAGAGGCTTCGAGTTGCACCAAAAGAGGCAAGCTTTATGGCGGGCCTGACTAAAGGGTGACAGAAGCGGGAAAGAAAACAGATTATTGAGCAGACGCACATAGAAGCCGAAAGTGCAGACAATTCGATTGCTCTTTGATTTCCATTAAACGCGGCTGGTTGGAGGTACCAGCAATTGAAGCAAATCAATTCCGTTCACCGACTTTTTTTTGCTGAACTCAGAATAAAGAAGAATTGACCGAAGCTCAAAGCGAGAATCACTCCCCCTCAGCCCCATAAATTTGCCGCACACTGCCTTCCAGTGTATTCCGTTCCCATCGGTGGAACGTGGAAGTACTTCTGACGACCAATGCCGGGTCGTCGAAGGTATAAGGCCGGGTCGTCGTATTATTTCCCGTGCATTGAAATAGATTCCAATATTGGACCAATATAGGGAGCAGAATCAGCGGATAGAGCTTTTTCGACGCGATGTGCTTCTATTTTGTTAACTCAAGTCAGTTTACAGCGCTGTGAAGCTGCTTTTACTCTCTTAAGGTTTTTGGCCTTCTTCTTTTTCTATTAGGCGCGAGGTTATGATCTGAAGAGACGGATCATAGCCCTCCCACTTTAATGCATTCCTAATGGTTCGCTTGTGGGGCACGCCGATTTGACCTCAGAATATACCGGCAGGCCACCCAGTTTTGGATCTCTTTGTCACTGGGCCAAATAAACGCTGTTGCCGTTGCATTTGCATGATCCATGAATCCATTCTTTGTAGTATCTTTCTTTGTACATGGCAACACCAACTGAGCCGGTCGTGCTCCATTTTCTTGGAGATAGGTTCTTTTACAGAACAGATTTAATGGAATAGGTTCTTTTACAGAGGGGTTTTGGCCTATAGAACTCAAAACCGCATAGCTTACATTCTGGTACCATGCGCGTAGAAAGGTGGAGTGTGTATTCTTGAGGGATTAAATCTTATGATTTTTTAGCACAATCAGTCTTAAAGACCTAAGACCTAATTATGCAACAAAAAATTTCGAAACAAATTAGATAAAAGGCTTTTGAACTAATATTTGGTTGCTGCCTATGTTCTTTGCTATGCTATAATGGCAAAAAATAATTTATTCCTTAGCAGTCTGCCCTATTCTAAAAGTATTCCGCATGCTGTTACAATGTAATTTTCTTTTTCTTTTGCCAATCTGGTAGACGGCCAACGGCCATGCCAGAAAAGACTTAGAAACTAAAAATATATTGAATTAATTGTAAATTATGTGAAATGAAAGTCAATTAAAAACTAAAAACTAAAAACTAATGGCAAATGGGAAAACCATTGAATTCTCTCACTCTTCCTCCACCTAAGGCAGATTTCGAGCTTATAGGGAGTACCTGCTATTGTATTCGAGAGGTTTGGCCGCAGCTTGCGTCGCGATTGCGATGCTAATGACCGAAATACCTTTTGGAGCAGCAGCAAGTATTACATGAGGGAGGATCGTGTCGTTTGGTCTCCACGTAAGGGGGTATGGTGATCTCATATTATGGAGATCATAAACAGAAAAAACGGCCTGCATTTATTACATCGGTGAAACCAAGCGAACAATAACAACACGCTTAAAAGAACATATAAAAGCGATAGAATTAAAGGCAGTCACAAAATCGGCAATATGTGAGCATTTAGACTACAATGAAGATCATTTCATTCGCTTTGACCAAGCCAAGTCAACTGCTACGGAGAAATTCTATCTTCCCAGGATAGCGCGAGAGGCAATTGAAATAAAAAAGCACACGAATTTCAATCGAGATCAAAGTTTAAGGTTGTACAGCGCTTGGGATCCAGTCTTAAGCATGCTAAAAAGAAATTGTGTAAACAACGCACCAGCTGATGTCGTCAGCCGTGTGTGTACACAAAACTATAAAAGCCAGCTTCAAGAACACAAACAACAACCCGTGTTCTTCCCAGGGGCAAACGCCGGCACAAGCAACGCACCGGTACAATCTCCGCAAGAGAGACCGTACCCAAGAATCTCCAGCATAGAACCTCTTCAGTCTACCCATGACCACGAAATGTGAAATCATTTCGAAACGTCGGGATACATAAAAACGATCGCGGTCAGTCCGAAAACAAAAACGTTTATTACTTAAAAACAGTGCAAAATGTTTTTAAGACCATCAATAAAATAAAGATATCGGTAGATATCTTGTCATATCAAAGAAACATCGGATTTCAAATCAATCAGGGAAGAGCTAAATCTAGAAAAACGAATTGGTCATAGTTAAGAGAGGATCTTGACAACTCTGTTTAAGTTTAACTTATAGTTAGATCAAGACAAGCAATAGAGCTGTTTTCTCAAGAACGGAGCAGCCTACCCCTCGTTCAACTACGGTGGTTCCAAAAAATAACGCAAATATTCTGCAACATATAAGTATTCTGCAACATTATTAGTAGACTAGAATGCTACTGAATCGGTGCTAAAAAACCACTCCAGTAAAAGACTGCAGTCTCTATCAAAAAAAAAAAAACTTTAAGAGACCAAGTGAAACTACGAGACTTTTATTAAAATTTATTAAAATGCTTTGCAGGAACAGCACAACCAACTTGATCCAATTCTTAAGCAGTGACCAAGGCGGGTACTAAAGTCTTCTTCAAAAAATTCACTTCGCGGAAAATCATGTCACCATGTGCTTTTCAGTGGTACCGGCTTAACTTATTAACACTAAACGGCTAGACTGGTACCCTAGTCATACATTATCATCTTTTAAGCCAACTATGGTCCAGACCCAATTCGCCTAGTTATACTGAAATAAGGTTTTGTGTCTGTTTCTTTTCAGCTGGAGAGACTGTTTGACCTGCACTTTCGCAAGGTTGATCTTCGATCGCATCCTCTTTGTGAGATGCAACACGCCTATCAGCGCAAAAAATCCTGCGAAGCGCAGTTTCAAAACCTTGTTTGTAGGATTGAATGTACTTGACCGGAAGGTTCTCTCATAAACCCTCCCCAATGTTCAATCACTCCGAACGATCGCAAAACTCCTTGCAGAATTTTCAGGCTTTCATGGAATGTATGCGTAAAAAGCATCATATTGTCGATTTCTATAAGATCTTCGAATAGTGAATATCGAAACCAAATTAAAAAAACAACCGTTAAATTGCAATTTGTGTGTGATTGTGCCACTATTTTAAAATAAACAGTTTAAGAGTAACTTTTATGGTGGTGATGTTAAATTAATGATTTAATTGTGCTCCCAACTTTTTGTATGAGAATGATTTGTTGTGACTGATGACTTCGAGCCAATCCTGAGAAGACTACTTGGTACGCAGCAAAATTCATTCCTTATTTTTAAGCCCAGGTAACCTTTTCTTAGTTATGAAACCAACAAGATCAGCTACGATTCGCTAACTCGTCGAATTAAAACTATTCATTCAATTTTTACCCGGCGGCGGCAACCGGGGAGAGAACAAAAATGTTTCTAATGGCAAGCCGTGAAACTTGAGCAAGCTTTTAACAATTTTACAATTTGTTTAAGTGGCATAAAAGTGTAATAAAATAACTCACCTTCTAGGTCTTATGACAAATATCAATTACAGATTCTGTCTTGCGGTTTAGTAACATAAAAAAAAACTCTAAGCCCCTATCGAATCTTATACAGTATTAAGACACACCAAATATACATAAATTTTATAACAAATTCACACTTTAATTAAATAAACGATTGAGCTCGAACAAAACAATTTAGCTAATAACAAACAAAAAAATAGTTCTCTAAATTAGATTAACTTCAATCACTGAGACCACAAAGAAAACGAACCTGAATAGACGAACAAGTATTTTAGCTCAGATCACCATGCGTGATCCAAGTTAGCAAAGAAACGTCAAAGCATTCACCACACCATACACTTCTTCTGGCTTTATGCATACAGGTCTAAACAAAGTCAGTTTATATTCTCTTGTGTTGAAAATTGGTAACTGTGTGGTGAATTGGGGACACATTTGAATTCGAATTTGAACTTAATATACAGGCCCCGCGCATGGGCGTTTTCATATATGTGATACAAAAGTAAAGCAAGCCGCGTTAAGAAAATTTTAAATTGCCGTTTTTAACCTACGTTTTTCAAAGCCTTTTTAAAAAACGAAATAAAAAAGGCTAGTTGTTTACCGTTTACGCAAAAACCGTTGGCCATAGATCTAAAAAAAAAAAACATCCAATGCTAGCGCAGATAGTTGCGCTATTGGAAAAAAGTCTAACGGGAACTAAAAAAAAAATTCAAAATAGTTGTTTTACGGATTTGAAATCGAAAAAATTAAAATCAAGGTCAAAAGAAGATATGTCTCCCCATCTAGCTCCCAAAGGGATTTAAAGTATAGCTTTGAAATAAACAAGGGGCATAGTCCTTCTTCTGAGATTTCATGTCAGTCATAGTCATAGTCCATCTTCTGAGATTTAGGCATGAACCTAAAGTAAACTTCGAATATTCAAAAACTTCAAAGATTTGACTTAAAAACGTTTGACAGAGAAAACAACATTTTTGACCGTTTTCTCAGATATCCATGTCCGCAGAATTTAAGAAAAGTGGCCAATGGATTGTAAAATTGTAGAATAGCTTCGGTCCGTCTGTTACGGACCGCGGTATGCCCTATTCCTATTTCTATTCTCCTTTCCATTCCTTTTCTCCTTTCCATTAAAATTCTTTTTTCCATTCGTTAATTTTCTTGTTTTCCATCCCCGTCGCGTTACCATTTATGCATCAATTTAAATAGAAAAAAAAATACTTTTTAAGTTTTAGGTATACTTAATGTATACTTAATACATTTTAAGATTTTATTCACTTTTTTTTTTTTTAAAAAGAGCATGGCATGTCCAACCCCTTTAACCGAAAATCAATATTATATAGAAATATCCAAGTTTAAATGCTAAGGTTAAATGTACGCAAAACTGTAATTTTTTGGTTCAAATTCAAGAATTTTGTGAAATTGACATCTACAGATGGGCGTGGCCGAAAACCTAGTATGAACGAAATCTGAAATAATATCCTGTGTTCCTTATGTGGTAAATTTTATTGCTTATTCTATACTTAGTAAAGCTAAAAAGCAGTCGAAATCCATGTTTTTTCTGGAAATTTATTTGTATGAACCAAATGTAGAACATAATATTTTCTACATAACATATAAGATACAAATTTTTCGATTTGGAAAAAAAATATTGGATAAGTTGCATTTGAACAATTACTCTTTAATTCGATGCCAAAAATTTAATTTTTTGGGTAAAATTCAACAATTTCGTAATACCAACCTCTTAAAATGGGCGTGGTCAAAAACTTTGTAGAAACAAAATCTTCCATAGAACCCGGTGAAGCTAATATGCTAAATTTTATTTCTTATCCTTGCTTGAGTTAGGCTAAAAAGTAGTCGAAATCCATGTTTTTTTGGAAAATTAGAAATTTTTTTTTTTAAATTCTGCCTCCAAATGTGGGCGTGGCCCAAGTTTAAAAAAAAGTGTTTTCTATATAATATATTAAGTAAACTTTTTTCAATTTGGAACGAAATTATTGAATAAATTGCATGTGAAAAATTACACTTTCAATCGATGCCATGCCCACAAGGGGCGGTCTGCAGACTTTATTATTATTTCTTATGAGTTAGACATTAGAAAATGCTAAATAATAAATTTCAGCTTTTCAAGACGTCTTACAGTCTTGTAAGCACCGGAGGTAGTTGCACATTTATACCAATTGTGAGCGTGTCTGTGGGCGGATTTAAAACTTGTATCTGTTGTACTTTTGTACTTTTTAATACTTGTATTGCTTCGGATGACAGAGGGCCCATGCACAAAATTTCAAAATTGCGGATTTAAAAAAAATTAACACTTGTATTGCTTCGGATGACAGAGAGTCCACGTTCAAAATTTAAGGCCTAAAAATTTGTGACATACGGACGGACAGACGTACGGACAGGGGGATCTTGGGGGTCTATCGTCATTATTTCTCTATATTAAACTTGCGCTTGTGTCAAATTTAATATACTGCATTCCTTTTCCTCCATTCCCATTCCGGGTATAAGAATAACCAAATTGCTGTTTTATGAATTTTCAATTTTGAAAATGGTAAAAACAGGCCTAGAAAATGTCCTTCCCTCTATTTTCGAAACGTTTAGAGGCTAGATTTTCAAATAAATACCGAATGTAGTCCATCTTTCGAAATTAAGAAAAAAAACTGAATAAATAAATAAATAGAGTGGCGCAACAGCTCGAGCTGAACCAGGGCCAACTTCTCAACAATGTATGCTGTGTGTGTTAATTTCTTCACATACAAAGGGAGCTACAGTTTTTTGCCGAATCCGAACGGCACTTTGAGAAGTTTTTCAAGACAATTGTTACTCTCGGAGGGTTTGTCAGGCCCTTGCGGAGGTGGGGGCCGTGAAAAAGAACGAGTCTTTTTTTTCTGGTGACGATGGTAGGATTTGAACCCAGACCTCCGGCGTAGTAGGCACACACACTAACCACTACGCCACGGCACCCCACCCAGAAAAAAACTGAAGCAGTTTTGAAATAGTTTATGTTTTTCTAGATGTTCTTGAAAACACTCTAGTTGACTGAATAAAATGATGCTGCAAGCAAGTATGTATATCTATCGTAACTTCTGGGCCACTTATTTATCAACCAAATCTGACGCAGGCACAAGAGCGGGCACCAACACTTTGAAAAAAAGTTCGTTTTTAAGAAAAAAAATAAAAAAAAAATTAAAGGAAAAGTTTAATCCCACCCTTTTTTAAGTGACAAGACTAAAAAACCACCCAATATAAGAACAGTAGACTCCACTATAGTATACAACTTATACAACCTAAAATATTCCCAGGAATAATAATAAGCAAATAGAATTTTACAGAAACTGGCTAAATAAAGGTTAGCCTCACCTAGAACAAAAGCCGATGGACCGCTCCGCGTATGTCTTTATACTTGACGGTCCTTTTTTTTGCGACGCCTAGTCAAGCAACAATGCTACACTCTTAGCTCAGGTCATTATTTGGAACCAAAAATGTACGTGTAACCTGCCATGTCTTTTTGTATATATTTCCGGCAGTTCGATTTGTGGCAAGATTCTACTTCTTATACGGGATGAAGCTACGCCACGACCAGTTTCATTTTTTTCATGTTGAGCTCAACTATTTTATGGCTCCCTTTTGCGTGTGTTGCCTCTGTTCGCTATCATAAGAATCTTGCTGCTGGTCTTTGTCAGGTGTTGTTCTTCTGGATGAACCAGAAGATTTGGTGCTATATTTCTAGGGGGAAAAATACTTGAGGCTTCTCTTGCGATTATCTCTAACTGGCACTGGTACTTCTGTTATATAAACTGGGTTATATCAGCAGCTGCAATTGAAAACTTCGTAGGTAATAGTTAAAAACTTTATATTCACCCAACAAAAGACTTCTGCGTATTTATATACAAATTAACAATATTATCAGGCCGTTGACAGGTTAACTTTCCATTTCTCACCCGCGCTGTTATCCATTGTAGGGTGCTACCATATCCGTTTAATTATTTAAAATAATGTTAATGTCGCACGATTATTTTTCTCTACTTTGCACAAGAAGAAATTTGCGTCTACCTTTGCTATTAATGCAGCTATCATTTATCTACATCTTTTTGGATTGTCACTTTTAAAGTCCAGTCAACCTTTTCTCTATCACATTACACTAAAAAGCAACATCATTGTCCCGCATTAAAAATACCGATGGACTTGTTTTAAATGCCCTTTATGCGGGTTAAGGCGCAAATCCCTCGTCCTTAGAGATAAAATAAAAACCAAATTATAAAACGATCCTTAGTCGCAGTTAAAAAGTTTTTGCATGAAAATCCTTTCCAAAACGTGAAGTGAGCTATTGAATAATTAAGAGCAGCCTTTGAGATACGGTTGAAATCGGCCGGCCGGCCCAACAGTTTTAATGAATATTCGAAGAAAGCAATTTGAATAAAACAAACCATGCGGAATAAGAGTCCTACATTAAATCGTCAGGTAAAGTGTCCTTTCACAATGCCATTCGTTAAAGTTGTATATGCCTTTTTATGGCCATTCATCTTTATCTCTTGCGCATTAGTTATGTGCAGTTAAGTTTGCTGTTTTAATTTTGACCTTCTTGTAGATAGATTTCAAGTATTGGCATACGTTGAGGCAATATTATTTGAGTTGAGGTAATGGTTATAACTTTTTGACTTTGCAGGTGCTCTTAATCGTACATTTAGGTATTTATCGTTTTAAAAGGAAACAACTTTATATAAATATTTATGAAAAAAAGTGTTTTTATCTCTTACACCGAGCCACAATACAAGCTACAGTTTATAAAGTACCCCGACAGCCTGGCAAGCAAAAAGATCTATCCATTTTGACAATCCATCCTTTTTTCACTTTTTTGCAAACAAACTTTCTATATCTCGCTTAGAATAGCTCTTAAGGATTCCCACTAATTCCATCTTCATTAATGCTTATCCATAAGCCCTCCTGAAATCCCCCATCCACTGTTCATCAGTCTAACCCGCATATAAATTGGAAAATACATTTTTGAAAACCCCATCAAAATCAACATGAACCACTTTTCGAAAACACCACCAATGAAAATCCCCTCACGCATATTTGGAACTGATTTCGGAAATTGTACCTACGTAAAATTATATTTTCAGAGAAACAGCACACACAACCAGTGTAAATGTTGACCATAATGTTTGAAATTTTAATTAAACCCGTCTGCCCGGACCGTAGTTGGTGTTGGACATTTTCACACGCATAGAGTGTGAAACACTCTTCCTGTTCTGACCACGTCTTCATTTAAACATCATAAACAAGGTGGCTATCCCGAAAATTACAGGTATGGGTAGATGCGTATGTTTAACACAAATATTTTGCATACAGCCAGAAAAAGAGGGAGAGGAGGTATGGACCATTTTTGAAACACAGCCAGGCTTGTTGTTGGATCATCATCATCCCTTGGCTTTCACCTGTCAGCATAACAAGCTGATGGGTTCGGTGGAAAACTGCTCACTTTGCTTCATTAAACAAATTTAATTCAGTTGGTGGGTAGGTATACATCATATTTAAATGCCTAACCAAGTGGCAAATCGCTGAAGCCGTATGAGGAAGGGTTTAGGTTCAGGTAACATTTCAGTTAACTGCGTACTTGACGTGATAAAATTGTTATCCTTAAGCAGCTTGGAAATTTACATTGTGTCAATTTAGCTGAATTTCATGATTTTGTGAAAAAATGTACATTGGGGGATGTTGCTGGGAGTTGTTGTTGTTTTCTGTTTTAGGAGATCAAAGAATTACTTATACGCAAGATGCAGCACCGACGCGACATCGTGACCGAAACGTTTTAGCTCAGAAGTTCGTCTGTAAAGAACTTCTAAATACCCGATTTTTTCCACCCTGTAACATCAAATTTATAAGCTTTTGGGCATAATGACATATGTACATACTCTATGTCAATAATTTGTATTGGCCACGCCCTCTTAATGTGCGTCGGTGGAAAATAAAATCAAGTAATTCTTGTTTCATTGGAATCATGAGCAAATGCGATAAAAGCGATTATTAATGAATAAAAAACAATTTTTCCGTAGAAATGTCCTCTTAAAGTAGGCGGAGCTTAATGCTTTCTATGTAGCAAATTTAACAAACGCTAATACATTTCTTTAATATTTTTCATAAAATATTTTTGCAACTTACCAAGAAATCAGGTTACTCAAGATAAAACATTCAAGAACTGGGCATGGTCGATGGGTGGCCCAATTAACGTCTAATTAGAGGCTTCTAGTCACTAATGCTCTGCAACAAAATAAGAGTTCCTATGCTTTTTTGAAATTGGCCAAAAGGCATTTTCAAACCAAATGTAATTTTGAGGTTGTCTAACATCCAAGTCAATTGTGGGCGTGCATGAGGGCTGATATTGGAATTTTTCAAAATAAGAGCCAAGGCACACTTCATGTTTCATTTTTTCAGATCAATTAAAAAGACCTTAAGACTTCACACATGCTGACAGACGGATGAACGGGTGGACTTGGCTTAATCAATTCACCTGTCGGTCTCGATCATGTCTCGAGCAGGCCTTACGGGTCTACTGTGCTTATTTCACTGTGGTACAAGCTATGCATTAAAGTTAATTTACCATGGGTCGAAATACCAGACTCTTAACCTTCTAGACTAAAACCTCTATATCGACCATGCTCACTTGTACTGTATTAGTACAAGTGGGCATGGTCGATCTTTAAAAATCCGATTTCTCAGAAAGTTTACTCCAAATTGAAAAAAAAAAATATATAACAAATATTCGAGATATTACTTATTTGCTAGGTTTGCTCAATACAAAGTTTTGAGCTCCGCCCACTTTTAAAAGGGGTGTTTAGGAAAAAACGGTTTTTTCTGCAATAATTTTCGGTTTAAAATTTTTATTTTTAGCCCAGACCCACTTTTGGGGGCGTGGCTTATACAAATAATATATGAATTCGGGACAAAAAAATTAAGATTTGGTGTTACGCGGTATATAGGGTTGGGTAAATAGAAGTATGTCACAGATGAACTCTTGCACTTACTCACTTGTTTTTTATTCAATTATGAAGTGTCGAAGCTGGGCAAACTTTTCTTTTGAACCATGGTTTTGATTGCGATCAATAGCACGATTGTGATGGATATTGGAAAAAAATAAAAACCCTGCAAAGTATTAAAAATTGTGACCACAGTACCTCAACATGTGGGCGAGGGTATTGATTATTTTCATTATTTTGCTAAATAATCCTATATTTTAAATGGTACTTGTGTTTCACCCAGGTGTTTAACTGACGTGATAGATAGGTCTTTAGTATGCTCTATCCCGCCTAGCCTAAACACAATTTTTCTTCACTTCCTATCGAGATTTTTTTTTCCGTGGGTAGGAAAAACCTTCATAGGCCGTGCGTGCTCATAGTCGTGTGAGATTCTTACTCACTAAAAAACTTCCCATTTTCCGTCAGACTACGACTAAGTTTCCTTAACAAGTAGTTCAAGCTTCTGTAGTAATCGCGTGTGGCAGGCTGCCTTCCAGCGAAGGCACCTACAACACCGTCAATTTATGCTGCTAGATCTAACGGTCTCATTCGTTGTAGTCGGCGCGTAAGATTTTTCTGATCCAAAGTTCGGATAATTTCATTGTTGCAGTGTCCGCGAAGACGAGTACTAAGTTTGCGAGCAAAGTTTGTTACCTCGTCAGACACGGTTGCGATTCCTAGATCTCGGTGTAGATCGCTATTTCTTATGTACCATGGAGCATTAACGATTGCTCTGAGTGTCTTATTTTGAAAAGTTTCTAAAATATATATATTGCTTGGTTTAGTACAACCCCAGAGTTGTATACCGTACGTCCAAGATGGTTTCAGCACTTGCTTATACAAAAGCAGTTTGTTATATATGCTTAGTTTCGAAAATCTTCCGATAAGCCAATTCATTTCTCTTAACTTGATTTCGAGCTCGTCGCGTTTCTTTTTAACGTGCGGCTTCCATTTAAGTTTTGCGTCTAGAGTCATTCCTAGATATTTCGCTTCATTTGAGTACGGGATTTGTACCGAGTTAATGAATAAAGGTTTGTTGTTTATCTTTTTATAAGT